>CM053773.1:232817773-232899136 GCA_028658325.1 Potorous gilbertii
AAGCGTGGGCTTGAGCCAGCATCACAGTTCATGACTAAGGATCAGGAAAGAGGAGCCAGAAAGTCAGGAGACCTGGGTTCTAATCCCACCTGGTCACCATTTCTCCATATGACCTCTAGCAATCTAACCTCTTTGGAAAATGAGAAGACTAGACCAGGAAGGTCTGTTCCACTTTCTAGGTTACATGTTGGTTGAACTAAACAGAGTTGAATAAGAAAATCAATTAATTTCCCTGAGCATCACCTTCTACTTGCACTGAGATAAGTGGAACTAAAAGGGCAAGAAAGAGATAGGAAATGGAACATTCTGTGCTCTGGAATAATAAGAACTGGCACTTGAAAGTGATTTTTAAGTGTGCAGACACATTAGGCAAATTAGTTTAATTGAATACACAATAATAACACAACTCAAAACAACTGAGTAGGGTAGGAGGGAAATATTTATTAAACAACCTACTACGCACCAGGCATTGTGCTAAGCACTAACAACCCTGGGAGGTAGGTGCTGTTATCATTCCTATTTTACAGATGAAGAAACTGAGGTAAACAGGGATAAAGTGACTTGCCTAGGTCAGACAGCTAGTAAGTGCCTGAGGTTACATTTGAATTCAGGTCTCCTTAACTCTAAACCTAAGAATCTATCTACTGCATTACCTAACTGCCTGAGACTGGAGCCTCAGCAGAGGGTCTCTTAGGGGAAAAATTGGTTTCATTGCTTTCATGTTAGTCTAACTTCCCTCCTTCCCTCTTTCCTTTCTTCCTCCTCTTCCTTCCTCCCTCTCCTTCCTTTCTTTCCTTCCCTCCCTCCCTCCCTCCTTCCTTCTTTCCCTCCCTCCCTCCTTCCCTCTCTCCCTCCCTCCTTCCCTTCCTCCCTCCTTCCTTCTTTCCTTCCTTCCTTCCTTTCCAATTCAGTTTGCTTTTGACTACTATGTCATGATGACACTCTCTAACCAGAGGCTCCTGGTATCTTTGTGGGTTCAGTTCAATCAAGTCACTCACTGGCTGAGGAAATCAAAACATTCCATGGTAATTGAGTAGCACCAGATAATGGAGTATCCCCAGTGGAGCTCCAGAGGGCGAGTCACGGTGCCTTCCCTCAACCCGCAGCGGGCCTCCTGGTACATTCTGCGGAATGATGGCTTCAGCTCCATTACAGTCTGGGTCATTAAAAGCCCAGAAGAAAGACTAATCACAGAGCTGGTAGGCCCAACATTCTCATCCATTATTTATGGAAAGCAAACAAAGGAAAGTGATGATTCAGGAGAACGGGACTTCTCAGTAAGAGAAAACTCTGGGGCCTCAGGTTTTCCTCCAGCCAAAAGAATAATTAGAAGAGTTGGGAGCTGAGCCCTGCCAGGAAGGGGGATATATCAGTCAGTCCTTCTGGGGCAGGACTGAGATCCTGAGAAGGCAGTCAGAGCTGGGAGGGGCCCTAGAACAGGGGATGTCAGAGCTGGGAGGGGCCCTAGAACAGGGAATGTCAGGGCTGAAAGAGGCTGTAGCACATAATAAGAATAACTCAGATTTACATTGTGCTTTATGGTTTGCAAAGTCTTCTACAATATAATCCTCAATCCTCATAAAATTCCTCTGCATATCCCTGCTTTACAAGTTAAATGAGTTGCCTGGGATCACATAACTAATAAGTGTCTAAGGGAGGATTTGAACTTAGATCTTTTAGACTCCTAAGTCCAGTCCACTGTACCACCTCAAACAGAATTTTAGGGTAGGAAAAGATGCTGGAGCCCCTCTAATCTAATCTAAGCCCTTCACATTTTAAGGACAGAGGAAATGGAGGCAGCTGGATCAGATGGCCCCTGGCATTCCTTTCAGCTGATACTCTTTGAGCCTATATGTTTATTACTCAGATGTTTCAATTGTCTGACTCTCTGTGACCCCATTTGGGGTCTTCTTGGCAGAGATACGGGAGGGGTTTGTCATTCTCTTCTCCAGCTCATTTTACAGATGAGGAAACTGAGGCAGACAGTGTGAAGTGATGTGCCCAGGGTCACACAGCTAATATGAGGTTGGATTTGAAAATAACTCTTCCTGTCTCTAGGCCTGGCGCTCTATCCACTGCACCACCCAGCTGCTCAATTTGAGCCGATGACTTGATGACAAGATTGCTAAAAATGTTATCCTTCCACTGAGGACTGAAGGATACCCTCCTCCTCATTGGTGTGTAGCAAGTGTTTGTGGGTGACAATGACAGATGAGGAAACACCTACAAAAATAGCTGAACTCCTGGGGAAAAGGGGATCCATGAACCTCCCCCACCCACCCAGGGAGCCCAAGCTGGGGTGTGATATCATGGGTTGGGCAGAGTGGGCCAAGCTAAGCCAAGAAACCAAGCACCCCTTGGGGAACGCTCAAACACAGCTTCGTCTCTCATTCAATTCAATCGGATAAATATTTAAAGGTCTTCTCCTTGCAGGATGCTGGACAGATCAAGGCAAAACCAAATAAAGTACTCCATGCCCTAAATGTGTTTTCATCCCTGCCCAGGACGGATGACTCACACACACTTAATGCAAAGTAATTTGGTGGGGGAGCACTGGCAAGAGGGAAAGGCCTCAGGTTCTAGGAAGGGTGCTTAAGCTGGACTCTAAGAGAAAAAGAGAAGGAGGGAGGGTATTTCAGGCCAGTCTGACTGTAAGGGAGAGGGGGAGAAAAGAAACTATGGGAAAGGTGGGAAAGGAGGATGGGAGGCAGACTGAGGGAAGCTCAACCCAGAAACACCAGGGAGATGATTTTGTACTTGAACCAAGAGATGAAAGGAGAGATTGGAGATCTGTAAGTAGTAGAATGACATGGCTGGCACCATGTTTTAGGAGAATTCATTTCAAAGAGGTTCTCATATCTAGAGATGGGAGGAACCTTAGAAGACATTCTGAGGTTTATGGATGAGAAAAATCAAGTCAACAAGGATTTATTAAGTGCCTACTGTGTGCCAGACCCTGGACTAGGTGCTGGAGATACAAAGGAGATCCCGGTCTAATGGGGGAGACAAGAAACAAATATGTATGAACAAAGTAGTCTAAAGAGGAAGGAAGTCAGGGAAGGCAGAGGTAGAGATGAGAGAAGTCCAGGCATGGGGCAGAGTCAGGAAAAGGATGAGAGCTGGGAGATGGGGGGGGGGGCGGGTCTTGTTCCCAGAAATTGAGGCTAATTTCACTAGATGGAAGAGTATAGAGGGAATGGGGGTGGGAGAGGGGGAGGGATCAGTGTAAGACACCTGGAAAGGTAGGAAGGGACCAGGTAGGGTAGGTCTTTAAAAGCCAGAATGAGGATTTTATATTTGATCCTGGAGATAAATGGGGCCCTGGAGCCGATGGAATGTGTGTGAGTAATAAGCACATGTGTGTGTGTGTGTGCATGTGATCACTTTAGTGACTGAATGGAGGATGGAATGGGGGGAGACCTGAGGCAGGCTATGGCAATGGTTCAGGTTTGAGGGGATGAGAGTCTGCACCAGGGTGGGGGTAAGGACAGGGGAGAGAAAGTGCTGCCTAAGAAAGGTCCCATGGGGAGCAAGCATCAGGGATGAGATCCGACACCAGAGCCTGCCTCTGTTGGCTTGCCTCAATGTATAACTGTACCCCCAAATTTCTGCCTTGGTCCTTTTCTCTTCTGCCTCTATAAGATCTTGTTCAGTGATCTCCTCCCCTCCCAAGGGTTCAACTCCTATTACCTCTGTACAAATGATTCTCAGATCTACTCATCCATAGCTAATCTCTCTCTTAACTTTCAGTCTCCCAATACCAATCATCTTGCGGACATCTCAAACTGGATGTCGTGTAGGAATCTCAAACTCAACATTTCCCAAACAGAATTCATTTTCTCCCCTCTTTCTGGCATCTCTAACTACCAAGGATGGCACCACTTTCCCACTCACCCCCCACATTCACAACCTAGCAATCACCCTCTCCTTCTCCCTCTCTCTCACCCCTCCTGCCCCCAATATGGTCAATTCTGCCTTCGATACATCTGTATCATACGTTCCCTTTTCTACACTCACACAGTTGCTACCATGGTGCAGGTCCTCATCACCAAATGCTTGGACTGCAGTGTAGCTAAACTGACTTCTCAATGTACCTTACTCATAGTACTCCAGTCTCCTACCCATTTATATAGGCTATCCCTCCCATGCCTGAGATACTCTCCCCTCCTGACTTTCTCCCTTACAAACACTAATTTCCTCTGAAGCTCTGCTCAAAGGCTAGCCTTTCCTGATGCCTCCAGCTGTGGTGTGACCCTGGATAAAGTCACTTCACTATTATCTGCCTCAGTTTACTCATCTGTAAAATATCTTAAATTACTCTATTTTACATAGATTTGATATAAGTTTGACTCCTTTGATAGAATGTAAGGCCCCTGAAGGCAGGGAACATTTCACTTTTGTCTTTATAGTGTTAGTGTCTAAGTGTCTGGTACATAATAAAATCTTATCAACATTTACATATATTTATAGGTACTTAGATGCACATGCTTTTTCTCTTGAGGGCAGGACCCATTTCATTCTTTCTCTTTGTATCCTCTGGACTTAGCACAATATCTGGCACACAGTAGGTACTTAATAAATGCTTATTTGATTGACATTTGATAACCCAAAAGCCTTAGTGTAGTCAGCTTTAATAATCTCAAAAAAGGAGCAGCTAGGCAGTACAGTAGGTAGAGCATTAGCCCTGGAGTGAGAGAGGACCTGAGTTCAAATACCGCCTCAGACACTTTTTAGTTATGTGACCCTGGGCAAGTCAGTTAACTCCAATTGCCTCAAAAAAAATTTTTTTTTTCAAAAAAAGTTTTAATAGCTTAAGCCTTTTGGGACACCCTGTATAGAGCCATATATGTTTATATCCTGTCCTCTCTGATAGAATGTAAGGTCTCTGAGGACAGGACCCTCCCCACACCAAGCCCAGGACCTGGCACATAGTAAATGTTTAATAAAATGTCTGCTGAGTGACTGTCTGATTGTATCGTTTATCTGGATCCTTTACCAACCACCTTTTGTCCTACTACTCAGGATGGTCACATAATACCAGAGTGGGCATTTTTATCTGTTTGTCTGGACTGGGTTTGTGATTTCACTCATTTGCCCCATAATAATTAAGAACTATTCCCTTTGGGGCCTTAGAGAGTAGCTAGGGTGGGGGGGGACTCTCACAAGGCAGGTGACTTGCCCAGGGTCACACAACGAGGATTGTTAAACCAAGGCCTTCCTGACTTGGAGACCAGTTTTCTATTGGCTTGCCCAGTGACAATATGAGCAAAGCTGGATTAGAAACCAGGCCCTTCCGGTGCCAGCTTTCCTTTAGGGGGATAGAAGACAGAGTCAGAGACACAAGACTCTTCCAGCTCTCCATGCCCTGCCTGGCTGAGCTCCAGAACTGACCCTGGTGAGGAGCTTGTGTAGCCCTGGGGGGTGGGGAATCAGGCTCTGGGAGATAGGGGTCAGGAGCTGGAGATGTTGGCAGGCTGCAGGACAAATGTTTTTGCCGTGCTAGCCTGTATTGTTTGGTGGACAGGCGTGGGCTGTTCTCAGGCTGAAGGAATGTCCAGAAACATTTCAGACACTGAAGGACATTCACAGTGAGGGCCCGCCAGAGACCTCGACTTTGCGCTGAGGGGGAGGGGCAGCAGGGGTCACAGATAGGCCCACTGTGGCACAAACAAGGCTTCGGAGCTTGCAGGCACAGGAGTCAAGAAGCCCTGGGTTCGAATCCCGATTCTGCCACTTAAAACTTGAGTACCTGGGGGCAAGTCACTGCCAAAGGATCTGTACTAAAGGGCCTCTAATGTCATCCCTCGATGGCAGCCAGGTAGCCTGGAGGACAGAGTGCTGGAGGCAGGAATATTGGGCAAGTCACTACTCTCTCTGGGCCCCAATCTCCTTATCTCTAAAATTCGGGTAACGACTAGACCCACCTCATTTTAGAGACAGCTAGATTGACCCAGGGAATAGAAGCACTGGGCCACAAATCAGAAAGAGACCCAAGTTCAAATCCAACCTCAGACCTTCACTAGCTGTGTGACCCTAGGCAAGTCATTTCACCTGTTTGTCTCAGTTTCCTCATCTGTAGAATATGGATAATAGCAGCACCTGCCTCTTGGGATTGTTGTGAGGACCAAAGGAGATTATTTGCAAAGCACTTATCTATCTGGCACATAGTAGGTACTTAATAAATGCTCATTTTCCTCCCTTCACAACGCTTTTGTGAGCATCAGACGTCATGATGTAAATGCCCCTCTTGTGACTATTTTTCTGACTATTCCCTATTTTTCTTGTTATATATGTAAAGCTCAGTGTTATATAAATGCCAGCAATTATTACTATTTCTTCTGGCTCTAAATCATTCTTTTTTGGGGGGAAGGCAATTGGTGTTAAGTGACTTGCCCAGTGTCAAGTGTCTGAGGCTGGATTTGAACTCAGGTACTCCTGACTCCGGGGCCAGTGCTCTATTCACTTCGTCCCCTAGCGGCCCTAAATCATTCTTCCTATGACATACAGTGGCTCCCATGGGCACTCAGAGAACAGGCCTGGATGGGGAAACAAGAGTACTCATTTAAAAACACTTGACAAACATTAATTAAGGGCATACTGTTTACCACGTGCCACAGACACAAAAACAACAAAAAGAAAAGCAGTTCCTTTCCTCAGGAACTTACATTCTATTGTTGTGGGAGAGGGGGAGGGTGGGACCAGTGGGACCAGATGGCACAGATAAGTTGGTGCAACACTTCATGACCCTATTTGGGGTTTTCTTGGCAAAGATACCGGAGCAGTTTGCCATTCTCTTCTCCAGCTCATTTTACAGATGGGGAAACTGAGGCAAGCAGGGTGAAGTGACTTGTCCAGGGTCACACAGCTAGTAAGTGTCTGAGCTGAATTTGAACTCAGGAGGATGAGTCTCCTTGACCCTAGACCTGGAGTTCTGTGAACTACGGTGCCACCTAGCTGCTCCAGCATTTATATCTGCTATAGAAATGGGCATGATGCTAAGCCCTTCACAACAGTCCTGGGAAGTTGGTGCTCTTATTGTCTCAATTTACAGTTGAGAAACTGAAGGAGTAGAAGTTAAGTGACTTACCCAAGGTCACATAGCTAGTGAGGCTAGATTTTTAACTCAAGTCTTCCTGACTCCAACACCAGGGCTCTGTCCACTGTGTTACCTAGTTGCCCCTAAGCAGAAGTCCTGGGTTCAAATTCTGCTTCGATCCCTTCCTATCCATCTGATTTTGAGCAATCATCTATCTGCCCCTCAGTTTCTCCAAATTTGTAATAATGTTATCACCCCCTTACCCCATAGGACCATTGGGAGGAAAGTGCTTTGTACACTGGAAAATATGGGAGTAATGAGAGAGCGTGATATGAGAACCATTTTCTATCACATAGAGAGTGCTGACCAGCCAATCCATCTGCCAGAAACAACAGACCCCAAAGGGAAATGCTTTTGAAAGAACAAAATCATTCCAAAGACAGATTCTCCCAACTGTGCTCCTCTGGGCTTTTGAGAAGTCGAGCCCAGACAGAGAAAAGTTCAAGGGTCCCGGGTTCCAGTCTGGGCTCAGCCACGAAGTGGGGACATAGATATGAGTCACCTCTATTTCTGTCTCTAAATAATGAGTCACCCCAACGAAACAGTCACAACTTTCTAGAAATCTAATTCTATCCAGCCTTCCTTAAAATGTCATTAGCATTTACAGTGGGGAGGGGACCATGGGAGGATCTTGGACACCGTCTTGGGAATCTTCATTTTAAGACTGAACTCCAGAGAGGGGACACCACACAAGGTCAAGACTGGAAAGAGGATGGCTTAGAGAAATGGTGGAGGCAGGGAGGAGGGTGAGCAATTACTTAGGGGAAGGGGCAGGAGAGCTGCCTTCAAGGATCTGAAACGCTAGCCTACAGAGAAAGGCTCTGATTTGTTTGCAGGCTTCTGACAGTGAGAGGGCCTTTCTCCTTGTCAAGGTTAACCCTGCTGCCTTTGTACAGCATCCCCTCCCCTCCTCTGGTTTGCCCAGAACTTTACCCACCTCCTACTAATCTCCAGCTTCACTCGATCTACTACCAATTCATTCTGTTTTTAAACATGCCTCTGTCTCTCCTCCACTCAAACAAACCCTTCCATATTCTCTACCATTTTGGCGAGTTATTGATTGTCCTAGCTTGCTTGAAAAAGCCATCCACACTTGCTGCCTCCATTTCTTGCCTGTGAAATCCCTCTTCTTCACTCCCTGACATCTGGCTTCCAACCGAATCATTCAACTGAGACTGTTCTCTGCAAAGGTAGCGAGGTTCTCTTGATGGCCACATCTGATGGTCTCCTCTTGGCTTCTCAGCCTTCTCCAGTTCTCTGCTGACTGGATGCTGCCTGTCCCCTTCTCCTCCTGGCCACCGCTGGCTCCTGGCTCTCCTCCCACCTGGCCTACCCCTCCTGCCCTGTCTCCTTTGTTAGTTCATCATTTACATCACACTCCCTAAATGTGGTGGCTCCCCCAAGCTCTCCTCTCTTCCCCCTTTCTCTTGGGGCTCTCCCAATGGATGATTCCTTCATAACCAGGTCCCCTTCTCCCATTCTAGGCTTTTTATACCTTATTCCCCCACACATTTTCTTAGATCTGGTGACAGTGGCCTCCTCGCTGGGCCAGGAACAAGCTTCTCCATTTCCTGGATCTATTTTAGGAGCCATTATTTCATTCTTTGGCCTTTCACACCCAGGGCTTAGGATAAGGCCAGGTACAGAGAAGGTGATTAATATATGCTTGTGATTTCTGGGCCTCAGAGGACAGACCAAGGGGCGGTGACTGGAGGAAGTTTTAGGCTTGAAGTCTAGAAAAGCTTTCTAACACTTAGTACACAGTACTACAGTGAGGAAGTGCATGTTCCCAGCCTTGACATCCCCTGTTTGGAGGCCCCTCCTAGCTCTGCCATCCCCTGTTCTAAGGTCCTTCCAGCTCTGACACTCCATGAATCCATGATCCTGTGGCCTTGTCACAGTCTACCTCCACTCCCACAGATTTCTGAGTCCTGGGGCATCACAAGGGGGCATTCCTGTCACCAGAATGGGGGAAGAGAGGGAGGGCAGCCTGCAGGAGTCTATCATTTCTGCATAGACCCTGTGTGACCCCCAGAGGACCAAGAGGGATGATAGGGTGGTTGTCTTCAGGGTGGTTATAGGAGGCAGGGGGCACCCAAGACCCTGCATGATGCCTGGGATAACTGTGGTACTCCTCAGAGCTCAAGGGAGCAGAGAAGCCCACCTTGGGAGTGAGCAGAACCAGGCTCCCTACTCATGCCCTTCCCGTGCTGGGCACAAGAAGCCAGGATGCCGCTGCCCAGCCAGGCCCTGAGTCAGTGTCCTGCTCTCAATGCTGTAAGGGGAGGAGTGGTCAGCATTTCTCTAGCAGCTCCACTGGGGAGCAGGACAGTGCTCACTGGTCCCTGCCCTCCTCCAGCCCCGGGGCTCTATCTTCTGACTAGGTAGGGGCAGAGAATTCCAGACTTGGAGCTGGAAATAGAGTCTAAGCCTTCATTTTACAGATTTGGAAAATGAGGCCCAAGAGAAGAAGGAGAAGGAAGATCAACCAGTAAGTGTCCTGACTCGAGTCCTCTTCTCACTGCCCTACACTGCCTCCAAACACCTCCACGAAGGAGGCCTTTGTCGAATGAACAGAAAAAGTCAGAAGACAGTATGAACATGAAGGCACACACATGCGCACACACACACACGCCAAACTCTAAAGAAACTGAAGTTATTTAAAGGCATATAGTAATAAAGAGGCAGAGTGTTCAGCCCCTTCTTTTTTTTTTTACAGATGAGGAAACTGAGGCTTTGGGAAGTAAAGTAAACAGAGATTAAGTGACTTGCTAGGGTTGAAAAGTTAGTAGGAGAGGTGAAGTCATTTGGTGGTGGAATTTGAACTCAGGTCTTCCTGACTCCAGGCCCAGAGTTTTACCTACTAGATTCCACAAGTGGCAGGGCTAGAAGACAGCTCAGAGGTTAACGAGTCCCTCACCCCTCCCACTCATTTTACAAATGAGGAAACTGAAGTCAATGAGCATTTACTGAGTGTTCCAGGCACTGTGCTCAAGGCTAGACCTGTCTCTTCACTTCAGGGAGGAGGAAGACGAATTGGGGTCAAGGGATCCGAGGGGGTCCCACAGCTGGTCAGAAGGATGCTTCCAACAGTTATCAGACCTAAGGCATGCACTCTGACCCAAGAGAATGGAAGGGTCAGTTTCTTCAGCTGGCAGAAGGTTGTAGGAGGCCAAAGGCAGTGGCCAGAACCGGCCTCCAGAACGAGCCAGCAAGGAAGGGACAAGGGCTGGGCCAGGCTTCATTCCGATGTCCCAAACAGCCTCTCAGGCACAGCTGGCTGCTGCAGCTGCCGGTCTGAATTAATTATTCATGGAACAGAACATATTCACTCCCGACACACTCTGATCAGACAACAGGAGCCCTTAAAAAACCAACCCAACCACCCAAACCCACAAACCATTCCCAAAATAGCACTGCTTAAAAAAATGTAAACAAATTGTGATATTTCCCAGGGACAGGCTCTGTTCTCTCCACTTCAGTCCTTAGCCTGGGCCTCGCTCAAGACAACAGGACTGGGTATATGTCAGCGGGGAAGTGGGGAGTGATGCGGTGAAGGGCCCAGAGTTCATGCCACAAAAGGAGAAGGGCAAGGGGAAGGGGAAGAAGGCACCGGGACAGTCAGCCTGGGAACAAGAAGAGCCTGGCAGGACATGGGAAATAATGAGGAGGTTAAGAACAAGCCTTCAGGACTGTTTTAAGGTTTGCAAAGTGCTTCCCAAATAGGACCTCATTTGATCCTTACATCAACCCTTTGGATCTCAAAGCACTTAGCAAATGATTCTAGTGCTCTCTGTTTCTTAGATTCTAAGTCATTCTAGGGTCCAGGATTCCACATTTCTTGGACTCCAAAGCATTGTTATTATAAACATTTAACAGTTGAGGAAACTGAGGCAGACAAAAAAGAAGTGACTTGCCTAGGGTCACATAGCTAGAAGATACCCAAGAGAAGATTTGAACTCAAGTCTTCCAGGGTCAAAGCTAAGAATGCAAAGCAGTGAGTAGAAAGGCAAAGAGGCCCAGTTGGGCCCTTGGTCAGAAAAAGCTTCAGTTCTGATCCAGTCTAAATGGCATGGCAATGATAGCAATGCCTAAGCCTTTGTGGAGTGTCTTAGAATTATTAAAGTACATAGATGGGCTCTCCCAAATGTCTCCTACAAATAGGAGATAATCAACAGAGGGAAGTGACTTACCTAGGGTCACAGAACGTAGTGAATGTCACAAGTAGGACTTGAACTAAGGACTTTAAGATAGTAAATTCAACATATTTCTTGCACCATGTGGCACTGGTACAAAGACAAGGGGCAACTAGGTGGCACAGTGGGTTGAGTGCTGACCCTGGAATCAGAAGGACCTGAGTTCAAACGTGACCTCAGACACTTACTGGCTGTGTGACCCTGGGCAAGTCCCTTAATACTGATTGTGTCCAAAAACAAGGAGCTTAAAGTCTACTATGGGGAGGAGGGAGAGAGGCAGAAGTCAGAGCAGAGAGAGTTGGGGAGGGGTGGATAACAGCACGATAATAGCACGAATCCAGAGAGGGGTCAGAAAGAACACTGGCTCTGCTGTTTACATTATTTCCTGTGACCTTGAATGAGTCCTTTTCTCTCTGTGGGGTTCAGTTTTCTTATCTATAAAATGAGGGGACTGGACTCAGACTCTGCAGCTCCTTCTAGCTTGAAATTGATCGTCCTGTGTTCCTAAGTCATTCAATATCCCTGGACCTCAGTTTCCTTATCTGTGAAATGGCAATCATAACACTACCCACCTTGAAGCACTGTTGGCTTACATGAGATAATATTTGTAAAGGGCTTAGTCAGTGCCTGACACCCAATAGGTGCTTAAATTACCCTTCTTTTCCTTAGCCCTAGGCTCTCTCTATTGCAGGGGTGCTCTATGTGATTTCACAAATGTGATCATGGAGGTAAAGAGATGAAGACCTTATCTACACGGACACACATGCAAACACGCAGGGATGTGCACACACAAACACACAAACCTCTCTTTACATTCCTGGGCACAGTACGTCCTAATCAGCATCCAGGTATGAGGGTAATTTAATGAATTCTGCTGAACCTCAGACAGAATTTTCTCCTCCCTTGGCTCTCTCTGCTCACATACACCACATTTCCATCTGACCCTTAGAAGTGAGTTTAAATTCCAACTTAAAAATTAACTTTTCACTCATGCTTCTTCTACAGGTTGAAGGGTAACAGTCGGTTGACTAATGAGACTGCTGAATTGGGAATTCTTTCTGTTTTTCCTTTAAATATGTCACATAAAGAAAGCTGATTTTAAAATTCAAATCTCCTACCTTGCTAAAAACTGCCAGGATTAGAGCTTAGTTTTAAAATGAAAATGGATAGCCAACGATAAGATTCTCTCCACACACACACATACACACACACACACACACACACACACACACACACACACACACACACACCTTGTTACCCCAAATTATAGAGTTGAGAGTCATGGAAATAAGGCTGCTTACCCATAAAGCAAAGAGACTCCTGCTGCAAACATCTGGAGAAGGATGGGCAGGCCCAGGGCCAGATTCTTGGAGTCTTATTCAAAGAACCAGAAAAGTCCTTAAAACTGACCAGCAAAGAGAACAGAGTATTGCTTAGACCATTTCCAATCCATCGTTTCATAAAACCCTCAAGTCTTAGAAACCAAGAATTTAGAATCTTAGACTGCTTAGGAACACTGGATCTTGAGAGTGTAGGAATCTAGCGTCTTAGAATTCTAACCTCCCACTCCTTCCCTCCATTAAATCTATAGATGAGATTTAAGGCTATAGCCTTAAAAACAAGGACTTTTGACCTCAGAATCTTGGAACTTAGAATGATAGATTTCAAGAAATGTAGAATCCCTAGAATTATTTGATAGGTGCTTTGGAATCCAAGAAATGAAGACTCCTAGACTCTAGATTGGAAGTAGCAAGATGGTGCAGTGGATCAGACCTGGAGTCAGGAAAATCTGAGTTCAAATCCAGCCTCAAACACTTCCCAGCTATGTGACCCTAGGCAAATCACTTAACCCTGTTTGTCTCTGTTTCCTCATTTGTAAAATGAGCTGGAGAAGGCAATGGCAAACCACTCCAGTATTTTTGCCAAGAAAACCAGAATTGGACACATAGAGTCAGATAGAATTGTACAGCAATAAAAATCTGGAATTGGTAGATGCTTTGGAATGTAAGAACTGTAGAGTCCTGGAATCTAGAATTCTAGGCCATCTAAAATCTAAGAAATAAAGATAAGAGCCTGTAAAATTTCTTTTTTTATTCCCAAACCTAAAACCTCCAGTCCCTAACAATCTAAGAACCAGACTTAAGAGGGTGGGAATCATGGAAAGAGTCCTGAAATTCTAGGAATCGAGAACCGTAGATGCCTAGAACTTAAGAAACTGAGACCTGGAGTCTAGCGTTCTGAAAAACAAACGTCTCCTGGATTGTGTGATGATGGATTGTGGAAATCTGAAAATGAACAAAAGATAGCAAGAGAGCTTCTTGGAACTCCAGAACACAGAGTCTTGGGAACAGAGATGGCTAAGAAGTTTTCTTAGGAACATCAAATTCTTAGGCATCGTCTGGCCTAACTCACCCTTCCCTGGACCATGAATTTCATCTATAACATCTCCTCCCCCACAACCGTATGATCATCCAGGCTCCAGGGACAGTATTTGAGGGGAGAAGGAAGAAGTTTACTGGGAATCCCAACCTGGTTCCTGCTCCTTTAATACTAGAGGATATAAATGGGAATGATTCCCACTTAGGATTGACTAAATGCTTAGAACCTGTGTGAAAACAGTGGAGAGAATACAGAATCACAGCTCGCAAGATCTGAGTTCAGATACTGGCCTTGCAATTTACTCTCTGTGTGTAGAAAACAACAGTAACGCTTTCATTTCAATGATTATTAATATAATTTATAATAATAAAGTTTTCAAAGCCCCTTACATATCATGTCTCATTTGAGGATCACACTGAGTGAAGCAGGTGCTGTTATCATCCCCATTTAACAGAGAAGGAAACTGAGGCAAACAAAGGTTAAGTGACTTGCTCAGGGTCTCACAGCAGTGTGAGATTCAGCCTCAGATCCAACTGATTTCAAGACCAGGACTTCTAACGATTGTACCAAGCTGCCTCTCAATATATGCAACTCCCTGGGCCTCAGTTTCTTCCTCTGTAAAATGAAGGGATTCATCTCATTGGCCCCAAATTCCCATCTAGTTGTGATTCATGATTTTAAGTCACTTATCCTTTCTGGACATTGGTGTTTTTATCTGTAAAATAGGTGGATGGCCCAGTTTTAAATGTAGGATCCTAATTCCTTTAAAGAGATGTCAGGGCCAAAAGTTTTCTGGTACAAGTTTCATAAAGAAAGGGGGGAAATGTGGTCCATTAATAACCTTTTTAAAGTTCATATGACCTGGAAATAATAAGAGAAGAGCCAAGCCGACTCCTGGTACCACTCTCCTCCTGTGGCCCCGTATGTGACTTGACTTCCTAGTGCCCTGACTATATTAGAACATTTCCCACCAAAACCTGACTAGTCTCCTGATGGGAAGGAAGCCGGAGCCCAGCTGCCATCAACACCATCTGCTTCCCAACACCTGTGGGTAGTGTGGATGCCAACCACTTGAAAGGTAGATTCAGGAGCAGGTAGCACCACAGAGAAGGAAGGAATGGGAAGGAAAGGAGGAGAAGGGAGGAGGAAGAAGGAGAGAGAAGAAAGTTTCTCTCTCAACACTCAGTTGATCTCTAGGCAGAGCTGTTCCTCAAACAGCTAGTGATTAAAGAAATTGCTTCAACTCTAAATTATTCCACCAGAATTTTCATTCTGTCAGACTGGGAGATATTCTTCTTAGTCTAGCATTAAATATCCCTCCACGTCACTCAGGAGGCAGGTTTTCCCTGATGAAGAGGTAACCCTACAACTATTCCCCAATGCTCAGCCCCAATTTAGCATTTATTAAACATCCATTATATTCAAGCATTGTAACAGGGTCCAGGAAGATAAACCAAAAGGTTGACCAAGTAAAGAAACTTACATCCTACTGGAGGACCACAACTGGAACAGAGGTTAACAAATACAGAATGTAGAAAAAAATAACACCAAGTTATTTTAAGAGGTCAAGAATCAGGAAAAGCTTTGTGTGAGAAGTGAAAATTTGAGATGGGCAAAAGGCAGAGGGAGAACAGAGATCCTTCTGGGCATAGGAGACCAAGTTGGCAAAAGTTTGCAGGTGGGCAACGGCTGACTGACAGGGGTATATCCTGGCTGTGAGACCTTCACCAAGCTCTCTCCAGACCTCCTCAGTAAAATGAGGGAGCAGATGGCCCAGCTCAAAATCGATGATCCCAGAAAGCCACTGAACCACAAGGGGGACTGTGTTCCAGGAAATAACAGGAAATAAGATAGGCAGAATGGATTATAACCAATCAACTTGCATAGATTAAGTGCTTTCCATATGCCAAGCTCTGTGCTAAGATCCAGGGGTACAAAGAGGGGAAAAACACAGCCCCTGCCCTCAAGGACCTCACATTCTAATGGAGGAGATGATATGGGAACAGCCACGCACATCATACACACACACACACACACACACACACACACACACTCACATACACAGTGTAAATGGAAGGTGATCTCAGTAGCAAGACTACAGGGAGGACAGAGAACATAGACTCCCTGAAGGTGAGAGTTGAGCTGAGTCAAAAGCCAGGAAGGGCCACTAATGGATGCCACAGTGCACAGAGCACTAGGGCTGAAGTTGGTAAGACTCATCTTCCTGAGTTCAAATTCATCCTCAGACACTTACTAGCTGTGTGAACCTGGGCAAGTGACTTAACCCTGTTTGCCTTAATTTCCTCATCTGTACAATGAGCTAAAGAAGGAAATAGCAAACCACTTCCGTACCTTTGCCAAGAAAACTCTAAATGGGGTCATGAAGAGTTGGACACAATTGAAATGACTGAACCAGGCACTCTCCTAATTAGGGGTACAAAGAAAGGCAAGACAGTCCCTGCCCCAAAGGGTGGTAAATCTATTTCCCCATGGAAAATATCCATCCCTGACCATCATTCCCCAATAGGTGTGGTCTTGTCCAGTAGACAGGATTGTCCCTGAGGGCAGGGACATTGGGGCATTGTTTATTCATGCATCCATTCATGAAAAGACTGGTCCAATGTCATACAAGGTGTAGACTCTAGAACCCAAGTCCTCGCCTGAAAATAGAGCATCTCGCCCATGTTTTATCCATAGTATTTTTCATGAAGTATCTGAGACCTAAGAAGTATACAAGATGTGTTCAAAGTCCCAGAGAGTAAGGAGCCTCGCCCCAGGCATCTGGGAAGCAAGGGGAGAAGGGGACGGGGGGGGGGGGGGGGGGGGGTTGGGAGGGGGGATGGTCTGGTCATCTTTTGCTTTGGGGAGCTGGGGGAGGGAGTGTTTCCCTTTCTGACTCTCAGCTTTTTCTTTGGAAAGATGAGGGGATTTCTAGCTCTAAACTGGGAGCTCAGAGAACAAGGAGGCCATCATTGTAGCGCAGGGCTCAGCTCACAAGTCACTCTTCCTCCAAGTCATTTCCTTTTTTTCCTTTTGTTTATAAATTAAACTAATTAGTGAAGTCATTTACAGACAAAAATAATGTTCAGAAACGGTGAGGATTCCTTCAACCTATGGGTCAAGACGGTCACTGAGGTCTTTTCCAGCTCCTTGATGAGGCCATTGAAGAGGCAGGACAAGGAGGGGCAGCTCAAGACTACCCAGGGGATCCCAATGCCTGATCAACTGCAGGGGAAATTAAAGAAGACGCTAAAGCCAGACTCTTGATGTGTGTTAGGACAGAGAATGTCAGAGCTTGGGAGGGCAGGAAGGCGGCCATGGAACATCAAAGCTTAGAGGGACCTAAGGACTTCAGAGTGAACAGACTCTGGAATGTCAGAGCTGGGAGGAGCCTTAGAACAGGGGATGTAAGAGTCAGAAGGAGCCTTAGAATAGAGAATGTCAGTGATGGGAGGGGCCTCAGAGGTCACAGAGTCCATCCCCTCACTTCACAGATGAGGAAACTGAAACTTCTGAGTCACCTAGAGAGTAAGATGGTCAAGCTGGGCTGAAAAATCTCCTTTCTTCAACTTTCTAGCTTCAGATTTTTCTACAAAATCCCCATTTCCAATTCCTCTTTCTCTATAAAGATCAGGGGATTCCCAAGCAGATCTCTGCTTTTCTATGCTCCACCCTCATTCCCATACACTAAGTCATCAAGGAAGTTTCTCAGGCCATCCCTACTGTGGTCCATTACTGCCCTCCCTTGGAAATCTCAATGTCCGGAGACTCCTGTTTCCACACCATCTCTAAGCCACCAGGGGAGCTTCAGGGTGGGACTAATTGCTGCGACCAGAGTCCTTTCATAACCTGAAAATACAGAACCAGAGTAAAGGAACACAGACTTTGGTGATGTCCTAGACTGTCCCTATTCAGGAGAGCTAAAGATATTTTCCGTGCAAAGCAGTCAACAAAGATAATTTTTTCCTACCCCTGCATATACACACACACACACACACACACACTCACTCACTCACTCTCTCTCTGTCTCTTTCTCTCTCTCCCTCCTTATGCAGGCCAGGCTGAATTCCATAAGGTCACACTGGCCCCTTCCATGTACTGCCAACCTCAGATCTCTAAACACATACAGTCTGGGTTCAAATTCCACATTCTTTATTTTGTAAATGACTCTCTAAATGATACATATGGTCACTTCTGGCTTGAAATACGTAATTCTCACAGAATGAAACCTGTTTTTCCTCTAAGAGAACACAGCTGATATTTCAGTCTCTGGCAGTTAGGGGGTGTAGTAGGTAGACTGTTAGGCTTATAGTCAAGAAGACCTGAGTTCAAATCTGGTCTCAGACACTTTTTGGTTACAGTCACTTAACTGCTGTTTACCTCAGTTCCTCCACTGTAAAATGGGGATTCACATAGCCCCTACCTGGAAAGGCTGCTGTGAGGCCCAAATGAAATGTTTGCAAAAAGCGCTTGGCACAGTGCCTAGCAAATAGTAGGCACTATATAAAGGCCTATTTCCTTCTCCTTCCCAACATTATGGGATCCTACAGCTAGATGAGATTTTATGGTTGTTTAGTGGTTTTCAGTTGCATGCAACATTTTGTGACCCCGTTTGGGGTTTTCTTGGCAGAGATCCTGGATTGGTTTGCCATTTCCTTCTCTAGCTCATTTCACAGACAAGAAAACTGAGGCAAAACCGAGGGTGGAGGGACTTGCCCAGGGTCACACAGTAAGGAATTGTCTGGGTCCACATCTGAACTTAGGTCATGCACTATGGCGCCCCTTAGCTACCTGGATTTTAGGGGCTAATTAGTCTAATTCCTTTATTTTACAGTGCCCAACACATAAGCACACTTACTTGTTGACTGGTCACCTAATCCAATTCTCACATTTTACAGACAGGGAAACTGAGGTCCAGAAGTTAAGGGATTTGTCCAAGGTGGCTTGAACACAGGTAGAAGTAGGGCATCACTGATTTGGAGGCAGAAGGGGCCTGGGAGATTTTCTAGTCTGACTCCCTCATTTTACAGATAAAGAAACTGAGGTCCAGAGAGGAGAGAAGGAGCTTCTTTTCAGCCCTCCTTCCTTTGCACCACCGTGAATCTCTGCTTTCCCTTTGGTTCCCAGGGCCCCGATTGTAATGAAGTTTGAGACCTATAGAAAACAAACCAATACCCAAACTACAGGACAGGTCTCACTGCCCAAAGGAACACATACTTGTGTCCTTGTGTTAGCAAATATAATAATTAGAGGTTACATCTCGAATTTTTTTGTTTGCTTGTTTTGATAAAAAGAAGACCAAAATCTGAGTTCTCCTAAATCCAGGAAAATGCCGGAGCCAGGAAGTTGGATGGCTGCATTTTCAGAGACTTTCACATGAAGAAGAAACGCTGGTGACCAAATGTGGACGTCCGTAGCAGACCTGGCTCAAGTTTGGCCCTGGAATCATGCGATTTTGGACACACCTATGGCATGAACAAGGGGATGATGTCATTTTGACTTACCTGAGATTTAGTTTTCGGTCTTCATCACTGCCAGCCTCCTGAAAAGAAAGAAAGAGAGAGAAAGAATCATGGCTGGGCAGTCATCACAGATGGCAGATACCACCTTCAGCCTCCAAATTCTCACTTGGTGATAAGGAGAAAAAATCTCAGGTGCTGGTTACAGAGAATGGTTAGGGGAGATGGGAATGCTGGATTAGGGAGTCAAGAAGGTCAGGTTCAAATCCTGTCTCAGGCACCTCTCTCAGCCTGGGTATGCTCACCTGGAAAATGAAGGGACTGAACTCTGACCTCTCAGGTCTCCTATAAGAATCTTCTGCAAGGCCTTCCCCAAGCTGGCACCCCTCCTATACCCTTTCTAGCCTTCTCCTGCTTACAGGCTGACTGACATTCTAGAAGGAACACTTGGTTCTTTTGTGTTCAATACTAACAGCTGCTCCGCTAACATAGCGCCCTCTGTGCCTTTCAAGAGCATCCAAGGTACAATATCAGGCTGTAGTAGAATGGCTTTATATTTTATTTCCTAATTAAGTAATTTCCTTGAGTGTAGGAACCATGTTCTATTTTATCTCTGTAGTGGCTAAATCCAGGGCTCTGCACAGTCAATGTTTAATCAACTCTTGTATTTGGAAAGAATCATGGAGGCTGAGACTGAGAAGGGCCCTTGGAACAGAGAATTTCAAACTGGGAGGAGCCTCAGAACAGGGAATGTCAGAGCTTGGCAGGGGCCCTCAGAACAGGGGATGTCAGAGCTGGGAGGGGGTCTCAGAACAGGGGATGTCAGAGCTGGGAGGGGGCCTGAGAACAGGAGATGTCAGGGCTGGGAGGGGCCTGAGAACAGGGGATGTCAGGGCTGGGAGGGGCCCTAGAGATTGTACAGACCAGAGATTCTCAAACTATCCAAATGTTTCAGACCTCCCTTTCTCCCTATGACAGTACCTATCACCTCAGAAAGTATTAAATGAGAAAATACAAAAAGATCTGTACTAGAAAATTCAGTAACTCTTTAAAATGAAACTGTACTTTATTCAGCATAGAAGTATTTTATTCAGCATAAAAGCATTTCTACTCCTTTGAAAAATGATGTGTGTGTGTGTGTGTGTGTGTGTGTAACAAGATTATTTATTCAGTGTACACTAATTAATCCTGGGTCACTTGATGGTCTGGCCAGGTCATATACTCAATAATGCTGTATTAACTCTAGTACACCCATCCCCCTCCTCACCCTACCCAACTGCAGTCCCAGAGCTCAGGGCCCACAGAATAGGAACCAATAGCCTAGCTGAACAATCACCTTTAATGATAGGGAAACTGAGGCTCAAATTTTACACTGAGAGGTAGCAGTTGATCAGCCAGGTTTCTGGTCCCCGAGCCCAGAAGTTCCTGTCCCACTATCCCACAATAACTACCCGTATTTCTAGGGAGCTGTTCATTTCTCATTCTAATACTGGTCTACTGACCATCTGAGTAACTCCTAATGATTGCTTCTCTGGTGCTGGGCTTGGGGTCATCTAGGTGGCATCATAGTGCATAGAACACCAGACCTGCAGTCAGGAAGATTTGAATTCAAATCTGACCTTATACAATTACCAACTGTCTGACCCTGGACAAGTCACTTAACCTCTATTTGCCTCAGTTCCTCATCTGTAAAACGGGGACACACTGGAGAAGGAAATAGCAAACTCCTGTACTATTTTTGCTAAGAAAACCCCACGGACAAGTCCATGAGATCCTGAAGGATCCACCACAACTGAACAACAACCTTGGAGTCAGGAAGATCCGAGTTCAAATCCTGCCTCAGACTCTCATTAGCTCTGTGACCCTGGACCACTTAAATTCTCCCTTCCCTCATTTTTTAAATGAAGGTCATGGATTCAATCACTTGTAATGTCTCTTCCAACTTTAAATCTAGGACCTGATGGTCTCTTTAAAACTACACCCTTTTCCTCAAAACAACACTGTTGATTAATTCCTGGAACTTGTGAACATTTCCTATTTGGCACCATCTATAAGTAAAGAGTATATCAGGTCTCCACCTGCCAAAGTCATTTGGCTTCTTCTAATTCTTTTGGTTGTGTTCCAATGAAATTCACAGCTGTTCATAAGAAGACCACCTAGGAGGGTTAGAGGGCTGTAAGTTCAATGACTGTCCAGAATGGCAGCCTATGACCTGACTTGACCTCCAAATGCATCAAGGGAGAGAAGTGTGATGTCTAGCACCAGAGAGGTGAAAGTCCCACCATTCCATGAACTGATCAGATGTCTGGGTTCTGTTCTGGAAACCAGTTTATGATCAGATCCATAGCATCTACAAGAAGGTAAACAGCATGCCTGAGGACCTTGATCTCATATCATGGGAAGTGGTTGAAGAAACTGGGTAAATTAAAGAAGCCTGTGGTCTTGAGGGGGCCATGCCAAGCTTGATTTTTTTTAGTAGAACTGGTATTCAAATGCAAGGCCATTTACTCTAAATCCAGTGACTTTTCCATTGTATGTGCTACTTTGCCCCATAAGCAAAATTTGATCGGCTTTTCTGGGAAGGGACAATCATATCTGTAATAGAAGTAAAAGAAATAGGCATATGCCCATGCACTAATTATACTCTCCTCCCTTCCCAATGTCAAGCCTTTGGTGAATCAGTTCAATTTGACATCATCTTCTATTTTCAAATCATTTGCTAAGGTGTCCTATCACCAATCACGCCTAGTCAAAGGCCAATTCTGTATTACAGCTTCAAAAAGTCAGAAGCAACTGCCCTATAACTTTCTTCTCTTTCATGGCTAAATTCCTTAGGAAGGCCATCTACACTTAGTGCCTGCCTCCTTTCCTCTAATGTGGCTTTATTCCAATGAAATTGCTATGTGCTAAGTTGCCAATGATCTCTCTCTCTTTTTTCAAAAACCAGAGTTATTATTTATTTTTAGCACTTTTAAATTTTGAGTTCCAAATTCTCTCCCTGGTGCTTGCTCTATCCCCACCTTTTGAGAAGGCAAGAAATATGCTATCAACTATACATGTGAATTAATGCAAAATATATTTTCATGTTAGCAATATGACCAAAAAAAAGCAAGAAAAATAAATAAAATGAAAAAATGGTGCTCCAATCTGTACTCAGACTCCAACAAATCTCTCTCTGAAGGTGAATAGCATTTTTCATCATAAGTCTTTCGGAACTGTCCTGAATCACTGTGTTGCTGAAAATGGCGAAGTCATTCACAGGCGATTATCAATAGAATATTTTTGCTAGTGTGTAGAGTGTTCTCCTGGTTTTGCTCACTTCACTTTCCATAAGTAAATATAAATCTTCCCAGGTTTTTTCTGAAACCATCATGCTTGTCATTTCTTTTAGTACAATATTATTCCATCACAATCAAATGCCACAACTTATTCAGCCATCCCCCAATTGATGGATATCCCCTCAATTTCCAATTCTTTGCCACCACAAAAAAAAGTTGCTATAATTATTTTTATATATATGGGTCCTTTTTTCCTTTACTTTGATCTCTTTGGGATACAGACCCAGTCATAGTTATGCTGGGTCAAAGGGTATGCGCAGTTTGCCTTTTGGGCACAGTTCCAAATTGTTCTCCAGAACTGCCAGATCAGTTCACAACTCTATCAACAGCATGTTAGTGTCCCAATTTTCCCACATCCCCTTCATTTGTCATTTTCCTTTTCTGTCATGCTAGCCAGTCTGATAGGCAAAGTATCACCTCACAGTTGTTTTAATTTGCATTTCTCTAATCAATAGTATTTTAGAGCATTTTTTCATATTACCATAAATAACTTTGATTTCTTCTGAAAACTGCCTGTTCATGTCCTTTGACCATCAGTGGGGAAGGATGTCAATGATATCTTAATAGCCAAATCTAATAACATCTTTTCTGAATCCTCATTTTTCTTGACCTCTCACTATTGATTACCTTCTTTTCCTTGGTAATTTTCTCTCTCTGTTTTTGGGACACCAATCTGTCCTGGTTCTCCTCCAACCTAACTACTCCTCCTCTGTCTCCTTTGCTGAATTCTTTTCCAGACCCTGACCCATAGTCATAGGTATGCCACAGGGCTTTGAGCTGGGCCCTCTTCTTGTCTCCCTTTCTATTATTTTACTTAGTGATTTCATCATCTCATAGATTCAATTATCATCTCTATGCTCAAGACTCTCAGATCAACTTATCCAGCCCTAACCCGTCTCCTGATCTAGTCTTGCATCTCTAATTGCTTATTGGACATCTTGAACTGGACATTCCAAAGACATCTGAAATTCAACATAGCCAAAACAGAACTCATTATCTTTTCCCCTATTCCCTCCCCCTGCCTCCACCTACCATATTACTGTCAAGGGCACCACCATCTTTCCAGTTCCTGAGGTTCACACCTAGGAGACATCCTGGACTCCTCACTATTTCTCATCCCCCAGATCCAATATGGTGTCAAGACCTGTCAAATTCACCTGTAGCATCTCTTCATCAATTTCACCTTTTGGGCATCTCTTGTCCATTTCACCTTCGTAACATCTCTGGTCCATTTCACCTTTGTGACATCTCTGATCAATTTCACCCCTGCAGCATCTCTCAAATACACCCCCTTCTCTCCTCTGGTACTGCTATCACCCTGGTGCAGGTCTTCATCACCTCACACCTGGATTGTTGCAATAGTCAACCTGACTCAAGTCTCCCACCCATCTGCTTCCTTTTCACATAAAGACAACAGACCTGGAGGGTCCATCACAAATCGATATTATTTAATCTCAACCCAACTGTCACTTTTCTGCAAGTACTTGAAGGGTTGTCACTTGTAAGAGAGAACAGACTTGTTCTTCTTGGGCCCAGAAGACTGAAGTATAAATACTGAAAGAGCCAGTATTTATATAGTGTTTTAAGGTTTACAAAGCACTTTACAAATACGACCTCATTTTAACCTCACTCTCAGGGTAGGTGCTATCATTACGCCCATGGAATACAACTTTCTCCATAAAGACATGGATCCCAATTCCATCAGTTTACAGAGAGGAGAACAAAAGCCTGAAGACAAAGTCTCTTGAAAGTGCTTTAAGTCACAGAGGAGTGTTAGGAGGCTGGTTCTAGCAGGACCTCAGAGGACACTCATCCAACTTCCTCATTCTATAGAAACTGAAGGCAGGAGTGGGGAGTGACTCGCTCAAGCTTAGGCAAGGAGAAAGCATCTATACAAGTTCCTTTGGAGGAAGTATTGTTTTATTCTTTCCCTTTGTATCACCAGCACCTAGCACGGTCCCTGGCATACATTAGGCACTTAATAAATGCTTGGTCATTGACTGACTGATATATAAAGAGAAGCTAATATTATCAATCTCATTATCATGACTTTAAAAGGTGATGATCAGCTGGTCACTCCTGGAACTGAAGGAGAAAAATGAATCATCCTTAGATTTAGCTCTTCTTAGCAATGCAAGCATCTAAGTCAATTCCAATAGACTCACGATGGAAAATGCTATCCACATCCAGAGAAAGAACTCTGGAGTCAGAATGTAGACAGCAACACACCATTTGCTCTCTTTTTCTTCTGTTGTTTCATTTTATTTCTTCTTTCTCATGGTTCCACCCATTAGTTCTAATTTTTCTTTACATCATGACTAATGTGAAAATGTTTAATATGAATGTATAAACAGAGCCTATATGAGATTACATGTGTCTTGCAGAGGAGGGAGAAGAGGGAGGGAGAGAAAAATTTAAAATTATGGAAGTAAATGTTGAAAACTAAAAAATTAATTATAAAAAAAATTTGACCACAAAAAAGAAAAAGACAATGAATCGCTTTTCACAGAATCTCAACTCATATGTATCTTCTATACATCTCTGACAAATGGTCATTTAGCCTCTCCTTGAAGACCTCCAGTGAGAACTTACCCACCACCTCTTGAGGCAATCTATGACCCTCTGATTCAGCTCTGGTTGTGAGGAAGATATTGCTGATATCAGGCTCAAATTAGCCACTTTGCAACTTCTATCCACTAGGTGGTTGGGTGGCAATAGTAGACAGGCCACTCTCCCCCAAAATCTGGAGTCAGGAAGACCTGAGTTCAAATCTTGCCTCAGGTACTTGCTGATTGTGGGCCTCTGGCCATGCCAAGGGACTCCTTTGTAACCTAGAGCAAGTCTCTGCCCCCTCCTGCCCTCAAAGGTCCTACCAAGCTCTAGAACCAGGATTCTAGGACCCACTAAGGCTTACAAAACAAAAAGTAAAGGAGACTTTATTTCTGTAAACTGAAGGAATTGGGCTCCAGTCTTTCCAGCCATAGTACTGCATGAACAAAGGATTAACAGCTACAAGGAGTACTGGATGTTATCCAGTCTACCTAGATCACTGTATATGTAAGTTGTCAGTCAACAAACATTTATTAAGCAAATACTGTGTGCCTGCCACTCTGCTAAGTACTAGGCTTGGTCATTGGCCTAAAGGAATCCAGGTACAGAGCCAAGACTGGGGCTCCAGATTCCAAATCCAGGCATTTCCCATACTAGGTTTGAAGGCCCTTTCCAATGCTAAAAAGTTTATGACTTCTACAATTATCTTTTTTCATCCTCATGAAACAATTCATGGAATGTATAATCAAACCCCATTTTACAGATGAGCATACTGAAACAAAAAGGGAAAGTCACTTGGACAGAGTCACATAGCTAATGAGTGGTGAAGCCAGGATTTGAACCCAGGGCTTGTAGATTTCAAGTCCAGGTTTCCTTCTCCTATTCTAAGCATCAGTTGAAAAGACATCCAGAGGTTGGGGGGTAGGGAAGGTGACAGATATATATACTGTCAGAATGAGTTGATCCATTGGCTAGTTTGGCTGAACTGTATGTGCTCTCTTTCTCTCTTCCTCCTTTCCTCCTCTCTCCCTTCCCCCTCTCCCCATCCCTCTTTGTCTTTGTTCTCTCCTCTCCTCTCTTCTCTTCTCCTCCCCGCCCCTCTCTCTCTCTCCCTTTCTCCTCTACCCCTTTTTCTTTCCCTCTTCTCTCTCTTCCCTTTGTATTCTTTGTCATAAATAGATGGCTCTCTATAGTGAGTAGGGGAGGAGATATATTTAGAAAGGTGATATAAAAATGAGACAAATCTTTTTTTAAAGAAAAAAGGACCCCTCCTTCCTCACCATGGTCTCTAAGATATACACAATTTGAGGGTTGTCTGAAAGGAGAGAGTGTATCTAAAAATACTTTGCCAACCTTAAAAACAAAAGGAAATGTCAGTATCATTATCTAAAAAGAACGACAATCAATTCATCAAAGCAAGCATTTATTAAATAACTGTGATGTGCCAGGCATTGGCACTAAGGGCTGGAGATCCAGAGAATGGCAAAACCCAGTCCCTGCCCACAGGGAGCTCACAATCAAGTGAGGAGACAACATGTAAACAATTCTGGACAAATAAGCTAGAGAGGAGAGAATTTGGGGGTCCAGTCAGAAGGAAGGACAGCTTCCCATTTCCTGGGGCATTTAGATTTACAAAGCCCTTCAGACCCAACAACCCAGTCAGAGAGCCAGACCAAGGGCTATCACATTCTGATTTTGCAGATAAAGAAACTGAGGCATTAGTGTGCAAGGGAAGTGACTTGCCTGTGTCTACACACCTAATGAAAGGTAGAGTTGAGCCTTGAACTCCAGTCATAAGGCTCACAGATCTAGAGCTAAAAGGGACCTTAGCGGGTTCTCAAGATCAACCTCATTTTACAGATGAGGAAACTAAAGCAGAGAGTGGGGAAGAGATTTGTCCAAGTAAGTGGTTCAAATCTTAGGAAGAACAGATTCAAATTCAGGTCCTTTGACTCTAAACCCAAGGTCTTTTCCATTAAAAAAAAAAATTTAAAATTGCCTGTAAAATCACCAAGATGTGAACTATGAAACATTTTAGGTGGTTGCTTTATTTATGTAAAACCAGAACAAGCAATATTGAATATGCCTTAAAGGATTTCTGAAAGGTCACGTGTTATTGCTTCTTGTGCCCTTGAGTTATTTTTCTTCATTTTTACTCCTGTACACAAAAAACCGGAAAGAAAAAAAATCCCCAACAACTCAGCCCTCTGGAGTTTGGCATATTCCGGCTACCACACAGAGGTGCCCATTGAGAGGGGAAAGAGAAACCTGGAAAGCATCGATGGCTGGGAGAGATGGGAGGCTGAACTGAGAGAAAAGCTGGCCATGGTCACCACTGAGAGAAGGAACAGGACACCCAGTCAGGGAGAGGCCAAGCTGCCCAGGGAGTCAGCTGAGGATCTTATTCCAAGGGAGAACATTGGAAGGCCCAGCCAGGATGGGAGTCACCCAAGCTTGGCACCTACTGCCCAGCCTGCCACACCCAGAGAAATGGGAAAACCTTGTCGGACAAGGAGAGCTGGACTTGGTACCACAGGAACTCTGCCATTCACTGACCTGTGGGACACTGGGAAAGTCCTTTCCCTTCTATGGAGCTCTGTGAAATGACAGGATTAGATGAGGCCATTTCTAAACTCCCTTTGGGTTCAAAAATGATGGATTCTCTGATTAGTGCAGTCCTTAGCACGCAGTAAATACTTAATAAATGCTTGTTGAATCGATCTTATTTTGAACTTGACTTTATTCCTCTGTAAGATGAGGCAATGTATAGTACAGGGAGAAAGACCCCTGGATTTGAAGTCAGAGGAACTGGGTTGAGATCCTGGGCCTGTTTTGTTCTATCTGTGCAACCTTGAGGAAGTTACATCCCCTCTCTGTGGGCCTCAGTTTTCTCCTCTATAAAATGGGAGTGAGGGTTGGACTAGGTCATTTCTAAGGTTCCTTCAAGCTTTGACATGAGAGTAAATTTCAAATTTCCCCCTACAATTATATGATTCCCATTAACACCCTTAGATGTCTGCTGCAACAATAAACGTCAGTGTCTCTTTGTAGAAATTCTTATTTTTAAGAATTTAGCCAATTCAAACTTGACTTTCTTCCATTCCCACCTTTATTTTTGTCCAGACCTCTGCTTTGCCTTTTTTTGTTGTTTTTTTGTTATCCCTGGTACTTAGCACAGTTCTTGCCACATAGGAGACACTTTAAAAATCTGCCAAGGTAGGGAATCTTTGGTGAGAAAACACCCTCAACCAACAGATCAGTTCTTACTTTAGGACCCTGAAAACATCACAGTTAGTTATGTGTCAGAGGAAGGACTTGAACTGAGGTCTTCCAGATAGACAAGAAGTTCACACCTCCAGCCCCTAATCATTCCATGTTGCCTCACTCCAGATCCAGCCCCAGGCAGAGGAGAACAGTCATGTCTTGTCTCTATCCCCAATGCCCCATGCTGGGTGATATCAGTCACTCACTCACACAGGATAAAAGGGGCTAGAGGAGAGAGGGAAAGGACGGAGGGAGAGGGAGAGAGAAAGAAAGAGAGGAGGGAGAGAAAGAGAGAGAGAGAAGAGGAGAAGAAATGGAGAGAAGAGGAGAGGTGGGGGAGGGAAGGGGGAGGGATGCTGCCAAGAAGAAGGATGGCTCGGAGCTGCTGTGCATGAGGACTGAGTCTGCTCTGTCTCACCCAGAAAGCAGCTGCATTTCAGGGCTGCATGAAGTTAGTTTTGTGTGGGGATGGTGAGGTGTGTCAGTAGTTAGGGGCCCTTTGAAGTCCCTGGGGGAGAAACACTGAGAGATCATGGCAGTTCCTTGTGTAGAGAGAGGGTTAAGGGGGAGTTACATGATGGAATCATATGGTGTTAGAGCTGCGAAAGCCTCAAGGAGAGGGAATATAGAATATCAGAGCTGGGATGGGCCTTAGAACAGGGAATATCAGGGCTGGAATGGGCCTCAGAACATGGAATGTCAGGGCTGGGAGGGGGCTCAGAACATGGAATGTCAGGGCTGGGAGGGGGCTCAGAACTGGGATGGGCCTTAGAACAGGGGATGTCAGGGTTTGACAGGGAAGAGCTTTAGAACAAGGAATGTCAGAACTTTGAAGATCGTCTAGTCCAACCTCATTTCTTAGAAGATGAAGCCCCTCAGCCCTCCCCCAGCTGCCAGGTTCAGGGCAGGGGAGCCTGAAGCCCAGGTCTCTCACTTCCGAGGCCAGTTCTCCTTCCCCTGGTGTGCTCAGAACAACATCATCTTGACCAAAGGAAGGATCAAGTATCTCCTTTCCTTTGCTCAAACAGCACTTATGTCTTTCATTCTATAAACACTCAGGGAGCATGGGTAAGTTAATGGCTCTTGCAGGAAGGGGTAGCATGAAAAGATTGTATAAAGCTCCACCGTCTCTTTTCCAGGAGATGACAGTACCAGAGGAGAGGGAACAGCACAGTCCAAAAGAGATTCTGATAAACCTCCCAGAGCTGGGAGTGTTCACCTTCATTTAATAATAGTCATTCTTTACTTCAGTCTGGGGTGCCCCATCCTCTTTCTCAGAGCCTGAGCCCGAGACATGCCATCTTCTGTCTTGGAGCCCAGACACCCTAACCTCTCTCTCAAAGCACAGGACATGCCACCCTCTCTCTCTCGGAGCCCAGGGCACCCCATCCTCTCTGAGGCCTGTTGTTTCATCAGAATTCCAATCAAAGCAGCAGGAGAGAAATCTAACTGTACCTTCATCATGAGGTCCACTGAGTTGTTGGAACTTAATAAAAGTAATCTGCCAACAGTAATTTTAAGAATATTAACCTAAGATAGGCCCAGAGGCCAGCCAGCAGAGGGTGGAAGCAGGGCGTTGAGCTGAGAATTTTAACAGGTTTCAAAAAAGCGTTTCCTTGGAGGGAGGGGGTAGAAGGTATCACAGGTTGATGATTACTTTAGACCATCTCACTATCACAGCTTCACCTGGGGCCGCTAAAGCTGCTCCCTCTTCCAAGGCCCATAGGTGTAGAGTTATGACAGATGAGGACACTGAGGCTGTAATGGCTTAAGTGATTTGCCCAAGTTCATGCAGGTAGTTCAGTCTTAAAGCTGGGATTTGAATTCAGGTGTTCCTGCCTCCAAGTTCAGGTTTCTACCCACTCCTCCCTATTGCTTCCTTTTTGAGGTTTCAAAGACAGCCAAGTTGAGCCCTAGCTCCTTCTAATGGAGAATAGCAATAATTAATCATAATTAGCTGACATTTATATAATCCTTCAAATGATTTACACATGTTCTCTCACACGCAGGCATCATGTCATAGTGGATTAAAAGTTGGTGAGGGAACTGGGAAGAGCTGGGTTTAGAGGTCACCTCTGCCCTGGATAACTCTCAGAACAAGTCCTAAGCTTCAGAGAAGGAGGCAACCTGCATAGGTAGAGGGACTTTCCTTACCTGGGAGTACCTTAGGAATGCCCAGGTCCAGTCTCACTTAACTCTCACAACAACCCTGTGTAGCAGGTGTTGTTATTCTCCCCATTTTAGAGATGAAGAAATAAATCTCAGAGAAGTTTATCGGAGTCTGGATTTGAACCCAGGCCTCCTCATATAGGTATACCCATGTAGCCCAGGAAAGCTGAGGCTGGAAGCCAGGATACCGAGGCAGACTTTCCAACATACAGTCTCTAAGTCCTCAGGCAACACCTCCCCCAAATCGAGTGCTCTCCAAAAGTCACCAGGCAATTTCCTAGCCTGGTCAGGTCTTCTAAGCCCCCTGCCTCCTTGGGACAGTACAGTCCTTGTACTCTTCTTCAGACCTATCAATGTCTACAGGGTAAGCATTCTAGCTTGAGGACAGCCTGGATAGAAGTTCCCAGGGCCAGGTGGACAGTGATGGATACTTGGGGGAGAACTTAGGGGCCCCAGGGCTCTTCACTGGCCCACTACAACCAGATGTCCCCTCACTCAGTTCCATCTAGTCCCAGGATGAGGAGGCTCTGACCTGTGGTCCTGCTCTCCCTGACCAATCCTTCCCCAAGAAAGAAGGGGGCACAGAAAGAGTCAGGATCATAGGTGGGATTGATCTCTCTCTCTCTCCCCTTCACCCTTCCTTTCACTTCCTCTCCTCTCTCTCTCTCTCTCTCTCTCTCTCTCTCTCTCTCTCTCTCTCTCTCTCTCTCTCACACACACACACACACACACACACACACCTGATATGCAGATATAGATTAAAAAATCAGTTACCCAGAATGACCCAGTCACACAGACACAATCAGAGAGCTCAAGACACAGAAAGCAGGAAAGTGACAAATGATGATCCAGAAACACACATATGGAGACCTAGAGAGAGACACATTGAGACCTGGAGGGAGATCCAGAGTAAACTAGAAAAACACAGAGGGATAAGAGCAACCCAAACATAGAGACTCAGAAAGAAATCCAGAGTGACCCAGAGACATACAGAGAAAGATTGAGAGACATACAAAGATACCTGTGAGAACCAGGCACAAAGAGATATACAGAAATACAGAGACTTAAGAGACCACACTGACATGATTCACTCACACAAAGGGAGATCCAGCAGGAAACTGAGGGACCCACACTGAGACTGAGACATGCGGAGATGATGCAGAAAGCCCCAGGGTTAGAGACCACAGACCACCCAGAGGCACTCAAACGCACAAGAGACTCAGAAAGTGACCAGGGAGAGGAAGAGAAGGATCCAGGTAGACTCCAAGTCAATCAGAGACACAGAGAAAGATTCAGCAAGGAACCCAGAGGGACCCAGGCACACAGAGACTCAGAAAGAGACTACGAAAAATTGAGACGGACAGAGACTCACAAAGAGACATTTAGAAGCCAAGAGATGCAGCCACACGGACACAGTAAAGAACCCAGAGACACCCGGGCACACACTTCAAAAGAGAAAGATACACAGAAACTAACAGAGAGAAATCCTCAGCAAGGACCCCAGAGAGACTCAGGAAGACACAGAGAGAGAGAGATACACAGAAACTAAGGGAGAGACGCAGTGATACTGACATACCGAGCGACTGAGCCAGACATCGGAGAGACTGAGATCGAGACCCAGAGGGATCCAGAGGGTCTCAGGCACCCCCCCCCCCAAGGCTCAGGAAGGGCCCTCCCACCCCCAAGACAAGGAGGCGGCCGGGCCAGGGCGGTGCTGCCAGGCCCGAGGAGGGGGTGGCCGGCCTGCCCGCAGCAGGGGCCTGGCTGTCCCAGGAGCCCCGGGCTCTGCCCCTCACTCACCTCGCTAGTGCTGGCGGACGAGGAGGCGGCGCTGGGCGTGGGCGAGCGCTGCAGGGTCACCAAGGCCATGGCCACGGGCGCACGCGGCAGGAGGCCGCCGGGCTAGAGCCGCCGCCGCTGCTGCTGCCGCTGCTGCCGCTGCCTGCGCCGCCGTCGCCGTGGCCGCAGCTGCTGCAGCTCCGGGGCCGCCATCGCGCCACGGGCAGCGCGGGCCGCAGCCGCCGGCTCGTCCTCCCCTCCGGCTCCGCCTCTCTCCTCCCTCCTCCGGCCGCTCTCGCTCTTCCTCTTCCTCCGCCCGGGGGCGGGCGGGCGGCCTAGCACGGCGAGTGCCCAGGGCCGGCGGGAGGGCCCCGGGAAGGGGGCGGTGCGACCGGCCGCACAGCGGCCCCGCGGGCGCAGCTACGGCCGCTCCTCCTCCCCAGCCTGGGCTCCGCCTGCCCGAAGCTCCGCGGGTCGGGGCTCCGCCGGTCGGGGCTCCTCCGGCCGGGGCTCCGCCGGTCGGGGCTCCTCCGGCCGGGGCTCTGCCAGTCGGGGCTCTGCCAGTCGGGGCTCAGCCAGTCGGGGCTCCGCCTGCCCGAAGCTCCGCGGGCCGGGGCTCTGCCAGTCGGGGCTCTGCCAGTCGGGGCTCCGCCGGCCGGGGCTCAGCCAGTCGGGGCTCCGCCACCCGGGGCTCAGCCACCCGGGGCTCTGCCAGTCGGGGCTCCGTCTGCCAGGGGCTCCGCCTGCCCGGGGCTCCGCCACCCCAGGCTCTGCCAGCCGGGCCGCCTCCTCACCTACATCTGCGCATCCTCGCGCCGAGGCCCTGGGCTCGGGAGCTCTCAGTGACCTAGACGCTCCCCCAAACCGACAGAAAGACACATCAAGTCCCCCGCCCTCTCCCCACGCCCTTCCTCCTCCTCTCCCTCCCTCCCTCCCAGTCGGAGAGCTCACGGTGCTACCTAGAGATTACCCGGCGGAAGATGAGCTTAGCTTAAAAGTAGATGCCCGCCTTTCTTTGGCACAGATCCTATCACACAGTAGATGCTTAATAAACGCTGACACCAAATAGTCAACAAATATGGAATAAGCACCTACTGTGTGCCAGCCACTGCGCTCAGGAAGGAGGATACAACAAAGAAAACCATGATCTCTGCTTTCAAGGAGCTCACTGTGTGATAGGGAAGTCCCGGCCTGGGGAAGGGAGGGTGGGCTAAGATTGCCTCAAGCCCCAAGAAGGTGCCCGAAGTTAGCAAGGAAACGATCACTTTAGTCCGGGCTCTGTCATGAGATCTTGAAGACATTAATTTTCCTCTCTAAGCCAAGGTTTCCTTTTCTGGGCAATCAATCAACAAGGATTTATTAAACAACTTCTATATGCCAGGCCCTGTGCTGGGAGCTGAGGGTACGGTGTGGGGGTGGGGACAACCACTGAAACGAAAGATCTCTTAGATCCTCTCTAACTTTCACTGGTTTCAAGTCATTTCGGGAAAGTCACTTAGACCTCTCGGGGCCTGTATGCATAAATAAGGGGATTGAACTTCACTGGGCATCGAGGTGGCTCAGTGGATAGAAGCTCCCCTCCCCCCCAAACCTGGGGTCAAGAAAACTCATCTTCTTGAGTTCAGACACTTCTAGTTATGTGACCCTGGGCAAGTCTCTTAATGCTGTTTTCCTCAGTTTCCTCATCTGTCAAATGAGCTGGAAAAGGAAATGGCAAACCACTCCAGTCGCTTTGCCAAGAAAACCCAAAATGGAACATAAAGGGTCATACATGACTCAAAACCAAAGAAAAAAAATGAATTCTACAGGATGATTCTTGGTCTGACTATAGCTCTAAATTTGTGGACTAGGAATCTTTTCTAGCCCCACAATCTATATGCTAAGGTCTGTCCCAGCTCTGACATTCTCTGTTCTAAGGCCCATTCCCAGTCCTGACACTCATGTTCTAAGGCCCTTCCCAGGATGTCACAGCTGCTCCTGGCCCAGCCCCAGGAGGATCATGGACAGCAACTGAACAGGAAAGGAAGGTGTCCAAGGGTGCACCAGTGGAAAGAGGACCCACCTGGATGAGACCATAGATTCAAATTGATTCAACTCAAATAAATTCTACAGTCAACTCTAAGATTGCAGAGAAGGTGCCTCACCCCTCAGGCTCTCTCCCTCTCTCTCTCTCTCTCTCTCTCTCTCACACACACACACACACACACACACACACACACACACACTCACATTTTACTGGGGGGTGGGTAGACAATCTCCCTATATAAGTGTAGTCTAAGGAATCCTAAAGGAAAGCTTCCCAGAGAAGGCAGGGCCAGATCCAATGACATCTGGAAACAAGATTAACCACCACCCCAAAGGCCAATGGGAACTCATGGTGGGTATAAATAGGCTGCAGCATATGCCCATGGCCACAGCATACCCAAGGATGATATCATCAAGGGGCATATGAGTGAAGAGGAGGTCACAGGTCAACCAGTGAGAGGGAGGGCTATCAGATGGCTAACCCACGTGCAGCCCTGGCCTTCATGTAATTCTAGGAGAGTTTGAGGAAGGCTTTCCCCTACCCCAACCCTGCCTCCCCCAAGGTTGGGAGAAGCCACAGTGGCAGATTTAAGGGAGGACCTGTACAAGAGTGTGTGTGGTTTATGTTCTGGGATGCCTCAGGAGGTAGTGAGTTCCCCATCAATGGAGTTCCTTAGGCAGAGTTAGGAGGATGTCCACTAATCAGAAATGCCAGAGGAGTTTCTCGTTTGGGCACATATTGAGCTAGACAACCTCAGAAGTCTCTTCCATCTCTGAGATTCCATGATTCCCACTGGAGATGATACCTGTGTAGAGAGTAGCCCATGGCCATAGACGTAGTGACCTTTCTCTCCTCTGTCAATTCTCCTGCAGCTATCTCAAGATGGCAGATTCCTAAGTCTCCTTCTCTGACTGGTCAGTTCCTGGAGAACCCCCATTTTGGAGAGGTCCTTGGGTCTAGTCAGCCAGGTGTGGCAGCAAGCAGGGTGGGATTTGTTTATTTGGAGTTGTTTGCCAGGCTCAGGCTAGCTTGTGAGCACCTGAGGGTTCAGTCCCCTTTGAGCCTTGATGGTGCACAGCTGTGCTGAGTCATGTGGGTTTCGTATCTGCTGACTCTGTGCTAATCAGAAGCCGAATCTTCTTTATCTATACAAGGAGGGTAGTATTTTGCTTTGGGGGTTTGCTTATGAGAAGGAGCTTGTGATTACCTTGTCAAGACTCTAAGTGGCTGTATGTTCAAACCCCCAACTGCTCTCTCCATCCAGGGATGTATGTAAATTGTATAGCAATATTGCTCTGGTTCAGGCAGTAAGAGCCCTGTCTGTTGGTCTTTATCTCTGTTTATATTTTTCTATATGTTGAATGTAATTAAAGTGATTGTTGACTCCTCAAAATTTCCTTTCCTTTTCTAAATGCAGATTTAAGAACTTGTGATAATAGGTCCACCCCTGTGTATATGATGTGATTACCGATACACCATGTTCACACTTTCATTCCTCTACCTCTGCTTCTTAACTTCCTGACTTACCTGTTTTCTCTACCACGCTTCACCATGCCTTCTTTCCTTAGAATTCCCTGCTTGGATAATTACCACAACTTTCATAACCATTTTGAGTTAAGTCCATGATGTTTGCCAATGAATTGTTATGTTTAGAGTTCTGTTACACTAAAGTTATCATTTTTTATTCCCTTACATAGTCAATTAAAGAACTTTTTCATGCACCCATGTCTGTCAAAAAACTATTTAAAAATAAAGTTCCTTTTGTTGTAGTAGGAAAAAAAAGAGAATGGAAGCTTGAGGGGAGGTGCTTTTAATTTGTATTTGTAGCCTCACTATTTAGCTCTGTACCTGGCAAATCGTAGACACTTAAGAAATTAACTTTTGATGATGGAGGTCATGAAGCAGTTTTGCTCTGATCTTTGGATCTCCAGTGGCTGGCCCAGTCCTTGTACAGGCTATTCAAATCATAAAAATTTAATTAAAAGAAATAATATAATTGAAATTATATTAGCTTTGGAGATTCGCAAAATGCTTGGCATAGATTATCTCATAAAAATAACTGTGAATTAGGTACAACTTTCCCCATTTTAGATAGAGACTTGGGTATGATGACCCAGCTGGTAAGGGGGAGGTTTGGAAGCCCCAGGTCTTCCTGCTCCTCCAATACTCTGCTGTGATCATAGCAACAGCTAAGATCTCTTTCCACAGTTCATCATTCATGAACCATAACGGCAACAGCTCATGCCTATGTAATGCCTACTATGTGCCAGGTACTCTGCTAAGCCCTTTATATAGTTATTATCTCATTGAATAATAGTAAAAGCTCACATTTCTGTAACCCCTACTATGTGCCTGGCATGATGTTAAGTACTTTAATCATTTAATAATAACAGCTAACATTTATTTACATAGCACTTACTTTGTAATTGTCTCTTTGAAAAATGATAACAGGGAAGGGGGAAGAAGGGGGAGAAAATTTAAGATTTATGGAACTGATTGTAGAAAACTGAAAACAAATTAATTAATTAATCTAAATGAATTAATTAATTGATCTATCAAATTAATTAATTAAAAAGGGAAAAATAATAAGAAAAGCTAACATTTATATAGCACCTACTATGTGCTATATAGGCAACGTACTAAGAACTTTACAATTATTATTTAATAATATCAATAATAGCTAACATTTATATATAGTTACTAGGTGCCAGACACTGTGCTGAGCAGTTTACAATAATTTCACTTGATCCTCATAACAGCTCTGGGAGATAGGTGTTATGAATACACCTATTTTACAGAAAAGGAAACGAGGCAGAGGCAAAGTGACTTGCCCAGGATCATACAGTCAGAAAGGGTCTGAGGTCAAATTTGAACTCAGGTCTTTCTAACTCCATGTCCAGTTTTCTATCTACTGTGATGACTAGCTGCCTTTAGGCACCTACTATGGGCAGCCAGGTGACCCAGTGGACAGAAGTCAGGAATACTCAGGCATTCAAACCTGGCCTCAGACACTTCCTAGTTATGTGACCCTGGGCAAGTTACTTAACTCTGCTTGCCTTAGCTTCCTCATATGGAAAATGAGCTGGAGTAGGAAATGGCAAACCGCTCCAGTATCTCTGCCAGGACAAGCCCCCAAAGGGGTCACAAAGAGTTGGACACAACTGAAAAATAATTAACAGCATGGATATTATTATTATACCAGCTACCTCTACTTCTTCTGGCCTTTAGTCTGGGCCCTGCCTGAGGGGCCACTCACAGTGGGGGCCCTTTTGCCTCCCTGACAAGTCTCCTATGCTTCTCCAGTCTCTGCCCAGAGTGAGCTTCCAGGTAGAAATTCATCAGGACAGGGACACAGATGTGCAGGGAGCAGGTTTCTGTGAGGACAAAGTATCAGCTGTTTGGATCTCAGCAGTTTGCCTGTTTCTGGCAAAGATCAGGATGAGAGTCCCTGCCAAGGAATTTCTCCAGGGAGGGATCTGATGGGCATTGCAATGACCATGCAGCCTGGGCCCCCTGGTGTGGAGTCAATGTCAGCGCTTGTGTGCTCCCTCCCCTCCCCTTTTCCCTCCCCTCCCTTCACTGGGCTGCTATTTGGTTTATCTTTGAGTGTTTCTCCTCTTCCCAACTGAGCCAAATGAGAATATTCTTCCAGATTCTGGCCTAGAGAAAGAAGAACAGATCTCTGGAGTGGGAAGGAGACTGATCTCAGAGTAGCTAAAAGGGACTTCAGCATTGTGACTTGTTAAGACACGAACTATCAAAGCTGGGAGAAGCCTTAGGGCACAGAATGTCACTAACCTTAGAACTGAGAGTATCTGAGAAGTTTGAAAGGGCTTGAAAGCAGAGAATGTCAGGTCTGGGAGGGTCCTGAGAAAAGGGGATGTCAGGGGTGTAAAATATAAAAAGTCAGAGTTGGAAGGAACCTTGAAGAACATGTAGTCTAATCCCTCATTTAAAAATTTAATTAGTTAATATCTTATTGATGTCTCCTGGAAGGAGAGGGAGGAGTCTTCTCCTGGTGTGACTCCAACCTCCAAGGGCTCATAGAAAAACCATCACGGTATAGGGAGAAGAACATTGGTTCTGATGTCAGATGACCTGAATTACACTCTCACCTGAGAGTTACTACCTGTATAATCTTAATCAAGTTATTTAATTTCTCTGGACCTCAGTTTCCTCTCTTGTAAAATTAGGGGTTTGGAAATCCTTCCAGCTCCAAATCTATGATCCAAAGGTCTATCCATGAGTGATGAAGGTGACCTGGAGTCAGGAAGACTCATCTTTATGAGTTCAAATCCAGCCTCAGGCCCTTACTAGCTGTGTGACCTTGGGCAAATCATTTCACCCTGTTTGCCTTATTTATGTGGCTTTTGAAAAGTTCTAGAGACATAGTTTCTGGGTAATTTAATCATTTTATTAATAAGGCTAGCATGTTTATTAATAAAAAGAGATCAGTGGTACTCTTGAATACCAAGTGTTCACAGTTTATATACACCCTTGGAAGAGCAGGTGTTCCTGAGGGTGGCAATCAACTCTGATTGGTTAAGAATTAATGACAGAATGAATATTACAATGAGGGACTGTTATATCCTAATAAGGGTCCTGAGGGGTACATGACTTGGATCACCCAAATCTTGGTTAAAGAGAATGATCACTTTCCATATCACCTGTCTGACGAAAGGGACTCCCAGACCTGTCTGAGTAAACACAAGCAGGAATAGTCTCTGAGAAAGATTTCCCACATTGATTGATTTCTAGATGAGGAAGTAGCAAAGGAGAAAAACCTTGGTCCTGATTCAATAATTATTTGTTAATATAAGAGAGAAATAATCATTATGAGGCTAAACATGGCACTTGCCTTCCAGGTTGAAAGGATCAAATGAGATAATGTTATTAAAGAACTTAGAATGGTACCAGGCATACAATAGTTGCTTAATAAATGCTACTTGGCTGACTTGTTGGCTGAGAGATTCAGGAAACTGATGTCAAGTATTTGAAAGGTTGCCCTGCTTGGCCACTGAGGGAAGGTCTTAGACCAGGGATGGGGAACTTGCAACCTTGAGGCCACATGTGGCCCTCTAGGTCCTCAAGTATGGCCCTTTGAATTTTTCTGTGAAGTTTGGATTCAGTCAAAGAGCTATATTTGAGGATCTAGAGTGTGATCTCAAGGTTGCAGGTTCCCCATCCCTGGTCTAGAAAGTGTGAGAGGAAATAACAAAGAAGGAGGTAGGCTTTGTGTTTGTTTACCTGAGCATGGGGGACTGAATAGGATCCTGAGATGGAGCTTTCTAGCCCTGTAAACAAACTTTGAGACTTTGAGAGGGAGGGAGTTCCTGAGTCCTTCAGTTGAAACAGCCTGCACTATGGGGAGTAGGGGGAAGTATACCCTAGATTCATTATAATGCTAATGGAGAAGATGGAAGGAAGAGCTCAACCCTCAGGAGGTATGGACCTCCAGGGAGATACTCCAGGACCCAAATATAATATGAAATTCTTGTTTAACAAAATACTTCTGGTTTTTAATATCAACCTTCCAGGAAAGAATAAGAGTAGTTATAAATTGCTGCTATAAATTATTTATGATTTATTAATGTACACTTGTGAGTCTGTTATGGTTTAGCATGGAGGAAATAAATAGCTGACCTATATCTGATCTATGCTGTACATCTAGCACTCTCACTCTTTTGGGTAGACCCAAGACATGAATCAAAACTCAACTTAAAGTGATTTTTCTAGGGCTCGTGGGAGTATAAAGAGTCAGTTAAGAAAAAGAACCTGATCTCCCTCTTTAGATGCCAGGCTCTGTCTTAAGACTGAATCTGAGCTTTGAGCATGGATCCAGAATTAGGGGCCCCATGAGAAGAGGGCAAGTGCCACAGTCCTGTTGGATCTGGCAATGAATTTATTTGTTACATTATGATCCTAGGAAGAACGCTTCCCACCTTTTAACTGAAAGGTGGAGGGCTACAGGTGCATAATGTTGTACACATTGCCAGATCATCACTAGGTTGCTTTTGCTTAGTGACAACGGAAGATGGTAGTAGTGATGGCAGATGGATCTATATCCTGAAATGATAGAGATCTGAAGAGAAAAAATATCAATTAAACTTATTTTTAAACAAAATAAAATAAACAGAGATCTGGAGGGAATGACCTCTAAGAGTCTTCCAACTGGCAGACCTCATTTGGTTGTGGATATGTGGGGGGAAGGGTGGGAAGCTTGTAGTTTTTAAAACAAACTGGAATAATCAATGATTATAACCTAGACTTACCTCTGGGCTTTGGTCCCCTGACAGAGCAGCAGATTCCCCTGCCTGGAGGCCTCAGAACCTGGGACTTAGAAACCAGACCTGGGGCAAAGTAAGATTGGGCCTAAAGCTGGCCAGAGGGCAGACTAGGGGCACAGCTCCATGGTAAGTGTTTCTGGGAGACCGAAGCAGAGGCCCACACATCTTCCAGGGCACAGCCAGGCGCCTCCCTGGGCACACAGGATCTGGGCTTTCCCATTGTCCCAGAGTGGTATTTTGTCTCTCTGGCTCTTTCTGGGGAGTAGCCCCTGGCCAAAGGTCTTGGGTAGCCTGTGGTCTGGCTTTCTGGCCTCCTGGAGGTCAGGTTTGTGTTGGCCCTCCGAGCTGAGCTCTGGAAAGAGGAGTCAATCCTCTCTCTCTCTTTCTCTCTCTCTCCTCTTTTCTTCCCCTGTCCCCACTCTATCCCATGCCCCAATCAAACCAGCTAGACAGAAGATGGCTCAGTCACAGGCAGTGGTCTCCATGAAGCCAGAGAGGTCAAGTCACCTCTCAGGGGAGAGAGAGAGAGAGAGAGAGAGAGAGAGAGAGAGAGAGAGAGAGAGAGAGAGAGAGAGAAAGAGAGAGAGAGAGAGAGAGAGATCCCCCAAGGCTGGGCCTAACTCCAGTTTCATTCCAAAGTCAGGCCAAAGGGCTCAGCTCCACCTTGTCCAGATCCCCTGCCCTGTTTCTGACTGGCTGTTTGGGCTACTGCAATCACTGAAAGACTTTGACCTCCCTCTGCAGCCTTGGGAGAGGTTAGGGGAGGCTGCAGAAGGGAGGCTGGGACCCTTGAAGCAGAAGGAAGAAGGGGAGAGGTCCTTGGCTGGGGAATAGTCGGATCCCTTTTGTTCTCAGGAGATCAGGAGAGCAGGTGAGCTGTGGAGTGGTGACCAGCCCTGGGAGGGTGGGGGAAGGAGATTATCTCTTTTTGCTTGGAGGGATGAGAGGATCCTGGATCTCTAGGCCTGACTTAAGAATGAATGGCCTATCTCAAGGCAATAGTAATGGCTTGTAGGAGAGACCTTGGATGGCCATGGTGGGTGGAGGAGGTGGAGGGGAATGGGAAAGATACTGGCTTTGACATTGAAAGATCTGAATTTCAGACTCAGGTCTTCCTCTTAGGAGTCCTGGACTCCTGACCTTGGGAAGGGCTTTGGGATAGTGTGGAGGTGGATCACACACGCACACACACACACACACACACACACACACACACACACACACACACTCCTTGCATTTCAGTCATGAGACTGGGAAAGAGAGAGGTAGTTAGCCAGCCAGCTAGCTAGAGCAGTTCATCCTGGATCTAAAATAGGTGAAAAAATGAAATATGTAAAATACCCACTCATCCTGTGCCAGGCATTAGAGCAGGACCTGGAGCAGGGCTGTCTCTAGAGGGTTCATAGACCTGGAATTGGAGGCAGATAAACTAGATTGTATGAAGCCAGTTTAGTAGCTCTTGTGATCTTTGCAATCATCCTTTTCCCTGGGCCTCAGTTTGTCTCTTTTGTAAAATGAACCTGCTACACTAAATGACCCCAGAGGCAACTTCCACAACTAGGTTTCTCTATTGCCGGTTCCCTCCATCATCCATGTTCAATTAGCAATGACTGAATAATCTTAAAATGCATTCTTTGCATGACCTTGGGTGATACTTCCTCATTTAAGCCAAAGTGCTAATAATGGTGATGTTGTTTAGTTGTTTCAGTCCTGAGACTCCAGTCAGAGACTCTTTTTTGACCCTATTTTGGGTTTTTTTTTTTGACAAAGATACTGAAGTGGTTTGCCATTTCTTTCTAGTTCCTTCTAGTTCCTTCCTCTAATTCCTTTTACATATGAGGAAACTGAGGCAAGCAAGGTGACGTGACTTGCCCAGGGTCACACAGTGAGTGTCTGAGTTCAGATTTGAACTACAGAAGATGAATTTTCCTGATTCCAAATCCAGTGCTCTAGGCACTATACCTCCATCTAGCTGCAAAAGTGCTAGCAATAATGGCTGATAACATTTAAGGTTTCAAAGTGTTTTGCATACATTTTTTACTGATTTTCTCCATTTTGCAATTGAGGAAGCTGGGCAGACTGAGATGGAGTGACTAGATCAGAAGCATTCAACTAGTAAGGGTCTGGGGCTGTATTTAAATTCAGTTCTCCCTGGCCCCAAAGCCAGCCCTCTGTTCACTGTGCCTGCTGAAGAAAGTGAAGCGCAATAGAAAGAATTACATGAGACGCTGATGTTTGTTTCATTTCTGTTTTAGCTAATATGAAGGAAAAGAGGAAGGTTAACGCAGGGATAGGACTGCTCCTTGGGTGGCTATAATTGCTGGGGACCGATGGGAGCCTGAGCCACCCAAGTCTTTGTTTCTGTTTTTTTTTTCTGTCAAACAGAATGGATTTTGGACTGAAAAACAAGGAGCAAATATGGTTAATAAGGAGCTGAGAGCGAAGATAAATAAATAACAGGATTATCAGAAAACACTCAGCCAACGTAGATAAATGAACTAAGTAGGTCCAGAGAAACTGCATCCTCCAACTGGTGAGCCAATGTTAGGGACCTCTGAGAAAGTGTGGAGATCCAGCTGAAGCCACAGCATGGGAGTGGGCCGATGTTCTCACAAAGCTCAAAAAGAGAGAAGTGAGGAACAGGATGGAATAGGCAAACTGTAGGCCAGTGAACTTCAGTTCCTGGCAAAATCCAAGGACATATTACTAAAAAAAAAAAAAAAAAAGGATGTCATGCAGTTGAGAGAGCACTGGGCCAGGATTCAGGTAGACTTGAGTCTGATTCTGACTTTAGACTAGCTGTGTGACTAGCTTGGATTCAGGCCTCACAAAACAAAAAGTTTGGATTCCATCAAAGGGCCACACTTGAGGACCAAGAGAGGGTCACATGTGGCCTCGAGGTCGCAGGTTTTCCCACCACTGTTCTAGTCTGTTCAAGTATTGGAAGAGGCATTGACTTTGTCCCCAGTACATAAAAGCAGTAGCAGTGGAAGAAACCTGCCAAGAGGCAGATTTAGGTTTGAGGTCAAGAAATACTTCCTGATGGGGCTAGCCGTTCATAAACAGAACCAGTAGCCTTTAGAAGTAGTGAGCTCCCCATCATTGGACATTTTCCTTAAAATTTCAATAATCCCTGTTGTTATAGAAAGGATCCTTACTAAATATGCATTAAATGAAATTATTTCTGAGTCACAGTGAAACATCTCCTCTCCAAGCTTCTGTTTTCTCCTCTGAAATAAGGGGCTTGCCCCCTCATGGGGAAGTTCTAGATTCATAAGGCCAAATGAGACATGCATTTTCTGACACGGTGGAAATTTGTTTTTCTTGCCTATATTTATTTGTTATGAGAGATTCTTTTGGATAGTGGGTAGAAAAAAAGTGGGAGGGTGAGCCATCATCAAAAAATAATCAATAAGCATGTATTAAGCATCTATTATGTGTCAGGCACCATGCTAAGCACTGGGGATACAAAAAGAGGTAAAAGACAGTCCCTGCCTTCAAGGAGCTCACAAACTAATGGGGAGCTATAGGATGGCCCCCCAAAATTTAAAAGAGGGTCATTGAAGTATTTTTTAAATGCATAGAAGAGAATAGCAAGTTGTACGGGAAAGAGATTTGGGATTGATTAGACAATCCTCTGTGTTTTACTATGCAGAGGGAAAAAACTCATTTTATTTGTCATTTGTTAGGTTCAGATTTTTAAAAAAAATTCCTAGCAATTATTTATCTTCAAGTTTCAAAACTGACCACTTTAGAGAAATTAAAAAAAAAAAGGGGATAGGACCAGATCAAGGGAATCTGAGGTCTTGAGTCTACACATGACCCTGTAGGTCCTCAAGTACAGCCCTTTGACTGAATCCAAATTTTTTGTTCTGTAAAATTTGGATTCAGTCAAAGGGCAGCACTTGAGACCTAGAGGGCCATGTATGGTCTCTAGGTCTCAGGTTCCTCACCACTGGACCAGATGATCTCAAGAGTCCTTTCCTTCTCTGATGCCTGTGATTTTGCTCTGCCGCCTTCAGAGAAAAGAGATTGCTGAACCTTACCACCCTCCTTTCTCCCAAGCCCTCCATGGCCCTCTCTTGGGAGGTGCAGACTGTCTCTCCAGCCTGGACATTTTCTGTTGACTTTAGCTAGAAGTCTGCAATGAAGAACATTCCATCCGCTGCTCCTGCTCCATCCTAATCCATCTATTATCTGTTACTTCTTGGACAAATGCCTTACATCCTCATTCTCTAATTCATCACTTTCTACTGTAAAAAGAAGAAAATTCAGGAGTATTTTTTATTTTTCTTCTTTTTAAAAATTTATTTCATTAAATATTTCCCAATTAGATGTAAAAATATATATGACATTGATTTTTTAAAATTTTGAATTCCAAATTCTCTCCCTACTTCCTGCCCCACACATGAAGAAGGCAAACAATGATATTGATTATGTATTTGTGGCTCAGTGGATACAGCACTGATCCTGGAATTAGAGGGACTGAGTTCAAATATGACCTCAGACGCTTACTAGCTGTGTGACTCTGGACAAGTCACTTAACTTCTGTTTGCCTTAATCCACTGGAGAAGGAAAAGGAAAACCACTCTAGTAAAATTTGCCAAGAAAATCTCAAACAGCATTGGTGTGCTATAGTCCATAGGGTCAAGAAGAGTTGCACCTGATTAAATGACTGAATAACAATTAGATGCATGTGAAGTCATGTAAGACATATTTCCTTATTAGCCATCTTATAAAAGAAAATACACAAAAAACCAAGAAAAAGTATAGTATCAATCTGTACTCAGATTCATCAGTTCTCTCTCTGGAGGTAGATAGCCCTTTTCATTATGAGTCTTTCAGAATTGTCTTGGATCATTGCGTTGCTGAGAACAGCTAAGTCATTCACAGTTGATCATCACACAGTGTTGCTCTTAACTGTGAGCAATGTTCTCCTGGTTCTGCTCATTTCACATTATATCAGTTCATATAACTCTTCCTAGGTTTTTCAGAAGCCATTCTGCTTATCATTTCTTATAGTATAGTAGTGCCAGGAACATATATGTGTGTGTATACACACATATATGTATGTATATACATGTAAAAATTTTTAACATTCATTTAAAAAATTTTGAATTTCAAGTTCTTTCCCTTTCTTCTTTCCCTCACCTCTCTTTGAGAAGGCAAGCAATATTTTTTATCATGAGTCTTTTGGAATTGTCTTGGAACATCCTGCTGATCGTTTTTTATAGCATATTAATATTCCATCACAATCATATACCACAACTTATTCAACCATTCCCCAATTGATGGGTGTCCCTTCAATTTCCAATTCTTTGCCACTATGCAAAATAAGTATTTTTGTACATATCTTTCCTTTTCCCTTAAAAAAAATCTCTTTGGGATACAGACCTAGTAGTAGTATTGCTGGGCCAAAGGACATGCCAAGTTTTATAGCCCTTGGAATATAGTTTTATATTGTTCCAGAATGGTTGGATCAGTTCATAACTCCACAAACAATGCAGTAGTGTCCCAATGTTCCCACATCCCCTCCAACATTTGTCATTTTTCTTTTCTATAATATTAGTTAATCTGATAGGTACAAGGTGGTACTTCAGAGTCGCTTTAATTTGTATTTCTCTAATCAGTAGTGATGTAGAGCATTTTTATATGACTATTAATAATTTATATTTCTTCTAAAAACTGCCTGTTCATATCCTTTAACCATTTATCAATTGGAGAATGACTTATATTCTTACACATTTGACTCAGTTCTCTAAATATTTGAGAAATAAGGCCTTTATCAGAGAAACTACTCTAAAAATTTCCTCCCACTTTTCTGCTTTCCTTTTGATCTCAGCTGCATTATTTTTGTTTGTGCAAAATCTTTTAAATTTAATATAATCAAAATTATCCATTTTACACCCTGTAATAATGTTCTCTGCCTCTTGTTTGGTCACAGATTCTTCCCTTATCCGTATATTTGACAGGTAAATTATTTCATAGGAGTATTTTAAAAATACTTGGTTGATTTATTTAAGGTTCTGCACCTCTTTCCTCTACCCTGCCACCTTCTTCATCATACATCCCCCTGCTCAAAAACCTTCAATGACTCTCTATTACTTCTACTATAAACTGTCACAAGATCAGAGAGCTCAAATTGGAAGGGATATCAGAGGACCTCCAGACTTATTTCATTTTGAAGATGAGGAAACTCAGACCTGGGGAGGTTTCAGTGACTTCCCCAAGACCCTAAGGTGAGATCTGAACCAAATTGTTCCTCCTGCAGAGTCAGCACTCAGCAGTGTACCATGAAAGCAAGTCCTTTATAATCTGACCCTAGTGTCCCTTTGCAGCCTTCCTGTGCATTTCTCCTCTTCACACACTCTATCTTCTAGCCGTGCTGGCCTCCTCATTCTCTGAAGTCACTGTTCCCTGATCTGTCTTCAGGCATTTGAACAGGTCCTCTTCTGGGACTGGCATGCATCTCCTTCCTTACTTATGACTCCCATAATTCCTCTCTTCCTTTAAGGCTTAAGCCAGGTGTCACCCCCTCTGGGATGACAGTCCCAATCACTAAACAGCAAAACAATTTTCAGGCACTGCTTCACTTAATCCTCACAACAACCCTGGGAGGCATGTGCTTTAATCCCCATTTTAAAGATGGGGAAACTGAGGGTCAGAGAGATTGCCCATGAACAGAGAGACAGAGAGAGGGAGATTCTGGTGGAAGAAGGGATCTGGGGACAACCAGAGACAATTTGAGCCTTGTTCATAGTTGTTGACATCTGTCTTCTTAGTCTGACCTGGAATAAGTCATTTCCCCTCTCTAAGACTTTGTTTCTTCCTCTGTAAAAAGGAGATTTGATTAGATGGTCTCTAAGGTCCCTTCTAGCTCTGACATCCTGTGACTGTGAAATTCTTTCAATATTCATTTAGCATCTACTTTGTATCAGGCACTGTGCTAAGCCCTGGGAAATGGAGAAATTGATGTCCAGGGTAGAGCTTCTCTTACTGGAAGTCACCCAGTTAGTTTATGAGTTAGGTAGAACCATGACTAGATACCAGGACATCTGGCAACGGAGAAGAAACTTACTTTTGTTTTTCTTTTCACTTTTCTTACTGGGAAGAGAGCCTCAGTGACCTGAGCCAAATGCCTCAGGACATGCCCTCTTGGCTTTGTGGAGTCAGCAGACCTCATTTGACTGCCAGAGAATGGAGAAAAAAGCATCTGAAAGATGCCAAAATGCAGAAGTCCCTCTTTCATAGAACACTGGTTCCTAGAACCTGAGAAGACTTAAGCTGGGAGAGACCTTAGACTCAGACACAGAATGAGGCAGTGTGGTGGTCTTGGGGGAGCATGTGGAATAGGATATCATCAAGAGCTGGATTCAGATCCTACTTCAGACAGTTGCTGGTGTTCATCCTATGTTTTCCAAGACCAGTAATGTCACAGTGATGTCATTATCGGAGGGTGAAATGGATTTAAGTGAGACAGGGTTTGGCGGTGGTCATCCTCACTCTCTGTTCCAGAATAATCAGGGTCTAGTAGCAAGAGAACAGTCAAGATGACCGGCGATGGCCCAGGATGCAATAGATGACCTTGGTGTCTTTGAGGCCTGGCCAAGCTCTAAGTTCTCTATCATAATTCTTCAGTCACCTTCATGGCCACTGGAACAAATTATTCTCTTCTGCCCATTCTGCCAGGGAACATCTTCACATTCTTGAAATTGATAACCTCTTAACTCACTGATGGGCTTGAATTCTGTTGGTTTAGCAGCTTAGCTCCTTAATAAAAGGATTTGTTTTGTGAAGTTTGAATTCAGTCACATATGAATTGAATTCACATTTGGTCTCAAGGTCATAGGTTCCCTCCCCCTGGTTTAGCCCATCTTCTGAGTGTGGGTACTGGTGTGTGATTGCTGTGCATGCCACAGCTTCTTGGAGTCATAGGTAAGACTTGGGTGACAGGTGAACAGCTGGAAAACTGGGCTTCAGTTTCCTCATCTGTAGAATAGGGATTATAAGACCTCTGGTACCTATCTACTACCACAGATTGAGGTGATGTTCAAAAGAGATAATGTATATAAAGTAACATTAAGTTAAACATAAACATTAAGTGTTCCATAAATGTAATGATGATGATAGCATTTCTATAGTGAACATAGAGGGAGTCCCCTTCCACCTCTGCCTTCCCTCAGAATTTGAGAAGTGGAAGGGACCATCTGGTCCAACCTCTACCTGAAGGAATTCCCATCATTATAGACCCAACAAGTGGTCCTCCAGTTTCTGCTTGAAGACCGTGTGGCTCCAACCCCTGAGCCCTACATCTGCTCCTACCTCTGATGCTCTCTGATCATTCCCCCCAAAGAGTAAAAAAAAGACATCTTAATAATTGATCCCTTTGGGCACATTCAGGGGAATGGGGTGTCTCACAACCCTAGCAACTCACACCAGCCAATTGTCCTAGGATCAGAGATCTAGAGATGGAAAACCCTTTATAGACTAAGGAGTCTAACCACCTCTTTTTACAGGTGAGGCAACTGAGTCACATGGAAGTTAAGCATTTGCCTAGCATCACACAGCTAATAAGTTTCTTTTTTTAAAAAAAAATTATTTTATTCTGAACTTTAAAAATAAAATGGGAGGAGTGAGAAAAAAGGAAAAAAAATAAAGCTAATTTCTGAGGCAAGATTTGGGATCTTTCTGATATGAATATCATACCATACCATATAGCCTCTCAATTCATTTTACCTGACTGTGACTCAATCATTGGTAAGTAAGGCATAAATGGATCTATGAGTCAATGCTTTGCTTTCCATGGACAAAATCACTCCCCAAGCAAAGTCTCAAACCCTGTAATGAATGAATGAATCTGCATTTATTAAGGACCTACTATGTGCCATATGGGAGAGGAAGACCCAGGGCAAAAATGAAATAGTGTCTGCCCTCAAAGTGCTTGTATCTCATTTATTGAAAGCTCATAAGGTTGATTTGGGAATTCCCCTGATCAACCACCCCCTAACATGTAGACATGGGGGAGAGGGGGAAATGAATTGTAGAAGCCCTTCAATCTCTTGGTGACAAAGCTTACCTAAGACCTCTGATCTTTTGGCTCCAAACCAGTGTTCTGATTCTGCTATCAACCTCCCCTTTTCATATTGCCCTTATTTTGTTGTAGTTATTGAGTCATTTTCCAATTGTGTCTGACTCTGTGACCCCATTTAGACTTTTCTAAGCAGAAATACTGAAATGGTTTGCCATTTTCTTTTCCAGCTCATTTGACAGATGAGGAAACTGAGGCAAGTGAAGTGACTTGCCCAGGGTCACACAGCTAGTAAATGTCTGAGGCTGGATTTGAACTCACAAATAGGAATCTTTCTGACCCCAGACCTGTCACTCTATCCACTGCAACATTTAGCTGCCTCTACCCTCATTTACTCTTTTTATATCTTGTATATACTTAGTTATTTACATATTATTTCCCACCCCCACCCCCTTAGAATATATGTAGCTGGAGGGCAGGGACTGTCTTTTGCCTTTATATTCCCAGAGCTTAGCACAGTGACTGGCACACAGGAGTCATTTAACAAATGTCTGCTGATGGACTTTTTTAAAAACCATTTTTATTTCATTAAATATTTCCAAATTACATACAAAAATTTTTGGAACAATCATTTTTCAAAATTTTGAGTTCCAATTTCCTTCTTTTCCCCTCATTCTTCCTATCCTTCCCCTCCTCAGGAAGGCACAAAATTTGATGTCAATTATACATGTGAAGTCATGCAAAATACATTTCCATTGTAGCCATGTCACAAAAGAAAACACAGACAAAATAAAGCAGTAAAAATGAAGAGTTTTTTTTTTTTTAAATCAGCTTCAATCTGCAGATCCCCAGTACTCAGTACACAGCTCCTGGTTTATATTAAGGGGTTAATAAGTGTTTGTTGACTGACTGACTGATGCCCTCTGTCTTTTTCAATGTTTTCTGGTTCTTTTGAAGCAGAGGGGTTGGCTGTTGGGGAGGGGAAGATTGATCTTCCTATAATCCTGATTGTTCATCCTTCATTTTTGAAGAGGACCATGACATCAGAGAAATGATGACATGACTTGCAGTTGACTTTGTTTTGAGTGAGGGAGGGCAGTGCAAGATCACAGCCATACTTTCTCCTGCAAAGTCATCTGGGTCCAGTGACCAGATAGTCATTAGGATGACTGGAGATGGCCCAGGATGCAATGTTTAATTGGAATATACAAAACTGCCTTTAATGAGATCAGCATGATTTTTGGACAGCAATTTATCCTTAAAACTCAGCTCAAAGAGCCATGTTACCCTTTGTGCCACAATGAATTCTAACAAGTACCATTTATGCCAATTTCTATGCATGGTATAGATAAATTGAAGACTGTTGATTTCCATATAGTATAGTATAGTATAATATTGTGTATGCACACACACATACACATATTCCTATAGTCCTGGTGGGCAACAAGCTAACCACACATGCCCACAGTTCACCGGAAAAGTCCCATGATGAAGCCTCCTGTGTTTGTTGTTTCTGCTGGAGACTTGGCTGAGGAATGCTGTCCAGTGTCCAATTTTTGTGGGCTGGAACCTTTATCAAGGCCCCCCGCTTTCTGCCCGGTGGTAAAAAGACCTTTTTAAAGAATGCACTGTTAACAGAAACCTCATTCAGGGCCCTGTGGGCCAAACTGCCTGTGGTGGGGGGCTCTGTGGGAGGAGAGTTTGAAGAACAGAGGAGGGAAAGTTGAATCAGGCTGTCCCATGGCATTGTTTATGGTCTGTGACAGTTGTTGGGGGATTCCCATCCACCTGCTGGGGTAAATGGAGCCCCCAGGACAAATCTGGGTAGGACATACCTATGATTCTACTTAGCAGAGGGCATCCACTGACTAACCTGAGGCCCCACGGTTCAGCCATGGGCATGGGGGATGGCAGTCTAAGTCAATAAACATACATTGAGAGCCTAGTGTGCCAGGCATTATGCTGGGTGCTGGACATTCAAAAGAAAAAAATGAAGCACCTCAAGGTGCTCACATGTTATGGAAGTGGGGGTGATGGAGTCAGTAGCATAATACACCTAAGCATATACAAGATACAGTGCAAATACAAAGTAATTTTGAGGGGCTGGAGTGAAGGGAGAAGACCAACAAACCTCATGTAGGAAGCTTCAGCTGAGCCTTGATGGAAGCTGGTAGTGCTACAAGGTAATGGTGAGGAGGAAGAACACTGAGCCATTGGAGAATTGACTGCTGGTGCAAAGGATGCACAGGCTGGAGTTTGCTGGTAAATGTTTAACAACTGGCTTTGAGGAAAAAATGTGTATATGGTACACTTTTAAGTTTTAATCTGGACTAGTAACATTGTTTCCATCACTTTCTTAAGTCTTCACAATCAATAAAACATGAAATCAAGCCCTGAATTGTTGCACTTGCTAATTTCAGAAGTATAAATGCTCTCACTGAAAATTTAACTATCAGCTCTTAGGAGCAAGTTAGAGCTGGCTCCAGGACACTGATATGTCCAGGTGACCTAACTAGGTCATTTGCGCTTAATTTAGAAAAATAGTTTGGAACTAAATTATAAATGGCTTTAAATGCAGTTCATAATTTATCACAGAGCCAAATAGGACAAAAAGAATACAGAATGGCCAGGTGTGTTTGGTGGGATGGCTAGGTGGTGCAGTGGATAGAATACTGGACCTGAAGTCAGGTAGATATGAGTTCAAATCCAGCCTGAGACACTTACTAGCTGTGCGACCCTGGTCAAGTCACTTCACCCTGTCTGCTTCAGTTTCCTCTTCTGTAAAATGAACTGGAGAAGGAAATGGTGAACCACTCCAGTAGCTTTGCTGTTTGTCGTTTGTTCTTGAAGAGGACCATGATATCTTTCTTTCAAACCACTCTACATCTCTACCAAGAACATGCGATGATGAAGAGTTAGACACAACTGAGAAATGACTGAACAATAACAGGAGTGTTTGGGTGATAATCTGCACCAGTGGAAGAACTGTCCTGACTGATCAGGTCCTAGTGTTATACAAATCAGTTTCATGAACTGAGGCAGAAACAAGATTGTCTATGTAAAGAATTCTGAGAAGTGATGTAGAGATGCTAGTTATCCCTTTCACCACCAGGTGGTGCTGACAGTACCATTCATTGGGGAATTTGTCCCACTGGATAGAAACATTCCAAAAAACGCTTTCTAGGGTGACCAGCCAGCAACCTTCTATGCTTCAGCTCTGCCTCTTTCTATAGGACTGGACCGAGTCATCATCACAGGATGTGTGTATCTGTGTGTAAGCAGGACTGGCCAATAAGCCCAGTCCTCTAGCGCCTGTGCAGGGGGCATCATGGTTTTGGGCTCCTGCAGCTCTCTATGGAAGAGGCAGAGCATCCAGCATGCTCAGCGCCTAAGGGCTGTACTTATTGGTCAGTCCTCTGTTACATGTGGATCCAGCCCATCTAAACTGATTCCAAGCTCCCAGCGGTCACGAGGGAAACCCAGCCTTATGTGGGACTTCCTATAATTCAGTGAGTGCAGGTCAGGTGACTGTGGCACCATGGATTTGGCTTTCCTTACAAGCAGACACATGCTACATGATGTATACATCTTATTTTAACTCTTAACATTGAACTGATTTTAAAAAATAGTACTTATATCAAGAACACAATGCAAGATAAAAATAAGCATCTACCAATTAAGCTGGGAGGTTACCACTCTCCTAAAATCCAGAAATCTCAAAATTTAAATGAAGCTCTTGAGATATTGGAGTGATTTGCCATTTCCTTTTCCTGAGGCAAACAAGGTGAAGTGACTTGCCCAGGGTCACACAGTTAGTAAGCAACTGAGGCCAGATTTGAACTCAGGAATTCAAAAATTAAAAGGAAAAATTTTATTTGAGAGCCATTAGAAGACCACTGGAATTTTTTGAGAAAAAGGGTGAGACAGTCATATTTGCAATTAAGGGCATCACTTTGGAAGCTATTTGGAGGATGAGCTGGAGAGAGGAGAGACTTCAGCTGAGAAATGATGAGGGCTTGTTTAAGGTGATGGATCTAGGAATAGAGGAAAGGGGTCAGATGTTGACCAGCAAGGAGCTCTGTGGGTCTGTACTCCTAAAACTATAGCTTTTGAGTCCCTATTTCTTTCACTTAATAATTGTGTGACTTTAGGCAAGTTGAACTGTCTGGGTCTCAGTTTTCTCATCTGTAAGACAAAGGATTTAGCCTCAAAGGTCCTTTCTATTTCTAAACCTGTGATTGCATTTCTGACACTTACTGGTTGTGTGCCCTTGGGCAAGTCTTGGAGCCTCAGTTTACTCTTCTGTAAAATAATTAATGGTCTCTGGTGTCTCTTCTAGTTTTAGGTACAGGAGCCTGTGATATGGCCCAGCAGACAAGGTATGACCACCGTGGTCAGTTGTGTAATTAGCTGTCACACTTGAATATTTACCAGTAGACCATGATCAACTGGTTGGGGTTGCCTGTTTTAGAGAGTAATAGTTTCAGTTAAACTCCCCTTTTTTTTCTCTAAAAGTGGGGAAGCTCAGAGACATGGGGAATGGCCTTTTCATAGATGAAGATTTTTCAGAAAAGTGCAATTAGTTACCAGCTTTACAAAATAATACAACCCCAGAGCTAAGAATGAATGCTTGCTGATTGACTAACTGATGGAAGGCTACCTCATGGCCATCTGGTCAAACTCATACCTGAATAAGGATTCCTTCTACAACATACCTAACAAATGGTCATTCAGCCCTTGCCTGAAGGCCGCCATTGATGAAGTACCCTCCCCAAGCAGCGCATTCCACTTTGGGACCCCTCCATTATAAGGAAAGTTTTCCTTGACATCAAAGTTGACTCTATCTTTCAGCACCTTCCACTCACTGTACTTGGCTCTTTTTTTCATGGGACCAAGCAAAACAAGGTTCATCCTTCTTTGGCATCAGCCCATGTTCCTAAGGCTCGATCTCAAGGCTCTTCTTAAAGACCACCCTCCTCCATACAATGATCCTGCTCATCAATGACTTTCCTATTTCATGGTACCCAGAAAATGCCACATTTCATTTGGTCAAACTAGGTCAGCTAGTCAGTCAACAAGCATTTCTTACTATGTGCCAGGCATTGTGCCAAACTCTGGAGATACAAAGAAAGGAAAAAAACAGTCCCTGATCTCAAGGGAGTTTATAGTCTAATCAGGGAGATAACACACAAACCACTATATACATACAGGTTATATGCAGGGTAAATTAGATAAATTGATAGGAATGAGCTAGAGTAATGGACCTAGATCTGGGATGTAATAGGCCATTTCTCAATCCTAACATATTACAAAGGAGGAAACTGAGGCCCAGGGATGTTATGAGACTTGCTCTAGGTCATATATAACTGCAGTCATGGAGGATCTTCAGAGTCCAATCCTATCATTTTACAGATGAGGAAACCAAATATTAGAGAGGGAAAGTTATTTGCCCAATGTCACATCGCTAGTAAAGGTAAGAGATGTATCTTAGAGTACGAAGTGCCATTTAGAAAAAGTCCCTCAGTTTCTAAAGAAGGAAACTGAGTCCTCCTCATCTGCTCTCTTCTGCTGGGAGGTAGTCAGTTCCCAAAGTGTCTTGTTTCTAAATTCATCCCTCTTCTCTCCACTCCCTACAGCCTCCACAATGCGCGTGGTCGTGATTGGGGCAGGAGTGATCGGACTGTCCACTGCCCTATGCATTCATGAACAGTACCACCGCACCCTGCGGCCCCTGTCCATAGAGGTATATGCCGACCGCTTCACTCCCCTGACCACCAGTGATGGAGCTGCAGGCTTCTGGCAGCCCTACCTCTCAGAGAATGCGAAGGAGAGGTGAGCAAGGACCCTCGGGGAGGGCTGAGGGTGGAGCCAGCAGCCCCAGTAATTCTGGCTGAGAGAGGAAAGCACTGGCCATGTCGGTCTAGTCACTGAGCATTCCAACTCACCTGTAAGAAATCTCATCTGACTGGTGCCACAGTGATAACAGCCCTACCCATTTCCACTCACCCTGTGGGGATCGTTGTGTTGGCCATTGTATCAGTCTTTTCTGGCCATCTGGGGACATGGAGAAGTTTCTTTCTTTCTTTTATTTATTTTTTATTTTTTACAAAAATTGAACTATCCGGAAGACAGGGAAAAGGACACTAGTTCTAGCAAAAGAAGGCCTGGGTTCAAATCCTGCCTCTCATATTTGCTAACTATGTGACCTTGGGTAAGTCATTTACCTCTGTAGGCCTCAGTTTCTTTTCTGTAAAATGAAGAAATTGGGTCTCTGAGGTCTCTTCCAGCCTCTAATGCTTCCTCTCCTTGATTCTGGGCAAATCACTTAACATCCCTGGACTTTAGCTTCTCTCTCCACAAAATGGAGGAACTGGGTTAAGTCTCTGAGGTTTCTTCCTAGGTTTAGGTCTATGATTCCATGACCCCAAGATGTGAATAGACCTTTCTAATGTCCTAGCTTTAGGTCTATGATTCCATGACCCCAAGATGTGAATAGACCTTTCTAATGTCCTAGGTTTAGGTCTATGATTCCATGACCCCAAGATGCCATATTTTAGCTCACATAAGGGCGGTTTGGATAGAGTGATGGCCCCAGAGACTTAGAAGCCTTGGGTTCAAAACCTGCCTCTGACATATGTTGACTATATGACCCTGGGCAAAACACTTAACCTCTGAGGGCCCTGTCTATCCCCTAAGTCCAAATTTGATATGATTCCACGAGGGGTAGGGAAGGAGACAGGTTAGGAGGGAACAGAGATTTAGATCCCCATCCAAAGGCGTCTGAGCTGCCAAAGGAGGGTGGATTCACACAGCCAACAGTCACTGGAGTCTCAGGGGTAATGGGCATCTGGGATGGGTGTCAGTGAAAGTAGGAGAGGCCACCCACCCAAATTAGATAGCTAACAGCCTAATGGACAGAGTGCTGAGAAAGATCTCAGCCATTTACTAGCCATCACTGATCCCAGGACACCCCCAGCTCTTCCCAGTCGGGATGGGGTATGCCCAGGCTCCTCTATGCCTCAGTAGGACAACTTGAAAGGCCCCAAGGTCATCATGCTTTTGCAGCTATGCTAAGGGAGAGTCTGGCTCAGACTCATCTGAGCGGTTTTTCATTTCTGATTTCACACGTGAGGAAATGCTAGGTATTGGTTGGAGAGATCAGGAAAAAAGGGGAAATGTAAGCACTGAGTAGCATGGAAGTTTCCAGAAAAAAAATCAGAAAAGGGCGAATGTGTCCAAAACAGCGGCAGCCCGGTGCAAGTGAGCCTCAGAGGTCTGAGAGAGGAGGACAACCTCAGTACAGGCCAGAATATCTGAACAGAAAACGTCTCTTGACTGAACTCTCTTTGGCAGGAAAGCAATATAGAGAGATATCCACTGAAAATAATTCCACAGAACTACCATGGAAAACATACATATTTGTATGACAGGGTTTCTTTTTCATTTATGGGATTGCAGATTTAGAGATGGAAAGGGCCTTAGAAGTCATCTAGGTCAGGCTCCTTTCGTTTACAGATGAGGAAACTGAGGCCCACACAAGGGACAGGATTTGCCCAAGGTCACATAAAGCTTGTCATTATCCATTTAGTTAGTTGTGTCTAACTCTCTGTGACCCCATTTGGGTTTTTTTTGGCAGAAACACTGAAATATTTGCCATTTCCTTCTCCAGCTCATTTTACAGATGAGGAAACTGTGGCAATCAGGGTTAGGTGACTTTCCCAGGGTCAGACAAGTAATGTCTGAGGCTGGATTTGAACCCAGGTCTCCCTGACTCCAAATCCTGTGCCCTTTCCTCCTTGCCTTTCTTTAAGTCAAACCAACACAGTCTTCTCAGCTTATTCACTAGTAATAACGTCTTCCTCCTTGTTATTTCCCTTTCTGTTATCTCACTAATACTCGGTTATAGTTCTCTCCTCTACCTCCCTACACTCAGGGGTTCTCAAAGTGCGCTCTGTGGACTTCTGGGGATTCCCAAGATCTATTCAGGGGTCTCAAGGTCAAAAGGGTGACTAGATAGCGTCATAGTGCATAGAGCTCTAGGACTGGAGTCAGGAAGGCTCCTCTTCCTAAATTCAAATCCAGCCTCAGAAACTAGTGGTGGGACCCTGGGCAAGTCATTTCACTCTGTTTGCCTCAGTTCCCTCATCTATACAGTGAGCAGAAGAAGGCAATGCAAACAACTCCAGCATCTTTCCCAAGAAAACCCCAAATGGAGTCACGAAGAGTCAGACACGCGACTGAACAACGATACTGCCAAATTAATAAGATTAAAACTATTTTCATAATAATGCTAAGACATTATTTGCCTATTAAAATACTCCTCCCTTTTCCAACTCTGTATCTGTGGGAGCCTAAATTTTCTTTACAATAGATTAAATGCAGAAGCGGATATGAGAATTCCACTATTTTCTATTAAAGAGATTTGCAAAAATACGCATATGTTTTGAAAAGTAATGTTATATTTCATGAACATCACAAGTAATCAGTTTAATTTTATTTTTGATGAATTAATAAATTCATATTTTAAAATGTTTTCTGTTTTAATTTCTAATGCAGTATTGATCAATATAACTCACCTATGCAAAGTCTCTTTGGGGTTCTCAATCATTTTTAAGAGGGTAAAAGGTTCTGCAGCCACAACCTTTGAGAACTGCTACTCCAGGCCATATTTTGACAGTGAATGGAGAGGCAGCCTCTCTTTAGACCAACACACAATTATCCCTATTTTGTTAATGAGGAAAAGGAATTTCCCAGAGGTGAAATGTATGATGACTATGGCCCATAGTCACCCAGGCAGAAAACCGTGGAAGCAGGATTCTAAATCTAGCTCTTTAAATTCCAAATCAGTCACTTACACTTTAGTGAGAATGAGTTCCTATCCTTTAGTGACACATAAGCCAAGGGCAGAGAACAAGGGAAGGAGAATTTTGATAAAGGACAGTAAGATAGGGAGGGATTTGGAGTTTGGACCCCTGGCTCATAGATTCAGAGTTTTAGAAATGCTTAGATGTCATTGAGTCCAATCTCATCATCTGACAGATGAGGAAACTGAGGCCCAGAGCTATGCTGTGGCTTACTCTCAACATGAAGGCTTTTCTGATCCTCTTGACTGTTAATAAACTCCCTTCTCAAACCACCTTGTACTTACTTTGTATATAGTCATGCATGTACATGCATGTATATGCACATGCGTATATATACTTGTATACATTTATCTATATAGATACATGAGTACATGTTAGTATATGGTTCTTGTCCTTCATTGTCAAAGAGGACCAAAATGACACACTGGAGATACAGCACCTTCTTTGATGTGGGCACGCTATGCTGGGTGGGTCTGTGCCAATGTCTACATATCCCTGATAGTCTGTGAACTCCTTGAGGGCAGGGGATCTTTCATTCTTTGTCTGTATCCCCAGTATCCAATATAGTGCTGCCTGGCACATAGTAGGGGCTTAATAAATGTTGCAAAGATGTTAAGCAGAGAATGTATGGACCCAGGTGCTCTGACTCCAGCTGTGGTTCTTTTCCCACAGTATCACCCTGCTGTGGTATGCAATATGGTACACAAGATGGAAGCAGGGGGATGCTGATAGAGCCAAGTGTCTTCAAGAGGAACTTGATAACTTGGACTCAATACCTCCAAAGTCCTTTCTGGCTCTAAGATATGGGTCTCAGTATTTTTCTGGGCCTCAGTTTCCTTGTCTGTAAAAGGAAGGAGTTGGACTCAGTACCTCTGAGGTCCTTTCTGATTCCATACGTAAGATTCAATGACCCTTGAATGTGTCTAGCTGATTTCTAAGGTCTCTTCCAGCCCTCCCCTTTCTCAGACCAAGCCCCAGCCAGCTCACAACTCTACTGAGGGTTCCTCCCAGAGCTGGCACTATGGTGATGATCCAGTATCTATTCCCAGTAGTTTCCCCACCCCTTTGTCTAAGGTGGATGTCTGTCCTCACAGGGCTTGGAACCAAAAGACCTTTGACTACCTACTGGGCTACATCAATTCTCCAGAAGCCAAGAAAATGGGTCTATTCCTAATCTCAGGCTACAACCTCTTCACCAAAGCTGTTCCGGTAAGTCAGCTTGACCCAGGAGTGGGGAGCCTGTGACCTCAAAGTTACACATGGCTCTCTAAGTCTTCAAGTGCAGCACATGTAGCCTCAAGGCCGCAGGTCCCCCACTCCTGGCTTGACTTCAGTCTTGGGAGGGAGGGAGTCTTTGCTGGAAACAGCAAAGAATTAGAAACTAAAAGGGAGGTCCATCAACTGGGGAAGGGCAGAACAAGTTAGCGCATAAAAATGCGATGGAATACTATTGTGCTGTAAGAAAAGATGAAGGGTATGGCTTGGAGAAATCTGGGAAGACTCTTATGAACTGATGCAAAGTGAAGTGAACAAAACAAGAACAACTGATACAATAGGAATATTGTGGAAATAATCAGCTCTGAAGGACTTAGGAACTCTGATCAATGCAGTGACCAACCACCATTCCAGAGGACCAAAGATGAAACATGGCGCTCACCTCTGGATAGAGAGTGATGTCCTCAGGATACAGTTACTGTTGGGGCAGCCGGGTGGTGCAGTGGATAGGGCACCAGTGCAGGAGTCAGGAGGATCTGAGTTCAAATTTCACCTCAGACACTTGACACTCACTAGCTGTAGCCCCAGTTGCCTCATCCTGGGTCATCTCCAGTCATCCTGATGAATATCTGGTCACTGGATTCCGATGACTCTGGAAGAGAAGTGAGGCTGGTGAGCTGCACAGCTCTCCCTCACTCAAAACACAGTTAAGTGTAAGTCATGTCATCATTTCTCTGATGGCATGGTCTTCTTTGGCAACGAAGGATGAACACACACACACACACACACAATTGAAATAATATAGACAAGAGATGATGAGGGTCTGGACCAGGTGAGTAGAAAGAAGGGCATGAATAACAATACAAGCCAGCCATTATATAGAACTTTCAGGTTTACAAAGGGCTTTAATAAGAATATTATCGTTATAGTAGTTAATATTTATATAGTGCTTACTGTGTGTCAGTCACTGGGGTTAGTGCTTTATAATTATTGCCTCTTCTTACCCTCACAACAACCCTGAGAGGGAGGTGTGATCATTGCCCCATTTTACAGATTAGGAAACAGAGGCAAACAGAAGTTGAGTAAATTACCTGGGGTCACAAAGCTAGAAGTGTCTGACTCAGGATTTGAACTCAGATCTTCCTGCTTTGAGTATTGCTTATATTCTCTGGAAAGCAGAATTAACACCAGTGGGTAGAAGGGATACCAAGACACGATTTAGGGACAATACAAACACGTATGAGTTGGACTTGGAGCCAGAAAGACATGTTCAAAATCTGCTTCTGAAACTTACTGTGGTAGAGAGAAAAAAATGGTAAACTAAGTCACAAGACTGGAATCTGAGTCCCAAATCTTTTGCCTTCTACCTGTGTGATGTTGGCCAACTCACTTGATTTTGGTGGGCTTGAGTTTGCCCATCTATAAAGTGAACTCTTCTAACTCATCCTAGCGTGTGTAACCTTGGGCCACTTGCTTGATCTCTCTGAGCTGGTCTCAACCTCCTCATCTGTGACATTCTGACAACAATACCCCAGCACCAACGTCACAAAGTTGTGGTGAAGCCCAAATGAGAGGAGGTGATGAAAAGCATATTGCAAACTTTAAATCTTTATAGAAACTGCAGTTATTGTTATAAAGAAGAAGGTCCTCCCGGAGCTGTGTCTAAATGTGATGGGCTACCTCAGTAGGTAGTGAGGTTCTCCTTGCTGGAGGTATTCAGGTAGAATCTTGGTGACTGCTTTTCTCTGACATCTTGATCTCCTCCTAATATGGTCCCTTCCTACCTTTCCAGTCTTCTTACACTTTGCTTTCCATCCAGAAACTTTGTGATGAAACCATCCTGACCTACTCTCTACTCTGTAATGTACTACATTCCTGGAAATGTTTCTCTCTTCACCTTCATGTCTTGAAATTCCTGGTTTCCTCTAGGACTCAGGTCAAGTACCACCTTCTTCATGAAACCTGAATTGATGAAAGCTGTCCCTTCCAAAGCTATTTTGAATACATTGTGTATGTATTTAGATGTGATCATGTGGTCTCCCCACAGCTTCTCAAGGTCAAGCACTGTTTTAGCTCTCTCTTTCCTATTGTAGGGCTTACTGTAGTACTTGGTGCATGCTAAGAACCCATATACTTTTTGGTTGGTTGATATAAGGGATTTCTAAAGGGGTAGGACTTTGGATTAGAAGTTCCCTTTGGAGTTCATGGGGCCACGCTTTTTCCCTGTGTAGGATCCCTCCTGGAAGGACACAGTTCTGGGGTTTCGCAAACTGACATCCCGAGAGCTTGAGTTATTTCCTGGTTACAGGTAGGACACATGGACCATTGGGTAGAGGAGGGCTTCCCTTCAAGCAGAGCAGAACTCTCCCCAAATATGTATGGCTGGCACTGTTGGCCTGTACTTTCTCATGTGGAGTCTATACTTTCCAACAAGCAGCATTGCCTTGGGCTCCCAAGACTAACCCTGCTCATTCCCACATGAGGGTGGACCTATGTCCAGTCTGCTTCGAGGAGAGCCTGGAACTTGGGGTGATGGCTCTTTCAACACCAAAAGGATGGGAATTTAAGAATACCTCTTAGGACCAAACTTCGTCAATGAACAAAGTGCATTCCTCTTCCTCAAGGAAGAGAGAATAGAGATAGTAGGATGAAAATGTTTAATTTAAAGTAAAATTATAATATCTGCTTGAAATTCTTTGTATTTCAAGTGTATTTACCCAGAAAGGAGAAATTATAGTAGACTATAGCAAGATGAGTTCAAAATTTACATGAATTACTGGACTTGGTGCTTCTTAACCACTCGGTTCCTTTGTGCCTCACCTCTTCTGTTAGCTATGGATGGTTCAACACTGCGTGGATCCTGGAGGGCAAGAGCTATCTGCCCTGGCTTACCAAAAGGTGAGTACTGCCCCTTTTGATCAGGAATATGGCGAGGGTATGGGGCAGAATTCAACCTCTCATCCATGGTCCCAACAATAATACAGGGTTGTATTTAAAGAACCATGAATGATTCCATCTTCTCAGCCTGGCTCCAAAAGACAGAAATAGAAGCAAGGAGTAAATTCTATAAGGAGACAGATTTAAGTTTGGTGCAATTAGAGCCTTCTCAACCTGGGCCTCCTCAGGAGGCACCCACTTCCTCCTCACTAGATCCAGATTGCTTTAGACAAGTCAAGGATGGCCACTTGGTGGACAGGTTGTTTTAGTCTGGGTTGAACTAGATGCCTCTGACATCCCTTCAGCCTTGGAGATTCTAAGACTGTCTGGGGCTGGGGGGGTCTTCTTTCTACCAAGATGTCTAATGGAATCAAAGTTCCTTGAACATAGGGATTGTTTCGTGTCTTTGTATCCTTGAGTGCAACAGAGAGGTGGTGGGTGATGGAGCGGTGGAGAGTCTGTCTTGGGAGCAGGAAGATCTGGGCTTGCGTCTGATTAGGCCTGATTGGCTTCAGTCTCACTTCAGTTCAGAACTCCTGAGCTCCAGAGGTTCTCCAGCCTCAGCCTCCCCAGGAGCACCAGAGCTTGGCCTCCAGGGGTTCTTAACCTGGGATTTGTGAATTGTTTTTTCGTATTTTGAGAACTTTTATTTCCATAGTGTTTTTTGGTAGTCCTATGCATTTCATTTTATGAACTTAAAAATATGATTCTGAGAAGAGGTCTATAGGCTTCTTCAGCCTGTTAAAGGAGTCCATGACACCCCCCACCTAAAAAAGAACCCTTTCTCCAGGCCCTGTAAATGATCTAGTACCAGCTGAAGAGCAGGAGGCCAGAGACTCCTTATACTGCCCAGGAACTGGGGAGAGTCAATGTGTTGTAGTGGCAAGAGCTCTGACTTTGGAAACAGATGACCCAGGTTGAAACCTTGCCTTCGCTACTTGTAGTTTCCCCTTCATGAGGCCTTCTGACTGACTGACCACCTTCTCCTTGCTGTCTTGCAGGTTAACTGAACGAGGAGTCAAGTTCTTCCTGAAAAAAGTCCAGTCCTTTGAGGAGGTAAATCCAGGGTGAAGAATGGATTGGCTAAAAAGGGAAGGGAGAGGAGGGCCGTTCTTCTCGATTCTAACTGTCTCCCCTCCCCAGTACCCAGCATCCAGAATCCTCCACAGAAGGTGGGAGGGTGGGAGAACTCCTGGTTTGAAGTAACCCTTTTTCCGTATTTCCCTCGTGGCTGATGAGCCCCATGGGAGGCAGAGGATGCTTTTTTTGTCTTTCTTTGTAGCATCAGAGCTTAACAAGGTACCTGGTACATGTTGTTGTTCAGTCTTTTTCAGTCATGTCTGACTCTTTGTGACCGCATTTGGAGTTCTTTTGGCAAAGATACTGGCATTTCTTTCTCTATCTCATTTGACAGATAAGGAAACTGAGGCAAACAGGGTTAAGTGACTTGACCAGAGTCACACAGCCAGTAAGAGCCTGAGGCTGGATTTAAACTCAGGAAGATGTTTTTCCAATTCCAGGCTTGGCTCATAGTAGATATTTTTATATTGTTTTGGGGAGGGGGAGAAAATTTAAAACTCAAAAGCTTATGGAAATAAATGTTGAAAACTAAAAAAAAACTTTTAAAAAAGAAAAAATAGTAGATGCTTCTGTTGATCATTGTTCCAGCTTTGTCTGATTCCTCATGATCCCATTTGGGGTTTTCTTGGCCAATATAGTAGAATGGTTTGCCATTGCTTCTCCAGCTCATTTTACAGATGAGAAAACTGAGGCAAACAGGTTGAAGTGACTTGTCCAGGGTCACACACTTGGTAAAATATCTGAGGTTGGATTTCCTGACTCCAGGCCTGGCACATAGTAGGTGTTTAATAAGTACTAATTGATTAAATGACTAAGATTTACTCTGTGTATATCTTGTATTTACCTAGTTATTTGCAGGCTGGCTCCCCATTAGACTAGGAGCTCCTTGAGGACCGGCCTATTGGACTGATTTTGTCAGTGTTTTGCTGTGTTGTTATTTTTTGCATACTTTTATTTCATACATTTGTATTTCAACATTTTCACAAAATTAATGACCAATACTCTTCAGATTAAGGAAGGGTGGAGAAAAGCCTTCAGTTCTTGAAATACAGCAAGAACAAATTGAGACGTATTAATAGATTAAAACATACAAAAAATCCATCAGTGATAAAGTTATGAAATGAGGCCTATAGTAATGAAATGGTACTTTTCTTCATATTCTGTCATAAAAGCTCCCTAATAATGAAATGGATGGAGTGAGTAATTCACAGGCAACAGTCAATTAGGAATTTTGAGAGCATCTTTATTAGCTAGGCTGGTGGCTGCCTCACGGGAAAACCCAGAGGAGACAGCCCCAAACTAAGGTGTGTGTGTGCATTTAAGTATTTCAGCCCTTCTCGGTACAGCCTTGTGGTTTCTACAGCAAGCATAGTTCTGACAGGGCCAGGGGGCTTGCTGCTAGGCAAGGGACCCCAATGGAAAGAAGGTGCCAGGAAAGGGACCCAATCAGAGAATGGTTGTCACCCAACAAAAAGTGGTTGTCAGGAAGGGGGGTGCCCAGCAGAAGGTAGCTGCCTGGCAAAGGGGTCTAACAGGAACAGCTCTGGCAAAGGGGGGCCCAATTGTTGCCATGCAAGAGGACTCAACAGAAAAATGGCTGTTAGCAACTCAACAGATATTTCACAGCTCAGGGGAGGAATAACAGGGGCCCAACAAAAGCCAGTTGCTAGACAGGTTATCCAACCCTGCCCAGCAACCTAACAGATATCTTTCAACCTAGGGACACCAGGGAAGAATAATGTCCACTTCAGTAAATGGCTACTATGAAATGAAAGAAATAGAGCTGATTTTTGCCTTAATTGGAACAAGAATTATTCGTCTCTGGTCTTATATTTTCCAACCCAGACATGGATTTTCTTGTGTCTGTTGCTACCATTTTATAAGAGGTTATGGGTTACTTATGTATGCTCTGCCCAGATGCAAACAAATAATGGATTGGCTTTCTTCCCTTAAAAACCCTGTCCTATGAACTTTACAAAAATCCATAAAACAATAACATGGGTCATATTCAGTGAAGTAGGTGCTTCATAAGAGCTTGTAGTGAAACGCATACTAGTTCTGAAATGAGAGGACATGAGTTCAAATCCCAGTTCTGTTCCTTTCTTGTGTAACTGTGGACAACAATAGCCATAATTTACACAATGCTTACATTTTTAAATTCTGAATTTAGCAAACACACACAAAATCAACCCCACCCTAAGCATTTGCATAGCAAAGTAGTTCACAGAAAGAGTAATGCATATTACATTGTGTATTTAAAACATCTGCCTCAGTTTCCTCATCTGTAAAGTGAGTTGGAGAAGCAAAGGGCAAACCACTCTACTATCTTGGCCAAGAAAACTTCAAATGGGGTCATGAAGAGTTGGACATGACTGAACAACCCCTACAAAGTGACTTTGGATAACAATAGAGTTGTCCTCTGCTGTGTAAGGCACCAGTGATTCTGGGGCATCCCCCCAAAGCTTGGGGCCTTAGGCAGTCCCCTTACTACAATGCGGCCTGCTGTCCCCATCAGCTAGGTACCATAGATATAGCTGTCAGGTGTTACAGTAGTAGACTTCCAGCCTGGAGTCAGGAAGACCAGAATTCTAATTATCTCTCAGACATGTACTTAGCTGTGTGACCTTGGGTAAATCATTTGACTTCTTAGCCTTAATTTCCTCATTTGCAAAGTGGGGTTACTAATAGCACCTCCCTCACAGGGATATTGGGAAGATCAATATGTAAAATATTTTGCAAACCTTAAAACACTATGGAAACTTTAGTAATTTTTATTATTTATTATCTTACAGATGAGGAAACTGAGATTCCAACATTCAGAGCCTTCCCCATGTGGCTCAAGGATGTGTGAATTTTTTGTTTATCATTAAACACACAGAACCTTGTGTTTAGGTGCTGGCTCTTTTATCTCATTTCAACTGGATTCAATCCAATAAGCATCTATTAAGTGCCTAAAGTGTGCCAGGCACAGAGGATATAAAGAAAACAGGCCCTGCCTTCAAAAAGCTTACCATAAACTGGTGTCTTTAAATTTAGTGATTAATCACAATATTAAGTTGCTACATTCAGACTCATTTTTTAAAAGGATGTTGGAGCATCAGATCTAGTCCCTAAGAGGGTCCCTTTTCCAGTCTGGGGCTAACTTTGATGGGAGTAGGAGTGGGCTTGGGCTGGGTCCCCCTTCTTCTCTGTTATTGATCCCCTGGGGTTTCTCCCCAGAGAGGGATGTCTAGGAGCAGGTAAAGGAGGCTGTGCTCAGCTGCCCTCTCCTCCTCTCTCCCCATGTGCTATTTGTCTTCAGGTGGCAAGAGAAGGGGCAGATGTCATTATCAACTGCACTGGGGCGTGGGCTGGGGAGCTCGAAGCTGACCCCTTGTTGCAGCCTGGGCGAGGACAGATCATCAAGGTGGGTCTGGTGACCATGATGTTAGGGGGCAGTGGTGATGGAGGAGACGTTTTTGACTATGACTCAAGGATCAAGGGCCTGTGAGGGCTTCAGTGGAAAGTCCTTTAAATAGGATGCTGATGGGATTCAGAGAAATGGCTGACTGGGGACAGAGGGGCACAAGCTGGAGGCTGACTCAACCTGGTACCTCAAGGTTCTGTCCTCAGGAAATCAAGCCAAGGCTAGGGGCCTGCAGGGTGGGCAGCTACCTAGGGCTTGCACTATTCCAAGGGAGGGCAGGAAGGGGACATTCCAAAGGTGATTTTAAAAAAATGAATGCCTCTAGTTTTAGGGTCAGAAAATCTCACTTCTTAGAACATTGATACATATATTTTATGACAAGTTGTGACACATAAGGAAAGGAAATTGGTGAAGTGGAGAGTTCTGACATTTACAAGCTGTCAAGTCACTTCTCTGAACCTCAGTCTCCTTTTCTGAAAAAATTTGGCATTAAATGCCACACATCCTGTCTCTCTGAGTTGTCATAAGGAAAGCCCTTTGTAAACTTCATAGCATTCCAGAAATAGGAGGTAGGATTACAGTGAAGGCTCTGGTGGGAAGTCCTACCCTGCTAGGTGCAATGGGGAAGAGTTTGGAATTTTTCATCCTTGCCAAGAACATGCCAATGATTTTTTCTAGCCCTGTCATAGTTGTCCATAGAGGTAGCCTATACCTGCTGCCAGTGCTGGAGAGAGAATGATCCTGGGGAAGCCAGGTCTTCCAGGATGTGTAGCCAGTCCCAGTCCCATAAACTGGAACCCTAGAGGGAACTTAAGGCACTGACAAATAAGGAATGCAGTCCTACAGGAAGCCCAAGAATGGAGGCTCTGGTCATGGTATGTGGGTGGGACATGGCCATCCACAGATCCTTTCCTTCTGCTATATCTAGGTCTTTGCCCCTTGGATCAAGCACTTCATCCTCACGCATGATCTAGATGCTGGGATCTACAGGACCCCATATATCATCCCAGGGTAAGGTGCCATCTTGGGGGTGGAAGTGGGGCAAGGAAGGCCTTCACAACTTTTTGCTACAGGGCTACCCCATGAACTGTCCTCAGGCTGAGGACCTCAATCCAACTGGATGCTACCTACCCTCCTTCCAGACACACATGGTCAGAGAGCGAAGGGGCTTCATCTTGTCTAATGTGATCATGAATAAAAATCCCTTCTGCCATTTCCTTCCAGTCTCTGCAGGCTGACCTCAGTGGAGAAGTGGGGATCCCACCTCTCTCCAGGCGGCCTGTTCCACTTTTGAACACCTCTCCTCATTAGGAAATCTTTTCTTGACGTCAAGATTAAAGTTTCCCTTTTGTAATTACCATTGCTAATTCTGCCCTCTGGGGACAAGTAGGATGGGTAAGAAAGGCCCAGCCAACCAGATTCTGAGAACAGGGCTAGATTGAACAATGAGCAAATCCATTCTTTTTGGTTTATAATGATGGATGCAACGGTGATGGGACAGTGATAGTCATGGTGGTGGTGGTGATGATGGTGGCATTGGTAGTGATGTTGGGTTTTGTGGTAAAAGTGATAGTTAAAGTCATGGTGCAGGTAATGATGGAGGTATTAGTGGTGATGGTAGTAGTCATGTTGGTGGTGATGGTGGTGGTGATGGTGATGGTGATGGTGATGGTGGTGGTGGAGATGATAGTCATGGCGGTGGTGATGGTGCTGGTGGTAGAGACGATGATGTTGTTGAATGGTGATAGGGATAACTGTGTCGATGGTGTTAGCACTGATGTTGATGGTGATGGTCCCAGTGATGATGACGATGATGATGGACAAGCAAGACCCCTGACTATCCCAGCTAAATCTCTTCTCCTCCCTTCCATGTTCTCGATACTTCAGTCAGGCTACTGTGTCCCATACTTCCTCTGCTCAAACTGCTCATTGGAGCTGGGCCATTCACTTATTCTCTGCCCATTAAATTCGTGCTATGATTTGGAGCCCAGTTCAGATGCCTCCACCTCCATGAAGTGTTCCTTTTAGTTGATGATGATTTTCCCCTTGTCTTTCACAAAGCTCTTGACTTTTATGAACCTTTCATAAGGTATTATGAATGTCCATCCCTTGCCATATGAACACTCACTATAAATTTTCACGTTAATAAACAATAACTCATATTTTTTTCACTCCACAAATTACTCTTTTCCATTATGGAAAGGCCTCTTCAAATTGAGTGAAAACATAGTGCCAGGTAAGGGTATACTGGTAAATATTTACCAACCAGCTCTCCAGGGGGAAGAAAACCCATGACACTTTCTTAAGCATAATTTGCATTATGGCCTTTTTCTCCTTCACTTTCCTCAGTCTGTATAATCAATGAAATAATAAGTCAAGCCTTGATTTGCATCACTTGATGATTTCCTCAGTGTAAATACTTACACTGACAATTTAAAAATCAGCCCTTCTGAGTTAGTTTTAGCTGGTTCCAGCCTAGCCCTGATATCAATCCTCCAAAGTGTCTATTCTCTGATGGCAGATCATGCTCTGTTTTCTTAACATGGATTTTCACCTTGTAGACAGTCTTCATGGAAAGGACTTTGTTCACATGGTGAGAAGTATGGGTAACCTATCTCTGTGTGTCCTATCTTCCTCCTACAAAGACTGTAGCTCTTGGGGATAGGGGCTACGTCTCATCTACCCATCCTGTCTGTTCCAGAGCCCAGAAAAGTGCTCTTCACACAGTCAATGCTTAGTAACCATAATATCAATTCAAATGGTAGTGATGAGACTGATGGAGATAATGAAGTCTATACTGGTGGGAGAGATGATGAGGGAGCTTAGGTCGCTGGAGACTAAGGAACATAGTCCTATTGATTGGGTCCAGCATTCCATTTCCATCTTCCTCTCTCCTGACCCAGGAGCCAGACAGTCACCCTGGGTGGCATCTTTCAGTTGGGGAACTGGAATGAGAAGAATGATTCCCAAGACCACAATACCATTTGGGAAGGCTGCTGCCGCTTGGAGCCCACACTTCGGGTAAGGCAGAACCAAAATCCTTCCACCTCCTTCATTGATGTCCTGTCCCTGGGGTCCCTGAAACCATAGGAAGGGACCAAAACTTGGATAAATTGGGTGAATTTTCATGGGGATGAGAAAGGAGTTTGATTTTCATCTAGCTGAGAATATACCAGCCATGTATGTGCAGTGCGAAGAACTATTATCAGAAATAGAATAAGGTAGGGATAGTTTGGGGTAGTGGTGGAAGGTGCCTACCATTTGCTACTTGTATGACCTTGGGCAAGTAATTTTCCCTCCGGAAGACTCAGTTTCATCCCCTGTAAAAATGACCAATTATGGGGAGTTTTCCTGGGTCATGGCCACGAGGGAAAGGAAGCATATTTGGGACTCAATGAGGGTTCTACTCTGCTGAAAAACTGACCTGTGTTGGGGAAGTAGCTGTGGGAGTCAGGTGGATGTGGCCAAGATTGGCACCCTCTAAATTTCAGCACCTGTGGAAAAGACTCCATTGCTCCAGGTGACATCTCAGTCCTCTTCCCCATGAGCCTACTAGGGATACCCATCCCTCCACACTGATTCCCTTTCCCCAGGAATATTTTTATTCTCAATGCCAACTACTCATCCCCATCTCTCATCATGGAGCTGAAAAAAATCTTAGAGACCATCAAGTTCAACCCTCTAATTTTAAAGAAAGGGAGACTGAGGCTCAGATCTGGTAAGTGACTTTCCCAAAGTCAAATAGGAATAAATAAGTGACAATACACATTTTCTTTCCCCAAAATAATAGCAAAAACAAAATGTGGAAAAAATTCAAGTTACTGGAGCTTTTCATTTCAGGATGCAGACATCATAAGTACATGGAGTGGTTTCCGGCCAGTCCGATCCCAAGTCCGATTGGAGAGAGAGAAGCTATCTTGTGGGGACTTCAAGACAGAGGTAAGGTCTCCTGAGCCAGAAGATTAATCATGCCACTCATCACCTCTACTACTTTTCCTTCCAATGGACTTTCCACACCCATCCCTGGGAGATAGGAAGGGACTAGAGTGACTTTTCAGTTGGGGATATCAAGGCCCCAGGAGGTGACTCACCCAAAGTCATAAGATGGGGATATGAGGGGTGGTAAACAAAGGGATCCTTGGGCTATTCTTTTAAAGAAAAAAGGGAAATAAGTTTTTATTCATATCTTTTTTTATATCACCAAATTTCCCCCGATATATTTCTCCCTCCTCCTCCCAGCTAACCATCCTATGTGACAAAAAGTATTCTTTTAAATAGAAGAAAAAAAAGAAAAAGAAGAGGAAAAAATCAGCACGATTGATAGAAAATATGTGCAATGAGCACCTATAGACCTCCTACTCTTACAAAGGCATACGGTAGGCAGCAGTAGATAGGGCCTAGAGTCAGGAAGACCTGAGATCAAATGCAACTTCAGACTTCCTGGCTGTGTGACAAGTCACTTCACTGCTGTCTGCCTCAGTTTTCTCAACTGAAAAACAAGGATTATAATATCACCTATCTCCCAGTGTTGTTGTAATGCTCAAAGACATGATATTTGTAAAGCACTTAGCCCAGTGCCTGGCGCATAGTGGGAATAATACTTATTTTCTTCATAATTGCTTTGTTTAATTTGGTAAACATTTGCTTTTGACTTCTGCATGTATATAGTTCTTTCCATTTCCATTCTTGTTGTATTCATTGTGTAGATTGTTTTCTTGGTTTTGTTGATTTCACTCTGCGTCTGTTCCTGTAGATCTTTCCTATATTTCTCTGTATTTATCATACACATCATTGGGTTGTTGTTATTCAGTCACTTCAGTCACGTCTGACTCTCCATGACCCTGTTGGGGATACTGGAGTGATTCACCATTTCCTTCTCCAACTCATTTTAAGGGTGAGAAAACTGAGGCAAACAGGGTTACGCGACTTGCGCAGGGTCACAAAACTAGTAAGTGTTTGAGCTTAGATTTAAACTCAGGAAGATGAGTCTTCCTGACTCCGGGCTCAGCACTCTATGCATTATGCACCTTCTAGCTGCCTATTGTATATCATTATGTTAAAGCACAATAACACTCTGTTGCATTCATGTGCCACAAGTAACCTTCCTCCAGTCAGTGGGAATCTACTTTGTTTCAAATGTTTTGTTATCACAAAAAGTATTGTCATACACATTTTGGTGAATATGGAGACTTCCTCCTTATCAATGTCCTCCATGTTATAGAAGTCCAGGAATGGAATCTGTGGGTCAAAAGTTATGGACATTTTAGTCACTTTATTTGCAAAATTCCAAATTGCTTTCCAAAATGATTAGACCAATTCACAGCTCCACTAGCAATGTACTAGTGTGCTTATCTTCTGCAACCTCACCACGGTTGACTATTGCCATCTTTTGATACTTTTGTCAATTTACAGAGTATGAGGTGAAATATGAATGTTGTTTTGATTTATGTGTCTTTTATTACTAGTGCTTTTGAACAATTCTTTCACATGGCTGTGAATACTTTGTAGTTCTTTTGTGAACTCTTTGCTCATATTCTTTGCTTATCTATTGGGGGATGGTCCCTGGGAATTCTTGAGTCTATGGAAGATCTAGATAGTCAAAGCTTAGATAGAATAAAGAACACTGGCCCCAGAAGCAGAAGTGTTGGGTTCCAATCCACCTATCCTGTCCACTACCTGTATGACTTGGTTAACTCAATGGTCTTGAGACTCAGTTTCCTCATCTGTAAACAGAAGCAGGGTTGGACTAGATGGCTGCTAAATTCCATTCAATCTGAGAGCCATAAGTTTTGAGAGGCGCTCAAGGTGATAGTGTAGGGGATGACTGGATTTTTGCATCAGAAAGACCTGGTTTCCATTCCCATCTTGACTACATTAATACCTGAAGGGCCTTGGGCAAGGTACTTCCTCATCCATACAAAGACTGGGAAGACCTCTATCTTTTTTTTTTATTTCCCTTTTGATTTCATATGTAGGATTCTAAAAATTTATAACTGACATTTCCATGACCCCTTAAAGTTTGCCCAGAGCTTCACATCCATGCTTTCATTTGAGCCTCACAACAGCCAACAATAGGTATTATGGGTATTATTGTCTCAATTTTACAGATGAGGAAACTGAGTCCAAGATAAGCTAAGTGATTTGTCCATAGTCACACAGGTAGGCAAGGAACAGAGCTGGAATTCTGAACCAAAGTCTTTTCAACTCCAAGTTCTAGGCTCTTTCCAACTCAGAAGAATGAATTTATTTCGTTTTCCAAATTAGAGGTAATGGAAAGAAGTCTTTGATGGGAAAGTAGAAAGATCACAGGGGTCCTGGGACCTTTGGGGATATAGGATTATAGATTCTGAACTGGAAGGGACCTCAAAATTCCCCTCATTTTACAGATGAGGAAACTGAGGCCCACAGAAATGAGGTTACTCTTCCAAGCTCATATAGGCATTAAATGGCAGAGGGAGGATTTGAACCCAGGACCTCTGACGCCAAACCCAGTGCTCTTTCCCATTGTCCCATACTACCTGGGGGAAACATAGACTGAACAGGAGAAATATAATAAAATGAATTAATTGGGTAACTATCTCAGGGATAAAGGAGATTCCTGTGTAGAGTGGGAGGTAGGTCGAGATGCCTCCTAGTCCAAGATACTAAGATTTAGGTGTCTGGGATTTTGTTTCTGTAGGAGAAAGCCATTGGTCAATAGATGAAGTAATTTTTTGGGGGGGGCACTTAACTTGATTTCTTTTGTGCTTGGAGAGGATCTGTCCAGACCAATTGAAACCAGCCTCCTTGACCCAGGCTCACTGGTGGAGTTTCATTCATTATTCTTTTGCCTTTGTCCTGTTTTAATACCAGATGAAACCACGGGTTCACCCAGAGAGACATTGTGTCGTGGTGACTGTTACCAGATCTGATGCATTAATATTCACCATCCTCAGCACTGGTGACTGACTATGCTTGAAAGTAGAAAGTTCTGGGTTCAAATCTTGTCTCACACACTTACTAGTTGTGTGGCCCCAGGAAAGTCATTTAACTTTTTTAAAAATTGAATTATTTTATTTGTTTTCAGTGTTCGACAATCACTTCCATATATCTTAGATTTTTTCCTACTCCTTTCCCCTCATTCCCCCCTCCCTCTTCACTCCCTCCCTGAGACGGCGTACAATCTTATATAGGTTCTCCACATGGTTGTTGTCCTTCGTCTTCAAAGAGGACCAAAATGACATCACCACTGTAAAGTGAAATTTCAGTGTGTCCAACTGTGGCTGATCAGACCAATACAAGCTCGGAATGCTCTACCACAGGTTGGGCACAGATAGTCCATGTGAATATTTGGGGTGGATATCCCAAATTTGTGCATCCTACATTTACTTTGCGCTGTCTCAATTCTGCTTTGCTCATAGAGCACAGCACCTTTTCTTATGTGGGCACGCCATGCTGAAAGATTCTATGCCAGTGTCTCCCATGTTGCACAGTCAAATTCAAAGTTCTTCAGAGAGACCTTGACAGTTCACATACATTCCTATTAAATTCAAGTTGCATAGAAGAATTAAAATGATTGGAAGAAATCATAAAACAAAGCAAAACATAATACAAAAGAAAATGGTCTGTTTTTATCTGTGATCCAATTCTATAGTTTTTTCTCTGGATGTGGAAGGTATTTGCCTCAAGAGTGCATTGGAAAATTTTTAAGTCCATGCGTTTCAATGAAGTACTAAGTCTACCAGAAAAATTTCTCACACGCTGTGGTTGTTGCTGTGTACAAAATCCTCCTGGTTCTGAGTCATTTAACTTTTGCTAGTCTCAGTTTTTTCCTCTGTAAAGTGGGGGAGCTGGACTCAAATTCTAAGTTCCATTCTTGAGCTCTAAATTTCTGATCTTGCTATCACAGATCTTTTAGTTGGAAGGGACTTAAAAGATCATATAGTCTGATAACCCCATTGTACATATGAGGAAACTGAGGCTCAGGGAGAGGGGAGATTGATTTGTCCAAGGTCAAGTAAGTGAAAGTGTTGGGATGGCTCACAGAGCTTTCATTCTGCCTCTGGTGTCCAGGCAGATGCTCAGGACAGAGGGCGAGCAGTTGTGGAGTTACATGGAAAGCTTTATCATACTTCTCATTTATCTCAAATGGGATTTGACCAGAGCTATGTAATTTGATTTTTTAAAATAGGTACAAAAAAACTAATTTAAAAAAGGTGATAAATATAATGAAAGTGGGGCCCCATGGAAGGTGGCTGAATTGTGTTGAAAACTTATTCCGATTTTAGCTTGAAGATGACCTGAGTCATGGTGCTTGGAAAGGCACCAGAATTCCAAAGAAGGATGAGTGGAACCAGGAATAATTTAGAGAGAGATAATCCATGCCCTGTTCCTCCCTCAGCCCCCAATCCATCAACCATGACTGGTTATAGGACTCTCAGAACTGAGGTATGAAGTAAGGTAGCAATGCCCAGAGATGGACATGCCGTCAGAGATCCCCAGGGCAGGAGAAAGCTGTCCACTAGGCTGAATTAGAGAACATTGGAGACCTGGGGGTTCATCCTACTGTCCTCTATGGCTGAGAGTCTTAGAGTATAAATGACCTTTTCAAAGTCACTCAGTCAGTATGGGTCAAAGGCAAGACTTGAACACACATTTTCTTGGTTTCAAAACCAGCTCTCTATCCACTGGGTCATATAGAATGTCAAAACTGAAAGGGCAAGAGCTAGAAGGGGCCTTAGAACAGGGAATATCAGGTCTGGGAGGGGTCTTAGAAAGGGGATGTCAGAGCTGGGAGGGCATTTAGAACACAGACTTTCAAAGCTGGTCATACAAGAGCATTGTATGGAAGGTTACACAAATAGAAGTTATTACCATCCACATTTCACAGATAAGGCAACTGAGGCTCAGAGAAACTCAACAACTTGCCCAGGGTTAGTCATCCCATTATAAATGGAACTCTTAAGAGTGCTGATCTCTATGGATGAGAAAAGAATTTTCTCTCCTCTTCTGCCATCTCCCAGCAGCAGGCTCAGTGACCACCATGTTTCTTGGTTCTTTCAGATCATTCATAACTACGGCCATGGTGGTTATGGGCTTACCATCCATTGGGGCTGTGCTCTGGAGGCTGCCAAGCTCTTTGGGCAAATCCTAGAAGAAAGGAAGCTGCCCAATCTTCCTCCATCCCACCTCTGAAGGTGCCTGAATCTCACCTTCCAAAGCCAGTCGTCCTCCATCATTCCCACTTCCTCCCCTTGACTCAATCAACCTGTTGATTCCAATGACTTTCTCCCACCCCTTCTCTCCCATATCCAGCCCTTTGAGTCAAGAAGGCCTGGGAAAACAAGGAGGAATACAGAAGGTTCTCCTGCAGGAAGAATACACAGCCCTAGAATTCCATGACTCACTGGGCTCACCTCTCTCCTGGATGTTGGGAAGGGCAGAATGAGGCATGGCTAGTGGTCTTCCAAAAGATTTCATGGGTGAGAAGATGTGCAAAGGCAATCTAGTTCAATTCCTCCTCATTTTACAGATAAGGAAACCGAGGCCAGAGAGGTGAAGGTCATTGTTGAAGATCACACCAGCAGTGTCAGCTATGGGACTGACACTCAGAATCACAGGATTTTAGAGCCATGAAGCAGGGAGCTTAGAGACCATCTTGGGCAATGCTCCCATTTTGCAGATGAGTAGACTGAGGCACTCATAGAGAGAAGCTGACTTGCCAAAGGTCATGTAACTAGTTCTAGAATGCCAATCTCTTCACTCCTAGATTAGGGCACTTATTACTGGACCATAGCATGTTCGGCTGGTGAGAGAGCAGATCCAGAGATCCCAAGTCTAAAGAAATGGGGGAGTAGAGAAGTGGAGAGACTGGAACCCACAGAAGACAAGGACCTTCCCGTGCCCTGAATTTCTGGGATCCTCAGGCAACCAATTCAGTCTCATGGCCCCAGCATCCCTCCTAACTCTCCCTTGGCCCTCATTCCAACCCCTAGGAAGTATTGCTCCACATGGAAATCCTTTAGCAAGAAAAAAAATAAATGAACGCCCTAAATACCCTCCTTATTTGAGAATCAGGACTTAATGTCTTCTGGCCCTGCACTACTGAGGATGACGAATGGGATCCTGAATGTTTAACCAAAAAAATAAACAGAAGAAATGATCCTTTTCCTGGAGCAAAAGGCTCTGCCCATTATGAGGCCTCTGAGCTGCCTTGAAGAGAGAAGGGAGCATCTGAGGATAAGGGACTTCCTGGGCAAGTGATTTCCAGACATCACTAACCCCCAGTCCCTGCTGTTAATAACTGGGATGTCATTGACTTCCCTCATACAATCACAGACTATCAGGGCTGAGAGGGGCCTTAGAACCGGGGATGTCAGGGCTGGGAGAGGGGTTAGAACAATGAATGCATATGTAAGCCTCTGGGCCTCAGTTTCTTCATCTGTAAAATGAGGATGTTAGACTAGATATCTTCTAAGGTCTAATCCAATGATCTTGATGTTCAAGCTGAGATTTAACTTAGAACATAGATTATTAAATCCGAAAGTGACCTTAGAGATGATCTAGTCCAATCCCCTCATTTTACAGAAGGGGGCATGGAGTCCCAGGAAGTGAGTGCTGCTCAAGGTCACCGGCTAGTCAATGATGGGGGACTAGTTCTCAAGGCCAGTCTTTCTGACTCTTGCACCTTCAGGCTTTCATTTCTTTCTTCTTCTCCCTATTGCCCTTTTCCTCTTAGCTCCTTACTCCATTCCATTTAATCCACAGGTCACTGAGCAAATGTCCAGTGGTCCTATGGGAGAGATCTGTCCTGTCCTTGGACTGCATGTTCTTAATGGCCTCTCTCAAGAACAGTTCTTGCATGAGTTGATAAAACATTTCTGAAGAACCATGTCTGCCCACTGTGGGGTAACCACAGGGCACAGACCCCAGAAGTCAGTGTAATGGGCCTGGATGAACCACATTCTGTTATCTAGAGGAAGGGAGGCTGTTATAGCTGATCATTCTTAAAAAATGATTAATTTTTATTTTGTCAAGATCAAGTATGTGGGGAAAGGTGAATCTGAACTAGCTAACTAGCTAGTCTTTAAAGGGAAACCTTCAAGAATGGGGCATCCAAAGTCCAAAGACAGGGAGGATTCACTCTGGATACATATTTATTTGGGACCTTTCTGTAAGCTCCTAATTCGAGCTGTGGAATCATTTCTTAAAGCCTAGTTTCAAACTTCCCTTCCCTTTGGCTTTTCATGAAACACAGTGTATAAAGGGTTATAAGCCTAAGAGCTGGAAGAGATTTTGTTGAATCATTCAGTCTAATTGCTCCCCTTCTGCCCTGCCTTATTTTACAAGGCAGGAAAACTGAGACCTAGAGTGGTTAGGTGACTTGCCCAAGGTCACACAAGTAGTCAGTGTCAAAGCCAAGATTCAAACCTGCATCATTTTTTCTCACCCCAATGTTCAATACCATAAGTCATTCTGCTTTTTGATTTATTTCCCAAAAGTTGAGTTTTACAATCAATCAGCTTCTCTTTGAAAGCTTTCTAACACTTCTGCCTTTTGTGGATAACATGAACCAAGAAGGAATCTTTCTTTCCTCAAACAAAACTCTGTTTCATTGTGAAACATGGTTTTAAAATTTTTAATCTATATTTACTTCAAAGTAAAGAGGTCTAAGGTGAGAGACAGGATCCCAAGAGATCTCGTCCTGCTGGAGATCTTGATGGAATCTAAGAAGATGAAATTCAACAAGGATCAATTTAAAGTCTTAAACTTGAGTTAAAAGAAAATCAGCTCATCGAGGGAGCCTTGGTTAAGCAAGTTGGAATTTAGTCTGAAAAAGAACTGGGGGTATTAGAGGACCACGAGTTCACTATGGGTTTGCAAAATAATATGATAGCCCCCCAAAAGCTATTGAGATTCTGGCTGGCATTGAGAGAGGTATCACTGACAGGAACAAGAGAGTGACAGGCTGGCTGTCCTCAGATTACAGGTGGAAAATTGCATTTAGTTCTGGGTGCCATTGTTTAAGAAGGATCTTTATAAGTCAGAGAGTGTCTAGAGGAGGACAATCAGGAAAGGAAGGAGTGAAGAAGGAAAGGGAAGGAGGAAAGGGAGGAAAAAAAGGGGAGAGGGAAGTAATGGGAGAGGGAAGGAAGGGAGAGAAGAAAAAGGGAAAGGAAGAAGAGAAGGAGGAAAGAAAGGAGTAAGGGAAGGAAAGGGAGAAGGAAGGAATTAGGGAGGGAAAGAAGGAAGGAGAGAGGGGAAATAAAGGGGAGGGAAGGGAGAAAAGAAGGAAGGAAGGACTTATTAAACACCTACTATATATGCGACACTATGTTAAGCACTTTACAAATATCTTATTTCATAAGGAAGGGTTTTGAGTGCATAGCATAAAGTTAGTTGAAGGATTTGGGGATATTTAGCCTGAAGAAAGACAGTAGAGGAGGGAGGCAAGATAGCTGTCTTCATTTATCTGAAAAACTGTTAAATGGGAGATCCGACTTGCTCTGTTAGGCACAGAGGACAGAACCAGGAACAATGGGTAGCACCTATATCGGTCCTTCCTTCTAGAAGAGGATGGAAATGATGTCACCATGATAAAGTGAAGTTTCTATGTGACCACTTGTGGCTGATCAGACCAATACAAACTCAGAATGTTCTACCACAGATTGGGCACAGAGAGTCCCTGTAAACATTTGGGGTAGTTACTCCAAATTTGTGCATCCTACTACTTTGTGCTATTTCAATTCTGCTTTGCTCACAGAGCACAGCACCCTCTCTGATGTGGACATGCCATGCTAAGTGGTCCTATGCCAGTATTTCCTATGTCCCACAATGAAATCCAAAGTTCTTGAGAAAGACCATGTGACTGCCTGCCCCAGGCAAGTTAAATCTGTGATCAGTTCAACATTCTGCACCACGCACTGCCTTTGTCACTCTCATATTGTCTGTCTCTTCTCCTTACCGTCACATAGTCTATTAGATGCCAGTGTTTGCTGTGAGGGTGCAAACATGAAGTTTTATTGCATTTAGGTAAACAGAAACTAGTGCTGGTAATGACAAGTCTTCAGCAGTAAGTGACCATTGCTGTTGCTGTTTCCGACTCCATTCCTCCCTAGGACTCCCTGCCAAGTCTGGTAGTCTGAGCCTACTCTAGCATTAAAATCACCCAGAATTATAAACTTGTCCTCTTTTGGCACATTGATGATAAGGGTCGCTAGGTCTTCACAAAATTTTCCTTTGACCTTATCAGGGTTCGTCATGGTGGGAGCGCGGGCACTAGTGATGGTGGCACGGTGTGTTCCTGCAAGTGGTGATCACATTGTCATGAGCCCATCATTCACTCCTTTTGTCAGGCATGCCAGCTTGCTGATTAGATTGGTTTTGATTGCAAAACCTACACCAGCTTCATAGTGCTCCCTTTCACTGCGCACACTCCAGAAAAATGTGTATCCAGCTCCAACTTCAGTAAGCTGGCCTTCATTTTCCAACCTTGTTTCACTCAGGGCTGCTATTTGGATGTGATATCTGTTGAGTTCTCTTGAAACAAGAGCAGTTCATCTTTCAGGTCTATTGGATTTCATGTTGTCTATAAGGGTGCACCCATTCCATGTGCCAATGGTGAGTGGAATCATCTTTGCAAATCTTTTTGTATACTTTGTAGAATTTTTGTGTGTTTTGACTGCATGGTGGGATTCCCTACCTGCTGTGGTAATCAGGCCAAGGTTGGGTAAGTAGACAATTTTTAGGGCACCTTTTCTAGTCCCCTTCCTCACACCAGGAGGTGAGCAGTGTGATCCTTAAAAGGCTGCTCAGACACCCAGGAGACTACTGAGAAAAAACTTCCTAGCACTTGTAGCTGTCCAAAGGAGGAAAGGGCCACTACTAGTGCTGGTAGCTTTCCTCTAGGGTTGTGCTGGGAAATATTTAACAACTGTCTAGGGCAGAGGGAAATGGTAAGGGTGAGGGAGTGGTAAGAGATGAATACCCCACACATACCACACACATGTTTAAGTTTAATTTGTATCCTTAATGTTTTCTTCAACATATTCTTAAGACAATCAATGAAACAATAAATCAAATCCTGATTTGACAAGATAATTTCCAAGATGTAAATGCTCACACCAAAAACTCAAGTCTGTGCCAGCTGGCTCCTGAACACTCCTGTCGGGTTCTCTCTTTATAGAGGTCTTCCAGTAGAGGATGGATTGCTCCTTGCTGAGAATATTGTAATGGGGATTCCTTTTGGATAAGGGTTTCACTTGAATAGCCACTAAGGACTCTTACAACTCTTAAATTTGGGATTTCCTAC
>CM053773.1:232899236-232974624 GCA_028658325.1 Potorous gilbertii
CCGGGAAGTGACATAGTAGCTGTCTTCAAGTACTTGAAGGATTGTTTCATTGAAGAAGGATTGGTCTTCTTTTACTTGGTCCCAGAGGATAGAACGAGGAAAAATGAATGGAAATTGAGAAGAGAAAAATAGAGTCTTGGATAAGGAAACAATTGCTATCAATTGGAACTGACCCAAAGTGGAATGGGCTGGCTTGGTTGGTATGTGTACTCTCTCATTGGAAGTGGTCAAACACAAGCTGGATAGATACTTATAGGGCATTTTGTAGAAAGGAATATTGTTCAAGTACGTTTAGATGGCCGGTCCCTGAAGTTAGTTAAATGCTAAACTGAGATTCCATGATTCAGATAGTTACAACTGGCATTTACCTAGGGCTTTTATGTTTACAAAATTATTTAACCTGGTTTGCATCAGTTTCCCCATCTGTAAAATGAGCTGGAGGAGGAAATGGAAAACCACTCCAGTATCTTTACCAAGAAAACCCCAGATGGGATCACAAAGAATTGAGGATGACTGAAATGATTGAACAACAATTACAAATATTACTTCATTTGATTCTCACAATAACTCTGAGAGAGGGATACAATTGTTGTCCCCAGACTTCAGTGTCACTGGAGGAGAGAGTGAAATCAATAACTTTGCACAGCTCTGCCTCATATCCAATTCATGTTCAACTCAAGACATCATACTTGTGCCATCATGGGTCCTCTTTGAGAATTAAGAACAAGCAACAAGAGATGAAGAAAGTGAGGTAGGCAGTGACTTGCCCAGGATCACACAACTAGGAAGTGGCCAAGGCTGGATTTGAACTCAGGTCTTCCTGACTCCCGGTCCAGCACTCTACATACTGTGCCACTTCTGGCATGTAGAGCCAATATTGGTCAACATGATTTGTATTTTTTCAGCTTAAAACCATAGATAGCTATGGAATAATGAAAAAGATGGCTGGGGAGTCAAACAAGCCAGGCACTGCCACTTACTACCCATATGACTGGACAAAGCCCTTCCTCTCTCCCATTCTGTTTCCTTCTATGTAAAATAAGGAGGTAGGACTAGATGAGGTCATTTTATATTATCTTTGGACTTTAATAAGGGCCAGAGCTTGAATTAGTCAATCAGAAAAAGAACATGGACCTAACAGTCTCTTTGTTCTCTGAAGTAAACTCAGAGAATGCCTCTTCTTATGTCCACAAGGCCAGATGGGGCTGACTTAGCATACTTTATGAGACCCTTAACCTGAGACGCTATCTTGAATAATAGTACTTTTCTATATCTTAATATTTTATGGGCATATACTGTGTTACAACATGTTAATGGTAAAGAAAACACAGATATCCTGAGTTGTAATTTCAATCAACACCTTGTCAACTCTCTTATCTTATTGTATTTACAACTTATTCAATTAAGAAACTTCTTTCTTATTGTATAGTTAATCACAGATGGAAATCATAAATCTGAGGGACACAGACATCCTGGGGTCATCCTAAAATAGATTTGAGCCTGGTCATTCTTTTATTAGTCAGTCAGAAGTTTTTCTGGCTCCATGATCATGTAACTGCTAGCTTTAAGGGAATAAACAATACACATTCACTCTATTTGTCTTTTTTAACCAAACTTTCAGGTCAACAGAAGTGATCCCTTGTACTCTGCCATAATCCCTGCCCAATATCCCCACTACAAAAACCCAATCACACTCCATAGGTAACATTGCCACAAAATACTGGTTTTCAGGTACTGAAAGCCTTTGAGCTGACCCATACATGCAGATGTTATTACCAGCTGGTATTCTAAAGGGAAAACCCACATGCCTCATATTGCCTAGGAGAGCTAATAATTAGAAATATAGTCAAGTCTCAGTCCAAGTTGCTGAGAGAGAGAGGGAGAGAGAGAGAGAGAGAGAGAGAGAGAGAGAGAGAGAGAGAGAGAAAAGGAGGGGGGAGAGAGAGAAGAGAGAGAGACAGAGAAGAGAGAGAGGGACAGATAGACAGAGAGGAACTAAAAACTTTGTAATTGCTATATTCAAGCTTTGTTCTTGAGGAAAAAAAAGGGAGAAAGCCCACTTTTCTACCTTCTTTATAGAGGTGGGGGACTATGGGTGTGGAAGGCTGTTTTTAGCGGGAGGGGGTTGCTTTTGCCTTTGTAAGTCTTTTTTGTTACTGTGCACATAGTAGGCACTTAGTAAACACTCATTAGATTGTTAGATTGGAGAATGGCCAGACATTAACCCCTCATTCTTATCCCTTCCAGGGGCAATCCAAAATCCCCCAACCCTTAACCCCATTTCCACCTTCCTCCTGTTGATGATGATGGATCCCTTCAAGGCTCCCTGCCCTGTGGGGCAGATACTATGATGTATTCTAAGAACTCCTGGGCTTTGCTATATACCTTGAAGCTGAATCTGCCTATATTTGTCACCTCTCCCACTTAGAATCTGTGCTCCTTGAGGGTAGGGAACTTTTTAATTTATATTCCAGCTAAAAGTTGGCCAGTGCCTGGCACATAGTAAGTACTTACTAAATGTTTTTTTCATGTATTTTCCATCCAAGAGACTCCTAACTGCAGAATCTTTTCCAGTAAGATTAACCCAGAGGACAATATGGGATAGTCACAAATGCACAACTCACCAAGGGCCATCACCAACATGTTTTAATAATAAATGAACTTTCAGACTTTGTTCCCTTGCAATGTTTACTGAAAACAGACATCTCCAAGCAAAAAAATGTCAGCAGCTTCTTTGGCCTTTGATGAGAGCTGAGGATGCTCTCCTTCCCAATAAGATCCCCTTGCTTTCACAATGGGAAATGTCACATTTTGAACTAAGTACTGTAGGCCAATGTATGCCACTGACATGGAATCTAGTTAGTCTCCTTCTCCTGGCCCCAGATGCAAGCCAAATTTGGCCTTTACAGAAAGGCAGACTCTCCCTGCTGACCCACCCATGTTCTGTCCACCAAAGAGGGCCACCATTCCCCCTAGGAGGTATGAGTGGTACCCCAAACCACCCCTGGGATGGTGATATCATGAGCATTGTCAAGGGATGGCAGCGTAGAAACCGGAGCTAAGGGATGAGGACCCGAAAACTGAGCATCCCTAACCCTAGCTTCAGAGTAATACTGAGATGTGTGTGGGCACATTTGCTGATTTCTCTGTACATCTGCCCAGGCTCAAAAATTGGAATCCCCCATCATGGCTGGTGCTTGATAAAGAGAGGCCACGCAAGTGAGTCATTTCCTTCCCCCCCCATTTCACCCCCATAGAAGAGCTAGCAATTAAAGAGACTCAGCCCCCAAATTGCCTTCCCCAGAGGTAGAAAGGAGGTCATCAGCCCAGTTCCTCCTGGACCACTCCATCCCTCCTTTCTGTCCTGATGTCCCAGCCCAGCTGGGGGCAATTGTGAGAGGTGGTTGTCTGATAGGAAGGATCCCTGCTCCCTATCCAGTGAGAAAGGGTCAATGCTGGGAACAAGCCTGGGTACAATGGACAAAAACACACCTGCCCCCATGCAGTGTGGATATGGGAGTTGGGAGGAGGGGCAGGGTTCTGACCCGAAGGTAAGTAATGGTGATACCACCTGGTGGCGTGATAGGGCAGTGAGCAATGCCGGGAGAGCTCTGAGCAGAGAGAACGCTGACCCTTTTCCATCCCTGGTTTCAGAAGCACTCCTTGGATCTGAACAAAGGATTGGGAAGTTGCTTAGTCTCCAAGTGCTTTGAATTGACTTTATTCAGGAAGCCCACACCATCTATAATGCCCAGGAGAATTGTCACTGAACTGGGGACCCAGGACCCAACTGGCTGCTTGATGGTGGAGGCTGACCCATCAGAGTCCCCTTCCTTGCTGAATGTGCCATGGTGTTGGGTCATCCACGGGGACCATTTGACCTTTGGGTCTCCCGTAGAACACCTGAATCTGAATGGCATGTGGTTGGCTCATGACGTCACTGGACCTTTGGAGGTTGGCAGTGAGCTAAGTGAGAAAAACAGGCTACTAAGAAACCTCACCCCACTATCACGCAGACAGAGCAACCCCCAGAGCAAATGCTGCCCCCGCCATCTCCAAGGTGGTGCTGGATGAATATGAGTGAACACTACTAAAGACACAGATTCCTTTCAATCCAAATCCACAGGTCTAGAACTGTGACCCATGACATTGGCAGTGACAGCCTGATCTCATTGGGAATCACCCCCCACCTCCTCCGTCTCAGTCTTCCCGGACATCCAGCCTCTCTTGTGATCACTCTTGTGATCCAGAATTGGACCTGGTCACACCCATGTTGTGGGAGCCTTTTCCCACCATCTCTTGACCCCATTCCCGGTGGCTGGACTCCTGCAGACCCCGGCCTTTGGTCTCAATTGGCAGAAAGCAGGAGGCGAGGGCAGCCAAGAGGCAGCAGCCACTGTATACCACCAGAGTCAAGTAAACAGACGATTCCAACATCACCTGCAGGGTGAGAGATAAAGATGCTGGTGATGACTCACTTTTGGAAGGGGCCCTTTAGGAATGGGGATCCCCTAAACTTAGAGAGCGTGTTGTTCTGCTCAAAGATCTTTCCCAGATATGATTTAAGAGACAGTTGAGTATAAAAAAGGGCACTGGGTTTGGAATGAGAGGACCTGAGTTCGAATCCTGATCCTACTGCCTACAACTTTTATGACCTTGACCCCATCATTTCATCTCTTGGACTTCAAAATTGGCTTTAAAAATTGAATTTGAAGGTACATTTATGAAGCTTGCTCTGAGTGTGATAAAAAATTCTGCCTGGCAATCTCATGAGGACAGACTGGTTTGGGAGTAAGGACCTGCCACTACTGTCCCATCCCCCACCTTCTGACTTCCTCTCTCTCCTGCCCATGATGTTACCTACCTGAGCAATAAATGGAGTGATGAGGGCACCCACTCTTGCCATGCCACTACAGGTGCCCAGTCCCAGGGCACGGGTAGCTGTGGGGTAAACCTGAGGGAGACATGAACCAGATGGTAAGCTCTCCTCCAGGAGATAGTATCTATTTTGGGGTCATAGACCCCTTTGGTGGTCTGGTGAAGGCCAGGGACTTCCTTTTGTAATAATACTTTTAAATGGGTGAAATGAAATTACATGGGATTCCAAAGGAAAGTGGTGACATTGAAATGTCTCTCTATGCCCAGCAGCAGCCAGCCCCTACCCACTTGGCTTCCCCAAGCTGTCCCTTCTCACTCAGACCCTCCTACCTCTGGAGTGTAAACGTAGGCAGCCTGAAATCCTCCTGAAATGAAAGCCCTTGAGATGAAGAGAAGCACAGTGAGGGCACTTCTAGAGGGGAAAGGAGAAAGATGCTTGGTCATGAATTAGTTTGGCAGTGAAACATTTTTCACCAATGCTCTGAAATTTGCAACGATGCCCTTTATGTTCTAGGTCCATCTCCATCCTCCAAGACCTGCCCTGGTTGTCTTTGTTATTCCACAAAGAATTGGGCTAGGAGAAGGCAACCTTTGGGGTGAGCAGAGGGAGCCAGAGATGTGGTGTCTTCAAGTCAAGGAGACTGAATGCTGAACCTGGAGTCAAGAAGTGCTAGGTTGGCATCTTGCCTCTGACACTTATCACCCAACTTCTCTGGTATTCACCTGGAAAATGAGAGGGCTGGACCTGTGGTCTTGGGAGTGCTAGACATGGAGTTGGGAAGAGTAGCGCTCAGATCCTACCACCGATATTAGCTGTGTGACCCTAAATGAGTCATGTAACCCTCTGAACTTCAGCTTCCTCATCTGTCAAATGGGAGCAGCAGTACCAGTGGCACTGCTCTCACAGGATTGTTACAAGGCTTCAATGAGATAATGCATAGTAAGCACTCTATGTATTTGAATGCATTTATGAAAATAATGTTATTTACATTAAATTAACTCAGCATCATCACTGTCTTCAAGTATCAAAAGTAACATTGGAGTGTCATTAGTTGGAGGATTGAGCAGCCAGAGATGTAAGGGAGACGGTCAGGGGCCCCACAGGGTGGACAGGGAAGAAATCTCATATAACTAACAACAGGTATAATTTGTGTGTGGCAGTGGGGTATAGAAATCTATCCTGCCCTTCAAGAAAGTAAAAGGGAAGAGGATAAGAGAGGGGGATGATAAAAGGAAGGGAAGACTTGGGGAAGGGGTGAATGCATGCTATCTTGGGGTGGAGAGAGGGGAGAGATGGATGGGGAGAAAATTTGGAACCCAAAATCTTGTGGAAATGAATGTTGAAAACTAAAAATAAATAAATTAGTAGGCATAATCTGTGTGTGAAAACTAGGAGATACCTACAAGCATCGTCAATCAATCCACAAATATTTATGTAACTACTATGTGCCAGGCACTGTAAAAAGGGGTTAGAGTCCCTCAGTTCCTGCCCTCATTATAAATGGGAGAGAAAATCGATGCATATCTCGGTACGCAGAAAAAAACAGAATTGTGGGAGGGGCAGGGCAGATGTCAGGTAAGACCTCACATAGGAGGTGATGTTTGAGCTAGTCTGAAGGTCTGCGAGCTTTCCCTTTGAAATCATCTCCAGTTTAGCCTGTATGTATTTTGCATGTACCCAGCATATTTGAATGTTTGTCTCTCTCATTAGACTGTGAACTCTTGGAAAGCAGACACTATCTTTTGCCTTTTTTTTGATCCACAGCACTTTAGTCCAGTGTCTGACCCACAGCTAGTGCTGAATAAATGCTAGTCAATTAACTAAGTAAAGCCTTTCATTTTCTCATCGACATAATCACGGTAACACCTGCCATTTCTATGTGTTTTTAGGTTTTCAAAATGCCTTATACATGTTCTCTTGTTTGAACCTCACTATAAACCTTGTGGATCAGGCCCTAGGCTAGAATTGTTCCCTTTTTACAGATGGAGAAGTTGAGGCTCAGAAAACCACCTCCCCATGGGTCACAAGTCTAGGAAGTGTCAGAGGCAGGATATGGATATGAAGTGCAACAACTGATCCATTACACCATACTTTCCTTTCCCAACCTGGTGGCCAGGAGATGGGACAGTTGACTCCCTACCCCATTATCCATTCTTGACCCTACCTTCCAACGCAGATGAGCAACAGGAGACTACAAAAGGAGAAGACGAAAAAGGACAGGGCCATTGTTTTCTTGCGCCCTAGGCGATCAATGATCCACAGAGTCACAAGGATGCCTGGGGAGAGAGGAATACCACTAGACTGAAGCCTGACAAACTGGGGTTTGGAGAAGGGTTTGAGGATCAGGGAAGATAATCAGTGGTTTTTCCCAGTCCTTCAGTTGGCTGTAGCTGGGGACAGCTAAAGCACCGTTTCATGGATGCCAGGTTTATAGAATCCATCCTAGTCCGCTTAAATAGATAATTCCAGAATTTAATTGGGGAGCTAAAGTCAGAAGGAGCTATGGAAAATCTCTAATCAGGATCATGCCGGTCTCCCAGCTCAGAACAGGACATGCAAGCTATCACCATAAAAAGATGGCAGCTTTTGGGAAAACAGGTTGAGTCATACAAAAAGTTCTCTTTCTCACACTCCTGGCACTTTTCCTCCTGATCCAATACTGAACTCAGGGACAGAAACTGCCCCCGAACCTGGTTTCCCCACTTTTCAAAGAGGCTTGGATCTCAAAGCTCTGCAGATAGCAAGAATAACAGCCCAGCATTGGTTTGTGTTGGTCTCCGGATTTGGGACCCCTCCACATCTGCTCCCAGATGGGGATTGCCCTTTACCCTCTTGAGTTTTTGCTCAATCACTTGCTTGTGATGGACTTACATCTGGTATGATAGAACACTGAATTTCCATGTAGCCCATGCTTCAAACACTTCTTTCACAGATACTAGAGATACCATTACTATATCTTTAAGAGTCTAAAGTGATGTTGAGAAAAAAAGTTTTACTAGATCCTTGCTTGGCTAATTAGTCATATCCCTTGTTAACTCTTTTCTTTTCAGTATTTCTCACCCATTTTCTTCCCCTGAATTCTTGTCAATGAATCTCCTGCTAAAAGAGTATAATTTAGACTTGGTGAACAAGAGTTCTCCTTCCTTATTATTTTATATCTTTGTTTCTCTACATTTTATCACAGTCTAATCCTGACCTAAGATTCTGATTCAGAGTCCTTAACATCCAACCATGTCCTCGGGATAGCAGTATCTTCTCCTTCTCCTGTAGGATGCATCTCCCCTTTTCCTGCTGTATGCTTATTTCCTTATTGTTCAGTTAGTTAGTTGTGTCTGACTCCTCATGACCCCATGGACCATCGTGACCATGGAGTTTTCTTGGCAGACACTGGAATGGTTTGCCATTTCCTTCTCCACTGTACTGAGGCAAACAGAGGTTAAATGCCTAGGGCCTCACAGCTAGTCAGTGTCTAAGGCTAGATTTGAACTTGGGTTCAAGGCTTGACATTTTGTCCACTGGCCTGCCTAGCATGCGCGCAGATAAGTGAGAGGTAAATGCGCTCACGTCTGTTCCAAATGTGGGAGTAGCACCAGTACAAGTGAGCCAGATAGTGGCCCTCTCTCTCTACCTCGGCCCCTCTTGGGGTCACTTACCTGGAAACTCTGATAAAGTGGTTAAGAGCAGGTCCATGTAATCTTCCTCTGTCAGGTACTCACAGGCCAGGCTACACTTGGCCTTCACAGTTTTCCTTCTGCTGGACACTGGAACAGGAGGAAGGGGACAAGAGGAAAGTAACATTTAAATGCTGCAGCTAGGACTACTTACTCACTTGTTTTCAATGCAATAACAGCCAACAACATTTTCTTAATAATTATTCTAATGTTTAGATAACATTGTAAGATTCACAAAACCCTTTAAAAATATTATTTCTTCACAACAGCTCTGGGATGTAGGCACCATCATTATCCCCATTTTACAGATGAGGACACTGAGGCAGAGGATAAGTAACTTGCCCAGGGTCACACAGCTAGTATATTTCTAGGGTCATATTTGAACTCAGGTCTTTCTGACTCCAAGTCTAGTACTCCATCCATTGTGACACCTGGCTGCCTGATAGATGTCACTGTGCCAAATACTCATACCCTCCAAACTACTTGGAATTTAAAAAAAACTTCTAAAATATAGAAACATAACAGAGGAGATGGAAACCATGTGGAAGTCAGACAAAGGGGCAGCTAGGTGGCACAGTGGATAGATTACCCAGCCTGGAGTCAGGAAGAGCTGAGTTCAAATGTGACCTAAACACTTAGTAGCTGTGTGACCCTAGGCAAGTCACTTCACCCTGTTTGCCTCAGTTTCCTCATCCGTAAAATGAGCCAGAAAAGGAAATGGTAGACAATTCTAATATCTTTGCCAGGAAAACCCCAAATGGGGCCATGAAGAGTTGGACATGGCTGAAAAATGATTAACTGACAACAACAGAGATGATCGAAACCATGTGGGAACCAAAGAATACACTATCTCTGTCATTCTGCCTAGTAGTCAAGGTATCCCAAGGATACTTACAGAAGAAGAGCTTACATCCTTATGGTTTTATTAAATTACAAAAAGCAGCTATTCATACACTTTTGGTTAAGCCACTGTTGGAATTTGTTTTGCTTAACTCAATATTTGTTACAAAGGCTATACATATATATATATATATATATATATATATGTATAGCCTTAAATACATAATAAATTAAATGCATCAATATTATGTATTTTTATGTATTATGTAATATTATGTATTTTTTATAATTATGTATTATTAAATACATTAATAAATACATATACATATGTATGTATGTATGTATGTATTTCTTAATGGGAGGGTTCATGGAAGGATGATGGCAAATAGGAAACAGTCAACCAACATATATTTATTAAGTACCTATTACATGCCAGGCATTTTGCCAAACACTGGGGATACAAAGAAAGGCAAAAAGACAGAACCTGCCCTCAGGGTGTTTATAAGCTAATGAAAGGAACAACAAGAAAAAACATTATATACAATTAAGATATATACAGGACAAATAGGAAACAACAATATAGGGAAGACACTGAAATTAAGAGCAATTGGTAAAGGCTTCATCTTTTTTAATTTTTTTGTTTGGAAAAGCTTTTCTCAGTTACCAATCATTTATTTTCTCTCCCTCCAATTCCCTTCTTCACATCAGCTAGAAGAAAGGAAGAAAAGTCATGACTGACTCTTTGTGATCCCATTTGGAGTTTTCTTGGCAAAGATACTGATGAGAAAACTGAGACCAGCAAGGTAAAGTGACTTGCCCAAGATCACACAGCTAGTAAGTGTCTGAGGTTAAATTTGAACTCAGGAAGATGAGTCTTTTTGACTCTAGGTCCAATGCTCTATGCACTATGGCGCCACCTAGAGGCCCATCCTACAAGCATAGTCAAGAAAGACCAACATGGGAGTCTGACCATGTCCCATAATGTTTCTTATTGTGCGTGTTGGTCCTTCACCTCGGTCATGAGGTGGGCAGCTTCTTCACTAATTGATCCACTGAAGTCAGGGGTGATCATTGGCTTTATCAGAGTCAATTGTTTGTTTTTCCAGTAATGATGTTATAGTAGAAATTGTGTTTTTTGTTTTTAATATAGAGAAACGAAGAGAAAGGAAACCAGGAGGCATCGACTAGAAGGACAGTTTTGGATGCCACAGTTTTAAATTATAATTTATGTCAAAGCAAGCTGCAGATCATGGCAGAGAGCTGTGGTTTTGCATACAGTCCTCTCTCTTCTGCCATGAATAAAGAACTGCCCGTTTTATTGGGTGTTTGCTAAGTTCACAATAAAATAAGATGAAAAATGTAAACCAAGGCAGTCATCATCCTATCATTCTTCACAAAAATCCTTGGAACATTAAACCTAAAAGGATAATAGTCGAGGGGCAATGGCACCAGGACTATTTCTCTACGAACTCTACACAACAAGAAGAGATGGTGGAAATAAAGATGATAAGGAGAATAACTCTATTTTTACAGAATTTTAAGGCTGCAAAAGCACTTGATGTATATTATCTTATTTGATTAATCCAGCAACCACTTATTAAACTCCTAGTTCTCATGCCAGGCCAGCTAGGTGGCACAGATAGAGTGCCCGACTTGGAATCAGGACGACTCATCTTTGTGGGTTCAAATTCAGTCTCAGACATTTACTAACTTGTGTTACCCTGGGCAAGTTACTTAATCCTTTTTGCCTCAGTTTCCTCATCTGTAAAATGAGCTGGAGAAGAAAATGGCAAACCACTGCAGTATATCTGCCAAGAAAATCCCAAATGGGGTCATGGAGAGTCGGACACAACTGGAATAATTCCACGACAACAAAAAATCCTTATGCCAAGCAAAGTGCTTGGTGCTAGGCACACTGGGAGAAGAGTAAGACAAGAGGGTAGTCTCTACCCTCAAGAAGGTGGCTTTCTATCGTACATGGAAACGTGCATAAAAAAGTAACAATAGATAAGTTATATAGGACCTACTATGTGCCAGGCACTGTACTATCATTGTTATCTCACAACAACCACCTTGAATACCCATTTAACAGATGAGGAAATTGAGGCTAACAGAGTTTGTGTGACTTGCCCAGGGTCATATAACTAGGAAGTGTCTGAGACTGGATTTGAATTCAGCTCTCCCTACCCTTTATCCACTGTACCACCTAGCTCTCTCAGTATAGTAATTATAAATATGAGAAAATATAAAGTCTATATAATGTTAATACATAGTTAACCTTGGAGTGAAAGAAGGTTGAGAAACAGTAACCACAGGGCTGTGAGCCTTCATTTTTAATTCCTCAGTGACATTTAATTTCTATGTGACTTTGTCCAAATCACTTTGTATTTAATATATGATATATGTATTATATAATATATGCATATATAAATATATGTGATATAGAATATATACATATCATACATATACCAAATTTGTGGTAAACATAAATGTGGGATATATTTATATATAATATACATTTTGTATGTGATAATAACTTGGTCTCAGGTTCTGCATCTATGAAATGACTAGACTGGGGTCCTTGAGGTCCCAGCACTATGCTTTTATAATCGCTGGAGACCTTTCATAGCAGAGGGCACCTGGGCTGACCCTGGAAAGGAGGTGGGGGTCCACAAAGCAGAGGGTCTGCCCGGCCTGCCCTGTCCAAGGGTTGGTGACTATCTGTCTAGGATTACAGATGTGCTACGTTGAATTCTAGGAGGGACATTGAGAAGGTGATTGGAGCAGGTCCCGAGGAGGCTGCCAAGGGACGTCCCTATCCACTGGGCACCTAAAGCCCTGGATGGGATTCTGTCAGGCTCTGCTTTTTTCCTTCTTCTCTGTCTCCAATTAGGGTTTGTTCCTGCTGTCTTGACTGTCTATGGAATTACTACCATCTACCCACAGACTTGCCAATGTTAACCAGTGCCATGCACCATTAATAAGGCCTCCTGAATGTCTCATAAAGTTGTCTCTTTTTGACAGAATCCAAACAAATCAGTTGAAAGGGCAACCAGTCAAGACAGGGCCATGGGTATCTTCTATTTGTCCAGGAGCCACTGGTCAGAATTAAGACTAAGTAGATGCCTTCACCACAGCAGCTACATGGACAGAAGGTAGGCAGCCTTGCTCTCACCCACCATCCTTCCCTAGCCATTGGATCACATGCTTCAATGGTAGGCGCCTCTGCATCCCCTTCCCCTGCTCATGAATCATCATTCCAAACAGTGATCCCTCAGCCAGGTTCTGTGATGAAGTCTCTGAGGGGAAGGCTTGATGGGAGAGGGTAGGGGAAGACCTCAAGGCTTAATGAGAAAATTTCTCCCATTCTGCTTGATCCATAAATTGCCGGCCAAGGCCAGAACTAGGCCCTGATAAGTAGGGGGCTGTGACGAAGCACTCAGAAGTAAAGTCTGAGGTTAAGCATCCCAGCCGAGAACTCCACTTTCCTCTTAGACCTCTGAGTACTGACCAAGCCTAGAAGGAAGGCCTTTGGCTGCTGTGCCTTCAGGAACAGGACTTTCTGTCCCCACCAGGGCAGATATGGGAACTATAGGGCTCAGCAACAGTCTTCCACCCTGCCACAGTCAAGGCGAGGCCAGTGCCCTCCAGACAGTGTAAGTATTGACCTTAGACAGCCACGAGCTGAGAAGGAAGGTACAGGGAGAAGGACACTGGATATTCAGGAGTCTAGGTTTAAATCCTGCCTCAGCCATTTAATACCCTGGGCACATCACTGAGCCTTACAGCACCTATCTCTTCATCTATAAAATGAGGCAGCTGGTGCCTAAAGGTCCTGTGACTTCATTGTTCTCATCAAGGACAACACCATCCCCTCATATTCCTATATTTAATGTATATCCATGTATATCCAAGTGTCTCATATCCATGTATTGAAATATATTTGTAAGGTTGTGCATCCTGTCCCTTCCCTCTTCCTAACACTACCCCCTCACAAGAAATAACAAGGTATAGTAGAGATTTGTCTTTGGAACCAAAGTATCACCTCTGATCTGACTGTGTAACTTTGGGCAAGGTATTTCCTAATCAATTCTCCAAAAGCCTAAGTTATGAAGAGGATGTTGACTTGCATTGGTGGAGGTATTTTTCCACCTGGGAATTCCCTATACCAGTGAGATCACAGGCCCAGCCTTTATCCTCTCTCCCTATCCCCACCCTACCTCCTCCCATCCCAATAGGATATAAGTTCCTTGAATTGAGACCTGAACTGAGGTGGGTTTGTATGAGTGAAGAGAAGGGGATGGATGGATATGAGAAATTATATCCTTCTCTCAGAGTCAGTTTTTCCATCTAAAAATGGTTGGACTAAATGATATTTGTGGTCTTTACTAGCCCTAAGATGTAAAGCCCCTCTCAGCCCTGACATTCCCTGTTCTAAGTCCTCTCTCAGATCTGAAATTCTACAAATTTCTAGAAAATAAAAGGAAGAAAGCATTGCTACTCACTGTTGCAGACATCTCCTTCTTGGAAAAACTCTGTAGTTAGCAAAACTAATCCATAGTATGAAAACGCATTGGAAAACCTGTCAGGGAGGAAATGAGAAGGTTTGACTCCAGTGATGAGGAATGGGGATGAAAGCTTCTCACTCTTCCCTTCACCCACACACCATCACTGTTTCCTTGCACAACCCACCTCCCAGGGATGGATGGGGAGCCGAATGTATTAATGTGGTGGTTCTAAGTCCTTATGTGCTGGCAATGACCTAAAGTGATCCAGAGACAAGGAGGCAGGAGGCTACTCTCAGTGATAGAGAACATTATTCAGGGCTTTCCATGAGGAATCAAAAGCTTTCTTTCATTCTAATGCAATCGTTAGACTATAAGCTTCCCGTGGGCAGGGTCCCACATTCTATGTCCCTATTAAATATCCTCATTTCTATAAAATCATTTACACTGACCCTTCACCACTGACAGTGCCAAATTCTATCTGGTACACATTTAACACTACGTTTGCATGAACTGAAATTCATCTACCCGGCCCTCCACCACACATTTTATCTGTGAAAATGGCCTTTCTAGGCAGTTTGGAACCATGCCCAAAGCGCTACAAAAATGTGCACACTCTTTGACCCAGAAATATCGCTTCTAGGGCTGTATCCAAAGAAATCATAAAAATGGAAAAGGTCCCACATGTACAAAAATATTTACAGTAGTTCTCTTTGTGGTGGCCAAGAACTGGAAATAGAGGGGCTGCCCATCAATTGGAGAGTGGCTGAATAGGTTGTGGTATATGAATGTAATGGAATACTATTGTGCTCTAAGAAATGATGAACAGGAAGACTTCAGAGAGGCCTGAAAAGACTTATATGATCTGATGTTGAGTGAAAGGAGCAGAACCAGGAGAACTTTGTACACAGTAACAACCACAGTGTGCGAGGAATTTTTCTGGTAGATTTGGCCCTTCACAGCAATGCAAGAACCTAAAACATTTCCAGAGGACTCTTGAGGCAAAATGCCATCCACATCCAGGGAAAGAACTATGAAATTGGAACACAGAATGAAGCAGAATATATTCTCTTGTGTTATGTTTTCTTTTGTTTGGGTTTTTCTCATGCTTTTTCCCATTCATTTCAGTTCTTCTATGCAACATGACTAATGTGAAAATATGTTTAATAGGAATGTAAATGTAGAATCCATATAAAATTGTATACCACCTCAAGAAGGAAGAGGGGAGAGAGGGGGAGAAAATCCACTCTTAAGGAAATGATTGTAGAAAATGGAAAATAAATTAATTAATTAAAAAAAAAGATTCTAAAACAATAGCCTTTCTAGAGTAGAGACTATATCTTTTGTTTTTTATTTATTGCCATGACTCCACACTTGATGGTCCCTACTGCCAGAGTATAATTAGGGCAGGCCAAAGGAATCTTTCCCCCAGGGTGCTAGGGGATGTGTTCAAGCAGGTTCTCATGTAGACTTATTCTGAGTAGTGGGGTAGAGGATGTCAACAGTCAAATTTCCTCCCAATGTCAGGATAAACTTAACCATTAAAACTTTATGAAAGCAGAATTTTTTTTAGGCAAACAGGGTTAACTGATTTGTCCAGGGCCACATAGCTTGTAAATGCCTGAAACTGGATTTAAACTCGGATCCTACACTCTGTCAGCTGCACCACCTAGCTGTTCCCAGAATGGGCTTTCTAAGGAGGCTTCCCTTTCCTGGATGCCTTCAAGCATAGGCTGGCTGATCCCATCTGGGATATGATAGAAGGAATTCTTGGTCATGTATATACCAGTAGGGTTAGATGAACTCTGAGGCCCCTTTCAACTGAGGGAATCTGATTGTTTGAATCTTAAACCTAGAGCTGGAAGTCACATAGTCTAATAACCTCATTTTACAGATAAGATAACTGAGGCCCAAGCAGTTAAATGACTTTCCAATGTCACACAGGTAGAGTAAGCATTAGAGGTGAGATTCCAGTCTTCTTTCTATGAACTCCCTCGTCATGTAGAAATAACAGAGCTTAGTGCCTAGTTTGTGAGAATAAGTTAAAGTTAGATGATATCAGAGGGTAGAGTGAGTGCTTCCCATGCATTGGCTCCTCCAGAAGTGGTCTCATACCTTAGGTATGTATTAGCTGTGCGATGTTGTGTAAGTCACTTAACCTCCATCTGCCTCAGTTTATTCAAGTGTAATATGACAGTAATAGTACTTATACCCCAGGGTTGTTGTATGGATCTTTGTAAAGCACTTAAACCAATGCCTTGCACTTAGTAAGTAGGCCCTATGTAGATGCTACTTATTATTAGTATTAGGAATGATGGAATAAATGAATTAGACTCTCCATTACTCAGGGGCAGACCATGCAGCGGCTTTTTTTAGGGTGCTAAACTCTTCTCCCTCTTGTTGCTCATTTCACAAGGTGATTAGCACCTTTCCCAGAGAGTGAGCATGGAAGAGGAAAGGTGGTTAGTAAGTGGCAAGGAGAAGCAACAGTATTTTTTGTTATGTGTGAATAGCCCTGTTTTAGGATTTGACGAGAAAGGAAGCTTGGAGAAAAGGGCTGAAGTGAAACATTGGAATTAAGAAAGGAGGATAGATTTCTGTCTGGAAGGCACCATGAAACTGGTCTACTAGGGGTGCAGCCTTGAGGCCACATGTGGCCCTCTAGATCCTGAAGTATAGCCCTTTGACTGAATCCAAACTGTCAAAGGGCAACACTTGAGGACTTGGAGGGTCACATATAGCCTCAAGGTCGCAGGCCTCACACTCTTGATTATTGGATTATTAATGCAATCCCATCATTTTACAGATGAGGAAACTGAGGCCCAGGGCACTTAAAGGCCAGGATTACAAGGTCACACAAGTACTTCAGATTCAGAAGGAATCTCAGACCTCATCTAGTCCAATACATATTTGGTCAAAAATTCCTTTTCCAACATTCAAGACATATAGTATCATGGCCCCAACTAGAACTCAAAACCTGCCTCTAAATCCAGTACCTTCTACTATAAATGGAGGATTTGTTTTCTCTGGGCAAATTTCCCCATTGATTCAAATATTCAAGACTGAAGGATTAGAAGATTAGAGCTGGAATGGACCTCAGAAGTTGTTGAGCCCAATCCCCACATTTTACAAATGAGGAAACTGAGGTACAAATTTGCCCAAAGCCACACAGGTGGCTGGAATTTGTCGATTGCTTTTTCGTCTATACCAACTTGTCTCCCCAGTACATTGGTTATTCACTGACACCTGAGCAAATGAGAACATGACAGCAGCCTGGGGACTGCTCATAAAACTGTCTTCAAGAAACATGGAAGTCTGTTGTGGAATGGAATACATTCACAGCAACATGGAGCATATGAGGCAAAAACATTGGTATGAAGAAACCTCTTACCATATAAACCACAGCAACAGAGTTGTCCATCTAAATTGGGGGGTGAAAAGGTCCCTAATTTTCCCCCGGTCTTCCTGTTTCAAAACAAAGACAAATTCTGTTTACATTTCTCAAACTCAAAATAAGGTTGCTATCTGAATGGGGAACAGGCTTATTGCTCAAAATCAGTGGGAGTGGACAGGCTCAAGGAGAAAATGTCCTTAGCTTAGCCTTTGTCATTTAACAATTGTTTTTCAGTCTTGTCCAATTCTTTGTGATGCAAAGAGAGATACTAGAGTGGCTTGCATTTCCTTCTCTGGCTTGTTTTAAAGATAAGGAAACTGAGACAAATAGGGTTAAGTGACTTGCCCAGTGTCGCACAGTAAATGTCTGAGACTGGATTTGAATGCAGAAAGATGAGCCTTCCTGATTCCAGACCTGGTGCTCCATCCACTCACTATACCACCTATGAGGTAAAGAAATATTCAGTCCCCAGGGTCCCCTTTGTCCTACAAAGGTTCAGATTCTACCCTGGGCAGCAGAGATAGCAGGGATTGACTCTCATTTGTCCTATATTCTTGAGACACATGGAACAAAACAAGATCTTCCCTCCAGGAAGCCTGGAAAATGAGGCCTTGGAGTGGTTATAGAACCTTCCCTGAGTCACAATAGGTAAGCAAAATTGCAGAACGGGGCTTAGAACTTAGGTCCTCAGACTCCCAGACCAGCTCTTTCCACTCCCACATGCCCAATCCCCATCAGCTGTAGCACACTCTGGACCAGCTCATTCAGGGCACTGACCTGTCTAGAAATGATCAATTTTCCCAGGGGCATCGGGGCACCATTCTCTGTTGCAATCCTCTTCAAGGTGGCAATGGCCTTTTCCTGGTTCCCAGATAGCACATCATACCTTGCACTCTCAGGAAGCCACTGGGAAGGCAGAGAAGAACAAACCCAAAGCAGAGTCAGGGGCAGACCGGTTACTGACTCCCAGATGAGCCCCAATATGTGGGGCTGGTGTCTGAGATCCAGGCCAATCCCAGTCAAACACCACTATGTCCCTGAAAGTCCTTCTGGATGCTCCTTTGACATGGAAGATCCTTAAGGGCAGAGACTAATTCCTTTTTATCTTTGCTTTTCCAGAGCATCCCATGGTACCTGATACCGAGTAAACACTTAATTTGATTGATTTTGGATACTTTTATTACCAAGGGAAAATGGGAAGTAGAGTACATCCTGAGTTCAAGCTTTGGCTATTCTACATGAAATATTAGTATATGAGTCAAGAAACTTGTGATGGTTGGGGGAGTAGGGGTGTGTTGATAACATCTGAAGCATGAAAGCTAAGTTAGTACATTCATTTATATTTCTATCATCAAGGGGAATCATTTATTTTTGTCAAAGATGCTCTATTCATTAATGCCATCAGTAAATGATAATATTTTTGGATTTTCAATCAATCGATAAACATTTATTAAGCACCTACTATGTGCAAAGCATTGTGCTAAGCACTAGGGATACAAAAAGAGACAAAAGACAGTCCTTGCCCTCAAGGAACTTACACTCTAACGAATTTCACCAAAGTCCCACAGTCTCTGCCTTCAAGAAGCTTACAATTTAATGGATTTCTCAAAGTTTGAATGTCCTTTACATCTTGGATCTTCTAGAATATCTTCGTAGCATAGAGAGCTCCCCATTTTATTGACAAAGGTTCCAAGAGGCTAGGTAATTTGCTCAAGGTTCTACAAGTCGGAAGTCACAGAACCAAGATACAAAATCAGGTCTGCTGATTTCAAATAAATCTCTCAACTTTCCACTTGACCACAATCTTGACAAGGACCCAGGATCACAATGTGTGATCAACCAACACATTTATTATCATTTAAACCTTGATATATATATATATGTATGTATGTATGTATGTATAGACACACATATACATAGCATATATAGCACAGGTATATTGCATAGCATAGTATATTTATATACATCAAACTGTATATAAAGGGCTTTATATCTCATATCTCCTTGGATCCTTACAACAGTCCAGGGAGGTAGACCTTTAGAAGTGTTATCATCCTCATTTTATAGAAGCAAAGTACGTGGTCTCCCTTAAACTGGCCATAGATTAGGCTTCACAATAAAAGTAAAAAATGGTTTCATTGATTGGCTAATAATTTTTTCCAGTTCTGGACAGGACTCAGTTTGGGTATACTCTGAGTCTGTGTGTGTATGTGTGTGAGTGTGTGTGTGTGTGTGTGTGAGAGAGAGAGAGAGAGAGAGAGAGGGAGAGGGAGAGAGAGAGAGATGGAGAGAGAGAGAGGGAGAGAGATGGAGAGAAAGAGAGAGAGGGAGAGATGGAGAGAGAGAGAGAGAGAGAGAGAGAGAGAGAGAGAGAGAGAGAGAGATGAGGGGCAGAGAGACAGGGAAAGAGACAGAGAGACAGAGAGAAAGAGAGAGAGGGAGGGAGAGGGAGAGGGAGAGAGAGAGAGAGATGGAGAGAGAGAGGAAGAGAGATGGAGAGAAAGAGAGAGAGAGAGGGAGAGAGAGATGGAGAGAGAGAGAAAAAGAGAGGGAGAGAGAGATGGAGAGAGAGAGGGAGAGACAGAGAGAAAGAGAGATGGAGAGCAGAGAGACAGAGAGAGAGACAGAGAGAGAGAGAGAGAGAGAGATGCTTATTCCTAGTGCAGACAGTTCCTGAAAAATAACAACACAGATAGCTGGAAGCTGTTCAGCAGCTGAATAAATATAGCACCCAGATAATGGGTACTGTTGCATCGAGTCCAGAAGGAAGGCGTGGGCTCTCAAATAACAAGGCTTTGGGAGTCTTCTAAACTAAATGGAATTATCATGGGAGATCCATCTCTGGATGCCAGGTGCAAGCCTCGCTTGTTCTAAGTACAATCTATGTGTCTGCCCTGGGTATACCACAACCCACGCTGTTCATCAACAAGTCAGGAGTCCTGGCCCCAGATGCCCAAGCTTCTAAAAGATTGTAGAGATCCCATCTTAGACTGATGATGATGTATGGTAGGAGCAGTGACTAAGGAAAGGAGATCAGACTGTTAGCCCCAGGCAACCAACTTGGAGTGGAGGGCAGGGGAGGGAGGTGACCCTGAATTTAAAGGGCTCTAACAGCCCTAGCAGTCCTGTAGCATGGAAACAATAGAATTTAGCTCTCAGCAAGACTGATTCCTTAAAATAGGAAGCTGCCAGATGGCTGGCTGGCTCGAGCTCTTTCCTGCCCCTACTTTTTCTCCTCCCCCTCTGCAGAGGCTGAGCATAGCCTGGGTGGTTTGTGGTAATTGCCCCAGGTACAAAAACTCCCAGTTCTGCCTCTGGTGTCTCTTTTAGGAGGGTCTTTTGACCACAATTCCCAGGACATTGTAGAATTACGGTGTTATCTGAGAACCAGGCTCTGAATTTGAATGAGGGACTGAGATGGCTGTGCTTTTACCTTTCTGGGTACCCTAAGCACAGTGATTGGCATACAGTAGGTGCTTAATTAATGCTTGTTGCTTGCCTACCTACAGGCACGACAGATAGTATGTTATCAGGAAGGCAGACAGCCAATGGGGATTTGTTTCTGTTGGGTTTTCTCTAACTCTGCCAAGAAATGAATACCTGTCCAGGAGTTTTTCATTTGTAAAAGCTTTAGCAGATGAAAGTGAACACTTGTAGATAAACTTAGTGGCATTTCAACAGAAAATACTGCAACCTGTCAGACAAATACCAAAATAGAAATCAAGGGGCTAGATTTCTGTCTGATCTTCAGTCAGTAAACTGAGCTGGTGCAGAGAGATGAGGAGGAGGATGGAGAAGGAAATAGCAGGTCAGTGTGGACTTCAGCATTTCCGCTATCTATTATTCAGTGCTCAGGACTTGGAATGTCAAAACTGGGAGGAGGCTTAGAACAGGGAATGTCAAGACTGGGAGGGGCCTTAGAACAGAGAATGTTTTCTTTACATTGGGGCCTTTACATTTCCTTGCATACTAAGGACCCCGTACAGTGCCTGGCATATAGTAGGTACCTAATAAATACTCATTGACTTGACTTAGAGCTAGGGGGGAATCTTAGAAGACAGAAAATAGAATATTAGAGTTGAATAGAGAGATATTGATCCAATTGGGAGGGGATATGCCTGGGTGAGGTCCTGGCACCCTCTCCCCCATCCTAGGGCTCTTTCCACAGCATGGCAGTGCCTTCATGATGGGGGCTCAGTCAGCACTCATGCACTCAGCCCACTTTCTGTCTCTGCAGGGAATGTCCAGAAAATTTGGGTGGGCTGAAAAAGGGATCTGTATAAAGGGAGATAGTGAAGTGAGCAGAACCAGGGGACCAATTTATCCATGACAATATTGCAAAGACAAACAACTTTGAGGGACTCGGGAACTCCAACCATCATAAAGACAGTCAGTGATTCCAGAGACTCCTGATGAAACTTCCTGCCCACTTCCCGAGAAAGAAATGAAGGATGTGGGCAGTTCAAGGACTTGTTCTGCTTGACTGTATGTGTTTGTGCCTGTGTTTTTGTTTTAGTTTGTTTCTCAATTTGGGAGGGAGAAATAGGAAGAACCAAAGGCAGATTTTAGCTGATTAGGGGGGAAATTAAATTAAAAAATAAAATAAAAAGGTACTTACAAAACACAAGACAGCAAACAGGAGCAGTGGAACAGCAGAAAGGATGAGCAGCCAACGCCATCCCAGGCTGGGCATGACAAATACGGCCAAGACCACCTCAAACACTGTCCCAATGGCCCAGAACACCTGTCACAGGAGAGTGGAAACCAGGTAAGCAAAAGGATACATGGTCAGAACGAACAAGCAAGCAGGAATGAATGGGCCAGGTGACAACAGCTGCAGTTTGCACCTCCCTGACCTCTGAAGGTAGAGAGGACTTTATGCCCACAGATGTCCTTAGCCCCAGTTTAGAGATGAGACCAGTGAGGATCAGAAAGCTGGTAAGATCCTAAAGCTAGAGCTGGGAGGGACTATAGAGTTCAAGTGGTTCAACTCCCTTCACTTCACAGAGGAAGAAACAGATCTACTGAGTATGTTCAGATAGGTGATAAGCAGCTGAAGGGGGATTTGAATTCAGGTCCTGGGACTCTGATTTCAGCTTCCTTTTCTTTATTCCATGATGAGAATTGCTTATAATTACACAGCTAGTGAATGTTGGAGGGCTTATTTGAACTTCAGTCTTCCTGACCCCAAGTCCGGAATTCTACCCACGGTACCAAGTCAGTTAGTGGGATTGGTGTGGACAATGTTACCAGCATGGTAAGTCTGGATAGGGTGAACAGGATGGTCAGCTGCTCCGTGTGGATGGATGGTGAGTGGGGGCAGGAGGATTACTAGTGTGTGCCAGGGTGGCCAGTGTGCTCAGGAGGGTCAGGGCAGGTAAGATGTCAGAGGGGATAGGAAAGTCATCTGATATAGTTAAGTTGAAGAGGTTGGCCATTGTGGTCAGAATGTCAGTGTGGGCAGCACAAGTATAGCCAGTGTTGCCTGACTAGGTACCAGGTAGAAGTTGTACTAGGTTTTCTTCCTGAAGAAGCTATGGGGGCACATGAATAAGAGAGGACCATAGGGAAAGGGAAGAGGAGCTCAGGAGGACCTGAGTTCAAATTCAGCCTCAGACACTTCCTAACTGTGTGACTATAGGCAAGTCACGTAACCTCTGATTGCCTCAGTTCCTCGTGTAACAAACAAAAAAATGAGTTAGAGAAGGAAATGGTAAATCATTCTAGTATCTTTTCCTGAGCAACCCCAAGTGGACTCATGAAGAGTCAGACACAAATGAAAAATGGCTGAACATAGGGAAGGGGAACCCCTCCCTCCATTTCTCAGCAACATTGAGCCTGAGATTATCCCAATGGGGTCTGGAAGGAGTGTTTCAAGGTGACAGCTAATTGTCTCTTCTTAGCAATGGGCTTGCAGCAAAGATGACCAAATATGAAACATTGGTGTCAAATATAAAATCATAAGGGGGAAAAAGGAGTGGAAAGGAGCATAGGCCTTGGAGCTTATCTGGTCCCACACCCTCATTTTATATATGGGTAAACTGAGGCACAGAAAATTAAATAACTCATTCACAGACCCAAAGACTTAGAGTTCGAAGGATCTGAAAAAGCTTTTCCACCAACTCCTCATGTTGAAGATAAGTAAACTAGGGACAGAGAGGAGAATTGACATACTCAAGGTCACCTCTTTTATAAGTGGCAGGGTTAGGATTTGAACTCAGATCCTCTTACTCCAAACCCAGTGCTTTTTACCCAATGCCACCATGGCTCCCAGACACCATTGTTTTCCAGGATCACTCTGCATTGTCCCCCTCAAACCTGCTACTTCTTTATAAGATCAATCAGTGCAGAACTGGGAGAGACCTCAAAGCCCATCTAAGACAATCCCAAAATTTAACAGAAGAGGAAACTTAGGCCCAAGGGGTGAAGCTATTTAACCCAGTCACACTGGTTATAAGAATCCTTTTACAACTCAAATAATTGATAATTTTTAAATTTGGGATAGATTCACTGAATTTTCTTAAAGTCCAATGATCCTCAGTTTACAGTTCTTTCCTTTTTCTCACACTACATGGTAGTATGTCACTGGACTCAGGAAGGACACTGATCCTGGGGCTGAGGCATGGGGTGAGATGATGAGGGGAGAAGAGTCTGGGGACCTGAGGATGACAGCTAAACGTTCAGCATTCTCCTCTGCTAGGGTTCAGGGCTGCAGCTCCATACCTCTATCAGCAAGATGCATTTGGCTCTGGCCTTCATAGGGAGGAACTCAGCATACAAAGTTACCCTGTGGAAAACAAATTCAGATAGATTAATGATTGATAGGGGGGAGTGCCAATTATATTGATTGGCTCAGCATTCTCTAACACAGTATCCTTCCCTGGTCACCTCTCTCTTCTCTGTGTCGTCTGTTCCTGTTAGAATGAAAAATCTTCGAAGATAGGGACAGTCTTGTGTTTATATTGGTACCCATAGCTCTGCATGGTGCCTGGCACATAGAAAGTACTTAATGACAGTTTTCTTCATTTATTCATTCAAATGAGGGTTAAGATCGTGGAGGACTCAGTCTAGAAGGGACAGTAAAACCCAAAGATATGGATTATTTTGGGGAGCCCTTGAAAAATTTAAAACAACATCAGTACCACAGAAGGAACACTGACTCTAGAGTCAGAAAAGCCCTGGGTTCCAATCCAGCCTCTGACATTTACTACCAGTGTGCCTTTGGGAGAATCACTGAGTCTCTATTTCCTCATCTGTAAAGGAATTAGACAAAATAGCTTCTGGGATCCCTTCGGACTCTAGGATCCTGTGGATGTGCTCTGTCAAGTTGAAGGGGGAATGTCATTACAAACAAAATGACAGGAAGTTCTCTGGCCTCTGTGTCTTTGCACAAGTGAAGTCTTCCATATCTGGAACCCTCACTCTCCAGACCACTGCCTGGGAGAATCCCTAGCTCCTCAGACACACCTCTCAGGTCCCACCTTGTATAAGAGGCCTCTCTTGCCTCTCCCACCTTTTCGCCCTCTCTAGCTATCGGCTCCCTCTCCCTCCTGAATTCCCTCTGTGTTAGTTTGGGTGTGCTTGCCATTTATCTACCAGTGCAGTGATCTGCCTCCCCACTAAGCTCCTTTAGGGAATGAATGCTCCTGTTCTTGCCTTTGTATCACCATGGATGCAAAAGGTCACCTGGCACACAATAAACACAGAGGTGGGGCAACTAGATGTAAAAGCAAGCACCTTGACATACACATGAGGGCTTTCTGTACAGGTTCTTTGATCTGCTTTTCTAAAAGGAAAGGCAACTTTTGAGGGGTCAACCATCACTTCAATCAAGCCTATGTATCATTCACTTAGTTCAGGGAAAAAAGTCAACACCTTGAAGCTCAGAGAAAATAGAGAGAAATCAAAATCAACAGACAGGGCTTCTAACTGTTGGACAGATCAACAGATAGATAACTGTCCAACTATACATAGATAGTTACCAGAGAAAGAAACACCATCATCTGGGTTTTCCCATCAGTAAGCCCCCAAAGTAAAACCTCACCCTCAGAGTAGTTATACATTTTTCCGAGCCAGAAAGTATCACAACCCTTGAGAACCAGTGCCTCATTAGAAATTAACCTAAGGTGTGGGCCTTCCCTAATCAAGAATTTTTAATGGGCAGGTGCATTAACCAACCGGTGGGGAAGATCTTTAAACTTTCATGGTTACCATTACACTAGGTATACCCATAGTGCACAGAGCCCCAAGTCTTCAATCAGGAAGACTCATCTTACTGAATTCAAATCTGCCCTCAAAAACTTCTTAGCTATGTGACCCTGGACAAGTCACTTAACCCTATTTACCTCAGTTTCCTCATCTGTAAAATGAGCTTGAGAAGGAAATGCCAAACCACTCCAGTATCTTTGCCAAGAAAACTCCAAATGGGAGTGAAAACCAGACATAACTGAGATAACTAAACATAACAAAATACAGATAGAAGCATATGCACTGGTTCTTAATGGAAGGGTAGGAATCAAACTCACAAAAGGTAGGAGGAACCAAATTTCAGGCGTGGAGAACAGCATGGGCAAAGGCATGTAGGTGAGAAAATAAGGTAAATACTTGATGGCCAGAGTATATGTGAGGGAATATTGTAGGATCACCCTGAAAAAGTAGGGGGCACCAGTTTGCAAAGGGGCCTTGAATGCCAGGATGAAAAGTTTGAGCTTTGCCCTGGAGGCATCTGGGAATTAATGAAGACTTCTGAGCAGAGGGGAACATTCAGTTCCATTCAACAAACATTGCTAAGTATCTGTCAAGAGCAATATACTGCCTTGGAAGCTGGAGAAATTGGGGGTACAAAGAGAAATGACAGACTGTCTTTGCCTTGTACAAGAAGGGTTCAAAGCCTGTTTCTGAGATTGCTTCCTGTGTTACACTGGGCAAACCCCTCAACTTCTCTGGGCCTCAGTTTCTCCTTTTATAAAATGAAGGGGTTTGAGCTAGATGATATCTAAGACCCCTTGTAGCTATAAAATCTGTGATCCTATGGCCCAGATGTTGGAGTCAGGAAGACTGGGTTCAAATCATGACTCCAACACATCCTGGCTGTGTGATCCTCAGCAAGTCACTTAACATGTTAGCATTCTAGGCACCTCTCTAAATTGCAGAGAAAGTATTGACCAGCATTAGTAGATGGAGTTTTCTCACATGGGAGTTCCCTACACCAGTGAAATCATGAATTCAGCTTCTTTCCTCCTGCCTCCATTTTGCAGATTTTATATAACAAGAGACTGGCTAATAGATCCAGTCTTTCTGAGTGGGTATAGCATTCCCTTCCGAAAGTCCCCACATGGACTTGGGTGTGTGCAGGCATTATCTGCAGTTAGCTTACCTTGGCCTTTGGATTGTCTGCAGATCTCAAACCCAGGCTGCATTTAGAAAGCCTTCACCAACATTTGAAGTTAGAGACATGCGTTTATACCTCTGGGTGAGAAGAGACCTTGCACCCTCCCCGATCTGGGGCTAGTGTGGCCCGTTGGTATTGGCCTCTGTTCCTTGCCTTTTACTGATCATTTTTTACTGCTCATAAGGGAAGGAGTATAAGAGACAGCCATGGACCTTTGAGCCTTGCAAGGTCGCAGTGGCCTGGGATCCAGAATCCATGACAGGCTTTTCAGGCAGCCAAGCCTTGTCTAACAACCTGGCTCAGCAGCCCAGGAGCCAAGATGCTCAGCCTCATAAACAAAGGAGCAAATTGTGTTCAGAAATGAACTTGGCACAGCCAATGCTTTGTTGAAATGGCTTTCAATTTAAGTCCACTCTCCCCAATCACCAAAATGGCATAGGTAAGAACTGGTCTGGGACTTTCAAAGAATTTATGTGCACTTGACTTCTTGAGGAATTAAGTAGTCTCCTCAATAAATATCGTTTTGTGAATTACTTGGTGTTAATTGGCTAAATGAGACTGAGTCCTCATTCCTAGTACTACTACTGCTGAGAACCCACCAGAAGAGGGCCTTGAGGTGACAGCATTAGAGAAAAATAACCCTCCAATGCCTCAGGGCCTTGAGGGGATGTGGCAGGCCCAAGGGGGCACTCAACCTCATCAGAGAGAGTAAGAGGGGGAGCTGAGAGTCTCAAAGCATATGGAGCCCTTCCCTCCCTTACATGTAGATTGTCTCTCCTGATAGAAGGATGAAAGTCTTCCGAAGGCTTTGGATTATCAGTGCCTAGTACTTTATCTGGCACTTAGTAGGTGGTTAATGAGTACATGATTTTACATATGAGAAGATCTAGAGCAACTTTTCCTGGGGCAAAACATGCCCAATTCTGAAATTCCTGGGAAAAATCTTGGGTGGGGTCAGGAGTCAAAGAGAATGACATACACACACATACATGAATGTAGGCACATATACGTACATGAACATACATACACACAAATATACATATGCATGTACATATATACATGTGTTTGACTATATAATATATAGATATATATAAGAAACATTTTTTGAGACATCTTCAAGATTAGCCTGGCTCAGGCAAACTCAGGGCTGCAGTTCCAGCAACCTTAGGAGGTAGGAAAATGCAACTATCACTACCTTCATTTTACATATGGGCAAACTGAGATGCCAAAAGGTACCCAAAGTTGCCCAGGTAGCATGTGTCAGAGCTGGAATTTGAACCTGTGCCTCCTGACTCCAACTCCATGAGTCTTTCTGCTACGACTGGCCTTGTTTCACGTCTCTTTCCCCACTTGGATCCAGCCTCCACTTAGCGGCCAAAATGATTTTTCTGGCTCACTCTGACCAGACTATTCCCCTCACTCCTTTTCAGTAAACACCAGGGACTCCTATAAGTAATTATTTTAGTTAGGAGAAGGCTGCTCCTGACGCCATCATCCTGGGGCTTCAGGTGAGGAAAATCGAGCTTTTTTTGAAGGCTGTGGACCCTGTTTGAGACTGGAGAAAGATGAGCCACATTCGCTTGGCGATGAGCAGCGTCGTGATTGCTATCATGCTGAGAGACAGATGAATGAGCATTGAAATTAGCGGCTCCAAGCAGCCGTCTGTGGCCAATTCTGACATAATTTCCTGATGTTCACTGTTGGGGCCACAGTGAACTCTTACCAGAGAGTATATGTCCGCCACTCTGCTTGGGAAGAGGAGGCCATGTTACCTGAGTTCAACTCAATTCCATTCCACAAACATAAATCAAGTACCTACTATGTGTCAGATACTGTACTCTGGATATGAATATGGAGACAGGGAGCACAACTAGAAGGCTCATGGATCTGGGATGGAACATTTGTGAAGGGGAGTAATGTAAAATAAGCCTGGAAGGGCAGAGAGGAGCCCTATTATGAAGGCCTTAAAATATGAGGCTAAGAATTTTTTATCTTATCCTAAAGGCAATGGGTGGCTAGGTGGCTCAATGGGTAGAGCACTAGGTGTGATGTCAGGAAGATTTGACTTCAAATCTGGCCTCAGGTGCTTACTAGCTGTGTGACTCTAGGCAAGTCACTTCACCCTGTTGGCCTCAGTTTCCTCATCTGTAAAATGAGCTAGAGAAGGAAATAGCCAACCACTCCAGTACATTTGCCAAGAAAACCCCAAAAGGGCTCACAAAGACTTGGAAATAACTACCACCACCACCACCATTTTAAATTTTATTGTAGAGGCAAGAGGGAGCCATTGAACTTCAGAGGAAAGACTGGCCTTCAGGATCATCTCCCATACAATTTCTTGTTAGAGGCATGTGATTGCCCAACCTAGTTTTGTTCCTTATGCCATGTGACCTTAGACCTTAGACAAGTCACTTCCCAACTTGGAACCCTAGTTTCTTCATTTGTAAGACTGAGAGTTGGGAATAGACAATCTCTAAATTTCTTCCCAAGCTTTAAAGCCTTAAAGTCTATAGTTTCACTTGAGGGATAGTAATAGGGGCTGCACCAATGCAGGGGGCTCTCAGGTGAGCAAATCCCACTACCAGGATAGGTTAATACTTGATGTTTTCCTCTTTCAATTTATAATCTTAAAAAGTTACCTCCCACTCTAAGTGACCTGTTTGCTCAGTGCATACCAGAGGCTATGCCCAGGGTAACAAGACAGTGCGGTCAGCAGTGGGACTCAAACCCAGGTCTTTCTGGCTCCAAAGCTGGTGGATTCATGATCTGCTTTGCTACACTACTTCTTTTTCACTTGAGAAGAAGAGGAAAATTGGAACATTCTCATGATCTGGTCACCCTTCAGTGGATGGCTGCACTGTAGTCAATGAATAAAGTCCCAGGAGTGGAACGTTTGCCATTCTGTGAGGGTGATGGCCGAGTTCTGGGAAGGAAGCCAGGCTGAAACGGCAGTGGAATGATTTAGTCCCAAGATTTGTGACCTGAGCTCTAGACACGGACCTGGCTTCCAGAGACTTTTAAGGCAACTCTAACTCCCCAGCAGGATCTGCCAGCCAGTGCTCAATCAGCCAGAGCTGATCCAGAAGAATCAATAAGGAATGAGGAGGGGAAGGAAACATGGGCTGCTATTGCTGTGGTGGTAAAATCCCCAGTGCCTTCACTTCCTAGGGACTGTAGAACCCCAGAAAGATGAGGATGGGGTGCATTTGCTCTCTGTGGCCATCTTTGCCAATCTCCCCAGGCCCAGCTCCTTCATGAGGTGTCTCTGCTTTTACTCTAGCCAGAAGAAATCTCACGAGATCATAGGATGTAGATCTTAGAGAGCACCTACAGTAAACCCCTCATTTTGCAGAAACTGACTCTTCTACCTCTCAGAGTCCCCCCAGTGTCTTGCTCCTAGCTGGTACTCAGTATGTATTTGTTAAATGAGTGAACCTGCCAGTACTCCACTTTACAACTGAAGCCCCTGTGACTTTGTTGGTTTGGGCACCCTCTCCACCAATGCAGATAGCCATCATTTGATAATCAAGTAGATGGTCTTTGAGAGTTACTATTACCCCAGGCCCACCTCCATTCATCCCTCTACAGCCAACAGAGCCCAAAGCCTTTTAATTGGAAGCTAGACATGGTCTTCGATGGTGTCTATACCAGCGTCATTGGGTCTATAATAAAAACCTTCCCAGTTTGGTCCGACCCAGTGATGGCGCTAGTAGTAGTAATAGCAGAAGTCTTAACAGTAAGAATGATTGTTGTAGTACTAGTAGAAGAGGGACAGTAGTAGTAGCAACAACGATGGTGGTAGTGACAGCCGTTGTACCAATAATAGTAGAAGCAGTAAGAACGAAAAATTGTAGAAATATGAGCGACAGTAATGGTAGTTGTTGTTGGGACAGTTGGGTGCGCCAGACTTGGAGTCAAGAAGACCTTAATTCAAAGCTGGCCTTAGACACTAACAAAGTAACCCCTGGGCCTGTTTGCCTCCATTTCCTCATGTTTAAAATGAGTTGGAGAAGGAAGCAGCAAGCGTCAGTCCGACACAACTGAAAGACGACTGGACAATCACAACAAGTCGTCATGGTCATGGCAGTAAGACTATCAGGTGTGGTAAGTTGTAATATTAATGGTAGTGTTTGTAGTCAATAGTAGGCATAGAAGTGAGCAGTGGTTCTCCCACGCCTGTGATCCTCTCCCTTCTTTATTCTGACTACTGATCTCTTTGGCTTCCTTGAAGTTCCAACTAAAATCCCACCTTCTCCAAGAACCTTCCCTAACGCCTCTTAATTCCAGTTTCCCTCTACTAATTATTTCCTATTGATCCTGTATATAGCTTGCTCTGTATAGATCTATTTGTAAGTTGTCTCCTCCGTTAGCTTGTAAATTCCTTGAGGGCAAGGACTGTCTGTTACCTCTTTTTATATCCCCAGAGCTTAGCATGCTGCCTGGCATGTAGTCAGTGCTAAATAAATGTTTACTAATTGACTGGTAGTAAGATTAGAAGTAGTACCAATGGCAGTAGTGGTATTGATGGTAGTAATACTCCTAGCAATAATTGATTATGGTAGTGGTAAGTAATCTTTGCTGTAATAACAGCAGAGCTAGTAAGAGTTGTAGGGACAATGTAAAAGCAGCAGTAGAAATAATGTTAGTATTGGCAATAGTGGCAATGGTAGTAGTAATAGTGGTAGCAATGATAGTCGTGAGAGTATGAGCTGCCAGGTGGCTCAGTGAACAGAGAGCCAAGAGTCTTCCTGGAGTCAGGAAGACTCATCTCTCTAAGTTTAAATCTGGCCTCAAATATTTACTAGCTGGGTGACCCTGGGCAAGTCACTTAACCCTGTTTACTCCAGTTTCCTCATCTGCAAAATGATCTGTAGAAAGAAACGGAAAGCCATGCTACTATCTTGGCCAAGAAAACACCAAGAGGCGTCCCAAGGAGTTGGACAGGGTGTAACAATATCAGCAACAAGTAGTATCAATGACAGTAGCAGTAGTGGCAATGGTAGTCATAAGAATAGTAGTATTATTGGTAATAATGAAGATAAATAGTAGCGATGGTGGTAATGATGGTAAAAGCACTAGGAGCAGAAATGATGGTAAGAGGAGTAGAAGCAACAGTGGTAGTGATAGGGGGCAGAGTCAAGGTGGTAGAGTAGAAAGATGGATCTACTCTAACTCTCCCCCCAACGCCCATAAAATGCCTGTAAAAAATGATTCTAAACAAATTCTAGAGCAGCAGAAGCCACAAAACGACAGAGGGAAAGAGATTTCTAGCCCAAGACAGCCTGGAAAGTTGACAGGAAAGGTCTCTCACACCAGGGACAGAGTGAAGGAGAGCCCAGCCTTGGCCAAGCAACACAGACAGGACTGGAGCAGGCCTCAGGGCCCAAAATCATGGGTAGCAGCTGCAGTTCCCAGACTTCTCAACTCACAAATGCCAAAGACAGCTTCAAAGGTCAGTGAGAAAGCTCCTGCACCTGGGTGAGAGGGGAGTGCTGGCTGGCTCCAGCCCCAGGGCAGCAGCAGCCACTGCTATAGCAGCATCCACTTTTGGAGCCTGCAGCCTAAAGACCCTGGGGGAATCACGGCTGATCTGGGTCTCAGTTCTGAGGGGCAGTCCTGGGGTGAGGAGGAGCACTGGCCTGGTGGAGCTGGTGAAGGCTCTGGAGCGGGAGTTCCAGGGCAGAAGAGTGCTTGTGATTGCTCCCAGACCAGAGCATAGGCCAGGAGAGGAGTAAACTCCTCTCCCTTGATTGTGCCACCTTAGAGGAACTGAGAGTCCCTAGAGTATACTCTCCACTTGACAAAGGACTCAAAAGGCAAGTAACTGGCTGGGAAAATGTCCAAAAACAGGAAAAAAAATAAGACTATAGAAGGTTACTTTCTTGGTGAACAGGTATTTTCTTCCATCCTTTTGGATGAGGAGGAACAAAGCATACCATCAGAGGAAGACATCAAAGTCAAGGCTTCTACATCCAAAATTCCCCCAAAATATGCAATGGCCATGGAAAAGCTCAAAAAGGATTTTGAAAATCAAATAAGAGAGGTGGTGGAAAAATTGGGAAGAAAAATGAGAGCAATGCAAGAAAATCATGAAAAGCAAGTCAACAGCTTGCTAAAGGAGACCCAAAAAATGCTGAAGAAAATCACACCTTTAAAAATAGGCTAACTCAATTGGCAAAAGAGGTCCAAAAACCCAATGAGGAGAAGAATGCTTTAAAAAGTTGAATTTGCCAAATGGAGAAGGAGTTTCAAAAGTTCCCTGAAGAAAATAGTTCTTTAAAAATTAGAATGGAGCAGACAAAAGCTAATGACTTTATGAGAAACTAAGAAAATATAAAACAAAACCAAAAGTATGAAAAAATAGAAGACAATGTGAAATATCTCACTGGAAAAACAACTGATCTGGAAAATAGATCCAGGAGAAATAATGTAAAAATTATTGGTCTCCCTGAAAACCATGATCAAAAAAAGAGCCTAGACCTCATCTTCCAAGAAATCATCAAGGAAAACTGCCCTGATAGTCTAGAACAAGAGGGTAAAATAGAAATGGAAAGAATTCACCAATTGCCTCCTGAAAGAGATCCCAAATGGAAAACTCCTAGGAATATTGTAGCCAAATTCCAGAGTCCCCAGGTCAAGGAAAAAATATTATAGGCGGCCAGAAAGAAATAATTCAAGTATGGTGGAAATACAATCAGAATAACAAGGATTTAGCAACTTCTACACTGAGGGGCCGAAGGTTCAGAATATGATATTCCAGAGGTCAAAGGAGTTAGAATTAAAACTAAGAATCACCTACCCAGCAAAAGTGAGTGTAATACTTCAGGGGAAAAAATGAAATTTCAATGAAATAGAGGACTTCCAAGCATTCTTGTTGAAAATCCCAGAGCTGAATAGAAAACTTGACTTTCAAATACAAGAATCAAAAGAAACATGAAAAGGTAAACAGGAAAGAAAAAGCCTTAAAGAATTCATTAAAGTTGAACTGTTTACATTCCTACATGGAAAGATGTTATTTGTAATTCATGAGACCTTTTACAGTATTAGGGTACTTAGAGGGAATATATATATATATATATATATATATATATATATATATAGAGAGAGAGAGAGAGAGAGAGAGAGAGAGAGAGAGAGAGAGAGGGCACAAGGTGAGCTGAATTTGAAGGGAGAATACCTAAAAAAAATAAAATTTACTGTTGAATAAAATATACTAGGAGTAAGAAAAAGGGAGAGGCAAAATGTAGCAAATCATCTCACATAAAAGAGGGAAAAAGGAGCTTTTACAAAGGATGGGAAAATGGCGGGGAGATGAAAGGAAATGAGTGAGCCTTGCTCTCATGGGATTTGGCTTAAGGAGGGAATAACACATACTCAATTGGATACGGAAATCTATTTTACCCTGCAGGAAGGGGATAGGAGAGGGGAGATAATAGAAGGGACAGAAAATTGGGGAAAGGGATAATCAGAAGCAAACACTATTGTGGTCAAGGGAGAGAATGGAATAAATGAAGGGTAGGATAGGACAAAGGGAAATGGAGTTAGTCTTTTACAACATAACTATCATGGAAGTGCTTTGCATTGTTACACATGTATGACCTATATTGAATTGCTTGTTTTCTCAGTGAGGATGAGTGGAGAGGAAGGGAGAGAATATGGAACTCAAAACTTTAAGAATGAATGTTAAAAATTATGTTAGCCTGCAACTGGAAATTAAGCTATACAGACAATGGAGTATAGAAACCTATTTTGCCCTACAGGAAATTAAAGGGGAAGGGGGTTGGAAGAAGGGTAATAGAAGGGAGGACAGACTAGAGGAAGGGGTGGATGGGGTGCATGCTGTCCTGGTGTGGGGGTTGGGGAGAGATGGGGAGAAAATTTTGAATTCAAATTCTTGTGGAAGCGAATGTTAAGAACTGAAAAATAAACTACATATTTAAAAAATAGTAGTAAGGATAGTAAGAGAAAATAATTAATGGTAGCAGGACTATTAGTAGAAATAATGGTTATAAGAGGTATAGTAGCAGTAGCACTAATCACACTAATAAGTTTAGTAGCAGTAATAGGGACGGCAGTAAGAACAGTACTAATGGTACTAAGACTAGCAGTAGTAACTGTGGTAAAAGTAGTGGCAACAACAGCAGTGATGACAGCAAAAATCAGGGCAGTAACGGTAACGAGTAGTGGTAGTAGCAGGACTGTAGCAGGAACGTGTTACTCCTCGCCTCTGATCTCTTGAAGTTGGAACTTCCTGTGAGGCTCAGGGCAAGTGCCTCTACGTGAAGCCTCCTTTCATCCTCCAAGAAGCTCCAAACTACTTTGTGTTTAGATACATGCACATATGTGTACACTGAGCACATATTTACATATATATTTGCTGTATGTGCTCATACATGAACATGTGACCTCTCCCAGAAGACTATGAGCCCTTTGAGGAAAGGACCTACTTTGCTTCTCATCTTTATTTCTCCAGCACTTAGCACAGTGCCTTGTATATGGTAGGTGCGTAATAAATGCTTTTTGATTGATTGGTTACAGGGGAGGAAACTGAGGAAGAGAAGTTGAGTGACATGCCCAGAATCACGCAACTTTCACTCCACTGACATATACTTTGGGAGCCCTCCATACTGTGAAGAGGCGCTGGAGTCTTTAGTGAATGAACATTTACTTACGACTGAGGAACTCCTCCAATCCCAAAGCCCACAAGACCCCTGAGGACCAGGATCCAGCTGTACACAGGGGCAAAAGCACTGAGGATTCCATAGTAGAGTGTCCACAACACGCTGATCTTCAGTCCCTGTGGTGGGAGGAGGCAGAACAAAGGCAGACAAGGAGAGGTCAGGCTCCAAGAGAGAACACCACCTCCACACCACCTACCAGGCAGTCTGCTCTGGCTTCAGAGTCACACAGGGAGCTTAGAAGAACAGTCAGGTCCTGAGGAGTCAGCCAAAGAATCCCCAAAGAGATCACATGTGACAGATGGGGAAAAGGAGATCTAGAGAGGGTTCCTAACGGCAGTCAGCTTTCCTATCTCTGTACGGAGCTCCTCCCAGGGTGCCTTCTCCCAAGATAATAAGATTAATGTTAAAGAGTATCATATTAATAATGAGCACAAAATATCTAGGTCTCAGTGAAAATAAATTTCACATCTTTTATTTTTGATGGTGGTCTCTGTGCAAGTATTTTTCAAAACTGAGTACGTGTATTGACAAAATGTCTCATGAAATAATATTTCTTGTAGCTTTGGGAAGTATGGGAAAACCCATTTGGCCGATTCCTTTCTTAGCCTTTCCACAGCAGACCTCAGAGCCCTCCTTCTATTGAGCTAAAATGTGCTTCCCCCTTCTGTTTCATTTGTAACCAAACCATCAAGACTGATATAATTCATCTCCTTCCACAATATGTCCACTTGTGAGTCATTGGACAGAGGTCACACTTTTACACTCAGGATGAGGACGAGAGCTGGGATTTCACTGGTAGAAGCAACCTCCCAGGTGAAGAGACCCGTGGTACTGATGCAGACCCCCCTTAACCCCCCAGTCCCCTGCAACTTAGATGCATAGAGCATTGAGAAATTCAATGATGTGCTCAGGGTCACATCTTTGAAAAAAGTCTTCCACTGACTCGATTCCTTGGTGATTTAAAGGAAGGAACCCTTAGAGAAGGCAAATTTTATTCTTACATGATTTTGAGCAGAAAATACTCTCATAAGGAGTGAAACTGGTCTATTTTATAGAGTTGTGTAATCCTGTGCTACTTTTTGATCATGAAACAGAAAATTAATCCTTTGAAAGTATGTGTGTTCATCCTTTGTTGCCGAAGAAGACCATGCCATCAGAGAAATGATGACATGACTTACACTTGACTTTGTTTTGAGTGAGGGAGGGCTGTACAAGATCAGTAGCCTCACTTCTCCTCCAGAGTCATCTGAATCCAATGACCAGACATTCATCAGGATGACTGGAGATGACCCAGGATGAGGCAATGGGGGTTAAGTGACTTGCCCAAAGTCACACAGCTAGTGAGTGTCAGGTGTCTGAAGTGAGATTTGAACTCAAGTCCTCCTGACTCCTGCACTGGTTCTCTATCCACTCTATCTAGCTGCCCCCATTGAAAGTATAGTGAAGAGGATAAAGGTGGTTATTGTTGATACATGCTTATATCCTTCACTTCTTTCCAGAGTCATAGCTGAAATTTTTTGCACCTGGGGCAAATGTCCCAAAACATTCCCTTGTGCCTTGGGCAAGGGGAAGCAGCTGCTCAGGAGGCCTGTTCTGAGGTGGGGATGAGCAGAAGGTACAGAAGCAGAAAGTAGCTCACCTTTGGTGTAGCCTCTAGGGAGAGGAAGCTTCCATTTGGTGTCTGAATTTGTATTATTAACTAGTTTCTAGGCACAATGGTTGCTGTTCTGATGAAGATCTGAGAGTAGGGTCAGGGTTCTTTTCAGTTTTGGCACCTGGAGCAAAGCTCTGGGGACTCCCACCCTGGTTACAGCTTTTCTGTATTTTAAGAGGTCCAGCTTGCTTGGGCAGTGGCTAAGTAGGGCTCAAGGCCTGGCATTAGGAAGACCTGAGTTCAAATCCACCCTCCGATGCTTCTCTGGCTGTGGGGCCCCTGAGCAAGTCACTACCAGGATTTTTGTAAGGATAAAATGAGATTGTATCTGCAAAGCTCTTGGCACAGTGCCTGGCACATGGTAAATATGGGACTCTGATTGTCCCATATTTATATTGAGGGCACTTTGAGTTTTAGTTCCTGAATGTACCTAAACTGTTTTCTGCTATTAGTGATTGTCATTTATGAGGAATTCAGGGGGAAGGAGACTGTGTCACCATTAGCATTTCTAGTAGTAGCCTTAGCAACCACTTTCTCTTTCCTTCTCCTGCTTTGGAGTGCTTTTGCCTCCCCAGTCACGTTGTCTTTAACTTCTATTACTCTTCTACCAAATCTGGAAGGAACTCAATTTTTATGTAGAGGTTATGTTGGTGATTCTGACAGTTAGGATGGTTTCCATGCCTTTCCATGCTTCTGTGATATATAAAAGGCTTGAGAGATGTAATTTCTGGGTAATTAATTATGGCTACTAATAAAAAGATGGCCAATTTGTCATCTCTCCTGAACCAAAGATAGAACACGGTGGCCTGTTGGTGTGTACGTGCCCTTGGAAGAGTGGATGTTCTCCCCAGTTGGTAATGGTCTTTGATTGGTTAACAATGAGAGGAATTAATATAATGAGAGGTGGACCTATTCTGATGAGGGACTGGAAGCCATGACTTTGATTAAAGTCACTCTTACTTCTCACTACCCAGACCACCCCCAACCTTCCCACAATTGAGACAAAGGATCCAGCAGCTGCAAGTCTGAGCTTCCCCATTTGGGTGAGGTCTGAATTAGATTGAGAAGAAAATTAATCCAATCTCATTATGGGCAGCTAGGTGGTGCAATGGATAGTGCACCAGTGCAGGAGTCAGGAGGACCTGAGTTTAAATCTCACCTTGGACACTTGACACTCACTAGCTATGTGACCTTGGGCAAGTCCCTTAACCCCAATTGCCTCATCCTGGGTCATCTCTAGTCATCCTAATGAATACCTGGTCATTGGATTCAGATGACTCTGGAGGAGAAGTGAGGATGGTGACCTGCATAGCCTTCCCTCACTCAAAACAAAGTCAAGGGCAAGTCATGTCATTATTTCTCTGATGGCATGGTCTTCTTCGTCAACAAAGGATGAACACATAGTCCAATCAGGGTCACACAGCCTGCATATGGTAGAGGTGGCACTGGCACCCGGGTCCTCCTCCCCACTCACTATACCATGCTGCCCTTCTCCATTTAGGATAGTGACAGTCAAAGCTTGTTGACAATTTAGCAACCCTGTGAATCTTGGAACCTTCTGACAATCTCTTGTTTTTACATCACCTTGACTTTCCACTGTGTTTCCTCACCACCTCATTCAGAGAGTCATTCCTTATAAAAAAGGATGAAAAAGGAAGGGGGAAAAGGAGGATGCCTCTTATGATGGAAAGACAGTAAAATTTCTTTAGCTATTATCCTGGTCTGATGGACCATTATGGTTCCTTGATGTTCTCACCAAAAACTGGGCCATTCAGTCATTTCTCCTTGAGCCTATCACTATAGAGAGCTTAGGAAAGGGGTCCATAGCCCCCTAGAAATGGTATTTGGCATGGGGAGAGGGTTATAGATTGGGGGAAGCAGGCATTTTCAAAATTTTTCTTGGGAATCCATTCTGACTCCTAATCTGACCATAGGATGACCATTCCTTTGAATTCTTTGATCCTGGAGAAAAATGAGGAGGAGTCAATGAAAGGGGTCTGGGGCTGGGTGGAAGAGGAGGAACAGGAGGTCATAAGGGCTCTGTAATAAGAGACCCTGTTGGTTTTGAGCCACCAAGGCCCAGAATGAAACCACAAAATTGATCTCTCCCTCCAGCCAGCCAGGAATAAAAACAGAGATGAGTCATGTGGTCTCTTGATTTGGGAAAGATGAAATCTGTTCAATTTGCTTTCTTCCCAGGATCCCCTGAGCCAGCCTTCTGACAACAAGAAACCCACTAGTAGCATCACCAAGAAATTCCCCTTGCAAGCGTGACAGAACCTCAGCAGGATGGGAGGAAAAAGCCAAGTCATCTCACTTTCTATCAGCAAGTTTGGAGAAAAGGGGGCCAAGTGATGGGGTAGAAGCTCAAACCTTTCCCCCTGTAGATTGGGAGAGTTTTTGTCTGAAGGGCCCTGGAAAGTCTGGCCTTGTGGGGAGGAGGGTCTCCTTGGATTCCCCTTCCATTTCTCCCAGGACAGATAATCCAGTCTTCTATTTATCATTCTTTTGATATTCCTCCCTTTGCTCCTATTACCAGCCATTCCCATCAAGATCTTCCCTGGGTTTGATCCATGGAGACCATCCCTGGGACCCCGAGACTACCTGGCAACACCTGGATGCCTCCCTCAGTCTTTTTCTGTGTTTAGGTTCCATCTCACCTCCATGAAGGTGCTCAGATTCAATCCAGCTGAGACTCTGTCTAGCTGAGATTCTATCTGGCCTGCTTGTGAATACAAGTGTTACAAATGCTTAGGCTCCTTAAGAGTCAATCCACTATCTTTAATAAACTTTGTTTTTCTTTGGCTTTGAGAAGGCTTGTGTCGAATTCATTCGAGCAGGACCCGGTGTGTCCATATTTTGGGGTCCCCAGCACCTCAACACAAGTAAGGGTCTGGGACATTGTGTGTACCATTGACAGATGTCCTGGGAGATTTACCTTCAGAAAGTAAAAGTCCCTTCCCTATCATTCCTCCAAGCAGTGTAGGAGAACATGCTACAAAGGTAAGGTGGTACAGTGGAGAGAACCTGGTCCTGGAGTCAGAGGAATCCAGGTTCTAGCTCCTGATTTGTCCACTTAACTACCAAAAAGCAGGGGAGGTAGAATCTGAGGACCTGGGTTTGAAACCTGATTCTATCACTACCTGTGGGACCTTAGGTAAATCTGTTGACCACAATTACTTCATCCTGAAGGCAAAAAAAAAGGGTGAAGGCAAAACTTTCCTGAGTTTTAACATTGATGTTCTAAGGCCCCTCTCAGCTCTGACATCCCCTATTTTAAGGCCCCTCCCAGCTCTGATATTCCCAGTTCTAAACATGCCCCCCCATATAGTACAAACATGATAATTAGCCAAGGAAGTAGCTTGGAGTCATCAGCAACAGAAAATAAGCTCTTTGAGGGCAAGGCTCATTTCATTTTTCTGTCTTTGTTTACCCAGTGCCACACCTACTTAGCTTAGCAAGGTTTGCCTTAGTTTCCCTATCTGTAAAATGGGGTTAACAATGACACCTTTTTCCTAGGGTAGTTGTGAGAATCAAATGAGATAACAATTACACAGTGCTATATAAATGTTAGGTGTTATTACAAATCAGCAGCTTGATTTATTATTTATTTAGACAAATCAGAGTTTGATTTGTTGTTTTGTGGATCGTTTGGACTGAAGAAAGTGATGGACAAAATGTTAGTAACACAGGTTATACTTAAAAGTATGTCCTGCTTACATTTTTTTTCTGGAGAGCTGGTTGTTAAAACCCCCTAACTATCCCCCCCAGCCCTCCCATTACCATTCTACTTGTAAATAATAATAAATGACCAAAGGAAATCGAAGGGTCCTAGACCTGAAAACTTTTGTGGTCTAGGTTTGTTACTGAGCCAGCTATCAGTTCATGGGCAGTCAACAACATTTAGTAAGCCCCTACTGTATACTACCCACCATGTTCATTTCTGAGGATACATAGAAAGGCCAACAAGTCAACCAACAAGAATCGTCCCATACAATGGAAAGACCAGAAAAACTGGTGCAGAAGAGAAAAGGGGGTATAAAGAAAGAGGAGTCAGCCCTACCCATTTGTCCCACTCCCCAACCTGTATATAGCAGCAGCTTGAGAATCTCAAAGCCAACTCAATTCAACTGGTGATAATTGGACCAGGAGCTAGACAGATGTTTGCATTGCCCATGAGAAATAAACGATGAACAGGGGATCCCAGAGCTTGTGGAAAAGAGAACAAAGTACTCTTTGATCCTCAAACACTTAAATGCTCCTCTACACAAAACAACTGATGGGCCAGTTACAGATCGTTTTCATCTCTCGAGTCCCCTGGCCAACGTCCAGAGGAGAGTGGCTAGAACGGTAAGAAAGCTAGAAACCATACAAAACGAACATCGTTTGAAAGAACGACATTTGTTCTGGAGAAAATGAGATTCTGGGAGGTGTCTTCAAGGGTTTGAGGAAGCCTGGAATATCAGATCAGGGAGGAGATTTGAAGTCGGGAAGATTCAGATTCAAATTTCACCTCAGACACATACTAGCTATGTGACTTTCGGCAAATCACTTAAATACTCCGCCTTGGTTTCCCCATCTGTAAAGTGAGAGGATAAAACTCAAAGGGACTGAAGCCCCTTCCAGTTTTAAATCTGTGATCCTTTGTCATTTGGAAAATAGATTAAACTCAATTAGCACTTAGCAGAGTGCCAGGCACATAGCAGGTGCTTAATAAATGTTTATGACCTGACTGGTTTGTTCTTGGCCCCCAAGTTGCAGAGAACAAAATTTTTGTTTGATGTGGGAAGTATATCCTAACAATAGACCTGCCCTAAAGGGGAATGGGTAGCCTCAGCAGGTAGCATGTTCCTCTTCAGTAAAGGTCTTCAATAAAAGATTAGGTGGTCTCTTTGGCCAGGGTTGCTGGAGGGGGATTCTTATTCAGATGTTGGTTGCACCAGATTGACTTTGAGAACCCTTCTACCTGAAGATTAAAGCAGGGTCCTGAGGGCTTTTACATAGCCACACTTTGTCAGGCCAATCAGGGTTATTAGGTAAAAATAAATACAATGCGTTCAAAATAACTCGATGACCCAAACTCTCCACTACTTCAGCCTAACTTCCCCACCTCCAGTCCCAGTAACATTAGTTCATCTCTCTATAGCCATTTAAGGTTTATAAAGTGCTTTGCCCACAATGATGATAAGTAGGAACTGTAGGTGTAGTACAAATTAGTGATTGTCATTTCTTTCTTGCCCAGGCACAAGGTGGGGGGCAGGGGGGCTATGAATAAATACTCAGCAGAGCCTATGTCTCCTCCCCATATTCATTCTTTTAAAAAAAAATAGAACAGAATGAAGCTTCTCGAAAGAATGAATAACATCCGAAAGGAAGGGAATTGTCCCGGCTGGATGAAGAAAGGGGCATCTCAGGGAATGACAATTAGGATTTCTGCGCCAAGGCACAGACTTTCAAACCGGCAAATGTCACCGGCTGAACCGAAAAAGGGGACAGGAGGTAGGAGGGAGGTGTCAGGCAGTGGTGCTCTGCCAGCCTGGGAAAGAGGAGGAAAGAGACTCGTCTGTGGAGGAGATGAGGAAGTTTTGCATCCTCCCCCTTCCCAGTACATATGATTCATCAAGGAATGGTGTCTCTGAGGCATCCCCGACTAACAACAGCTCGGCAGTGGTGTTGTATGGAGGAGAGAGTCTGGGGTTAAGAGTCAGAGGACCAATATCCACATCCTGGTTTCACTAGCTTTGGGACATCAGCACTGTCTACATGACTCAGAGGCAGTCATATAAGGAGGAAAGTCCTAGGACCCGGGTTCCTTAATCTCAGATCTGACCGTGATACCCCATCCTGTACCCCCCACTAGATAAGAATCTATGATCTTCTGTTGAAGGCAGCACCATCTTTTCAGTCTCCCAGGATCCCCAAATCCTCATCCTCCTGCACCCCACCTAATCACTCATTTGCCAAATATTGGCATTCCTACCTTCCTGGTTATCTCTCCTTATCTGACCCTTTTTCTGTTCTCCCCCAGTTACCTTCTGGCTTCAGTTCTTCTTATCTAGAGTAAATGCCCAGACTCCTAATTGACTTCTGTTATCTCATGTCTCTCCCTGTGCCAGTTCACTCTCCACATAGTTGCCACAGAGATTTTTCTAAAGCATAGGTCTAACCATATCACTCCCCTGCTCAATAAACAACAGTAGCTTCCTTTTCCCCACTTAGATCAAATATAAACTCATGAGTCTGGCATTTAATACTCTTTCCAACCTCCCCATTCTGGTCCTTCCAGGATCTTCAAATATTACTACCTTCTATTCCCTCTGACGTCCATTCATCCCTTCATTTCCCATCTTTGCAATGGCGGTCCTGACACCTGAAACACTCCTCTTTCCTCATCTTTGCCTCTTGGGATCCCTGTCTTTCTTCCAGACTCATCTCAAACATCACCTTCTGCAGGACTTTCGCAATGCTCCTCGACGGTGAGTGTCCTCCTTTCCAAGGTTACCTTCTGTCTATTCTCTGTGTATCTCATGGGTTTCCTGACTCAGAGGGAAGCTCACTGAGGGAAGGAGATATTTGCCTTTTTTTATATTCTCAGCACTTCACGCAATGGTTTCCTTCCTTCTTTCTTTCGTTTCTTTCTTTTTCTTTCTTTCTTTCTTTTTCTTTCTTTCCTAAAACCTTAAACCCAGTGTACTCTGAAGCCCATAGATTGGACAACAATAGGTCTCTGGTCCAAGCTCCACTTAATGGCTGTTTTCTGGACTCTCCTGGTTTGGAGCAATTATCAATAGTAACTGTTTATCTTTCCCTCCCAGCTTGATTTACTATTTTTTCTTTTTCTCATTAAAGTGGCCATTCCCTGACTACCACGAACACCCCGAATGGGTGTTAACTCACTCTAAGCCAGTACCTGGAAAGACTTTAGCCTAAAAATGGCCAAGGTCTCCCAGTGTATCCTGGACTATCTCCAGTCATCCAGATGACTATCAGGTCACTGGATCCAGATGGCTCAGGAGGAAAAGGTGAGGCTTATGACCTGCATAGTCCTCCCTCACTCAAAACAAAGCCAAGTGCAAGTCATGTCATCATTTCTCTGATGTCATGATCTTCTTCAAAAAAGAAAGACAAACACAACACAACACAATGGTTAAGTCTTAGAAGGTGCTTAATAAGTGCTTATTGATTGATTAGGTACAATGGAGAACACACACATACAAGTTATCCTTATTATAGCTGACTTACTGTTTTTCGCCCATATTGGTCAGAAATGTTTCCCCAAAGAGTGGAACTAGACATCATTCCCACAAACACCACCTGTAGAATATGAGAAACAGTTTCTGTTAGAAATGAGTGCAGGGTCTCCAAGAAAGACTCCCCTTCTCCCCAAAAAACCCCATTAAATCATTAAAATTAAAACCTCTAAAGACAGATGTCCAGCTACATTTGTTAGGGAAGTTACTTAGACTCACGACTTTTTAGAACTTGGAGAGATCATAGGATTTGGAATGTCAGAGCTGGGAGGAATCTTAGAAAAGGGAATGTCAGAGCTGGAAGTGAGGGGCCTTAGACCAGCAGTTGCCAGAGCTGAGGGTGAACTTAGAACATAGAATGTCAGAGGTAGGGGTTGGGGAGTGGGACACCGTGGAATAGGGAATGTCAAAGCTGAATACTTCAGGATGGTCCAAGCTCCTTCCTCACATTACAAAGAAAGAAGATGAAGTCCAAAGAGAAGGATTTAGGTCTAAGTCACACAGCAAAGTCAGAGTCATCAAAGACTGAATCCCCTTATTGGCTACTTTCCTATTTTCCAGATAAGGCAACTGAGGCAAACAGAGGTTAAGTGACATGTTCAGGGTCACACAGATACTAATGTATGAGACAGGGCTTAAAAAAGAAAAGAACATACATAGGACAAATGACTTGCTTGGGGACACAAAGGTGCCCAAATGGCAGAGGTGAGATGTACAGGCAGGGGCTGAACTCTCGAATTACAGCACTTTGTGCTTTTTTCTACTACAATCCACAACTCTGGGGTAGGGGTTCAATAATGAGCAAAAGTAAATGTTAACCTATTAAGTCAAAGACGTGGGTGGCTGAGAGATCAGAAGGTTGTACTGGGGCAGGCAGGAAGAGACTATAGCCCAGATTTCCCAACCAGATTTCCCATCCAAGGTTTGAGTCTCCTCTGCTGAGGCTCAAGTTGGGCTTGAATGAGGGAGATACATGAACCATAGGGGTGGTAGGCAAACTAAACCCTATGAAGACATGCACCGAGTTCCTACCGAGGTGAGCAGGGCCACCTGCCAGCTGGGGAGTCTCCATTCGCAGTGCAGTTGGGGCGCCAAAATGCTAAGAATCATCATTTCCATTGCATCTGCCATCTAGAAGAATGAGAAAGGGTGAGAAGTGCCCAGAAAGGGGAAGCAGACAGACACAATTATAATTGGTATCGACTGACTCTACCTCCTCATGCCCAGCTTCCAGGACTGTCTCCTTTCACTTCAGGAAAGTCAACAGGCGGAATAAGGAAGCTGGCTCCCAAATACACTCATGTAGCCAGCCCATGACAGAGGGGTAGAAATGCTTCATGCATTGCTTTATTTAGTTAAAATCCTCAGTTCTTCTTCATAGAAAGAAATACGTGATAGTCACAATAAATGATTCTTCATTCATTCATTATCGGTCAAAAAACCCTCAACAACACTGCAGTGGTAGGTAGGGATCACTTAAAACCTGCCTTTGACAATTCCAAAAGACTCGTGGAAAATGCTAGTCACATCCAGAGAAAGAACTATGGAGTCTGAACGCAGATCAAAGCGTACTATTCTACCTTTTTGTTTTATTTTGTTTTTTCTTTCTCGTGATTTTTCCTTTTTATTCACATTCTTCTTTCACAACATGACCAATGTGGAAATATGTTTAATATGATTGTACATGCATAGCCTAAAAAAAATTGCTTTCGGTCTTGGGAAAGAAGAAAGGGAGGAGAGAGGGAGAAAAACATTTGGAACTCAAAATTTTATAAAAATGAATGTTGAAAACAAGTCAAAAATAATAATAAAATTCCCCTGCCTTTGACGCACTGGACTGCCCCCACTCCAAATACTTGCCCATGCCAATCCAGTGAGGACAGATAATTTCCACTGAAATTTCCCAAAGCCGATAGCTTCCACCGCGTCTTCCACCATAAAAGTATCTGGGAATGAGATAAAGAAATCGGTTTCCCTAGAGTTTTCCTAGGGTGGGAATATTTCAAAGTCACTGTGGAGTTAAATTGAAACATCATATTACACGACTTGAAAGATGGTGGAGGTTTATGTGTGTAATTAAGTTTACTCCATGTTCCTCCCCTTTTGGGGTTGGTCATCTTCATAACTGCCACCTCCTGCCTACACAGTGACAAGGACACAGCAGGCGCTTAATAAATGCTTAACGATTGCTGCTCCATCTTTAAGGGAATAGCTAAACCAATTGCGGTTTATGAGTAGAATGGTAAATTATTTGGCCATAGAAAATAAAGGTTAGGAACATGGGAAGACTTGTATGAAATAAGGTAGAGGGAAAACAGCAGAACCTAGAGAAAAATGTATATAATGGCCATAATAAAGAAAATAGAAACAATGCTAAAAGAGCAATTGAACTCAGGTTATTTCCGATGACCTGGAGAACCAAGGATAAAACACGTTTCCTTCCTCTTGAGAAGCATGGAACTACTGAGGTGGAATTCATATCAAAGATCTCTCCTTAGGTCAATTTGGCTTAACGGTTTTTCTTTGTTATAAATGGTATATGGGCCAACGTATTGAGAAATAACTATGATTTAAAAAAACCCTAGTGGGAATAAATAAAACACTTGGAAAGTAAAAGTAAAATGAAATGTCATTGTCTCTTTAGAGTGGTCACCATTGACAGGCTTTATATAAATGTATGATGTCTATTTTTTCCCACCAGTGCTGCTATTATCTAATAGAAACAGATGGAGAGGAAGAATTTTTCCCTTTCCTCCAATAATCCAGATCCCATTCCACTACAATCCAAGATTATTCAAAACAAGGTGTTTGGGACAGTGCTAAAAAACCCCAACAAATGTGAAGAATTCAGAGACGCACAGGAGGAGTTTTGTGAATTGATACAGAATTACGGAAGCTAAGCTTGGAAAACAACATACACAACGACAATCATTTAAATACAAAGAACAAGTAAAAAAGTGAAACTGAGCAGCATGTAATTATAACGCTCAAACCTGGCCTTGTAGAAGAAATAAGAAAACATCTCTTCTTCCATTCTTTGTAGAGACGTGGGGAACTATGGATATGGAATGGCCCATAGACTGTCAGAAATGATTAGATTTAATTTTGCTGAACTGATTTTTTTCTCTCTGTTATTTTTTACTATAAATTACTGGACCATAGAAAATAAAGGTTAGGAACATGGGAAGACTTTATTTTTTACTATAAAAGAGAGATTTCTAGATGAGGTGGCAAGAGTGATAAAGGCATTTGGAAATGAAGGCAATTCAAAAAATGTATCAGTAATCATTTAAAATGAAAAAAAAAATCCAACAAGATGGATGGTAGGCGTTGGGACCTGAACCCTAGATGCCAAAATTGACCACAATAAATCACTGTTAATGACTCTTCTTATCTCCGTTGCCTTCCTATCTAGATGCACTAAGCTCTGAAGCAGGTATATCTGCCTTGGGAAGACTGATAACATTAACCCACAAGTGAGTCTCAACCTCCAGAAATACCTTACTTCAGCTGTTACGAACAACAGTTAGATGGCCAATATGGGAATTAATTTTGCTTTCCTGTGTATATTTCTCATAAAGGTTTTATTTTTCTTTTCTTTTTTCTAATATGGGAGAAAGATTTTTGTTCATTGAAAAAAAATTTTGTTTTAATTTTTTAAAAAATAGAAGATAGATTCCGAAAGCCAAGTGACCTAGTGGTTAGAGTGTTGAATGTGGAGTCAGGCAGGCCTGAGTTCAAATCCTGCCTCAGTCACTTACTAGTTGTATGACAATGGTCAAATTGCAGAATCTTTCTCAGTCTCCGTTTCCTCATCTGTAAACTAGGGATCATAACAGAGCCTACTTTATAAGACTGATGTGAGGATCAAATGAGAAAACGTTAAGTGAAGTGCTTTGTAAACTTTAAATAACCATAAGATGACCATTATTAGTGTCTTACTCACCATCAGTGGGATTGGCAAATTCTTTGGGCACTGCAGCTCCATCCTCCAATTCCACAGCCTCTAAGTCTGACCGGACCCCTTCGATCTGGATTTCATGCTCTCCCGAGATGGCATCATCATCAGACCTGGAGCTCTCTCCTGTCCTTCGGAACTTAACCACTCTAGAGGACACCAGCAATGGTCATGTGAGAGGTGTTTCCCTGACTCTCAGATTCTTTATGGAAATCTTGCATCTGATTAAATGTGAAAGGCTTTCCCTTGTTGGTCATTAGACTGTGAGTTCCTTGAGAGCAGGGACTGGTTTTTATTTTCATCTTTCTTTGTATCCCCAGTGATTAGCATAGTGCCTGGCACACAGTAGGCACTTAATAAATACTGGTTGACTTGACCAGAAAGTTGAACTAGGTGAGTATGAGTGACTAGCAAATTAGAATATAAGGGTGTGTCTTTGTCGGGTCCCTGAGACAGCGTGGTACAAGAGAAAGAACATTATTTTCTATAGTCAGAGTTCAAATTCCATTTCTGATGCTTCCTACCAATGTAGTCTTGGGCATGTCACAGTAGAGTCTAGTGGATGGGGGCAGTGGACTTGGAGTCAAGAAGACTTGGGTTAAAATCCTACCTCAGATACTTTCTAACTCTGTGACCCTGGACAAATCATTTAACCACTGTCTGTCTCAGTTTCCTCCTCTGACAAATGAAGGTGTTGGATTTGATGGTTTCTGAAGGTCTATTCCAGCTCTTGATAAATTATCCCATGATATTTTTACTCTTGGCCATAGTATTCTTACCAAGAATAGTGAGATAAAATTAGATGTTGGCATTTCTGCCCATAATGCATGCCCAATAGCTATTATCATGCTGCAGTTCAAAGTAAAATAGTTGATTCAGGACATATAACCTGTTTAATGTGACCTTGGAGAAGTCACTTAACTTCTCCACTCTTTAATTTTCTCATCTATATTATGGGAATGTGAGTATCACAGAATCATGAATGCTTAGCTCCTTGAGGAATGGGGAATGCATCCTCTATTTGATCTTTGTATTCCCAGTGCCTAAAACACAATGCACACTGAATTGAATTAAACTAAAAGTGCCTCAAAGTCACATATAGAATGATAGATTTAGAGACAGAAGAGACTTTAAAGGCCATCAAATGCAACTTCCTCATTTTACAGATGGGGAAACTGAGGCTGAGTGAGATCCAGTGACTGCCCAGAGGTCACACAACATTTTGGTTGTTGTTGTTGAGTCATTTCAGTCATGTCCAAATCTCCATGACAAAGATACTGGAGTGGCTTGCCATTTCCTTCTCTAGCTCATTTAACAGATCAGGAAACTGAGGTAAACAGGGTTAAATGACTTGCCCAGGGTCACACATCTAGCAAGTGTCAGAGGTGGGATTTGAACTCAGGTCCTCTGACTGCCGGGCCAGTGTCACTTAGCTGCCCAACTAGCAATCCTCTTTGAACTCAGGTCTTCCCAACACCAAGTCCTGAACTCTATCCATGGTGCCGTCTATCTGCTTTAAGTACAGATTGCATTTGATGAGTATAAGAGTCCTCTCTACAAAGTGGTTAAGCCTCTGCTTGGGGACCTGTCATGAGGAGGAACTCATCACCTTTCAAACAGTGCATTTCACTTTGGGATGACTCTCTTTATTAGGAAGGTTTTCTTTACACCAATCCTATATTCTCCTCTTTGTAACTTTTACCCATTGTTCCTGGTTCTGTCCTTGGCAGACAAATGAAACAAATAAAAGCTGTCTTCTACCTGAAAGTCCTTCAGATATATGAGGGAACACTCTTCTTCTCCCTAAATCTTCCCTAATCTAGGTTAAACATTCCCAGTTCATTCATATGATGTTCATATGACAGGGTAGATCCAGTCCTTCCAAATTCACAGTATTATTGAGGGAATCATCTATGAAAATACTGTGCAAATGCTTTGGAAAGAAAATCCTCCACAAATACAAAGTATTATTTTAGCATTTAGTCATTAGACTTCCCCTACCTCTTCACAGAGTATTTTTGGGAAAATAGTGTGGCCAGTGAGTCAGAACTAGAACCATGAGTAGGAATTTTTGTACTTAAGGAGAGTGACCTGAAAGGCACTCAGTTTTAGGGAAATGATTGTGGGATACTATACTATTGGGGTCACAGAGACCCAGGAACTCTGCCATGAGGCTGCTGCTGGGGAGGCCTCTCCAACAGGGAGCAGAGAAGAGCCAGGGAGGACTTTCCCAAAGGACTCCAAATGCTGTCAGCATTTGTAAACTCAGTGCCCTGGGACATATCCCCTATCACCCCATCCTGGTTTGGCTGTGGTACAGACCATTCCTCAAACTTAAGCAGCACAATGAACACACCATACTTTTAGAATTGGTTTATGAGAAGTTGGGTATATCACCCGGTTAATGAGAACACCAATACGCATTTTATTATCCATATACATACACACACTTACATTCATACATATACATTTTGAGGTCCCTTTTTCTTTCCAAATATTGTACTTAGAAACATTTGGGTTTGGTGCATGTCCTTGTGAGGAACCAGTTTGTCATGGTAGAATACAAACTTCATGAGAGCAAGAACTGATTTTTGTTTTATTTTGGTGTGCCCAGAACCTAGTAAAGTACCTGGTATGCAGGAAGAGCCTAATAAATGCTTCTCAGATTGGACTGGATTGGACCAACTGGAGTAATAACAGTAACAAATATCATAAAAATGGCATTGGATTTTCCAAATATAACTGAAAGTGGTTTACCTTTGGATGGGAGCCAATGAAACAACTAATTTCCAAGAGAAGAGTCCAAAAGCCCTCTGTGGGTGATTCAACCAATAATTAATGGACAGAAAAGCACTGAGCAAACTGTGGATTCATTGGTGGAAATGGAAGGGTTTCTGATGGTCATTCAGGATCAGGTCATTACTATAAGAAACTAGGGATAATCCTTGAGGAACCAGCCTTACTGATCAAAGTAGGTTATGCAACACATCTCTATAAACTGTAACAGTTTAACACCTACCAAATACCCAAGACAAGTGATTAGAATTACATGTCAGAATTATACAACTATACAACTCCACATACATACTACAAAGACAGACTTCAAAATATCCTTGTGGACTCAAACAATAAATTAGACTGAGACCAGATAATTATTCCAGATCACACTGTTTCACACAATCACCTTTACATAATATTTATTCATAAAAACTCAAGACCAATTTTTAAAATATTCAGGGTTCTGCTGGTAAGTGTTTAACGACTAACTCTCTGACAAAATAAAACACGTTCCTGACACACTTTTATGATGAACTTCCATTATTAATATTTTCTCTATCAGTTTCCTACATTTGGACAGTCAACAAAACAATAAACCAAGGCTTGTTTTATACTATTTTCCTATTTTGGAGGCATAAATGCTCACTCTGAAAAATTAATAACTGACTCTCAGGAGCCGGTACGAACTGGGGCTAGTGCAGCTCTGGATATTATCAACCCCTAAACACGCAATCACCAAGCTCCATGGGGAAGACAACACAACAACACTGTCAAAGTATAGAAATCTGGCTGAGGAGACCAAAATCTTATGGGAACAATCTGAGATGCACACCATCCCCATCCTTCTGTCTGCAGCTGCTGTTGTACAGGGCATGCTTTCAGTGAGTGTGCAAAGGATGAACTGCCATCTTCCCACTTTTAGTGAATACCAAGAAGTAGTTCACCTGTGCTATCACCCTTACATCATTTAATAGAAAGGAATAAGAGAAGTCGACTTTTCCCAAGACCATTTATATCTGAATCTTACTGAAAAAGATGTAAATAAAAAAAAGAGTAACAACATGATAGCAATCTTTCTATCTATCTTGTAACAGTCTGTGTAACATGAAACATAAAAGAATGAGCAAGAATAGCAGCTTTTTCTAGGATCATTTATATCTAAACTCTGTCAGATGAGATTTTGATGATGATGATGGTGATGATGGTGATGTTGATGATGAGGTTGTTGGTGGTAATGAGGATGTTGATTCTGAAGGGTTGCATCACTTAGTTGTTGGGTACTAAAACTGAATTCAGGAAGACCTTGGTTTAAATCTCACTTCAGACATTTATTACTTATGTGATCCTGGGCAAGTCACTTCACCTCTCTGCCTCAGTTTCCTCATTTGTAAAATGAGTGGTTTGGATCCAATGGCCTCCAAGCTCCCTTCCAGCTCTATATCTAGGATCCTAACAAAATAATGATATCCAGTTACAAAAAGCAGATATTTTATCCCCTCATATATTAGCCCACAGAGCATTAAATCTGAAATAATAGCAGGAGAGAAACTTGAACCAGATCTGCTTCTAGCCAAACATCATTGAACAAGATGAAAAGAAAATGATGAATCATCATTGTAGTAACTGACCTTTATAGAGAGCATTAATTTTAAAAATTTTAATAGTATTTTTATTTTTTCAAATTACATGCAAAGACAATTTAAAAAATTTGAGTTCCAAATTTTCTCTAGAATTTTCCAAAAAATTTCATATATGTAATCTCATCTGATTTTCACAACTATCTTGGGAGGTAGGGACCTCAGGTGTGCTTATGCTCATTTTCCAGATGAGGAAACTTATCTTGAAAGTTACATAGTATAAAAGTAAGATCAGGACTTGGCATAGGAAGATGTGGGTTCTGGTCCCTCTACCACTTTCTATCTGATTCTAGTCAATAACCCCTCTCTGGGGATCAGTTTCCTCTTCTGAACTAATTTTGCATGGAAAGCCATTTTCAAACCATTAAGTGCTAGCAAAAGGTGAGAGCAGGTGGATGAATGCAGAAAGTTGCATAAAAAAACCAGGCTGGTGACTGTGACCTTCAGACAGTCTCACAGGGAACTTCTTTCAGGATGGGCAGTATGCTTTTGAAAGGTTCATCGAGTACATCAGAACCAGGGAAGCCATTTGAATGCCCTTGAGCAGCAGTACAGTCAAAGCCTTCAGGTTAGAGACATTTGTATGGCTGGCCACAGGCAGGGATGCAGCTGTGGAGCTTTGGTGGCCAAGATAGAAGGACCCCTCAACCTTTATCAGCAGGGCAGCCTTGCTTAGAATGGAAGTCAGCATGCTGGCTCCAGAGCTAAGGGCTCTTCTTGAAGCTAGAAAGAGGCAGTTCTATGACTGAGAGAGATAAAGCTACTTTTACCTGGTGGACAAGAGTACAGTTATCCCTCTCACATCATGGGGTTAGGGGTGCAATGCCTTGGTGATCTGGACAATCCACATAAAAGTTTTTGGCCCTGCCTTCGTACCAGAAAAGAAGTCTGAATTATTATGGTATTAAACGATAAAGTATGTTGATATTATACAATACTATACATATATTTTATGCATTTCTGAGATTTTAAATGTTTTCTGTGCTATCTGCTGGCCTTCACGTATCATTTACAGCTTCTGCAAAACTCCCCCAAAATTCCCATTTACATTCTTATGCCAACCTGTGATACATTGAAACTACAATGGAGAAAGTTGGCATGTGGAAGGGATAACTGTATATATAAGGGGTCCCAAAAGTCTTAGGGAAGTTTCATCCCCTGCTCCACTCACAAGATAGTTGTGAAAGGAAGGCACAGTGATAATAAAATAATAAATTCAGAGACTTTATCTCTGCCCCTAGAATAAAACAGAGTCTCCTGAGTGGGGTAGGTAAGGGCTTCCTACCTTTCAAGCTTTAATTCATGTTACTGTCATGAACTGCATCCCTGCCTGACTGGATCATGAGCTAAGCCTAGCTTTCCGTTGCCTGCCATCATATTTGTCTCAGCTGTCCCCATTTCTGGAAAGCATCCTTCTTTATCTCTGCCCCTCAGAGTCCCCCTCTTCCAAGGTGAATCAAGGACCATCTCCACCAAGAAACCTTCCCTGATCATCCCTCCTCCTTCTCTCTCTCCTCAATGGCCTTGTATCTCTATTTATCTCTGTGTAGTTTATCCCCATCTCACCCCACACCTCAGAAGAAGAAGGTAAGATCCTTGAAGGCAGGAATTCAGGATCCTAGAGGCCATTTGGCCTAACCTCATGTTACAAGTCACTTAACCTCTCTGTGCCTCAGTTTTCTTATTTGTAAAATGAAGATGATAGTAGCATCTGTCTCAGAGTTGTTGCAAGGATCAAATGAAATAATATATGTAAAGTACTTCACAAATCTCCAAACAAATGCTAGCAATTATTTTTATTATAAGGAAACGGAAGCACAGAAAAACCAAGTGGCAAAGGCAAGATTTGAACGCAGATCTTAGGACTCTCTCCTGTATGACACTAATTATCCCTACATCCTTAGCTCCTGGATCAGGTTTTTTTTCCTTTTTTATATATCCCTGTAAGTTGACTTGGGTGGGGAGTTTATTCTTGGCAAAAAACTTACTCTGGCAATTATCTGCTGATAAATAAATAAATTATAATCTGATAAATTTGCTTTTGTAGAGCTAGGGGACATTAACTTGTAGACCTGGAGCTGGCCTTTGAGGACTCTTGGTCCAACTCCCTCATTTTACAGAAGAGGAAACTGCGCCCCGAGAAATTAAGTGAGTTATCAGTTAGATGATGAAGTAGATAGAGTGCTTGACCTAGAGAAGAGAAGACCTGAGTTCAAATCCAGGCTCAGAGATATCTTAGCTCTGTCCCTGTGGGCAAGTCTCCTTCCATTGGCCTCAGTTTTCTCAACTGTAGAATGGGGATCACAATAGCATGCATCTATGAGACAATTTATAAATTGAAAAGCACTTAGCATGGTGCCTGGCACAAGGTAGTAGGCTTGTTCCTTTCTCTTCATTAAGAAGCTTCCTTAGCTCTAATCAAGACCACCCCATTGTACCGCCACCTGAGGCAGGTTCAGTCCTACCTCCCCACTTTTGCTCTTATTTTCCTCAATGGGAGTACTTATTCTGTGTTTCTCAGGCTCACTTCCCCCTGGAAGCTCTCCTTGCTTAGCCTGTCCCTCCTGAATTTCCCATCCTAAATCCATTCAGAATCATGGAATTTCACTGTTGGAGATGTCCTCAGAGACCATCTAGTCCAACCACACCTCAAGAGAATTCCCCAATAAAATTTCAATTAGACTTTGCTTGAAGAGCTCCCATGAGTGGGAAATTACTGCTTCCCAAGACAGTCTATTTACTTTTGAATAGTTCTCAGAATCAGTACATTTTTCTGACACCAAATTTCTTTCTTTCTCAGTAATTGTTTCTTTTTCCTACTTTGGCCTCTAAAATCTCTTGCATGGGGCAGTCCTGGGCTCTCATGTTCCTCTTAACTGTTCTCTCCAGCCCACCATCACCACCTCCTTCACCTGTTCCTCATACAGCATGATCTGGATTCCTTTTGTCAACCTTGCTACTTTCTTCTAAACATTCTCCACTTTATCAGTGTCATTCCTAAAAATGAGATATTCAGACCTTCATGTAACATTATTTCTGAGACCACTCTCCAAAGAAGGCGTTCCTGTTCACTGGTTAGGGTCTCTAGAGGAAAGTTGAATATTGTTCCACTCAGGATTCTAGGAGAAACACTGGGAGACTGAGGGGCTCTAGTACTGTCCCTCATAAGCTCCCACTGATTATTGCCCATTATCAATCAATCAGCTGAATTCCAATAGCTCTTAGAAAAGAAATTTTCTGATAACAAAAAGCATTGGTACAAAATATTTCCCTCTAAACTAAGATCACATAATCCCCTGATCATGTCCATCCCATCCTCCATACCTAAGCTCCAGTGGCTTCCTATTACCTCTGGATGCAAATATAAACCCTTTGACATCTAAAGCTCTTTACAACCTGGCCTTTTTCTACCTTTTTGGCCTCATTTCTCTCCTTGTGGGGCTTGAAGAGAGTTAGAATAAACATTCCTCTAGTCTCATCTTCCTCCATCCTTCTCCAAGGGAGGCTTTAATTCCTTCCAGGAAACAGGAGGTTAGGCGCCATAAACTTGACCCACTCTGAGAAAGAACCTGGCTAGAATTATATTTATTTGCTCCCTTAAATAGTATTACTCTAGGGGACATGGTTTTGGGGTTCAAACTAAACTTCTGATACATGACTTGCATTTGACTTTGTTTTGAGTGAGGGAGGGCTATGCAGGTCACCAACCTCACTTCTCCTCCAGAGCCATCTGAATCATCAGGATGACTGAAGATGACCCAGAATGAGGCAGTTGGGGTTAAGTGACTTGCCCAAGGTCACACATCTAGTGAGTGTCGTGTCTGAGGTGAGATTTGAACTCAGATCCTCCTGACTCCTGGACTGGTGCTCTATCCACTGCACCACCTAGCTGCCCCTAAACTTTTGATAGTTATTTCTCAATGAAGTTAGGAGGACCCACTCTTTATATCCAAGGCTTGATCCCTTCCCATCAAATACCAGTTACACAATGAACACACAATTAAGAAAGAAACCCATTTATCTAAGTCAGTAAAAAAACAGAAACAGAGCAGGTAAACATAGGAGAGTAGACACCAAACAATACAGAGGGGAAGAGCTCTCCTACTCAGCCTCAATCAAGAGGGTCTTGAATCTTGCTCAAGGGAAATTAAGTCTTTAGTATAGAAAGCTGGTGCTAGGGACATAATAGACACAGTCAACTCCTCTCATGTCGCCCTCATCCCAGCGTCTTATTCTTCAGAAACCTGAAGTGGGGTTGATCTCATCCATCTATTCTCTTGGAATTGGAAGTTGGAAGTCAGAAGCCCCACAAACTACTTCAGAGACTGGAGACTGAAGAAATTGAACTAGCTGCTCCCCTCTCCCCTACTCAACTCCTCCAACCTGCCTTTCACATGGGCTCAGGTACTGACTTCCACCAATAAGGAAAGAGTCCAAATGAATGGACTTTGGGAGTCAGGTTGCACTTATATGTCTCTGACAGAATGTAAACTCCTTGAAGGGAGGGCCTGTTTCTACTTTTTTCTTATTTTACTTTTGTCTTTGTAACCCCATTTCCTATCACCATTCCTGGCACACAGTAAATGCTTGTTGGTTAAGAGCTTTGCTCAAGACAAGCAGGTGGCATGGTGGATGGAGTGCTAGGCTTGGAGTCAGGAAGATCTAAGTTAAAATCCTGCTCCAGATGCTTCCTAGCTATGTCACCCTGACAAGTTGGCTTCAGTTTCCTAAACTGTAAAATAGGGATAAATAATAGCATTTATCTCCCAGGGTTGTCGAGAGAATATTATTTGTAAAGGATAATATAAATAATATGAAGATAATATTTGTAAAGCCCTTCATACAGTGATAGGCACATAGTAGGCACTTAGTAAATGTTTATTTCTTTTCTTCAATGCTACATAACTACTAAGAAGTGGGATTTCAACTCAGGTCTTTGGACTTAACATCCAGTGGTATTTCTATCACATCACATTTCAAGGAACTCTACAGTTTGTGATCTGTCTATACCATGCATGGGAGATGGCATAAATGGTAAATTGTTAGTATTCACCATGGCACATGGAGTAACATGGCTCTTTGAGATGAGTTTTAAGGATAAATTACTGTCAAATAGTCCAAAAATCATACTGATCTTATTAAATGTAGTTTTGTATATTTCAGTTACTCTTTGGGGCACTATTACAATGAACATGGGCAGCTAGGTGGAACAATGGACAGAGTGTTGGTCCTGGAGTCAGGAAGACCTAAATTCGAATCCAGCCTTAGACACTAACTGTGTGACCTTGGACAAGTCACTTAAGCCTGTTTGCCCCAGTTTCCTCATCCGTGAAGGGAGCTGGAGAAAGAAATGGCAAACCACCATGGGATCTTTGCCAAGGAAACCCCAGATAGGGTCAGGAAGAGTTGGATACAACTGAAAAGCAAAAAATTAACATGCCTACTGTTGCTTTTCTAAATACTCTTCTATTTTTATGATTAGTTCTTTTTGATTAAGTCCAGACACATCCAAGCACCTTCATGCAACTTCTTTGGTTAAGGGAGGTACCCCCTGAGTCATTGGTGAATTTCACAAGTACTGCAAGTTTGCTGAAATCTATTCACTGTTCAGAAAACACTGAAAGGCTGTGGTGTGGATATTGAGTTTGTGTTTTGTTCATAGACCATTAATTTATAGGGAACTTTAGGATACAGAACATTAAATTTAGAGCTAAAAGGGGCCTGGAAGGCAGCATTGTACAGGGCAAAGAGCACAGGATTTGGTACCAGGGAAGCTGAGTTCAGATTTGAACTCTGCTACTTATTTACTAGCTGTTTGATGCTGAGCAACTCACTTCTCCTCCCTGGGACTCTTTTACATTATCTGGAAAATAAAGGAGTCAGTCCAGATGGCTTCTATGTTCCCTTCCAGCTCTAAATGTGTGTGTGTGTGTGTGTGTGTGTGTGTGTGCGCGCGCGTGCATGTGTGTGTGTGTGAACACAGAACTTCAGAGATAAAAGATTCCTTAGAATATAGAATGATACAACCAAAAGGCACCTTAGAACATGCTAGATTAAGACTGATAGGGACCTTAGAAAATGGAACATGGAAAGTCAGTGGTGGGAGGATCTCCTTCATTTCATTGTTTAGTTTTTCATTTGTGTCCAACTCTTTGTGAACTCATTTGAGTTTTCTTGGCAAAGATACATGACTGGTTTGCCATTTTTTTCTCAAGTTCATTTAACAGATGAGGAAATGGAGGCAAACAGGGTGAAGTGACTTTCTCAGGATCACAAAGCTAGTACATTTCTGAAGCCAGATTTGAACTATGAACAGAAGTCTTCCTGATTCTAAGCCCACTGCTCTCTACACTATGCCAACCTGGAAGGTTAAGTGACTTGAGCAGGGCCATACAGCTATTACATCTCTGAGGCAGGATTTGTATTCTTTGGTCTTCCTGACTCCAAGCCCAGCATTCTGTTCACTTTGCCACCTTCCAATAATATTTAGAAACTAAAGTTAAATTCAATTCAATTCAACCAACATTTCTTACATACCTGCTATGTGCAAGGCAGTGGGAGATAAAAAAATAAAATGCAATACTTTGTCTTCAAGGAACTTCCATTCCATGTGGGCTACAGTATATACCCAAAGAAGTAAATCAAAGTGTGTACAAAGTAACACAGCTTGATCTTAAGAGGCAGAGAATGCTAACAACTTGGGGCATTGGGAAAGATCTGATACAGAAGGTGGCCCCAGGACTGTGCTTTGAAGAAAGCTGGGAATTCCAAGAGGCAAAGGTGAGGAGGGAGGGCATTCCAGTCATGCTTGATGGATTGTGCAAAGGCAAAGAGGCTAGAGATAGTATGTCTTATACAAGCACAGCTGGTAGGTCAAATTGACTGTGGTGGATGGTGTGCGAAGGAGAATAATGCAAAATAAGACTAACAAGGCAGGTGGAAGGCTTTAAATGCCAGAGTAGGGATTTTAAAATATATTTTCTAATGATAATAAGGAGCCAAGGAAAAATTTATTTTATCCTAGAGGCAATAGGAAGCTGTTGAAAATTTTTGAATGAGGAGGAAATATAGTCAGATCTGTACTAGAACACAAAGTTTTAAAATTACAATTCGATGTTGATTTTGAATACTGTGGCCAGATACATCCCCTTATGTCACCAGGAATCTACATTTATTAAATATGATTTTATTTGGGGACTATTGTTGTTCTATTGGCCCTTAGAGTTGACTTTTGGTTAGAGTAGAGAGTGTTCGTTTTGTGTAGGCAAGATGGAGTGGAAAAAGCACTGGATTCGAAGCCAGAAGAAATTGGTTCAAATTGTGGCTCTTACCACAGCAAGTGTGTGGCTTTAAGCAAATTACTTCCCCTCTCTGGAGGCCTTAATTTCCTCTTCTGTAAACTGGTCTCCAAGGTCTTTTGCAAGCTCAATGGTTCTGTAACTCAGCCATATAAATTCCACTCAGGTACTTGTATTTCTGTATTCTCATATCTCATCTGACAACCAGCCTTTGGCAGCTATAACTGGCCATATTTGGTATAATATCCGATGTGATGATTATTTATGAAATCATTCTATGTTCAACAATAAAATATATATCTATTAGCATCATTCTATTAATAAAAACCTTCATGTCACATCCAGCACAGTCACCTTATCCTTCCCTCCTCCACTCCATCTAATGTAATCATTTTACACTGGGGAGGAAACAGAAATTACAAGGTACCCTCTTTAGAGAAATCCTCATGGAACTGCTCACTCCTCATCACCCTGGAGAGCTGTATTTGTGTGGAATAGCTGACTATCCAAGCAATTACACCCACACCCAAAGTGACTTTGGAGGATACTTAAGTAGCTACAGAGAAATATTATTTTTAAGCTGAATGAATAAAAAAGACACACACACATATACACACAGAAGGTGTAATAAGCAATGGTTTTGGACAGGTCAAAATGGAATCTCATTCAGGAAGCTGAGATTTGGCTGAATGGCCACAGAACTGCTTTCTCCTTGGAGTTCTATTCTCCTCTTAGGAAATCTGCAGGGAGGCAACATCCCCTCTATCCAATACCCCTGACCCCCATTTCTGCCCCATCAAAGGCAGCAATTTCGAGCAGTTGCTTTAGAGTGTTCCCCAGGGTTCCAGGGCAATTTTATTTTACCCTGAAGCAGTCACTCTTCTAAGCAGGGGGTTTCTACTGCTTTTTTAGCCAGTGGATTAAGATGGGCTTCATTGGAGCTGGGTTTTTAAAAATTCCTTTCTCCACTCATTCAAAAGAAAGCAGGAGATTTCTAGGGATAATACCTGGTATAATCAGCTCTGGGTCCAGACCTACCCTTCACACACTTCATAAACAACAGCCTCTGCCCCGTCTTTTCTTCCCTAGTGGGAATTCCAGTGGGAAGGGGTATTGATGGGGAGGGGGGAACATCCTCATCATTCCCTGCTGACAGACCTAGCAGAAAGATTTTGGAGGCTGGGAGTCATTCATTCTGGAGGTGAAGAGCTGCTAAGGGCAAATGTCCAGGCTTTTAAGAGGCTATCAGCATTTGAAATAAGCTGCTCCACCTTCCTTAAATCCAAACCCTGACAGATGCCTGCTAATCCATCCCTCCAGGACTGTGAAGAACCCCAAACAATATTCCCTCCCCATATATTTTCCCTCCTGATGGCCAGTAGGGGAAATTGAACTGAATCAGAGATACCCAACTTGGGCTCCCCATCCGAGAAAATGGCCTGCTTCCTTAGGGCCTAACTCATTTTCTCGGGGTTCCTTTCGATTCGGTGCAATTAACAGCCCAGATGCCGCCTGCCCGAAGCGATCTGGCTTTTTCCAAACGCACGCACATCTGCCTGTCTCCCCACATCCCCTTGTGGTACTCACGGCAGCTGTCTCAGCTGGAACACATCATCCTCCATGGCAAGACTGCGGTGGGGAGCGCTGTTCTCATGGCTCTTACATGGTGAGGGGATGCAGGGCTGGGAGGATTTTCAGGAGCGGGGCTGCTGGACAGCTCCCCACCGCTATACAGAGGCGGCTAGGGCACCCTGGAGACAAAGCGGCCAAGGGGGGGGCAGCGGAGGAGGAGGAGGAAGAGGAGAAGGAAAAGGAGGAGGAAGAGGAAGAGGGGGAGGAGGAGGAGGGTAGCGGCAGCAATAGCAGCAGCTGGAGAGGAGAGGAGAGGGGAGAGAAGAGGAGGCAGCTAGATGGAGGGGGGGAGGAGATAGCTCTGCTGCTAACAGAAACTTGCCCATTCCCTCCCACTCGACTACCCCGCCCCCTCCCCTCCTCCCGCCCCCTCGTCTCTCCTCCCCTCGCCCCCCTCACGGTCCTCCCTCCCCCCCCCCGCCTTGTTTTTTCACTAGAGCTTTTGGAATGTTGATTTTCCTCTGTTGCATCGTATTCTATAAAATGGTTGTCTTGATATAAATGTATCTGGGGTCTGTATAAATCGCATATTTTCCTATTTATGTCTGAGTTATTCATCCCATTAGGGCTTCTTGAGGGCAGGGGTGGTTTAGGCTTTCTTTGTATCCCCAAGTGCTTAGTACAGTCCCTGGAAGGAAGGGAATGAACTTATTTAGCTCCTACTATGTGCTGAATGCTTTACAAATATTATTTCATTTGATTTTCACAACATCCTTGGGAGGTAGATGCTATTATCGCCATTTTACAGTTAAGGAAATTGGGGTGGACAAATGTGAAGGAACTTACCCAAGAACGTATAGCTAGTAAGTATCTGGGCTGGATTTGAATTTGGGTCTTCCTAAATTAATAAATGCTTGCTGATTGCTTGATGAGGGCTTTCTATATTTTTGGAAAGAAGGTTGTCTTGAAATTCAGGAGAACGATTTCAAATTCTAGCCCTGTAGTGGACAAGACTGTGTGACAGGGGATAGATCCTGGAAAGGTCTGGACCTCAGTTTCCTCATCTGTGAAATGGGATGATCAATCCTTGCCTTATTTCTCTCTTGGAGCTGAGGTAAAAAGAGCATTTTGTAAAAATCTGAGCCCTATAGAGATGGGAGTCAGTGTTACCATTGAGACAACTCAATATAATCATACAATTATTATATTATAATAAGACTTTGGTTCAAATCTCATCTCTGACACTTACTGGCATAGCAACCCCTCTGAGATATATCTCCAACTGCCTGGATCTAATAATTGGAAGGGTGAGGGAATCAAATGCCTGACTCCCATATACACAATGCAGTAGATTTGGCTTTTAAGATCAGTGTCAAAATTTGGAGATATAAGGGACCGTAGAAGCCACATAATTTACTCACATCATTTTATAGAGGTGGAAACCAAGATATCAAGAAGTGAAGTGGTTTACCACTATCTATTTTACATAAGAGGAAACTGAGGTTCAGAGAGAAAAAATGACAAGATCAGAGGATCATAAATCTACAGTGATATGATTTTCACCATAATTCTTTCAATGAAGGTCAGTGATAGTAACTCCTTCCTATAAAGCTTACAAAGCACTTTCCTTACAATGTACCCACAGAATAGATCATGCAAATATTTATATCCCCATTTTGTAGATTAGGAAACCAAGGCTGGAGAGAATTGGCACTATACATCCAGGAATTAATAGCTAGAATGTGCTGGAGCCAGGATTCAAACCTAGACCTCTCCTGACACCAAATCGAAGACCAAGGTTCTTTCCATCAAACCACACTAAGCTCCCGGAGGCAGCAATGGGTATGGACATATAATGGAATAGGGAAGAAAGTCCATTTTAGTATTAGAAAAATTGAGACTTGATATATTGGAAAAAGTGCTGGACTTAGGAGAGGTCTGCATTCCACACTTCATGCTAGCTCTGGGACAGTGGACAAGAATCAGTCAGTGAGTTGACCAATCAACATACATTCATTAAGTACTTACTAATGTGCCAAATACTGTGCTAAACACTGGAGATATAAAGGAAGGCAAAAAAAAAAAAATCCCTGTCCCTGAGGACCTCACATTCTAATGAAGAAGATAACATGTAAATCTCTAGGTTACTTCAAGATATATACAGAATAGTTGGAAGGTAATCTCAGAGCAGAAAGCACCAACAGCTAAGGAAATCTAGGAAAGCTTCTTGGAGAAGGGAAGATTTGAGCGGAGTTTTGAAGGAAACTAGCAAAACCAATAGGTAAAATTGAAGGGGCAGTACAACCCAGACACTGAGGACAGTCAAAAAACATCATGCAGCTGGGAAATGGACTGGCTTGTGCAAGTAGGCAAAGTAGTTGGATAATGGAAAACCAGAGGAAGGTTGGTATGACTGCATTAAAACCCACCACCAAAGGCTAGAACAGAAAAAAGGAAAGAACTGTAAAGATGAAAAGAACATCAATAGATGGTTAGGAATGGAAATGCTGGTGGAAGATAAACCCACCTTGGAACCACAGGAGAAAAATGTCAATGCTTCTATACACACATGTGTGTATATATATATATCTATATATAGATATAGATATATATGTGTGTGTGTATGATGTGTGTGTGCATATGTATATACACATATGTGTATATTGTATAGGTATAGGTTGTGTATGTGTACATATGTACATGTATGTGTGAGTATATATCACAGTTGACATTGGCATCATGCCTAAAGTTGATAACATGACTGAAGTTTGTAAAGCACTTTCTTGAGCCTTATCTCAATTGAGCCTAACAACATCTCTATCAGGTAGGTAATCTCAAAGTCTCAAAAATTCCAAAGGATCTGTGATCTTGACATGTTGAGTTCTCTGCAATAATGCAGTTTACAACCTTTCCATGCCATACTTGGAAAGGTATAGGGGGAAAATTTTTTTGGAAGACTTGCAAAGTCTTTCCCTTACAACAACCCTGTAAAATTCAACATATAAGTGTTATTATACCCATTTTACAGATAAGGAAGCTGATATATTGAGTCAAAGTGATTAATAACGATAATTATTTGTTGTTGTTGTTGAGTCGTTTCAATCATGTCCAAATCTTTGGGAGCCAGTTTGGGGTTTTCTTGGCAAAGATACTGGAGTGATTTGCTGCTTCCTTCTCTAGCTCATTTTACAGATGAGGCCAAACAAGGTTAGGTAACTTGCCTAGGGTCACACAGCTAGTACATATAACACAAGATAACAGACATAATACAACATTTATATAGCACTTACTATGGGCTAGGCACGATGCTAAATACTTTATTATCTCACAGCACAGGAGAAAGGCACTATTACTATTCATATTTTACCTATGACATAACTGAGGCAAACAAGAGGTAAGTGACTTGCTCAGGATCACACAGCTAGTACGTGTCTAAAGTCACATTTGAACTCAAGTCTTCCTGACTCCATACCTACTCAGACCTTTCCCCACACCAAGTCCAAGACCAGGGTTCTTTCTATCAAACCACACTAAGTTTCTGGAGGTAGCAACTTTTATGGACATGTAACAGAATAGGAAAGAAAGTTCAATTTTGCACTAATTTTAGCATTAGAAAAATTAGGAATTGGGATATTGGCAAAAATGCTGGACTCACAGTCAGGAGAGGTCTGCGTTCCATACCTTCATGCTAGCTGTGGGATGCTAAACTGCCTCAATGCTTATGAGTCTACCTAGTAAATATCAGGATGGGATCAAACCCATGTCTTCTCACTCCATGTACATTTTTCATTCCTCTGCAACATGCTGCCACTTAAAGTAAATAATCTGTGAGGTGGAAATGTGAGTACAGAGAGATGCTAGAAATAGAAGTTCAGCAACTAGAAATGTTTTAATTTCATCAATATTCCTGAAATGCACAATTCAGCATCCAGTACAAGTGGGTTGGTTGAACTAGGGACTCTCCTATTCCATTATATGAGTTAGGGGATTCCTGGTGAGAAAAATCCCTCTACAATTCAGAACAACTCCTGCTCTGCTACTTACAGTCTTAGAGTTGCCTGAATCCTGAGAGATCAAGTGACTTCCTCAGGGTCACACAGACTGTATATCACAGATGGCATTTGAAGCCAAATCTGAAACTCCAAGGCTAGCTCTGCCTCTTTGTTAGAAATTATTAAGTACATAATGCAAAAAAGTCCTTGTTTAAGAAGCCACAGTAAAGGTATATTGGAATTCTCTAAAGAATTCGGTATTCTGAATATAGCAATAGCTAATATTTCAATGGCTCTTAATATGCGCCAGGCATTATGCTAAGTGCTTTACAAATATTCTTTTATTTGATCCTTGCAATAACCCTGGGAGGTATATGCTATCATTACTCCCATCTTATAGGTGAGGAAACTGAGGCAAACAAATTAAGTAACTTGCCCAGAGCCACACAGCTGGTAAATATCTGAGGCCACATTTGAACTTAGGTTTTCCCGGCTCCAGGCCCCTACTCTATCCATTCTGCCACCTAGCTGTAGATGTAGGGTGTCTTGTTGTCAGCCACATATACATGATGAACTCAGGAATGGGGTTAGTATGGGGCGGAGAGGGGAATAATGACTTTGTCCTCTAGATTTAGTTTGTTCCTGTTTTCCCTCTTCCTAACTAGGAGAGATCATGGGAGCATGGGAGAGCAAAAGAGACTCAGGGTAGAGAAACTGGAGGACCCATAATCCAGAAAAGCCTTGGCAGTTTTCTAGAAACGTAGCCACTAAACTGATGCTGACTGGGTAGAGATTAACAATGGAAATTAAATAGGAAGTCACCAGGATTTTCTAATCTTAAGTGCATCTAAAGCCTCTGACTGAGACCCTATTCGAGTTGATCAGGAACTTAATCCTGAAGGCATTAGTTAGCTGAATATGTTCTATCTTCCTAGGATCTTGTCACCTGAACTGAACAATCTTCCTCCTGAAGAAAAAAACCCAGACTCAGAAAAAACAGGAAGTGGTCATAGTAGGTAGAAAAATAACTATAGGATTTCCCTAATTCAATGACTGGAAACCTGAGTTGTTTGTTTTTCTAAAAGTGATATACAAAAAGCCTGTGGGTTTCAAGCTAAAAACTATGGTGGCAAAACCCATTTTTCTTCTGGTGGAGATGAGGTAGCATCTCAGCTAAGGGCTACAATTCAAGTCAGAAGCCAGAAGGAGTAAGAATGTCCACCATCTTATTCTTAGTTGAGCCACACTTGGTATTGACCAATAGCAACCACTGGACGAGCACAGCAATGATCAGTTAATGGCTATATGAAATGATCAGGGATCAATGTCCCACAAAGACTCCATGACATGCTCACCCACCCAGTAGAGACCATATACCCAAAAGAGACTATATACCACTCAAGACTAGTGGGGAACAAGCCCAGCAGGAGCTGCATGATGGTGTCACTAGAAGACATTAGGGTCCTGAAGCATCAGAAGTGTTAGTCATTCCACAAATGCGTCAGAGCCATAATGTTCTTTATGTGACTAACCCTCTATGTAACTTTTTTCATATGTGTCCATTTTTCCTATGTATATTTATGGGAAAGTATGCCTCAGGTTGATAGGGGAAATTTTTTTATTTTGATTACGCTATTTCATGAAACACCTTTGCTTAGGATTAATTGTGCTTCTGGATGAATAAAAAATTCTCTAACACATTGGTAGGGACTTTTGAATTGTGGTTCTGAAAAGATGTGACCTCCCAGAGTATCTCAAATCCAGAGTGGTCTTATTGGGAGAACCCACTGTGCAAGTTGGAAAGTGGTTCTGAAAATGACATCAATGTTTGTTCAAGTACATTGCTTTGCCAAATGTGCTGGTAAACTCTTGGTAGTCCCTACTGCTGAGGAGGCTGAGACTGGTGAATCAGTCTGACCTTGGGAGTTTTGTACTCCAGAAGTTCTAAAACTAATTGAGTCTCTATGCTAAATCTAGTGCCAAAATGGTGAGCCCCTAACAGCAGAGGGTGACCAAGTTACTTAAAGGACATACTGACCTAGGTAAGAAAAAATAGCAGGTTCAAGATTTCATGCTAAACATATTGGAATTAGGCCTATGGGGACACTGCCCTTCCAGCATGGGCAACATAAAGAGATCCAGGTTAAAAAACAAATCCCCAAACAAGCAAACAAGAACAAAATGAAGCAAATAGTTTGAGCAAATCTATAGTCAAGGGTATATTGGGGAAAATGTAAAGGTCAATGAAATATTATATAACTGTGGCATCATTCAAGGATTAGTGGAGTTGGAAATCCTATTTACTAAAACCATCAAAAATATTTGAGAATTAACCTAACTAAAAAGGCACATCGTTTCTATAAAGACAACCCAAAACCGAAAATGATAGAAATAAAGACGGGGCAGTCAATGTTTATAGACTGGTCAGAAAAATGGCAAAAACAACATTACCCCAAAATTATTCTGCATGTCTACTATGATATCCATCAAATTACCATAGAATTGGATACAATTATAATGAAATTCACGTGGAAAAATAAATAGATAAGAATAACAAGGGGTCTACTAGGAGCATGGAGAAGGAAAAAATTAGGAAAACTGATAAAGGCATGCTGGCCTTTAGAATCTATTAAGTATATAATCTATTATCTAATTTCTAAATATAAATCCATATTTATATAAAAATCTATATAAAATCTAAATATGAATCTATTATCTAATATCTAAATATAAATCTATTAAAATCAGTGATAAAATTATTTGGAACAAGGATCAATGAAATAGAATGGAGATATTTCAGACATCCAACCAAATATATACAAAAAATTAATATCTGATAAACTTATAAAAATAAGAACTGGGAAAAGAATTCAATATTTAACAAATATATCGGGAAAATTAGTTGGCACTTGAGTAGGAAATGGATTTCTACCCACATCTCACACCATTGAGTGGAATAGGTTTAGTGAAGACTTCTCAGATTGTGATTCTTCTCCCAGGGGTGAGGTAAGACCGAAAGGGTCAAGGTTACAATATTTTTAGAGTGGAAAAATTCCATATAAGGATATAAAACTGTATAGTACATTAGGGTCTCATTGATTGGATGAAACTTACATAATTCTTCGATGTCTTCATTTCAAAAGGGATTGGCTAGATTTCGCATCTAGAATGTAAGATCATATTCTCAGCTAACGAGGATAATGGTCAGTGGGGAGGGAGGTACTTGAGTTAGAGTCTATATATATCATTGCTTCTTCTGTGTCTTTGGCTTTTCCTGCTCCAGGTGAACTGGTACAGGAACTGCCCCGCTTCTCGAGAATCGAATAAATAAACTTTCTGTCATCACTTTGAGAGGTCTCCGAGTAATTAATTAAGTAGGGATCCGAGCCATCCCACACATCATATACCTCAATGAATTCCAAATGGATGATTTAAACATTAAAAAAATACTAAGAAAGTAGAAGAAAATGGAATGATGTATTTATCTCAGTTGTGATAGGGAGATGACTTCCTTCCTTTTCAACTAATTGAAGGAATTATGAGAGAAGATAGAAATGCTTGATTGTACTAAAATTTTGAATAAAAACTATAACATACTGATGCATTTTACAGATGGATAATCATCAGGTTGGCTTCAGGGTATTTAATTTTTTGAGCACAACCATTCTTGAAGACCAACTGCTAAATCAAAGAAGGGTTGGAAGAACTACATCAACAAAATCACTATCCATTATGTTGTAAATGTAACCCATGGCCCACAGCAATCCCAGGACTCCATCAGGGCTCACATAGACCCTAAACATGGAAGCTGACCCTAAGAGAGTCATCTTATCTCTTCAGCTAATTGCCCGCACCTATAATTACTCTAAGAAAGTTTCCTGTCTCTAAAGTTGCCACTCAAGGTGGCAAAGGCAAATGGGGTATAGGGGAGCCTTAATTTCAATATATTGAAAATGTAAAAAATATAAAGGATGCTCAAGATCCCATACACATAACAGATAATGTCAAAAAGCACTTAAATAATCCATCAGTTCTCCTTGGAAGAGAGCTTACCTGAAAGATGTTACTTGAGCAAGCCTTTGGCTTTCTTTTGAGTTACTTTCTTACAGAGTCCTATATTCTTCCCAAGACTTGTAGAACCACACGGTGGTTTAGACTCCTCCCTAGGAAGGCAACTGTGCATGGGGTCAGGTTTCTTCCTCCCATACCCATCAGGAATGTAATAGTCTGCTGTGTGCTAGACTGTCATCTTGAAGAGATGGAGATAGAAATGCAGAGAAAGACAGAGACATAGAGAGACAGTCACTGTTGTTTATCCTTCCTTCTGGAAGAGGACTGGTACATTAGGAGGGTGATGTCTTGACATGCAAGTGTATTGGATTTAAGTGAGGCAGGGCTATGCTAAGTCATTAACCTCACTCTCTCATGCAGAGTCATCAGAGTCTAGTGGCAAGACATAAGTCAAGATAACTGGCAATGGCCCAGGATGCAGAGGGAGACCTTGGACTTTTAAAGCTAAGGTCTTTCCCAGGTTTCAGTTTGTCTGAGGCAATGCCCATCCAGTAATTAAAGGCTAGGTAAGAAATGAGACAAAAGATGTCCTAGTTTGCCTTTACAGAAAAATCAATCTGGGAGGGTAAGACCCTCAGAGTTTCTCTTCAGAACAGAAAACAATTTCTATTTATACTCACTCGGAGTCATCAAAACCCAAACAATGAACAAGAGAGGCTTGGTCTGGAATCTATTATTGGCCAGTCAAGAAAAGCCAGAGTGATTTGGGTTTGAAGGCATAGTCAAGTAGCTCCATTTGAATCACAATGGACTTTCTCAAAGGTTGTTTCTTCAGAGCTGTATTTCAAGAAATCATAAATGAAAACTATATGAGAAAGAGTTCATTATTTCAGCTTTTGGGGGGAAGAATAAATAATAAATAATAAGAAATAAATATAATACACAAACCCCAAGGTACCTTGTAAAGTATAAGCAATCAAAACTTATATTCCTTTGGACAGGATATGGCTTCCCATGTGGAGAGAAGAAGGAGAAGCAGAGGAAGAGGAAGAAGAAGAAAAGGGAGAGGAGGAGGAGCATTGCCCAACTCAGACTGGCCAGCTGAACAGAGTCAGTTACAAAGACACTAAAACAAAGACGGAAGGAGAGAAAGAGGAGAAGAGAGAGAGAGAGAGAGAAACAGACAGAAAAGGAAAAGGGGAAAGAAAGGAGAAAAAGACTAAAAAGAGAGTGACAAAAAGAGTTTTTATAGACTATAGAGCAGGGCAGATTTTCTGGCAAGGATCCATTCAGAGTCCCAATCAGCAAATTATCTTAGAAACAGCCCCAATCCCAGGAGTCATCTCCTTGTCTACTCCCTGTTTCCATACTGCCAATAAACACACTCATATCTCCCTCACTTCAAAAACACTGTTGCTTGATCCATCCAGTTACACCAGCTCTCTCTTTCCTCCATTTTGTGGCTAAACTCCTTGACAAGGCCATCTACAAGTGATGCCTCCACTCCCTTTCCCCTCTCTCCACAGGCTGACTTCTGACTTCATCATTTTGTTGAAACTGCTATTTTCAAAACTACCAATGATTTCTTAATTGCCAAGTACAATGGCCTTTTCTCCGTCCTCATCCTTCTTGACCACTTTGACCACTGTTTATCACTCCCTTACCTTGCACACTCTCTTCTCCCTAGTTTTCTGTAACACTACTCTTTCCTGACTGTCTTTCTCAGTCTCCTTTGCTGGATCCTTGTCTAAGTCACACAAAAGGATTCACAGGTAACAACTTGCGAGCATCCTACAGCACTGTATCCTGGGCCCTCCTCTCTTTTCTTCTTCTACTTATTTCTTGTGGAGATCTCATCATCTCCCATGGATTCAGTTATCATCTTTATTCTGATGACTCTGAGATCTACATATCTAGCCCTAACCTTCATTCTCACATCTTCCCCTACCTCTTAGACTTCTCAGTCCAAAAGCAAACTCATTAACTTTCCCTTCATGCTCTACCTGTTTCTTAAATTCCCTCTTACTGCTGAGAGTACCGCCATTAAGATTAACAGCTATGTTGTGAATCTGGATGTTATCTTTGATTCAGTACTCTACCCATATTCAATCTACTGCCAACTCTTGTAGGTTTTACCTTTGCAACATTTCTTGGATGTTCTCCCTTCACTTCTCAGGTGCTGCCACACCCGAGGAGAAGAAAGTGAGGTTGATGACTATGCACAGGTCCCCTCCCCTCCCCTCTCCTCCTCTGCTCTCTTTCTTTGTCTGTCTCCTCTCACCTCCCCTCCCCTCCCCTCCATTCCTCTCCCCTTCCCTTCCCTCCTCTGGAGTTCTAGCCAGGAGCAGGTACACTCCATGACCAAAAGCTAACTGTTCTTTCCTTTGGTTTTGCTGGCTACATTTCTTTCTCAAAGATCAAGTCTTGAAGTCAATTCACTCTGGAGCTCCTAGACTAGACAAAAGGTCCCCACCCACCTAACACAGAGTGAACGCAACAACTAAATAGTAATTGTTTCTCTTTGACGCAGGAACCCGGAGGGTCTTCCTCTCCCAGCTTGCTTTTTTTTTTTATTATTATTAATGGGGTCATCCCATTTAAAGAAAATCTATTTTAAAGAAACTTATTCATGGAATGGGTGTATCTCACTCAGAGGGAGAATGTGATAAGACCTTAGGCTGAAAGGGTCTCACATGGCATCCTGGGCCAGCTGCAGTCATCTTGATGAATATCAGCCCACTGGACCCAGATGGATCAGGAGAAGAAAGTGAAGTTGGTGACCTTGCACAGCCCTCCCTCCCTCAAATCAAAGTCAACTGCAAGTCATGTCATCATCTGGATATCATGGTCTTCTTCGAGAATGAAGGACAAGCGCAACTGCCACACAATCAGAACACAATCTCTCCTCACCTCAGGTCTAGGTTATTACTACACCCTGATGATTGATCCCCCTGTCTCAAATCTTCCCGCTCCAACCATTAAAAGTGATTTTCTAAAAATACAAGGTCAACTACATTTTTGTGGTTGTTCAGTCATTTTTAGCTGTGTTTGACTCTCTGTGACCCATTTGGGGCTTTCTTGACAGGGATACTGGAGTGGTTTAGCATTTCCTTCTCCAGCTCATTGTACAGATGGGGAAACTGAGGCAGAGTTAAGTGACCTACCCAGGGTCACACAGCTAGTAAGTGTCTAAGACCAGATTTGATCTCATGAAGATGAATCTTCCTGACTCCAGGGTTAGTGCTTTATCCACTGAACCACCAAGCTGCCCCACCTCCCATTCAATAAACTTCACTGGCTCCCTGTTACTTCCAGGATCACCTATAAAACCTTCTCTTTGGAGTTCAAAGTCCTTCATCATTTAGCCCCCTCCTACTTTTCCAGGTTTCTTAGACCTTATTCTTCTCCCCCTTTGCTCCTTATCCTCCAACTTTGCAATCCAGCAAGGCAGGTTTCCTTGCTATTCCTTGAACAAGACACTCCATCTCCTGACTCCAGGCATTTTCACCAACTGTCCCTTGTCCCTGGAATGCTCTCTCTCTTCATCCCTCCCTCTTGACTTCCTTGTCTTCCTTTAGGTCCCAACTAAAATCCTGTTTTCTCCAGGAAGCTTTCCCTACCCCCTCTTCATTCCAGTGCCTTCCTCCTGTCATCTCCTTTGTCTTATCTGATCTTGTATGTACATGGTTGTTTACATGTTGTAGTAGTAGTAGGAGCAGTTGCTGTGTTTGTCCTTCATTCTCAAAGAAGGCGATAACATCCAGATGATGATATGACTTGCAATTGACTTTGATTTGAGTGAGGGAGGTCTGTGTAAGGTCACCAACCTCTCTTTCCTCTCGTAGGCACTGGGATACAAACACAGTCCCAGCGCAGTCTACATTGACTCCCTCATTAGAGGGCTGAGACTGTCTTTAAATCCCCAGTGCTTAGCTCAGTGCTTGGCATACCATAGATGTATAATAAGTGTTTGCTGACTGACTGTCTGTAAGCAGACCAACGATGGACATGCCCATCTCCATGTAGAGATGTCCTTCAAACAAAGACCCACATCCTGGAGCATCATCAAATTGATCAGACAGAAGCAAAGAACTGCCTTAATAGAACATAAGTTCCCTGAGAACTGGGACTGTTTTTTAAACTGTTTTTTCCATCCCCAGCACCTAGCTTAGTACCCTGTACATGAGAGGTGCTTAATTGAGCTGACACTAGAACCCAATCCAAAACATTCCTATCCAACCAACACTTATTAAACACTTGTATATGCAAGGCAAAAGGCAGTGGGGCATAGTAGACAGAAGGTCAGATCTGGAGTTAAGAAAAGCTGAGTTTGACTATATTATCAATGTGACCTTGGGCAAATTACTTCATCTTTCAGTTTCCCAAAGCAAATTCTCAAATCTATCATTTACAAATGAATTTTGCTGATCTGTGTTGGTGGAGAGAATCTCCACACTGATGAAATCTTCAGTCTGGACTGAAAAAAGGGAAAGAGGTACTAAATACAAGCAAAAAAAGTGAAAAACAGTCTCTGCTCTCAAGGAGCTTATATTCTATTGGATCCTAAATTCAATGTTCTTTCTTCAACATTAAAATCACCTATTTATTGATCAATAAATATTTGGAAAGAATCTACTCTTGCCAGACGCTGTTCTAGGAACTAAGGAGACAAGGGCAAAGAACAAAACGATCTCTACCCACAATGAACTACCCTTCTAATGGGGAGACAATGAGTACATGTGAAAAGATATATCCATAAATATGAAGTGAATAAATACAAATATATGCAAAGTAGCTAAACACAAGGAAGTTTGGAAAAGAAGATATCAGCAGTTGTGGGGATCAGGAATGACTCCATGTTGAAGATGATACTGGATCTGTGCCTTAAAGGAAGAGAAAGGAAGGAGAGAAAGCATTTCAGGGGTCAAGGATGACTGGGGCAAAGGTGAGGAGGTAGGAGATGGTAAGAGGTGCCAAAGTCAGGATATCAAAAAGCCCAGATCATATGTTGAAAAACAAAAGGAAGGCCAGTTTGCTTGATGCCAGAGATTAGGAGGAAGAGTAGTGTCCAGGGAGGCAGGAAAGGCAGATCAGGGTGAAGCTGTGTAGGGCTTTAAAAGCCTAAACTGAGGAGTTTGCATTTTCTTCTAGAATCAAGTAGAATGGATTCAAAGGAAGAGACTGATTCTACCTTCCCCATAGGGTCAGATTCCCGCAGGCATCGATAATTAGATGATATTCTCATAGAATCTATTTTCATTTCCCAGACACCAATGTCCTGTGGCAGGATCAGTTCTCTCTGACTTTAGATTTGGAGTCAAAGGACCTGGGTTCAGATACTGACTTTGGTACTACCTTGGTGACCTTGGGCAAAATCACTTAACTTTTCGGAGTCGCCATTCCTCATCTACAAATTAATTACATAATTTTTTATCCTATGATCCTATGACTTGGATACTGGAGCAGGAAGGGAGATTGACAGAGGAAGTTGTTGAAAAGTGAATTGAAAAACAAACCAAAAACAAGAAAAGAAACAGCTGTCCCCTGTTGCCACATGGGATAGGTGTCAATTAATCTGTTTCAAAAGAAGCTCAGAGGGGAAAAGGACCTCTCTGAGCTCAGAAAGATAAGCTACAGAAACCGCATTAGTAATAACCATGATGTTCTCAGACAGACTGTCCAGATAGCCATAAAGTAAATAACAGGAAGGGGGTGAATTAAGGGCCAATAATTCTGTCAAGAACTTGGGAGTGTGTCATAAACCAGAAAGCAACTTGAGTGGTCTGAGTTACTGCAGGAACCTTGGGAAGGAATTACAGCCTGAGCTGGTCTGCTTTGGGTGAATCTTATCTCTACAGACTCCTGACTTCCTCCCCT
>CM053773.1:232975739-233076006 GCA_028658325.1 Potorous gilbertii
GCAACTTTGGATGAGGAGTTCAGTCTCTGGACAAGAGTTTCTGTACCTGCAACATTGAAACAGCCTAAACAACTAATGTGGAGAAGATTTTTAAAACAATAATTAATAATGAGGAGATGGATGGCTAATATATACCTAGAGCTTTAAAGTTTGCAAAGTCTTTGATAAAGTGATCTCTTGACCCTGGCAGCCACCCTTTCAAGGCAGACACTGTTTCTTCCCGTTCTTAATAGGAGGAAAGTGAAGTTTGGAGACATCACACAGCTAACATGTGTCTGAGGAAGGATCTGATGACTCCCAGTCCCGTGTTGCCTCTGGGACTCAATGGTCCCTGAGGTCCTGCCCATGCTGAGAAGGGGGTTCTGGCATCAACCATGGCCTCACCCCAGGCTCAGGTACCTTGGTGATGAGGTCTGAGTGCCTGATGATGGCACGGATGAAGAACCGGTAGTCGGTCACTTCAGTGCCTTCTTTCACTCGGGCAGCCCCCAGGTAAAGGTGCATCTTGTGGTTCTCACAGGGCATGGCCTTCAGCTCAAAGTTCCGCATGCGATTCAGCTCCAGTTGGAAGGCCAGGGCGGGCTCCAAATGGCGGTAAATTCTGTCTTCAGCAAACTGAAGACAAACCAGCAAAAATGAGCATAAAAATGTCTCTTCTCATTCATGCACTGAGAAGGCCCAATTAATAGGGTGGGACATAGCCTTAGGGCTCCTAGGGTGGAGAAATAAGGTGGGGGGCCAGGGAAGGCAGTAGGAACACACTCTCCGCTATGCAGTACTCAATGGGACTCTAACACAGAATGGGGACAAAGTGTTATGGGAGACAGAATAGCTCATTTCTGATCCCAAAGGATGATTCAGCAAAGGCAGCTAGGTTATAACCCCACAGGGTAGGGTTTCAAATGATGGTGATGGAAGAAAGGGCACTCAGGGAATAGGAGACAGCATGTGAAAAGGCAAGGAGATGGGTAAGTGTTGGATGCATTCAAGGGATAGCGCCTTGGATTAGTAGTCAGGAGACCTAGGTTTTATCTCAGTGGTGCTACCAGTTACCTGTGTGACCTTGGGTAGGTCCATTCCCCTCCCTGGATCTCAGTTTGCTCATCTATAATATTGGGGGGCTAGAACAGATGACTCTAAGTGCCCTTCCTGTTGTGACCCTAAGATTTTGGATGACTCTGCAAACATTAGCCCCATGTGGATGAAGGGTAGGTTGGAGAGAGTCCATGTAAGCACAACATTCTAGCATCAGGACAGACAGACTACGGGAACATTTGGCCATACCTCATCTCTTGCTCTGAATGTAAAAAACTTAGGAAATTCTCTCTGCCAAAAAGAAAATCACAGAAAAGAAAAAAAAAATCAATCCATAAACCATGCCAACAACACCACTGCACAAATTTATGTAGGTCCCGGCCTTCTTTCCCCCCAAAACTGATCCCTCACCAACCCAACTGGACAATTTCCAAACCACCGAAATGAGTCCAGACACACCCACTCACCTCTTGTGCAATAAGAAAAGTGATCCTCCGGAGGCCATATTCCACAAGGACATGTTTCTAGATTCAAAGGAGATGATAAATGAGTGTCATTGTCTATATGGGACATCACCATCACGAGACCATTTGGGAATGAGAGGCTGAGTGATCCTGCTGTCAACAGGGTATGGGCTTTGTAGGGTATAGAGCTCAGCATAGGATGACCAAGGGCAAAATGGAGAGGAGAGTGCTGTAGCGAGTGTGTTGGGCTGGGGCAGTTAGCCTCACTCTCCACTGGCCACCCTTGCTCAGTCCAACATAAAAACTGCCCCCATCTATCCCCTCTGGGGCAGACTATCTAGCAGTGCCAGGACTTCTACGGGCAAAGACCCCTGGGGCTCATCTGGCCTGACCACACCTGAACAAGAATCCTCTTGACAAAATCCCCAACAAGGGGCCATCCAGCCTCAGCTGGAACCTCCCAGGACCGGGAACCTGCTACCTCTCCATGGCAGCCTTCCCCCTCTTCATTTTAAATGTCCCTAGGTCCTTCAACCGGCCCCCAGCCATTTATGCTTTATCTACTATTTTTGTACTGCTTTGTACTTTTACTATGTCCAGCTAGACTGTAAATAGCACGAAGGCAGGAGCTGTAATTTAATTATCTTTGTGCTTCACAGACTGGTACACAGTACAAGGCAAGTTCTGAGATTCCTGAAAACTCTGCTGGATGAAATAGGACCTCCCTCCTGTGCTTCTGACCAGGTAGGCACAGAGCTCTGGGCTAGGTCTGGGTGGTAGAGGGGAGAAGGGACAAAGGAGGAAGCTGTGGGCCAAGACTTCGTCTTGATCACCAGGAGCTCCCATGTTTGATATTGGAGAAGACGTCCATCCGCACAGGGCACTACAGGACAAGGCAGTAATTGCCAAGAGCCCTGTGGAGGGGGAGGAGCACAGGGAAGCCATATCTGGGGAGCAGGGAAGATGTTCAGAGTTGGGTCCCCATCCAGCCAAGTGGGCCTCTTTACCCCTCCTAACCTCCCCCAATCTCATCTCTGAGAGGTGCTCCCCACCTCGTGGCTTCCCAGCCCTGCCAGATGAAACCCCAGACTTCGGCTCTGCCCTTCATTCCTCCTGGCTCCCAGCCAGAAGTGATCCAGCAAACTCTCCCAGCACCTGTTGCACAAATCTCTGACTTCATATGACAGTCACAGTTCATATCTACACCAAACAACCCTGGGAGAGAGGCAAGGCCAGTCTGATTCCTAAGTCCACCCTATAGAAGGAAAAGTTGAGGTTCAAGGAACTGACTTGCCCCTGGTCACCCAGAGGACCCTGTCTGATTTGGATCAGAAATGAGGTCTTCTGACTCTGTGTCTGACCAAGCTGCCTCAAGAACCCACATTTGTGCTGAACCAGCAATACTACTTCTAGGACTATATCCCAAAGAGGTCATAAAAATGGGGAAAGGACCCACATGTACAAAAATGTTTATAGAAGTTCTTTTTGTGGTGGCCAAGAATTGGAAACCAAGGCGATGCTCATCAATGGGGGAATGACCAAACAAGCTGTGGTCTATGAATGTAATGGAATACTATTGTACTATAAGCAGGTGACTTCAGAAAAACCTGGAAAGACTTATATGAACTGATGCTGAGCACAGTGAGCAGAACCAAAGAACACCATACACAGTAACAGCCACATTATACAATGACTGACTTTGATAGACTTATCTCTTCTTAGCAATGCAAAGATCTAAAATAATTCCAAAGGACTCACGATGGAAAATGTCATCCACATTCAGAGGAAGAACTATGTAATCTGAATGCAGGCCTTTTCTTTTGTTACCTGGTTTTGTTTCCCCTTTCCCCCATTGGCTCTAATTCTTCTTTACTTCATGACTAATGTGAAAATATATTTAATGTGAATGTATAAGTGGAACTCATATTAGATTGCATGCTGTCTTGGGGAGGGGAAGAGGAGGAGGAGAAAAATTTCTTATGGAAGTGAATGTTGAAAACTAGAAAGAAATAATTTTTTAAAAAAAGAATCCTCATTTGTGGATATGTCTCTCCCCCAACCGTGTAAACTACGCCTTAAGACACAGGAGGAACTCCACAAAGGTGGTCTGTGGGAATAGAATTGGACAGTGCCTTCTGTATATATGTAGACTCATCTTGCTTACAGAGGCTAGAAATGGGCCAGAGCCCTGGTTTCCCTGCTCTCCCCACCCGGAGCAATGGGTGAAGGATGCTCTGTGAATCTCAAAGTGCTTCAGATATGGGAGTTGTGGGAGCAGAAGGAGACACACATACCCAGAGGCCCCAGGCCCAAAGTCTCCCACCTGGGGGCCTAGACACAGGAGACCTGAGCTCTCATCTGTAACAGGGAGGAAGATGCCTCTAGAGGCTAGTTCACAGGAGTGCATGGGAAGTTCTGGGCTGACCTAAGTCAGTGTAATCATGATCCGTGACTAGCACCAACCTGGAGCTTTGCCCTGAGCCCCTCCCCTGCATCACAATGTTAAACCTATGGAGGAAGGAGCCTGGCCACTTCAGAGCATCCCCCTCTCATCCTGCAGGACCCAGGCCCAACATAGTCAGTACCTTGGACTGCACAAAAGTCCGAAAGATGGGCACCAGCTCCTCATCCTCCAGGTGGTCGGCATATTGGATGGCAACATTCAAAATGTGGATGGGCTCCTCCTTGAGACACTGGAAGTTCAGATGAGAGGAACAGTGAGAGAGAGCAAGGAGGAATGAAAGGGAGAGAAGAAAGCACAGACAGAGACACAGAGTCAGAGAGAGGAGAGACAGAGACAGAGAGAGGAAGAGATAGACACTGAGACAAAAGGGACAGAAAGACACAGAGATAGAGAAACAGAGACAGATAGAGAGGGAAGGTCAGCTGCTCCCACACACTCAGCAGGGTCTTCCCGGCAGAATCATGGTCTGGCAGCCCACTCACCTTGCAGTCTTCCTCAGAGTACAGCATAGATCGAGCCTCACTGAAGAGGGGGCTCTCCTTGGCCAGGTTTGCAAAGCAGGAAATGACTTCATCAAAGTTTCTAGTGGGGTTCAAACAGCCAGGGAGGAAGGGTCAGGGACTTCCCAGCCTGACCTGGAGGGGACAAGCTGCTGTGTGGGCCACTGGGCATAGGGCACCAGGTTTAGTTCCTGGTTGTGTGTGTGTGTGTGTGTGTGTGTGTGTGTGTGTGTGTGTGTAAGTCCTGGCCCCACACTCCTCAACTCCAATGTCATTTTCCCAGGCCCAAGATTCTATGGGAAGATGCTACATTTGGTACCTGACAAAGTCCTCAAATCTGTGAAAGGCAACCATAGCCCCCATCCTCTGGCAGAGAGGGGAGAAGCCACTGTCCATGAACAGCTCGGTGCTGTGCCGTAGCAAGTCAGGGTTGATGACGCTGACAGGAAGGGCCATTCTGTGGAGAGGACCAAGAGGCAGTGGTCATTGCAGGGCCCCAGAGACCCTGGGGAAACTCAGGGTGGTCACCAAAGCCACAGGCCTCTACCACCAAGGAATCAATCCATTTGGAGAACCCTTCTCTGAGTGCCACCCTGGCTACAACCACTCTGAGAGAGACACAGTGAAGTGTGGACAGCAGCAAATAAGATATCATTGAATCCTCATGATCATCCTGGGAGATAGGTACTATTGTAATCCCCTTTTTACAGATGAGGAAATTGAGGCAGACAAAGGTGAAGTGGTTTGCTCAGAGTTGTATATCTAGTTGTTCAAGGTTGGATTTGAACCCGGATCTTCTTGACTCCTGAGTTCTATCCACAATGCCACCTAGCTAAGACAAAGTATTTGTCAAGTTGGGTCAACTTTTCTGGTGGCCAGGAAACTATGTGGTACCATTTTCTCTTTGGAGAGAATCACTCTGAATTTTCAGACAAACTCAGCAGCTTCATCAGGCAAGAAGCCACCTTTGAATTTTCAGGAGGTGTCGGAGGATGACATGGATCTGGAGTCAGAAGACCCCGGTTCAAATCCTGCCAGAAGAGTTACTAGCCAATTACCTGGCTCTTTTAAGCCTTAGCTTATTCATCTGTAAAATGGGACAACAATATCTACAATACCTTCCTGCCTCTCATGATATCTGTGAGGTTCCCATGAGAAAAGACGTGAAATACCTTCCTGCCTGCCTCCCAGGCTTGGCATAAAGCGCTAGAGAAATGGGAGTAGTTCTAAGACTTAGGGAAGCAGCAGGTGCCTAGGTGCACCATGGATGGGGTCCGAGAGTCCAAACTTAGGGTCCCCATTAGCCCTTTCATGACTTTCCCTGAGGGGAAAGGGAACGTATCTAATTGAACCCCTCCTTTCACAGAGGAGAAAACAGGCCTGGGATGGAGTGAGGGAGTGCCTTGTCCCAGGTCATAAAATTAATCATCTATGGAGCTGGGATGTTTCTTCATGGTACCAAACTGCATTACCAGAGCTAACAGGTTTGGGGATTCCCCCTGCTGACATTCAGCGGATGCATGGCAGAACGTTCTGACATGCCAGCAGAAGGTTTGATAAGGGTTTTCAAACCAAAAACTATCAAGTTCTAAACTGCTCTCACAAAGGTAAGATCGTTGGTTGTAGGCCTACAGACTCGAGGTCCACTTCAGGCATTCCCTGTGTATGGAATGGGCAAGATAGGGGCTCCCAGAAGCACCTGTGGTGCCATACCAGGGACCCTCCACCCCATCATTCTGCTAATACAGTGAGGCATATGCCACTGAAGCCTGTTCTTTCTTTTCCCCAAGAAGGAGAACTAGAGGCACTTGGTGTTGTGAGAAAAGCACTGGATTGGGAGTCAAAAGGACTTGGGTGTGAATTCTATCACTGCTATCTACTCTCTCCTGTTCAGATGGCCTCCAGCAGCCCCTTCTACTGATGAGAATCTAGGATGCCTGTGTGACCTTGGGCATATCATATTACTTCTCTGAGCCTCCGTTTCATCTTCTATAAAGGAGAGGGTTGAAATCAAGGATCTCTAGGTATAACCCACCCCCTCCCCCAGCATTCTTTGCAGTAAACAGCTGAATTAAACCCTGGGCTCAGGAGCCCCGGCTGACCTGAGACCACCCCATGCACCACTCAGCAGGCATTTGGTGAGCCCCCTACTCTCCAAAGGAATTCCAAGTCACAAGTATTTGCCTTTTCCTTAATTTGCAATTCCTGAAAATTCTGGAAAATCGTCTAATCATTCAAAGCTGAGATTTCGTCACCTATGAAATGAAAGACTTCTTCCCCTTTTCCAGCCCAGATACTCTTAAAATCATCATTAAAACACAAGCATTTTCCTTCTCAGAAAAGGAGAATCCTTTTTTTTTTAATCCCAGTTGATTAGGAAAGTCCTGGCTCAGTTTCAAGAGACCATGAGCCCACCTACCCTGTATGGACCAACTGATTACCGACCAAACACCAAATCCAAATGGAAAACAGTGTCCCATTGAGACCATCCCAGCCCCAAGTCAAACCTTAGAGCCCATCTAATAGAAAGGAACCAAGGGAAGGAGGACAGAGAAAGAAAGAGGCCAAATCCCTAGGAGATAGGGAGACTTTAGGTTCAAAGAACCATACTCTACCTGACAGGGCTGTTTGCTCTGAAATGAGATGGTAGAAAAAAGGAGAGAGTGAGCTAAGATGGCATCACAAAATGTCACAAGGAGAGGGGTTGCCACCATATCATCACACATTCCCCTCCAAAGACCACAGAGGAGCACTTTCAGAAAATAACCTGCCAAGGAACAAGGGCACAGGCATGCCCATGACATGCCAAGACACTCTGTGCCCCTTCCCAAGGGTCACATGTGCAGAAGAGTGCCTTGCGTGCTTTGGATGGGGAGCCAGGGAGGCTAGGAGGCAGACCCTCCTGGTCAGTGCTGGCCCCAGTGAGGGTTTGGGGTGGGGGAGCAGAGCTGGTCCATACCTGTTTGGATGGGATGAGGGTAGCATGAACTGGAATTCCACAACACAGGTGCCATCAGGAAGCTGCCGGTGCTGCAGGCTATTCAGCTCATAGGCGATGTATCCTCTGCGGACATAGACCTGAGGCGGGGAGGAGCACAGAAGGTAGTGGCCTCTCAGATCATCCCACACTAAACCAACTGGGCATAATCAGTGTCAAGTCATGTGAGCTGAGGAGGTTTCCCAAGGGCTGTGGGTCTGAGATGTGGGCTTCCCCATTTGGGGAGGATTTGCCCTCTTTGAAGACAGGAACAATCTCATTTTTCCTACTTGTATACCCAGAACTTAGCACAGAGCTTGGCACACGGTAAGCACTTAATAAATATTCATTCATTCATGCCCAGAGCACTTTCCTAAGATGGCTAATAGGACTTGTGGCTGAGGCCTCCCAGGGCCCAATGGAGCTTCTGGGCAAGCTGGAGGGAAAGCCTGCAGGAGGTAACATGTCTGAGAGATGGAGACGAAAGCATTCCAGGTCTGAAATAACCGGTAAAAAGACCTGAGCTGGAGGGAAGAGGAAAGAGATGAATGGTCAGCTCCCAGAAATCCTTGAATCTTAGCATCTGGCTCTGGTGGATTCTCTAGGCTTTGGATCCTAGAGCCTGACCTGATTTGGAAGACTTCTTCCTACCTGGGGGATGCTCCAGACAAGGATCCCTCTCCTCCCAAACACTTTTCCTCCTCTCCTCTACTCCCCAAATACTAAATGGACTATTTGGCTCCAGGCCTGGGATAGCATGGTGGACAAGAGGAAGAAGGACAGGAAATCAGGACCTTGGACAAGCTACAGGGTGCAAAGGAACACAAACACTGATGAGACCCCTCACATTTCCCTTACAAGGCTGCTTTTCCCCCACAAGTCACGCTGATGTTAACCAGTCATCCCCTCCCAGTATTTCTCACCAAGACCTTCCCTAAGTCACTGGACAAACAGGAGAAGCAGAGTTGGGTCTGCCCAGCTTTGCAACTACTGGCCATGACCTTGAGCTAATCACTTTCCCACTCTGGCCTCCAGCATCTTCCTGTAGGAATGGAGGGGAAGTGGGTGAAAAGCTCACTAAATACCATCCTGTTCTCAAGGTGCTGAGTCCAGAAAACCTTCCAGAAGGGCAAACAACCAGTACAGGGTACAAATTTGGGTAAATAAGTACCCCAATCATAAAAATACTTGGGTCCCTGGCAGGTGAGGCTTGGATTCTAGTCCTGGCTGGGGCCCAGAACCCACCCCCAGGTGCCACAGGGGTCTCTTCACCCAAATTCTGACCCTCTTCTAATGATCCCATCTGTAAGATGGGGAGATCAGGCTCTGTCCAGGGGAGGGGAACCTGTAGCCTCAAGGCCACATGTGATCTTCTAGGTCCTCAAATGTGGCCCTTTAACTGAAATCAAACTTCGCAGAAAAAATCCTTTTGTTAAGGCTTAGACTCTAAGCCCTTTTCCTTCTCACCTCGTACACGATGCTCTGGGGCTGGGGAATGCATACATGTGCTGGCACAACACTCACCTCCAGGGATGCCATGCAAACCACCTGGTTAGCATGGTAGAAGAAATTGGGCAGGACATCAAATATGGTGGTTTCTGAAAGGATCAGTTTCTACAGGAAAAGGAGAAACGAGTCAGGAAAATTCCATAACTCATCGCAGAAAATAAGAAACAAAACCTGTGGCTAGAATAGGCAGGAGGGCACCCACTTTTTAAAGACAGAAGTTAACAAAGTCAGAGGAAGGGTGTGCAGGGGAGGGCACATGGAAGGGCTGGCTCAGCTGGTGTGGTTCCCTTGCCCCATCTCTTATCCCAGGACTGGAACATAAACCCCCCTCCAAAGCTGGGAACAGGGCCAAATCTAATCTTTGGTACTAAGCTCAATGCTCACAGTATACAGCAAGAGCTTAATAAATGAAGCATAGTTAGCAGTAGTGTCAAAAGCCCCTAAAACCAATGCCCAAAGAATACAGTGATTATCAGTAGTGTGAGGTAAAAAGTACAATCTAGTAGAATGAGTCCTGGGAGAGTCCTGGGTTTGAATCCCACCCTTGACACCTGGGAGCTAGATGACTTATCCTTGGAGCCTCAGTTTCCCTTCAGATGTCATCACAGACCAGCCCAGGAGCTCCTGCCAAACAGAGTGGGAGCAGAAGAGGGTCCCCTCTAACCAACTCCATAAAAATAGAAAAGTGGGGCCAGGGTAACATCTCTAGAAGAAGAAGCCTATATAATGCAGAAATGGATCCATCTACCACAAGTCTATCAGTGCTTCAAAACAAAGTGCCAAATGGAAAGGGAGGCAGGAGCCAGAGACTTTTGGGAAAAAACACTTACCTTGAGGTTTTCAGGGCAGAATTGGTGGCCATACATGTCAATGGCAGACAGGAAAATGGACTCTACTTGGTTGTGTCTGAGTTCATAAGAGGGGAGGTGGGAGGCAATCAATACCTGAAAGGAAGGAAGGCCATGGGAACCTGTACCAGCAGCACCCAAGAGGAACAGATCAGCCACTTATCTCCCAGGTAAACATCTTTGCCAGGCTGATGAGCAGTCAAGCAATTAGAGTGCCATGTCTGGGAGGAAACTGTTTAGTATTCCATATGAAGTCATGTGTGCCCAAGAATTAGCCCTCTCTTGTCCCATTCGGACCCAAGATGGCATAAAGCAGGACCACGTACCTGTCTGGCTCTTAAGGCTACTTTGCAATGTTCACTTTTGCTCAGCTGGGTGAGTTCACCAAGGATGGAGAGGAGCTCATCAGTTAGTGATGGATCTGGGCCACACAACTCATCCTTTGGGAGACAAAACACACACATACATACACACACACATACACATACACACACACACGAGGTAAAACCTTAAGTGAATTTCCTTTAGTGCAAGGGTTCTTAAACTTTTGGGGTAACAAGTCCTTTTGGAAATGTGATGAAGGCTAGGGACAGCTGAGAAAAGTGTTTTTAAATGCATAAAATAAAATTCAAATAAATAGGAAGCCAGTTATATCAAAAACAAGGCCACAGACCCAAGTTAAGAGGCTGGGCCCTAGTGGCTGGGTATACTTCAAAGATGGTGGCATTACAACGTACTCTTCATCATCACGTATACCCCCTCTCCTTTCTCTCCACAAACTTGATGATGCCATAATGAGCAGCAAAAAATCCTAACCAAGAATGTGAGGGCTGGAAGAGTTTTCACAGGTCATCTACAATCCAACCTTCTTTGGTATTCAGATGGGAGGAGGAGCTTGCCTAAGGTCACAGAATGATAGAGTTGGGACTAGAACCCAGGGCTCCCAACATCCAATCCAATGGCCCTTCCAATTTACTTATACTCATCAACCACCTACAATAGTCTAGGGGTGAGAGATACAAAGACAAATGTATAACACATCTTGCCTTCAAGAAGCTTACATTCTGCCATACTAAAATGGCACTCACATAGTCAGTGGCCAGTTCTACTAAACCATTTTTCCCAGAGAGTCCCACAACGAATCTAACCTTGATGGTTCTCTAGAGACAGCAAATCTGGACAGGACTTGTGCTTTTTCTCAAATGATCAGTAAGGACAAGTTTTTGGAGGACATCACAGGTGGAACCATTCAGGTTTTGAGTGATATTTGACAGAATCACGAAGTCTGAGCATTGGAAGGGATCTCAGAGACCACCTAATCTAGCACAAGAATTCTTCCCTAGAACAGGCCTGATGAGTAGTTGGCTAGCCTGCTTGGAAACTCCAAAGACAGTGAGTGTGAGCCATTTTCGGACAGCTCTAATTATGAAGACATTTCTCATGACCTAAACTGGCCTCTTTGCAGCTTCTAACCACTTTCCAGATTAAGACTTTTTCTATATAGTTGGTCAGTCATTTTTCAGTAATGTCTGACTCTTCCTGACCCCATTTAGGGTTTTTTTGGCAGAGTGATTTGCCATTTTCTTATTTAGTTCATTTTACATATGTGGAAACTGAGGCAAACAGAATGAAATGACTTGCCCAGGGTCATACAACTAGCAGGTATCTTAGGCTGAACTTGAACTCATGAAGATGAGTTTTCCTGATTCCAATTTCCAATTCCATTTTCACTATGGTGCCACCCAGCTGCCCATGGTCACCTAGTTCTTCAAATGTTTAAAGCTCCCAGACTGGTTCTTCTCCACCCCATCCTCACCCCAACTCACTCAAGTGTTTTTTGATGATTTGGGTTGAAAAGCCTTTTTAAAAGATACAGAATTGATCTAAAGAGCTGAAACCAGAAGCTAACTTCACAAATTCAGATGCCAATCTGAGGCTGTCCAGAATATGATGGACACAGAGTGGAAAATCACATCACTTCACCCACTGCCTACTGGACATCTTGAAATAGACATCTCCCACTGAACGTATCCAAAACTGGCCTCATTATCTCCACCTCCCCTTTCCTAGCTTTACTCAGAAAGATCAGGGTCACAGAATAGCAGGTGTCAGGGGCAGGATCTGAATCCAGGTCTTCCTAATTCTCCACTATGCATGCTCTCCCTAGGTAAGTAGGTCAATGATTGCTATCCCCATTTGACAGAGGAGAAGACTAAGGCCTAACATAGGTCAGATGGGTAAGTCAACAGCAAAACCAGCATTCAAACCCCTGCAGGGTCCCTCCCTCCACTTTGGCAGGACTTACGATCAACATGGTCACCAAAAGATTCTTCTTGGCCACTTGTGCATGAGAAAAGATACAGTTGAGCACTGGCGACATGTCTGGCTTGAACTGTTCCCGGAGGTTGATCACACACTTGTCATAGTGGGCTGCGGGGAGAAAGAGGCCACATGGTTAGATTCCTGTTTCCCTTCTGCCCCGCTAATGGCCTCAAGGCAGACAGAGGCACACCCTTGCTCCAGCCTTGCCTTGTTGGAAGTGATGTTCCACTTGTAGGTATTTCCTTAATAAATCCAACACCACAGTCTTCATGTAGCCACGTGTTCCACTCCGGTACCTGTGGAAGAAAGGGATGCATCACTGCCAACCTTGCAGGCTGAGTCAGAGAGATACTCTGAGTGCTACCTCCTCCCCAGGGAAGGTCACAGTCACAAGCGTCCAAAGAGGCAACTTTGTCCAACCTTTCATTTGCAAAATGGCAAACTGCCATATATCTACTTGGCCCACCTGCTGTCTCCCCAATTAGAACACAAGCAAGGTCCGTGTTTTTGTCCTACTTACTGGGACATGAAGCATCATGTGAGGGCTTACTAGATACTTGTTGATTAACTAACTGGTGTCATGACTAGCCCAATGGAATATAGTGTAGAGCTGGTAAAGTACTAACACTCTCCTAATAATTAAGGCCAATGAGAATAGTCAGAGAGTTTGGCAGGACAATAACATACCCTCATTTTATAAGTGAATTCACATACATTCTCCCCTGATCTTCCTTCCCAACAACCTGGGAGGACAGGCAGGGTGGGAAATGTCGTTTCCATTTGGACAGAGTCAAGGCAGGAAGCTGCAAATGACACAGGTGATCTGGGTCTTCTGAATGCCCCAAAGGGAGGGCACTGCTAAACAACTGGCTATTTCTGTTTCCCTTCATAATTATATGGAATATACATATATAGGGAGCACTTAAAAGTTTCCAAAGCATTTTAAATAAGCTGTTTCACTTGGAACAACCCTGAGAGGTACGTACCATTATAATTCCCATTTTACAGATGAAAAAACTGAGGAAAAGAAAGGTTAGGTGACTTGTTCATGGTCACATAGCTAGTAAGTATCTAAATCAGGATTTGAACACAGGTCTTCCTGATTTCAAACCAAGCACCTTACCCACTGTGCCACTTAGCTATATAATTGAGGGTATAAGTTTGGCCATGCCCAAGTGACAAGAGGCCTGCCAAAGCTCTCCCTACTATTAACATCTGGGGTTCTAAATTTGCCCAGTGATACAGCCAAGCTAAAAACAATTTCCCGAGGGGAGAGGAATAGGCAGAAGCTTGGCAGAGAAGAATAAACCATGGCTTGGATCAGAAGGAGTGGACGTATGGATGGGCTGTGGGTCTTAGGTGGCAAGATACCTTTACTCCATAAGCCTCAGTTTCCTTCTCTGTCTAGTCAAGATATTAATAATACTCCTGTTCCCTAGCTAACAGTGTTGCAATGAAGTTCAAATCAGAGAGGATGTATAAAATGCACATGGCAACCAGAAAGTCTGGCATCATCTGCCACAAGGTAGAGTCACACCTGTGCTTACATCATCAGGGTAGAAATTTCCTCTCCCAAAGTCCACTGACAATTCATCAGGCACTGGAGTCTGAGAAAATTGCCTGGGAGCAGAACTAGGAAAACGTTGTACACAATAACAGCCACACTGTGCTACGGCCGACTTTGTTAGAGTTAGCTCTTCTAAGCATTGCAATGATCTAATACAACTCCAAAGGACTCATGATGGAAAACGTTCTCCACATCCAGAAAAGGAACAATGACATCCTAATGCAGATAGAGGCTGACTATTTTCTCTTTTTTGTAGTTGTTTTTTGTTTCTTTTTCTCATGGTTTTTCCTTTTGTTTTTCTTTCACAACATTTCTAATGTGGAGATATGTTTAATATGATCATATATATATAGCCTCTATCCGACTGCATGTCATCTTAGGGAGGGGACAGTGGAAAGAGAGGGAAAAATTTAGAACTCAAAATCTTATAAAAGCAAATGCTAAAAACTAAAAATAAATATTTTTTTTAAAAAGAAAGAAAAAAAACTGCAGGAATCCATCCTAATGCAGCTTGATTTCACAAGCCTCATAAGCAGCAAAAGTTGTATATGAGGTATATGTCTCCTGCAACAGTAGGGACATGACTGTGAGGTCAAGCATGCCTCGTTGGGAACCCAGCCGGGCAGAATATCCCCTAAGTAAATTGTATAGAATTCTATACCATGAAGACAGGACAATGGGTCATAAAAGTTAAATATTATAAGGTTTGTAAAAGTTATACATTGTATATCTGCGTGCTCTCCCAGGAAATGTATGTTTGTGTCTCCTTATCTTGGCATGTAACCATGACATCAGTTTCTAAGGAAAAGTTGACTCCTTAAGCGGCTAGGAGCAGTCAACTGTTCCTGAGCCTGCTCGGGCTATGCCCTGAACAGTTTGGTGTCTGTATGCTCTCTTCTGTTCCCACATGCACTCCTGTCCCCTTTCAGATGACCCCTGGGATACTGAGGTTGGTGATTGTCCATAGTTCCATGACTGGTTTGGGGCAGAGACAGCAGCTCTTCCTGACTCTAGACCTGGGATTCATATTCTACAACCAACCACTGAGGTTGGCTGAATATCTTTTCTTCCCCCTAAACAGTAAAATGTTTTACATAGTAGTAGAGTTTTTAAAGACAAAATATAAATAAATGCTTATGGACCAACTGACTGAAAAAATGACAAAAGTTTGGCTTGTCACAATAGGAATTTGTTGACTAGTAAAGAGTTCTGTGTCAGAGAGGCCACCGTGATAGCAATACAAGCTACCTTAGGTGCCCGGGGGGTGTGGGGGTGGGGGTGGGCATGGACTCTACTGTCCCTGGTCACTAGCTGGGCCTGCACCTGACAAAGAGAATGCCAGCAGGGCTTGAACTACATCATGTGGCTTCAAGTTTCCTTTGCCCATGGGGTCTTGAGTCACCTTTGGACTAGCTGCACAATGCTCTGAGTGTTCATGAAGAAAACTTCTCGGTCTGCCTTCCGCTGAAGTGTTGCAGCATGGCTGTCCAGGATGTTGGCAATCTGAATGGGAAAAAAAGTTCATCTAACTATTCATGACTAAGGGACTCTGTTTCCTAAAACCAATTTTTAAGCAAATTCTGGATTCCTTCTGAAGAGGCAGGGATACACTCATTAATCCTGAACTTCAGCTGTTCAAGGAGACCTTGCTTTCTGGCAATAGAGGAAAACAGGAGAGGAGAGAATGCTCTCTAAGGAATAAATTTGCCCCCTCCCCCTTGCTGATAACCCCGGCTCTCACAATGCTCTTTCACCGTTGGCACTCAGTAGGGTCTGAGGTCTGCTGGGTTGATCTGGGTGCATACTGAGGTCTGAGGACCATCCCAGCTAACTGCACAAAGGTTCATTGTCTGGAGGGCAGCAGGTCTTACAGATGGACCTACAGATGGGAGGGGCCGGGGTATGTGAATAAATGAGAGTGAATGAATGAAGCAAGCAATGAGATGTATGCTTCTTTTCGTGCCTCGATTGCCATTCCTTAAACAAAATATGGAGTTGGGTGAGAAAAATAACAAGCCCTCTCAGTCATGCAAAAGGAAGAAAGATTGGTAGATAGGATGGCAATGATAGCAGCCACTTCTTAGGAAGGCAAATAGGTGGAATCTTTTGGGTAGGTCCAAGGAACTGGTCAAACCATTAGAAACTGTGGACTCTTCCATGAGGTACTCCCTCTGCTGATGCAGATAGCAGTACCTCCCCAGCTCTATGAACTCATTGAGGTTATCTCGACCCTCTCCACACTGTGGGCTTATTATCCCTCATCACCCGTTTGGTGACATTCTAAGTCTATCTAGTTTGGAAGGGCCTGCCAGGGCTCGAGTCACTGGCATGGACTCCAAGAGCCAGGGTTACCTTGGCACCATGGTGAAGTCTCAACACAGGACTTCAGTGCAGGTGTAGATATGTTTTTATGTCTCATAAAGATCATTGCCAGAAGAAACTAGGGAAACAGACCCACATCTAGTACCAGATATCAAGATAAGTTCTCAATGAGTAAATGACTGAGACATAAAGGGAGGTATCACAAACAACTCATTCTGAGGAGCATGGAAGAAATTACCTTTCTTATCTATGGAGAGGAGGAGAGTTCATAGCCATACAAGGAATAGAGAAAATGAAACAGACAATTTTGATTATGTGAAATTAAGAAGTTTTTGCATAAATAAGTTCAAAAGATCTAAAATTGGAAAAAGTAGTTAAGTAACTAGGAAAAAAGTCTTTGCAATAAGATATGGGTCATGTATGTACATATGCATGCATTCAGGCATGTGTAAATATATGCATTACATTGTGTGACATGAGCATATATGTATTATTTCATGTACATAAAGAGACAAGCATGTGTATATGTATAATAATTATATTGTACACACATATATGAGTGTACTGTATATATTATGCATGTAGAGGCATACATATGTATAAATATAATACATATACAAATACAATACATGCAAATATATACAATACATGCAAAGCTATATGCATATATATGAATATAATATACATATACAATGCATGTACACATATACACCCAATACACATATGCATATATAAAACACAGTACAATACACCTACATGCACATACAATATACACACAATGCACACACATGTTCAATATGCATACACACAATGCATCTGTATATAACACATGCATATACAATATACATCTACAATGCACATACATATGTACATATACACATAATACAATATATACATAAAACACAATTGTAATGTTAGTTAATGGTGGGTGCGGGGAAAAGTTAAAGATCTTCCCAGCCCATTAATAGGTTTCAATACCTTTTGTTAAGTTCCACTGAGGCACTGGGTCAGAGGGCGTGCCCTCTGTCTCTGAAAAGTGTATAAATACTCTGAGGGGAGGTTTTACTTTGGAGCTTACTCATTGGAAGTATTTGTTTGGCCAGCCAGGCTCTGGGTAGCTGCTAAGGAACCCCTGGCTTTGAAAACCCAGAGTTGGTGCTTCTCTCTCTAGTAACTATGCATGTTGGAAGTCCTGTCTGTGGGTCTTTATTGCTCTGTTTGTATTTTCTCTGAAATTCAGGGTGCTGATTAAGTGAATGATTTATGTGCTTGATTAAAGTAAATTGTTGACTTCTCAAAAGTCGCTTTCCTTTTACAAAAGCAGATGTAAGACGCTGCACAGAAGGCCCTCCTGTGTATGCTGGGGTCCTTGCTGTTAAAACAATACTTATATACACACATATAATACACATATACATATATACACTACACATACATATACATGTATAATACAACATACATATACATGGAACTGATGCAATTCTACAAGAATAAGAGCCATTCCTCAACTGATTAATGATCAAAGGATATGAGCTCACTACCTTCTAAGGTAGAAATCTAAGCCATTAATATCCAGATGAATAAATGCTCCAAATCTCTACTAATTAGAAAAATGAAAACTAAAGCAGCTCTGGGACTCCACCTCACATCCACCATATTGGCTAAGTTGGTGCAAAAGAAACATGATAAGTGTTGTCAAGCCCTGGGCAGACCAGCACCAGAAGGCACTGCTGGGAGATCATTTGAGAAAGTCCCCCAAGTCACTAAGCTGTGAATAGCCTCTGACCCAGCCAGATCACTGCTAGGTCTATGCCCCAAAGAGATGGGAGAAAAAGGACTCATAGGCACAAAATTATCTCTGGTCACTTTTTTGGGAGTTGGAAAGAAATGGAAACTAAGGGGATACCTATCAACTGGGGAGTGACCGAGTAAATTGAGCAACAGAATGCTATTTTCCTGTAAGAAAAATAATGGATGGGGAAAGTTGTGGGAACTGATGGGAAATATACTGAGCAGAACCAGAAAAAAACAACTTCTCTGATGATGTCGCCATTGCAAAGACAAATAGCTCTGTAGCCTTAAGTCTCTTCTCCATAAACCCAGAGGAATGATGACAAAGCCTGCTAACCCTCCTCCTAACAGAGGGTGATGGACAAATGAGATACATAGTTTTGGACATGGACATTGTGGGAATTTGTGCATACATGTTATTCACATTTTGCTTTTCTTTTGTTTCCCCACACACAATGGGATGAGGGATTTAGGGAGAGACTTGGGGAAAAAAACATTTTTATAAAAAAGATCACTGCCAGCCAGTGATTGGAGGAAGAGAGTCCAAACTAGGCTAGAAGAAAAGAATGCTATATAAAATGGCCTTCAGAGTTAGAAATGCCTTTGAAAATGATCTAGCCCAACTGCACCATATGAGGGAGGAGAAGGAGGTCCAGAACCGGCCAGGGATGTGGCCAAGTCACGCACCAAGTGAGTGGCCGAGCAGAGACTTGACCCAAGGTCTTCCAGTGCCTGGTCTGGGGCTTCCTCCACTATTCCACAGTCACACTAAGTACAAATCATAAATAAAGCGTTCAGCTTGGGCCTGGGGGCAGAACACATGTTCAACAAACATTTCTTCAACCAATGAGCACTAAAGATGGCTTTGGGTTTTTTGTATCCATTTGTCAAGGTCTCTTTTATTTTGAAAATTATTATATTTATTTAATGATTATTTATTTCACTAAAATTATTCAATTATTTATTTGTTTATTAGCTGAATTTATAAAATTAAATTTTAAAAATTAAAATATTTTTAATATTTGACCAAGAAGATTCAGAGAGTCCTCTAGGCTTCTGCGGAGTCTTTTTCATGGTTTTTTAGGGTTTTTAAGCAATCAGGTTCATTTGACCAGAAACTGGTGGCTTCTAAAGTTTGGCAAAGCCCTTGAACCAAGACAATTCAGGGTTTTTCTAGGTTCATACCAGATAGAGACCTAAGTGTCTGCACAATACAGGGTTGAACTGGTAAAGTCCCAGGGTGTCTGTGAGGAAGATACTCAGTAAACTTTACAGAGGTCCTCCCCCTGGCTCTGGAAAGCTCCATCGGCAGCCCCTGAACCTCAGTAAGGCCTTCCCAGTAGGAGAGTCTCTGAGGACTGGCCCAGCAAGAGCCTGGGAGATCAGGGCTGCCCCTGCCCTCAAGGACAGTCATCAAGTGGTATTTCAACCAGCTAATTAAGACCAGAAAGAGTTGTCATCTCTGTAATCTATGGAAGGGAGGCCTCGTATTGATAAGATTGCATGTTTTCTATCAGAGGTCAGACATAGGAATCCATACGGGTTTCAGGAGGTGTCATGGGATCCCCTGAGAGATGTGCACCCCCCCACCCCCATCCTCTTTACCTGCTGGCTGGGGAACTGGCAAAGCACAGAGGTAATGTTGCTGGCATACTGGGCCATCACTTTGCGGACAGCTTTCTCCACAGCAGGCGGAATCCGGCCAGAGACGCTGGTCATGATCTCTTGGAGCTCCAGAAGGGGTAAGGAAGGAGACCGGAGGGTGACCATCAGCTTCTTCACCCACTCCTTGAGCTGGAAGAGATAAAAATCATGTGTGTCCCCTTTCTGTGGAGTTAACAGCGCAATGTGAGGAAGTGTGCATCAAGCACAGTTATGGAAACCTGAGCAGGTTAATCAAATGACCAAGCCAAGAATCCAGGCTGAACCAACTCTCTTCTCTAAAATGCACACAGCCCAGTCCTACCCAGGATCCTGAGTTCAGCTTGGATCATTTATGTCTCCCACCCCTCAAGGATTCCAGTTCACACTCATCTCTTCTCCCCAAGTCTCTGGTCGAGGACAGCAGCGTCCTCTATTTCTCATCTGTCTGCCTCATCTTATCTCCCAGGAGACTTGGTTACCTGAGGGTAGGGACCACTTCACTTGCTTCCTTTCACAGCGCCCAGGATGGGATGGCACACTCCACCTGTGGAGGGGACTCTCAATGGGAGCTGCGTCAGGGTCTTAGGGATCAGACCACCTCATCTAAACAGATGCTTTTGCTAGACTGAGGACTAAAATCCTTTGACTGGAGTCCAGGATGGCCTTCTATTTCCCTAAGGAGGGGAAGACCACCCAAGTTCTGGGGGCTCACCCAACTGAAAGGGCCCTCAGAACACATATACTGAGAGTAGAAGGAACTTTCAGCAATCGTCTCACCATCATGTATACAGCCAGCCAGAGGCTTTAGCAAAAAGTATTTTTACTGACTAGTATATATGAGCCAGAGGGCCAGCAGGGACTAACTCCCTGAAATTTCTCACTCTGTGGCCCAAATATGGGCAGCATTTGGGCCCACTGGACTCTGGGAAATACATCCTCTGAGCAAACTGCTAAAAGTGAAGGCGTAAGCCTGGAGTTAGAATTGTTATGTGTGTCTTGACCCCATGGGGCTGCTAGGTAGGTCCATAGAGCACAGAGCACCAGCCCTGGAATAAAGAGGATGGGAGTTCAAATCCGACCTCAGACCCTGACTACCTGTATGAACCTGGGCAAATCACTGCACCCTTTTTGCCTCAGTTTCCTCATCTCTAAAATGGGCTAGAGAAAGAAACGGTAAACCACTCCAGTATCTCTGTCAAGAAAATCCCAAATGGGGTCATGAAGAGTCAGACACGACTGAAACGACTCAACACCAATATCCTGACTGTCCCATCATGGTTCTAGAAAACAGCTCAACAGGTACCAGTCTAGAGTAGCAGGAGACGTGTAATTGCATAATATTATGTGAATAAAGTTGATTAAAATGCTTTTTGAACCTGGTATGAATGATTAAAATATATTGTTCATCAACAGAAAAATGAATGCAGCATATCTATGCATACATATATATACATACATATACACACATGTATGTATGTGTATGTATATATATATACACATATATATATATATGAATTTCTGGACATTTGTCTCACAACCGATAAAACGATAAAACTGGAGGTCAAATATAATAGATAATGTGTCCATTTTAATTAAGTAAAAATTAAAAGCTTTACATTAATGAAGATTAATGTAGTTAGAATAAGAAGAGAAATTGTCCAGTGGAAAATAAAAGTTTGCATCAAATATCTCCGATAAAAGTCAGATATCTAGGATGTATAGGAAACTTACAGAAATCTATGATAATAGCCGCGCTGCATCCCCCGTCCACTCCAATAGATTAGTGGTCAAGGGATCTGAGTAATTTTAAATGAGAAGAGAAGCAAACTCTCCACAACCATATAAAAATGCTCCAAATAACTCATAAGAGAAATGTAAATGAAAAAACATACACTCATCAAATTCGCAAAGACATTTTAAGACAAAAATAATTGATGTTAAAATGCAGGATGATAGGAGCAAATATGCTATTGGTGGAGCTATGAATTGGTCCAATTGGTCTGGTTATCAATCAGCCAATAAATATTTATTAAGCACCTACTAGGTGCGAGGTACCATGGTAATTACTGAGTATACAAAAAGAGAGAAAAGACAATCTCTTGCCCTCAAAGAACTTACAATTGAATGGGGAAGACAACATACAAACAGATGTATACAAAGCAACTTATATACAGCATAAATGAGACATAATGAACAGAATGACAACACTAGAATTGAGAGAATGGGGAAGTCTTCTAGTAAAAGAAGAGATTTTAGTTGGAACTTAAAGAAAACGAGGGAGGTCATTAGGTAGAGCATTGTAAGGGGGCCAAGGTCACTGGATCAAAGAGTGAGGAGGAAGGTGTGAGAAGACTGAAAATATAAGAGAGGGAGCTGTTTATTATATATGTTGGGGAATGGCTTTTGTCTTCCTATATTGTTAGTTGCTTATATGCATGTTATGAGCATCACACTCTTTTCAAAGACATCTGATATAAAGTGTTTTTCCCTCAATCTATCACTTTCCTTCTTATCCTAGAAACACCAAGTTTAGTCATGTTCAAGTCTTTCAATTTCACATAACGGAAATGATCTTCTCTATCTTTTGTAAATAATTTCTATGGTCTTTTTTGGTTCCACATTAGCCCCCTACCCACTGTAGTGGGAAGCATCTGATCTGGTTCTCTCCACTTCCTTTTCATGGTCTAATCTTTAACAGTCAAGTTATGGCTCCATTTTGAATAAGTTTGAATAAGTCCTGGCCCATTTCTACTCATGTTTTAAACCAGACCTGACTGTGCCATGATATACACGGACCCACCGAGAATGGCAGGCTCAAACCTGTCCCAGGGCTGCTGAGTGGGTAAAGTCCAAGTGGTCAAGGAAACAAAACAACAAGCTTTCCATTAGTGTGAGTATGTGTGTGTGTGTGTGTGAGTTCGTGTGATTGTAAGTGTGTGTGAAAGTGAATGTATGAATATGCATATGCTTTGTGTGTACATGTGTGACTATATTGTATTATAAGGGTATGGATGTGTGTGTTTGTGAAAATGTATGTGTGGATGTGTAAATGTGTATATGTTTCTAAGTACGTATGTGTGAAATTGTGTGTGCTTGAGTGCATATGTGAGAATGAAAGTATATGTGTGAGTGTATGTGGGTGTGATTGTTAAGTGTGTGACAGTGGGTGAGGCAGGGGATTAGTATGTGTATATAAACCTTTTTCTTGTCTCTTAACCTGAATAAAAACCCCACAGAAGTAGGCCCTCCTCACCTTGGTGCTGAAGATGGGCTCTGGCAAACAGTAGCCATTCATGATGTTGGTCAAGTTCTCCAGGACACTGTGGAAAACCTGGTGCAGCTTTTCTCCGATGATGGGCAAGGTCTGCTGGCAAGGGAGGTCACCCGTGTATGGCTCAGCCTGGGGAGAAGAGGGAGGAAAGGTCAGGAGGGGGTGGGATGTCACCCAAAGGACCCCAGGCCTAGGTCTGATGCCTCTGTCTCCTTAATGAGTTTCTGACCTTGGGTAAAATCACTTCTTCCTCAGAGCCTGTTTCCTCTTCTATAAAATGAGGGGACTGGGTCATATTCCTGTGATTTTATAAGATTAATTTTTTGTTTAGTTTGAATGTTTCAGTGCCATGGACAAATTTTATAAACTTTGCTCCCTCTTCCCCTTAATTTCTTATTGATTCCCTAAAAATGGGTACATAATGGGGTGAAAATAACTTAAAAATTCACATAAATCCTCTTTTTTTGGAAAATGGTTTAGTCTTAATACGACCGAGGGATGGAGCTCAAACTCCTCCAGAGGGCATATCCCTGAGTTAACAACATACTCATCCATTCACTCAGCAGCACTTTCTATGGGCCTGCACCCCAGGCTCTATGGTTGTAATGAGGGGCACAGACAGTGAGGCAGCTTGCACCATCAGTGTGGCCAATACCATCCTCCGGATCAGAGGACGTGATCAGGGAACCCATTGTTTGTATTATTTCAAGAATGCAAAATAACCACAAATGTTTAAGAAAAGGTAGAGTGAGGTAGAAAGTCTAATTTGCCCCAAGAGGGAGGGGGCTTCCTCCCTTCCCTGGAGGTTTTTCCTGCAGAGGCTAAGGGAGCATTTACCAGGGATGTGAGGGACATTTTATGTTTCAGGTAGGGGGAGGCAAAGAATCTATAGTCACAGGATCTGGATTCAAATTCTGACTCTGCTACTCATTACCCAGATGACATGGGAGTTCATGCCCCTTTCCTTCCTGTTCCTTATCTGCAAAGGGAAGGTCATGGAGGAGAGCACCCACCGAGTTCCTTTGAGCTCCCCAGCACTGGCCTAGCACTCCCCCACTGGCTCTAGGAGCCACTGACAACCTTAGCATCATTACTCACTGCGTGGACTTTAGAAGGATCATCCAACTCCAGTCTGGCTATCACACAGCCGGCTTGGAGCACGGCTCCGGGTCGCTTCACATAGTAGACGTGGCCGTCTTCCTGCACGCTCAGAGTCATGATCATCTTCATCACCTGGGGTGTGATGGGATGGAGAAGTGAGGAAAAGAGCGCCAGAAGCTGGCTGATGCATGCTGCAGAGCCCCAGAACTGAGGAGTGCACATACCCCAGCTCCTGCTTGTGTGATTACCAGAATAAAAAAACAGAGTCACGCAAACCCTACCAACATGCTGGAGTAAAGATTTGGTGAAACTGATCCCCAAACGATGGCCTTTCTTTGGGAAACACTATCATCAGATAGAGGAAAAAACTAAGAGATTTTTTTTTCTTTTCTGAAAAGTCATGGATAAATTGCATTTCTATAGTTCCTTCCAACTTTCCTTGAGAGGAACATCCAAGATACTGGGAAGAAAAAGATGCGAAATTCCCGGGAGATGCAACTCAAGAATGAAGCTGGCACTAACACTTGTGACCTTCTCTGCATGTACAAAGCATGAATGTACTAGAGATCCTAGAGTGGGGAGCCAGATCACATGTCCTAGAAATTTCTGGAAGAGGAAGATCCCAGGATCACCATGAATCGAGAAGGGAATAGGCATTGATTAAGCACCTGCTGTATGCCTGGCACTGTGCTAAGCATTTATAAATATTATCTCATTTGTTCTTCACAACTACCTGAAAGTGTTATGACCACCATTTTACAGATGAGGAAACTGAGGCAGGTTACATTATTTGTCCAGGGTCACGTAGCTTTTAAATGTTTGAGGCTGGATTCAAACTCAGGTCTTGACTCTTCTAGATCCTCTGGTCTATCAGCTGAACCACTGAGCTGCCTTTAGGGCAGTCTTGGACCAGTCCTGACCTCTGACCCATTACTAGCTGGGTCATCCAGGGTGAGCCACTTAGTGCTGTGAGCCCAAGCTTGGCCAGAACCAGATTACAATGTAATCCCTGTCTGATTTTAAGCAGTTGAATGAATTATATCAACCTGTGTGGGTCTCCTCGGTCACCATGCAGCCAGCAGGGCCCCTGATACCTGGTTTGGTAGCCCCTGGGGAACTCTAAGACTCAGTGACTGAGAAGGAGCCAGCCAGCCTTGGCAGTGGGGAGGGAGGTCTCTCCCAGAGCTTTCTACACTGGGGAAATCACAGGGAAAGTGTGAAAGGTGTATGGGGGGAGGGCAGAAACAGGGGGTGAAGGTAGGTCTGAGGAGGGAAAAGGAAGGAACCGGCAGGAACCCAGAGGGGATGGAAACACAAAGTCTACCACCAATCATTTTTTAAAATAATTCCACAGGACCAGCCCACTGGCCCCTCCTTGTGCACATGCATCATTGGCAGAGTGTCCCAGCCTTCCACCCACCCCAGGTCTACAAAGAGACTGGAACATGTACTCAGTGATTCTAGGCATTATAATGATACAGTGTATCATAAAGTGTAAAATGTTAAAATATTCTTTCATTTATACTGCCCATAATCACTGTATAAATTGGTTTGCTGGCTCTGATTATTTCATTCAGCCTCAGAAGTCCTGAATTCTATTCCTGACACTAGTTGTCTGACCCTAAGCAGGGCACTTGCTTGGTGCCTCAGTTTCCACATCTGTAAAATGAGGGAGGTGAGCTCAATGGCCTCTAAGCTGCCTTCCAACTCTAAGTCTTTGATCCTATGCTCCATAACTGTTTTGCTCTTTTCCAATCCACAGACAATGTGTGAGAGTTATTCCCATAGCATAGATGAGGGCATTGAGGCACATGAGGGGATGGGACTGAGGATCCTGGATTCAGGGAGGGTTGACAAGTCCTTTTTATCACAGTCGTGGATAAGGACACCGGGGCCATGCTCATCAAATATGCAGAGGAATCCAAGCTGGAAGGGACAGGATCCAAAGAGGCCTCAATAGGTGGGAAAAATCAAATAAAATGGGACTTTAACGATGACTCACAGATTCCAAGTGAGGAGGACAAGTAAGTCAAAGCTTACATGACTTCAATTATGAGCTCAAGGTCACTCAGGCAATCAAGAGAAGAGTCAGATTTGAACCCAGGACTCCTCACTCCAAATCTGTGCTCTTTCTACCTCATCACACACACATACACTAAAGTCTTACCCTTGGATTCAAAAAAGCCACTTCACAAAGGTAACATGAGAGGAAGCATGGCCAGACCCAAGTTCATCTGAAAATGGCATAGGAGTGAGGATTGAGGAAATGGGGAATGGAGATAGTAGGGATAGAATGAGGTAAGCAGCGTAGATTTTGCTGTATCTAATGATGTTTCTTTAATACAAAGGAGAATTCTTTGGAGGAGGAAGTGACAGAGATTTTGTTTTTTTAAAGCACATTCTTAAAACATTTGGAGATAGATAGACCTGTGGGTCTGGGTGGGCCACAAGCTCAAGACGAGTCAGTAAGGTGACAAAAAGACAAATGCGAACATGGGTTGCTGACTCTGCAATATTACACTCAGTGGGAATGATGCTCTTTCAGAACTTTCAGGACATTGGAGAGCAGCCAGAAGAGAGTGACAGACTGGAGGGACTCAGGATCAGGCCACATGAGGACCTGAGGACATTTGTTTAGCGTGGAGAAGAGATTTGGGAAACAGCAAAGCCAATAGGCTGCTCTAGGATAATGAATCAGTCTATGACCTCAGCCCCTTGGGCATCACTGGAGCCAAGCCATCCCAAGCAAGAGCCAAGGAGCACAGCCTCCATGAAAGGTGCAGGGTCCTCTGGGTACTGTGGGTACCTCCATTTCTGCATAGGTGCTTCCAGAGGTCAGGTGGCCTCCATCCTCCACCAGGTACTGTACCAGCTTTCCTGCAGAGGGAGATCTCAGGATGGTGGGATCATTCTCCTTCTCAAATACACATGTCTTATTGCCAATGGTGATCCGGTAACTGTAAGAGACAAGGGGGTGGGAATGGGTTTGCAGTCAGACTGTGGATCAGCCAAGGAGGCTTTCCAAAGAAATCTTCAACTCACAATTATCACCCAGTAAGTTATTTGCTTTGCAGTCAGCCCAAATCAAACAATTCCAGAAAATTCTGCGACCTGAAAGCACCTGCCATATCTAGACTAGAATCAGGAATAAGCCATGGATGGGCAGTCATAGGTTTGGTGTTTTCGAACAATGAGGCTACCCTAAAGGGAGCTGGTAGGCAGCTGGTTGGATTGAGGGGCTTCCAAAGTCCCTCTCAACCTTAAGAGTCCAGCTGTGCATGCCTGAGGCTCAAAGGCCCATGGGGATCAACATCAGGGATGGCCCTCAAATCTGGGGGCTCTGGGACCCCCAGCTGGCTCATCGAGGGCTTATAGGTGCTAGAAACTGCTGCTCTCAAAGCTCTGGTTTGGGTGGGAAAGGGGGCAGCTGGGCAAGGTTCTGGGGCAAAGGGGATGTATTGCGCTCATTAAATGGATGAAATGTCAATGAGAGGCAAAGGTTATGAAAGCAGAAAACATCACCCCTTCCCAAGTGGTAGAGTAAATGGACAGCCCTAATATTCAGGATGCCGGACATGGACAGCCATGACCAGGAACAGGAGGATGGAGAAGAGAAGAGTGCCCTGACCCAGGAGTCAGAGGCCCTGAAATCAGGTAGGGGGTTGGGGGGAAAGTCCCTTAAGCCTTCTGGTCCTCAGTGTCCTTCCAATGGAGTGACACTCCCACCAACTCCCATGAGGTTCAAACTGTACAGTCAAAGTAAGACCAAGCAGAGTCGCCACTGTTTGGGTGGTACCCACCCTGGGACCAAATTTAAAGAGCCTCCCTTGTACCAGGAGAAACAGGCCTGTCAGCATTTCAGCATGGGAAAGCCCCTCCATCAGTCTGATCGCTCCCCTAGGCAAGGTCCCTGCCTTCTGAGCAGAAGGAAGTCCCTGGGCTCTCCTCTGCTAAAGGCGTGTGTCCACACTGCTTTTGAAGCTGAACTGCTAGGAGATAAAGACCCCTTCCCCATGCTGGACTTAGCCTGGGACCCACCTGTCGATTTCTTCTTTCATATATGTGGTGTAGCTGTTCCCAGCATAGGACAGTAGCAGCCCGCCGTCGTTGAGCCTGTGGGCATCTATTTCGATGTGACAGTTGTTCATGATGAGGACAAACATGGTCAGAGATTGTCGGGCAACCTGGGGAGAAATGTGGTTCTCAGCACCCCCACCCTCCACTCCCAGTAAACAGTCAGGGGTCTATGCCAACTAAGAAACCTAATAAAGGTCTTTGGGGTAACTCCCACCAGGCAGGGCGTCCCAGGGTCACCTCCTGGCCTGGCCTCATCTGCACTGCCCAGTTCTGAGTGTGTTAACCTCTTCATTCACAAAGGAATGGAGTACAGATGGGGGGCTCCTCAGCCTCTGTCCGGCTCTTAGCGGCCGGACAGATCCACATTTGGTCAGTGGTGACAGATTATCATGGCCAAAGATAACCAGGTCCCCCCAGCTGGGAAGCCCCATCCCCCTTATTGGCATCAGCAACAGATTGAGGCTGAGGGGAAAGAGAGCCCAGAACAGAGGATGTGGGACTGGGCAGCCTCAAGCTTGTGAACCAGCACTATTCATACTCTGGGGTTCTGCTCATTCTAGACCAGACCTACTGCCCCCTCAGCACCAGGACCTCAGAATCCCAAGGATGAACGGGCCACAAGGATCTCCTGAACCCAAGATGGAATCCCTTTTACCACATGCCCAAGAGGGCTCATCCAGTCTGCCTAAGGCCCCCAGAAATGGTCCCTTCTGGTTCCAAATGTGCGATCATATATGGCAGAGTTCATGACATCCTGAGGCAGCCCACTGAACTCTCACAGTTTTCTTATCATTAGTAACCTTTTTCCTGTGCAGACCTCTTTACTATCCCCACTCCCTTGTTCCTGGTCCTTGGCTCTATGGCCAAACGAAACAAACAATCCACCTTCTATGTGTCCTGTAGATGCTCAGCACATCCCTCTATAGTCTTCTGCAGCCTAACCATCCCTTCTTCTTTCAAGAGATACTCATAAGGCAAAGGTTTCAAAGGTCTTCACCAGCCTGGACTCCCTAACAGGAATGGCACAAAAGCCAGAGACACCTTTGAAAGGAGGTACAGATCTATTCTTTTTAAAAAAAAAAACCCAAAAGGGAAGAATTTAGAGTCTCAGGGAGGCAGGTTGCAACTGAATAGGTTTGTAAAATTTAAAGACAGATGGAACTGAGGATGCTTAGACCAATCTCCTTGTGGAAAAAATAAGGAGTGTGAATTTAGGATGAGTCGGGGGAGGCCAATGTCAAGCAACCTTCTAGCAGAGCAGGCTAGAGATGCATCATACATCCATCTCTATCTAAATGCTCCCTCAAAGGCTGGGCTGGGATGCGATGTGAGGGGACCAGGCTTTGGGAAGTGGTACTTCCCACACACCAAAGGACTGGAAAGAGTTTTTAAATACTTTCACTGAAGAAATATACTAAAAGATACTACAAGATGTAGCCATTGGTCAGTTTCCAATGGCAGAATTCAGCTTTCAGATTCTCTCCAATATCTGGCTGGGGTCTTAGGGGAGTCAGGTGGTCTTTACCTTGAGGATATACTTCACCCCTCCATAAATCAGCTCCACATCCACAATGTTCAGCAGAGAATCTGCTGGGAGAACCTGGCCCCTGGAAGACAGACAGAGACCCTTCAGAAAGGACCACTTGGTTGGTTTTCCAGCTACTTCAAAACATGTGGAGCCACGACTCAGGCAAGAATTCCATCAGTGTTCTAACAGGGTAAGAAACATCACCACTGAGTTTTCTGACTAATGTTTCTGAGCACTGGAGGGGGGCATGCTTATTACCAGGGTGGGGGCAAGCTTTACCGGGCCCTCAGTTTATCGAATGTTTTCTAAGTAAGCACCCTCCGGCCAACATATTCTGGGAAGTGAGCACCTGACCCTCTAAGGAACCGACCGAGTGAACTTTGATTTTCTTATCATTCAGTTATCTTTGAGCTAATAACTAAGAGGCAGAACAGACCTTTCTGGCCTTTTGTTTGAAGGTGGCTTAAAAGGAAATGGAAAAGACCAAGAGTCCTGTGTGCGTGAGTGGGAAAAATACATTCTCATAACTGTTCCAACTGCCAACTCTCATCAATTTATTATGTTCCTAGAAATAAAAGAATTTAGAAAGTTTATCTCTGCCTTTACTGGAGACTCTGTGAGTACCCTCAGTCCTCTGACATCACACTGAGAGGCCAAAGTGCACCATTCTGCCCATAAGGAAGAGAGAGCCTTTTCTCATTAACAATCAATAGGCTGTTTCATTCACTCAATCTTCAGGGCTTCCATAGAAGCACCAGAGAAACAGGAAACCTGTGAAAACTCACAGGTCTAGGGAGTCCAAAGACCAAGGTCTGAGTCAAAGCTTCACCACTGATTAACCCAGTAACTTTGAATATCTTGCGGAGCCATCCTAGGTCTCAGTATCCTCACTTATAAAATGGGAACAGTTGTCCCTGTATGTCTATTATTTCCAGCTTCCCTGAGTTGCTCTGAGGGAAGAGACCACAAAGTGCCAAGAAACTTGCCCTATCATTATTTAATTAACCGTAATTACAGAATATGTTTGGGGAGAGATGAAAACATAAACAAGACAAAGGGAATAAGATTGTCCTCGAGAAGGCAGCATCCAGGTAGGAGAGGTCCAGCTGAGACACTGAGAGCTAGAAGTGGTCTTAGTGGCCATGGAGTCCAATGCCCTCCTTTTATGGAGGAACAAGGAGATGCCTGGAGAGGACCAGAGCATCTACAATCAGGAGAACCCCTGGTTTATTTTACAGATCAGGGTAACTGAGGCCAAGAGAAGGGAAAGACCAGTGAGCAGCAGCACTGGGTTGTAAGCCCTGTTTTTTTTTAATTCCCAAAGCAGTGTACTCATTTATAGTTAGAAAGATATGTATATGGCAATGCATTTCTATAGAAATATGGATATATTTATACCCATATATTTATGTACATATGGCAATGTATTTATATAGAAATATATGCATATGTGTGTATGCCTTTATGTGTATATATAAAAATATATACACATACATGCATGCATATATATATGACAATATACATATATATAAATTTATGTGTAGTGTGTATATGGATTTTAATGTATTTATTTATAAATTCATATATACATTTATATAAGAACTTATTTCTATACGTGTAAATATGAATAATTGACCCATAAATATAAATATATAAATCTATCCATATATATAAATACATTGCCATATATACATATATACACACATATAAATGTATATATACTTTTGCATGTATATGTAGGTATATATGTGTGTTTATATGTACAGACACATATATATGTATATATGTATATATACATTGCCATATATTCGCAAATACATATATAGATATAAATCTATCCATTTATATACATTGCCATATATACCTATACATTCACATAAATGTATATACATTTATATATAAATACATTACCATATATACATAACTCTATAAATAGATCCATCTATCTATATAAATACATTGCCATATATGCCTAAATATATAAATAGATATGTCTATCCATCTAGAGAAATACATTACCATATATACATATATATATGTATACACATACACACACACACACACACACACACACACACACACACACACCCCAGAGGGTGCCCAAGGGTCTCACATTTAGGCACCAGCAGCAGGTTATACATCTTACACACACTGGGCCAGGGTTGGTGCTCAGGCTGGGTAATGACCACACACTATACCTTTCCAGTGAATGCAGGAAGTCAGTCATACAGGTCCTGAACAGGGCATCTGCTACGTTCAAAGCTCCACAGACCACCCCAAGCATGATGTCGGGTTTCTCAGCCTAGGGAAGAATGACTTTTCAGTATGACCAGATGCCAGTCTCCTCAGCAGGGAGGGCTCCCAGGGCCACAGAGTTGGAGAAGGAGAAGGGGCTTCAGCAGGCAGGAGTCCAGCCTCTCTATGGAAGGATTATACACACTAACCTATCCAACAAATGATGGCCGGCCAGCCTCTGCTTGGAGACCCACAAGGATGGGGAGCTCACCACCTCTCAGGATGCCATGGAAGCCCAGATGAGGGCCTCTGAGAGAAGGAGACCGCACACTCACCTGCACTCTCTCAGCGATCAGGTGATCCAGCCAGCCTGTGTCAATATCGTTGTTCTGAAAATTCTCTGTCTCCAGCAGGTTAACAAGGTATTCCACTGTGGTCCTGAAATCTCCCCGGATCGACAGCTCTTTCAGGGCCACCACCATATTCCTTAGAAACACATATTTCCCAAATCGGCACTAATCCTTTTAATATTTTCTTACCAAGCCTCTCACACACAAGGGCATCACTCTACTACTTAGAATCATTGACTCCAGGGGAAAGCTGAAGGAGAACTCTGAAGATGAGACTCTTATGATCATAGATTTGGAATTGTAATGGACCTTGGGGACCACTGAGTCCCACCCCCTCATTTTACAGAGGAGGGAACTAAGGCAGACAGAGGTTAAACAACTTCCCTAGACACAGCCAGTAAGTGTCTGGGGCAGGATTTGAACTCGAGGTTTCCAAATTCAAGTGTAGTGCTCTACACACTGAGCCCCCAGCTGCCCTAGAAGACATCTCAAGCACAGAGGTTCATGTCCTCTCTCCCACTCTCACACCTGGTGTCCACTTTCTAGTATTATACAAAAAGCAGATTATTGGTTAGGAAGAAAGGAGGGGGAAGAGAATGAGGAAGGAAGGAGGAAAGGTAAGAGGAGAAGGGTGCAGGGCCTGGGGAAGGGGTACTCACGAGACAGCTTCTTCTCGGTTCTCTCCCCAGGAGAAGCAGTGCCCAAACTGAGAATCTGCAAACTCATGTAGGCCCCCGGCTGCCGCCACACTGAAGTAACCCCACACATTCTTGCTACTGCGGAAATTCAACTCCTGGACAGTCCCAGAGCTTGGCTTAAAACCCTGCAGAGAGAAGGAAAAAAACAGACTGAAGGATGGGTCAGAACAGAAACCTAAAGTCACTCCCAGAGGGCCTTGCCAGGGCACATGAGACATTTAACAGAGACTCTGGCAGATGCCCCTTATTCAACTGGAAAGCATGTCCAGTAACAAGAGGCTCACACATTCCAGGAAGGATGGCCTCCCTGCTCACGGGCGCTGGCTCTGACTTGTACAGCCCAGTAGGTAAGTAAAGGTAATGCAGGACAAGGATGCTTTGGCGTCAGGAGAGACCTGGACTCAGATCTTGCCTCTGAGATGGAGAAGTTAAGTCACTAAGAAGACACCTCTATCATCCAACCCCTCTGAGCCTCAGTTTCTGTAAAACGCAGGGAAATACTACCAGCAGCACCTGCCCTCATGACCGTGACAAGAAAGGGGAAAAGACCACATGCATAAAGCTCTTTGTAAACCTGAAGGGAAGTGTCAATGCACACAGAATTTCCTCCCTTTTCCAGGACTCAGTTTCCCCACATTTTCAGCCCCTTGTCTTGCCTCATCCGGGTTTTCGCTGGTGATCCTAGCAGCAATCACATGGCCTCTGGGAACAGGTGGATTGACGGGGTTGTCAAAGGAAATGGGCGTGACACCCCAGGGAGACTCTCCATACAGGATCCGGATGTCTTTCAGCCTGTTCAGAGGTACCCCCATGGCAATCTGTGCATGAAAGAGAAAAGTGTTCACACTGTTCTCTGACATGCTCTAAAAGGGGAGGCTTGTCAGTCCCATAGCTCAGGGGCTCAACCATCTCTGGACCCACAGAAGCCAGCCCTGTGCCTTGCCCAATGGGCACAGAGACTTGGAGGCAGGGCACCTTGAGTTCAAATCCCTCCTCAGACACTAACTTAGCTGCGTAACCTTGGAAAAATCACTTGACCTCTATCATGCAGATGGTAATAGCACCTCATCCCTACCTCAGAGGATTAAAAGAAATCTTCCAGTATCACAATCATATGAACACTTCGCAAACCATAGAGGGTCATGTGAACACTGGTGAGGATGAGGATGGTGTGCCAAGCACTATCTAAGATGCAGAAAAGTCTAAATAATGACAGTTTCTGCCCTCAAAATGCCAGGCAATGCAAACTAGCATATACGAAAGTTAGATAAATGTCAGACAATTCAGTCAACACTCATTAACCACCCAATAAGTACACAGAAAGAAACAAGTGCAAACTAATGAACATGCTCTCCCTCTCCCAAGAGGCAGGGGGCACCTCTCCCACCTCCACCCCCAGCCCATATAAGAGGGTGCTCACCTGCAGCTGAGCAGCTGGAAGATTGACATCAGCTATCATTTCTGTGCAGGGATGCTCAACCTGCAAACGTGGGTTCAGTTCCAAAAAATGGAAGTGACCATCTTCACTGTAGAGGTATTCCACGGTCCCTGCGCTCACATAGCCCACTGTTTTGGCCAAGCGCACGGCACACTGTGATAGTAAAGGACAAAGAGAGAAGCCAGGGAGATCATGGATTTCTTTCCACTCAACAGACCCAGCTGATACTCCCATGTACCCAGGGCTCGGGGCTCGGGGCTGAGGACACATGTGGTGCCCCCTCCTCCAGCTTACAGTCAGATACAGCGAAGAGCCCACCCAGACAGGCAGGAGGAAGGCAGAGGCTTGGATTCAGATAAGCAAGGAAGGAGATTTTTCCATGGAGTTGTTCATTCATGTAGCAATCACACAAGGCCATGAGGGGAAATGCATTCCTCTCAGTCCATTAATCACAGTAGCACATGAGAGGCTTGAGGACCTTGCCAATCACTGGTCCTTTTCCCCACTGGAAACAGGAAGCTTCCAGACCAACTTCATGGCATCTGAGAATTGGAAGGGAACTCAGTGCCAGTTCATCCAGACCCACCACCTCTCACTTCTTGGACACCTTTATATGGACTGTCTCCCCATGGTAGACCATAAGCTCTCTGAGGGTAAAGGCTAGCTCACTTTTGTACTGGTATCTTAGAACTATTGTAGGGCAATAAATCCTGCCTCCCTCCTTCCCTCTCTCCTTTCCTCCTTTCCTTCCTCTTTCCCTCTCATCCATCTTTCCTTCTTCCCTTCCTTTCTTCCTTTCCTCCTTTCTTTCCTTCCTTGCTTCCTTCCTTCTTTCTTTCTTTCTTTCCTTCTTTCTCCCTTTCCTTCCTTCCTTTTTTCTTCCTTCCTTCCTTCTTTCCTTCCTTCCTTCCTTTCTTCCTTCTTTCCTTCCTTCCTTCCTTCTCTTGCTTCCTTCCCTCCTCTAGACTGGTCTTTTCTCTACCTGATGGATCCCTTATACAACATGTCTCACAAGAGTCTGTTTACCCCCTGCCCCAGCACCTCTAAGGAAGGGAACTCCATCCACCCTGAAGTGACCCCAGTGCCCTTTGGGATATTCTCATCATGGGCAGCCTCTTTGTGCTGAGCTCCCATTTGCCTCCATGTCGCCTTTACCCACCAGGCTCAGTCTGCCATTGGAGATCAAAGAGAACATTTAGTTCCTGCCTATAAGAGCCCCATCCATCCAATCCAGTGATGGCCTTTTCCACACAGCCTTTGTTTGCAGATCCCCAGCACAGGGAGCCGACAGTCTCCAGAGGTGTCTGCTGCACTACTAGGGACCTCTCCCTGCTGGCAAGTTTTTCCTTCTGCCATACACCTTTGGCTGGCCCCCTTTGGACTCTCTGCAGCACAATGTCTTTCCTAAAATGAGGAGCCAGAACTGAGCCCAATGGGCGCAGGATTAGAATCAGAGGTCGCAGATCCAAATACCACATCGGATGCAGCTCCAAGGCCCTAGGCTAGCCATTCCCCCTCTCTGCCTCAGTTTCCTCATCTGTAAAAAGAGGAGGATTGACCTCTCTCCAACTCTGAATCAATGATCCTGCAAGCTTTCTGAGTACATGTGGAATCCTCAGGACACCAGGGGACCTTGTCATCTTCTCCAACATATTTGTCAGCTTCTGGCATGGTGCCTTTCTCTTAAAACACAGGGGCCATCCCCAAATTTTCTTTTTTTTTAAGGGAGGAAGACAAGGCAATTGAGGTTAAGTGACTTGCCCAAGGTCATACAACTAGTAAGTGTCAAGTGTCTGAGGCCAGATTTGAACTCAGGTCCTCCTGACTTCAGGGTTAGTTCTCTATTCACTGTAGCACCTAGCTATCCCCCAAATTTTCTGATGTCCTATTTTTTACCATTGTGGGTCAGGAGATCAGGGAAGCTGAGATTGATACAAGCTCAAAATGTCATTTCCTTCAAGAATTACTTCTTCTTTGGAGGTTTCAGAAAGCAAAAACAGGCCCTGATCTCATGGGCATTCTTGGGACCTATTTTTCACCCAAGAAGTCAATGAATTCATCAAGAGAGGCTTCCTCTTAAAGGGGCAGTTCTCATCTGGTGCTAAACCCCAGGGAGGCTGAGGGTCGTGCTCTGCACATAACCACATGTGGATTTCCCCACTTCTTGACCATCAGGACCTTTTTATCCCCTTCTTTCAAAGCAGACTAAGTTCAGCATCGATGTGGCTAAAGCCCCTTGGTGGGATCCCCCTGGGACCCTTCACAATAACTGTCCAGCCCATCAGAGACATGCCAACATTCTCTGGGATTTCTAGGTGCTTAGCATGGTCTTTATCATCACTGAGTGTAGGGTTCAAACTTCCTACCTCCAAATCCAGCCCTCTACCCAGCAAGAGTAGGGAACCTTTCTTGTGCTGGATACATTTGGAAGACTGTGGATCCCACTCTTCCTAGAAAAATGTTCTTAAATAATTGAAAGAAATGCTAGGTTCTAGTTAGAGGTTAGTGAAAATAAAGATATTTGATTTTTTCCTACCCAAATGCAAAGACCCCCTGAAATCTATCCATAGAGCATGGGGTCATGAACCTCAGATGGAGATCCCTGCTCTCCCTCTTACTTGCTGCCTCTAACCAATGAAGTTGCAGAAAGGAGAACATTCGAGCTGGAAGGGACTTGACTTCATTTTACAGTTGGGGAAGCCAGGATACACACAGAATGATTTTAAGTGACATCACAGCAGCAGGCCCAGGCCCAGAATCTGGAGCTCTTTTTCTCAAGTAGATGAATGCCCCCTGACCCCAATGAGTCGGAATGGCCTGAGGGCCACTTGACTCCTCAGTAAGGCTGGCCAGCTGTCCCCTTCCCCAGGCTTGGGCGCTAGGAAGCCTACCTGCTCCATATGCTCAAACACCATGGGCATGGCAATCGTGGCGGGAGCCTCCTCGATAATCTTCTGGTGCCTCCGTTGAATGGAGCAGTCTCTCCCAAAGAGCGACACGGCATTCCCATACTGATCGGCAAGGATCTGGACTTCCAGGTGGCGGGCGTGCTGAGCCAGCTTCATGACGAAAACTGGGGAGCCCGGGATCTCACTCTGCACCTGCAAAGAAACCAAAGATGCTTTGTCTGAGGGAGGGCAAGACTTCCTAACCAAGAACAGACAACAACTCTTGAAAGATGCCATTGGGGTAAAGTGATCTATTTTATATACTCTCATTTTTTGTCTTCTCAATGAAAGGGACAGGCATAGGAGGGAGAGAGAGAATTTGGAACAGATAATAAAATTTTAAAAATAAATATTTTAAAAAGAAGAAAAAACAAGTTCTATAATTATGTTTAGACAGACGTAGATAGATAAGGTCCCCCTTAGACACCACCTTCTTAAAACTTAGGAAATGCTCAATCTGAGAAGGGGGATCATGGGACTGTGGAGACCATGACAACTAGAGCATGTATTTCTATGGGACTTTAAAGTTGGCCATGCACTTTACAAATAGTATGTCATTAGCTTCACAACAACCCTGGGAGGAAGGTACTATAAATATACCCATTTTAAAGATAAGGAAATTGAGGCTGAAGGAAAGTCATAGTAAGTGTCCCTTCCAAAGCAAGTGACCTCCTTGTGGTTCCTCCAGCAAGATGCTTCCTATCCTGCTTTGGGGCATCTTCAGTGACTGACTGACTGGCCCATCCTTCTTCCTCTCTGACTCTTGGCTTCCTCTGAGGCTCAGCTAAAATCTTGTCTTTGCAGGCCATCCTCAATGCTAGCGCCCTCCCCCTGAGATTCTATGTACATGTATAGTATTTATACACATTACATGCACATGTGTGCTATACATATAAAATGCATACATAATACACACGATATACACACATGCACTATATACACGTATGCTATATACATATGCATGTGCACTGCATACATGTGTGCTATACATATGCACACATGTGCATGTGCGTTATACTATGTATATTTGTATACTATGCATGTACACACATGTGCTGCGCCATATGCACATGCATGTGTGCTGTGTGTGTACACATATATATTACTATACACATATATAATGCATGGTGCTATATCTATACATATACACATATTGTACTATACATACATATATACATGCATACACATGTACTATATATGTACCCATAAATATATATGTGCTATAGGTATACACACATACACTTGTATTGTGCATGTATATACACATAATACATATATGCATGTATACTATCTCGATACCTATACATGTGTATACATATGATGCCTATATAAATGTGATGTGCATAAATGTGAATGTGTGTCCATATATACATATATGAACTATGTAGAAACAATCTACATGTGTGTATGTCTATTATATATGTGTGTATATATCTTGACAGCATGTTAGTGGCTGGCACATTGTTTCTGCCCATTAGAATGTGGGCTCACTCTCTTCCCTGTCTCTGAATCCCAGCTCATGGCACCATTCTGGGCAGGAAGTGACCGTCTGCTCACTGCCTCTGCCATCAGAGCTCTGAGGGCAATCGGGGGATAAGAGAGGACCCTTAGAAGGGATGGTATGTCCAAGATCATGTCCAAGGTCAGTGACAGAGAGAGAAAGAAACCGGACTCCAGAGTCCCTGGCCAGTGTTCCTTCCTCTACCACATTCTGTTTCCCCTTTATGCTATAACATAAAGACATGACTGTGATCTAAAATATTCCCCTGATCTATACCATTTTTAGTATCTGTTATACAGTAAACAAAAACAGACTGGATAAATATTTTTCTTTATCTCAGTCCAGCAACAGAAAGAGTCAAGAATAGTGGAGAGGGCTTTGTGTTTTACAGCTGGAGGATCTGGATTCAAAACCTGACTCTTTTACTTACTAGTTGCATGACCTTGGACAAGTCACCTCCCTTTCCCTCAGCCTCAATTTTCCCTTCTGCAAAATGAAAGGATGATAAGACACAGCCTCTGTGGTCCCTCCCAACTCAAAATCTGTGCTCCTCTCTTATGAATACATGCACATGCACACGCATGCAAGCACACAACACACACATGCATACACACAACACACATGCATGCATACAACACACATGCATGCACCTAACACGCGCACACAACACACACGTGCAGCTTCATCAGCGCTTCTAGGACAGGGTGATAGAATGCGTAAGTCGCAGAGTCACGTGGGGCTTTGGAACAACATCAAAGGGTCAGGACAGACCTCAGAAAGAGTCAGGGTCTTACTTGTCTGAAGAGATTCGGGAAATCCTCAGCACTCTCTGCTTTCCGTATCCCTTTGCCTCCACCACCTTCCGAAGCTTTGATCATCACGGGGAAGCCAATTTTTTCTGCCGCCTGAAAACCAAATGCAGAAGAATCCCCTTGGAACATCAGGAAGCTCCGGGGCTCCCAAAGCTGGAGCTGAGCTGTGGCACAGGCATCCATCCAGCTTACCTGCAACCCTTCCTCCACGTCCTTGACACAGCCCTTGGCATATGTTTCTGGAGGGACGCTGATTCTTTTCATCTGCTGGAGATCCTCCTCTTGCCATTCAACGGTGAGACCTAGAGACCAGGGCAGAGAAAAGCTTAGTGAACTCTAGGAGGGATCCCTGTGACCCACGGATGAGGGGCTTCTGCTCCCAGGGCCAGTCCCTGCCAGGAGGATCCAGTCAAGTCCTGACATACCCATGCAGGTGGTGAGCCACCTGCCCATCTCTGTGCTAATAATCAATCCTCTAAGCAAGAAACCATAAATAATGGGAGCCTGGGACTTAACCCTCACTTTATTTCTGAGAAGACTCATGCACTTCAGACGTTACTTTTTAAAATTTAGAAAACCGGACTTTTACGGTAGGTAGAGGGAGAAAGGTCAGAGATTAGAAGCCCAGCTTCACACCATCCACACTCCCCCAGTCCGACTCCATTCCTGGGGGTCTCCTCCTTCCATGGATACAAGTCACGGTCCCTCTACAACTCTGCTAAGCAGCCTCCTGCTCATACCTCTATGGTAAAATAAAGTTTGAAAACCACTCTCCTCACAATAAGTGACGTTAGGGAAGCAAACATGATTATACCCATTTTACAGATCAGGAAGTGAATCAATTTGTCCATGGCCTGATTCAGGGACAAATCCCGGCTCCATCTCCTGGGCTCCCTAAGTTACTCCTTCGGCCCAAAAACTGGGGTCAGGTTCCCAAGAATTCTACTGGCTGTGGCCAAAGCCACAACTGACTTGGGGCAGGGAGGGCAACTATATGGGAGGAAGGGCAGGGGGCTTTTGCCTCTCTGGGACCACCAGCCACAATGGAGTCATCGTCCCACACGATCTGCCCCAGGCTCCATTCAGGGAGGTTTCATCTGCCCTAAGAATCACAGTGGTGGAGAATTGGAGTCTTATCTTACCACTTCCGCTCCATGGCAGCGTTGGAATCTGCAGGGTCTGTGCCACTATGGTTGAGGCAACCTTATCTCCCAGGGCCCACATGGCATTGCTGGGAGGGCCTTAAGAGAAAGGAAGGAAAGAAACATCCATTGAGGAAGTGCGTACTATGTGCCGGGCACCATGCCTAAGTGCTTTACAAACACAGTCTCAGTGGGTCCTCACAATCACCTTGGGATGTAGGAACTTTGCAAACCCTCAAGTGCTTTGCTTTTGGCACCATCCCTGTGAGCCCCAATTTAATGCCACCACTATGGCTGGGGCTGCCAACCTCCTCTTAAATGGGGGTCTCTGCTTGAAACCTGGTCCCCAGCCTCACCTAAGAAAGCAATGCCATGTTTCTGGAGCAGTTCTGGAAGCTTGGGGTTTTCTGAGGCATGGCCCCACCCAGCCCATACAGCCTAAAAATAGAAAAAATACTTCATTTACATACCCTGCCCTTCATCAAAAGAGAGCGTGACCTCTTTGCCCAGCACCAAGCATCCAGTGGGTTTCCAAGCCTGACCAAAGCAGACTCACCAGCCCATGGGGAATGCCAGTCCATCTCCATGAGCATGATGGCCATTCCCGGGATGCTGAGACCCCACGCACACACCCCCTTCTATTACCTGCACTGGAAGCCGCTTGGAGATATCCACTATCAGTTCTACGTTGGCGTAGTTGTTATTATTGGGCCCTCCAGGAACAGGGACGTAGTGATCAGCCATCTTGATGTACTCTGTCATTCAAGAGGTAAAAGGGAAAACACTGAGTTTACTGGGTAGCAAAAGGCTGAGCAGGACCGCACATCACTAAGGAGGCTTGCCCATATGGAGGGAAGTCTTCTGACCAGAAGAACAGATCCTATCTGCAGCATACGCTCACAGTTCTGTTTTAGGGACCCCATTTTAAGAAAGATGTCAACTCACGAGAGAAGGCAGAGGAGGGAAACACTGACACAGAAAGACTGGAGGCCTGTGGAGGATCACCCAGCAGGGCACAAGATCACTGTCTCCAGGGACCGGAAAGTCTGCATTGTGGGTGAGGGACCGATTTTGCTTTGTGGGCTTTCAGTAGAAAGAACTAGGAATGATGGACCACAAGGTGCCATAGCAGAAAGAAGATGAGCCTGGGTGGTGAGCCACTACCAGCTCTGCCACTTGGCCAGGTCACAGTTCCCTCTCTGAACCTCAGTTTTCTTTTCTGTAAAACAACAGGATTGTGCTAGAGGATGTCAAAGGTTACTTCCAGATACCTTATGGGTGTAAGTTACAAAGAAGCAGACTTTAAATCCGGTTGAAACAGCTGCTACAGCTATCTGAGAATGGAAGGGAGAGTCTTGGCGGGGCAGTAGCTTCCCCGTGACCTCTGCACAAGCATCTCTTAGTGAAAGTGTAGACAGGATTCCTGTTCTGGGGAACAGTCAGGCTAAGGAACCCCTGAGAGTTCAGAAAAGAACTGTTCCCAATAAGAGACCACAGAATCTGAGGGCCTCTAAGTACGATTCAGTTCCAGTCAGGATTCCCTTCCACAAGGTCTCTGACAAGAATTGTCAAGTCAGCAAGCATTTATGAAGCACCTAATGTATACCAGGCCTTGTAATAGGGATCACGATAATACAGAGAGGCTAAAGTTAGCCCTTACTCATAGTCTAATGTGGGAGATGACATGCACATAACCATGTACAAATAATATGTAGGTGGAAAAACTGGAGATAATCAACCGAGGGAGGGCAGGAAGATTGGGGAGAACTGGGAAAGGCTTCTTGAGGACAGTCGAATTTCAGCTGAGACTTGACAGAAGCCAGGAGGCAAACAAATCTAGGTAAGGAGAACAGCCAGGCCCCAAATTGGGAGATAGAACCCAAACTGAGCTAAGATAATGTCTATAAAACAGTCTTTGAATCTTAAAGTGCCCTATAAAGTAAGTCTTTTATTTTGGGAGGGAGGCAATCAGGGTTAAGTGACTTGCCCAGGGTCACATAGCTAGTAAGCATCTGAGGCAGGATTTGAATTCAGGTCACCCTGACTCCAGGGTTGGTGCTCTAGCCACTGTGCCATCTAATGTCCCTCAGTTTTTTATTTTTAAAAAGAGGCCTAATGATGAACATGGAACCCGGGGCACTGATGAAAATCCTACCTCAGACACTCTGAAAGCATGCTCTGAGCCTCAGTTTCCCCATCCATAAAAAATGTGAATAATCATATACTTCCTCACCAGGAAGGTGTGAAGAACACAGAAATTCTGATAATTTAAATGTTAATTAGTGTGATTATTGTCGATTCTAATAAGTAATGGGGGAGGCAGGATGGTATGAATAGAAGGGCAGCCCTGAAATTTTGTGCAATTTGGGAGATCTGAGTTCAGGTCCACGCACTGGCTCAAGTGCCAGGAAGGGACCAGTGTACATTGGCTGTGGGAGTTTCCATACTGGAAATCCCGGGCAGGAACAAAGTTGCACCCAGATCTGGACTACTTCTCCTTCCCCCAAAACAAAATACCTGCATTGGCTTTGAGGTCCTCCGGAGTGACCATGACAACAAAGCGGATAGCCCTCTCATTTCGAAACATCTCATAGGCCCACCTTCGAATTGATCGCATGCACTTGACAGCAGCAATGCCATTATTGGCAATGAGAACCTAAAGAGATGAAAGCCACACAAAGCATCAGTGTCTGGGGCATCTAACCCCGGACACCAGGCATCTCCACAGTGTGTGTGAATCCCAGGCCAGGGATACTACAGGTAGAAGGGACCCCAAGCCACTAATCTTGACAACCCTCCTCATTTTACAGGTTAGGAAACTGAGTCTGAAGGAGGCAAGGTCACTTCTTCAGATTATACAGGTAGTAATTTTATGGTAGGATTCAAACTCAGATCCTATGACTAAAGCCCACACTTTGATTCCTGTCCTGGTCATTGGCCACAATTTAACTGTAAAATGAGAATTAAAAACCTGCACTTCCTATCCCTAAGAGTTGTGGTGAACCCTAGAGAATGTGTGTATGTGTGTTCATCCTTTGTTGCCAAAAAAGATCTTGCCATCAGAGAAATAATGACATGACTTGCACTTGACTTTGTTTTGAGTGAGGGAGGGCTGTGCAGGTCACCAGCCTCACTTCTCCTCCAGAGCCATCTGAATCCAGTAACCAGATATTCTTTGGGATGACTGCAGATGACCCAGGATGAGGCAACTGGGGCAACTGGACTTGCCCAAGGTCACACAGCTAGGGAGTGTCAAGTGTCTTAAACCCTATAGAAATGGAAGTAATTATTAGCACTCGACTAGAATAAAACACAATAGTCACAAGTGATATTTTATCGAAATAAACACTTCAAGGATTCATGACTTGGTCACTGTGTCAGTACCCCTTTCACCAACACAGATTGTGATACCTTCCCTGAGTAGAGGCTGCCTAGGGGGTAATATATTTTTGAAAAATTCATACTCCTGGGACCAATCGAGTGATGGATCCCTCTGAACTTAGTGAGGCTAGTCTTCAGCTAGGAGACTTGCAGTTGTCACTAGACCTGTCAACCTTCAAGGACCCTGTCACCCCTAAATTAAGGGACAATGATGGCTATTCCCATCCACTCACGTTCTATAAGAGTTAATCCCTTTCATGTGTAACATATAACCTTCAAAGAGCCTTCAAACAGAGGAGAAAGGGTGATAGACAAACAGAGGGATAGAAGGGTGGCCAGGCAATCTGGTAGGCCTGGGTTCAAGTTCACATGCCAGTTGGTTGTGTGAATCACATCATATTGGAGGATGGAAGCCATAGACTGGGAAGACAGTGTTCTAGTCCTGGCCTCACTACTAAGGGCAAATTCCATTACCTCTGTGGGCCTCTGTTTCCCCATCTGCACAACTAAAGGGATTATTCATCTGAACGTGCTCTATTGAGGTATTGTAAGGGGTGGAGCCACAAGACCTGGGGGTGGGGGTGGGTTATAAACCTAACAACCAGAGCGGGACCCAGTACTCTGGCACTCCATGAACACATAAGATCTCTGTGCCTTGGATGGACACATCTTGATCTGAAATCCAGTCTCATTGTGCTATGTTCCTAATGAGATTATGGATTTGGAGCTGGACTGGCCAGAGGTTTCATTTACTCAAACTCCCTCATTTTGTAATTTGGCAAGGTTTCCAGTGGTGTGCCTCAGGAATCTGAGATGGTCATCATGTCACTTAACATTTTATTAATGTCTTGGTCAAAGGCTCAGACAGTAGGCTCAGCAAATTTTCAGCAATTCCAAGCTAGGAGGGATAGCTAACACACAAAAGGACAGAGTGGGTGTCCAAAAAGCATGGGGCTGTATATAATAAGATGACGTTCAATAGAGATAAGTGTAAAGTCTTACACTTGAGTTCAGAAAAAAAATCCATTTCACAAGCAAAGAATTGGATAGGCATGGTTAGGTTTATACAAAAATGATCTGGGGATGGTCTTCTAAGGCAAAATGCCTTCCACATTCAGAGAAAGAACTATGGAATTCAATCGCAGAATGTAGCAGATCATCTTTTGTGTGTGTGTGTGTGTGTGTGTGTGTGTGTGTGTGTGTGTGTGTATGTGTGTGTGTATTATGTTTTGGTTTGTTACATGATTTCTCCCATTCATTTTAGTTCTTCTACACAGCATGACTATAGTGAAAATGTATTCAATAGGAATGTATGTGTAGATCCTATATAGAACTGTATGTCGTCTTGGGGAGGGAGGGGGGTGATGGGAGTAGGTAGGGGGAAAAGAATCTAAGTTTTATGATAGTGATTGTAGAACGTTAAAATAAATAAAATGAATATATTATTTTTAAAAATGATCTGAGGTTCTTAGTGGACTGCAAGCTAGAATTGAGTCGGCAGGGTAACCTGGCTGCCAGAAAAACTGCACTGATTTTGAACTGCCCTCTGAATGGCATAGCTTCCTGGAACAAAGAAGTGATCATCCCTCTGGACTCTGCTCCCCACTCTGGAAAGTGTAGTCAGTTCTTTGATAAGCTGGAATGCAGCCAGAATGATGAAGGTCCTTGAATCTGTGCTATACAAGGAACTGGAGACATTTTGGCCTGAAGGGAAGGCTATGAAGGATCAGGAGAGCTGGCTATAAGTACCTCTAAGCCTAACAAGACTTGTTAAGTTTAACCCAAGGTCAAAGGAATAGGAGTATTGAGAAGTGGAAAAAGGACAAGGGCAGTCTAATAGCTCATGTTGAGCTTGTGGGCCACTAAGACCTCCAGATAGTTTTCAGACAAACTTCTTTCTAACCTTCCTGAGATGTCAGGAGAAATTCCCCTGACCATGAGTGAACCTCAGCAGCTACTGGGCTTTACCAGGAAGAAGCTAGATGACCACTAGTCTGGGAGAAATGAAACCGCTCACTCACTGTTACACAGGGAATAAGGGTCAGAACAAAAAACTGAATGGAAAGCATCTGATCACAAACCTAGTGTGCTTGGCTCATTCAGCCACAGCCTGCCTCCTGTAATCAAACTGTATTTTCTGTCAAGAGATAAAGGCTAACTGGAAACATCCCATCCCATGACCTGGCTTCTCACACAGCCCTCAAACCTGGCAGGGAAGTTTTGCCATAGACATTCCCAGGAACAAGGAAAGTTCAGCCTGCCTGCTTTGCAAGACTTGACAAGGTTGCTGGTTGATCCACAAAGAGTTTGGGGAGATCCAAGGGAGAAGGATGCATTTTTTACACCTAAACAAAAATCTACATGGAGCAAACCAACTCCCTGACTGACCTGGATGACAAGACCAAGGACAAGATCCAAGCTGACCGAGGTTTAAGTAGGTAGGTTTAGCCCCATCTAAGGAAACTGAGGCCCTGAAAGGTGATCCACCCAGAGCCAGTGTTCCAACCTGGGCCTCCTACCTCCAAGTCTTGTGAATTTTTTGGTGCATACTCCTTCAAAGGGGTCACCCCTACATCTGAAGCACCTTAGGATCAGGGAACCTGACCTGGGGTCTTGCTCACAGTGGGCACCAAGGATCTGTCAAATAACTGAATAAGAAAGCCCCTTCCAGGGATGAATTTGAACATCTCTCCCAATTAATTTCATATTAGGTCACACAGGCTCGGGATACAGAGACCCCATGAGACAAAGTCCCTGCCTTCAAGCAACTTATACTCTAACGGTGGGATACATCATTCCCATAAATAGCCATAATAAAAGGTAGGACATGTTACATGCGAAGGAGGGATGTCCTAAAGGAAGGAGCACCACACAGAAGAGAGAGAAGATGGTGTGATGATGCAGATGAGAAGGGACAAGTGAGAAGAAATGCCAGGGCATACAGCTAGCAAGGGACAAGGCAAAGATCAGAAACCAGCAAATCTGACCTTCGAGTCAGGGTACTTTTCCAGCTGGGGAAGTGTGAGGAAGGGGAAAGGACGGAGACGCAGAGGAGGAAGAGAGATGAAGAGCAAGGGGAAGCCCTGACCCAAAGGTATCACAGCAAGGGGGTTCCAGAGGCAGCTACCCACCCTGGAGAGGGAAGGTGTCTCAATGCTGTCCGAAGCTAGGAGGAAACAGAACATCTGTACCTTTTCAATAATGTGATTCCCCCCAAAGCGAGTTACAAACTCAGCCGGAGAGGCGACTGTGAAGTCCCGGTGAAGGTCCAATTTCTTCTGTTCTCGTCCCCTTTTCACCAGGTGCAGTCCTGACATGCTAGGCCTGGAGATGAAAAATGAAGGACGGAATAAGTGGAAGTCTGGAGGTCTTAGCTCTCTAAAATACGTGGATCAATGCTTGGGCGCTCAGTAGAGTGACTGAGAGAGGCTGCCTCAGGAAGCTGCCCAGGGGCATCAGACCATTGGGAACTGGAAGGAACCTTGGACATACAGGCCAAGTCTCTCATTCCACAAGGTGAGGAAAGAGGCCTGGGAGGGAAAACCACTTGTCCAAAGTCCTGCAGTGAGTGGGCAGCAAAGGGAGGCTGAGAATTCAGCTCCCTTGGCTCCCAACCTAAAGGTCTTCCCACTGTCCCATCAGTGACCCTTCCACACTCAAAGCTGAAGGGTGGGGTGCTACCGAAACAGAGCCTGGCTATCTATCTCCTCTCTAAGTCTCTCTCTCCTAAACTAAAAATACAGGTAAACAAGCTCTCTCTCCCTCTCTCCCTCCCTCCTCTTTCTCTCTTCTCCCTTTCTCTGTCTCTGTGTCTCTTCATTATCTCTCTGTCTCTAGACTAAAAATACAGATGACAAGCGCTCTCTCTCTCTCTCATCACCTGTCTTCTTCTTTCTCTCTCTCCTCTTTTCTTCTCTCCCCCACAAGGGTACTGATGCAATGTTGGAATTTAGGGTTCATATATTCAAACTACAGGGAGTCCCCGCTCCTTCTGGAGAAGAGCACCATGTTCCCCAGCGCCTTAGAAGGATGGGGGGCCTCACTAGGGGAGGGAAGGGCTTCTGGTTAAAGGATTTGGTTAAATGAAGAGTGGATTCATGTTGTCCCACATAGGATCCCAAAGCCCCAGGAAGCAGATGTCTTGTAACTCTCCCTTAAAACAACAGGATTACAAAACCAGCCTTTTCCAACTATATGGTCCTACAGAATGGCAGAAAGGGCAGCAGCTGGGAGCCAGGAGTTCTGGGTTTGAAGCTCACAGGTGTTCCTAGCTGTGCCCTTAGTTCACTGTTCACCTGTGGGTAACACATTTTCGTGTCCTGTCCAAGAACGGCACTGGATGAGCATCAGTCAACCAGTACAAGGGTCTCATGGGACATAGGAGGAGACCAACTTGCCCAGGTAGAGCTGGGCTCCCAAGCCAGGTCCTCTTTTTCTTCCGAGGTTCTCTCTATCCTTCCACATCCTCCACTGAAGCCTAGATGTCTTCTGGGATCTTTTCAAGGACTTGGATTTTCAGCCTAGGGGATTGGTCTTGATTCCAAATAAGTGCTAACAAAAAAAGTGAGTTTCTAGAGCTTTCTATATTGTTAAAATAATTTTTTCCTCCTAAATATGCATACTTGGTATTATTCTAAATGACTAGTAAATCATGTCTCTATTGAAAACCAACAATAATGGATTAAAAATCAGAGCAAGTCTAAAACTGGGGGGAGGGAATCTGCTGATGATAGTATATTATTAGAAGGGACCCCAAAGAACATCTAGTCCAACTGAGGCCAGCCAAAAAGGAGAAGTCCCACAGCTACTTAGTCACAAAACAAGGATTTGAATTTGGGTCCTCAGACTCCAAATCCAACATTTGTTCTAACTATACCCTGTTGCTTCTCATAACCATGCCAGCTTAAAAGAAAATAGCCCCTTGAAAAACACATTTTGAACTTTTAAAATCCTCAACATAACAACCTTTCTAAGATTCCTTAGGTTTACAAAGCATTTTCCCTACAGCAGTCCTATAAGACAGGGAGAGGGTGCAAAGATTATTGTGCCTATTTTAAAGATGAGGAAACTGAGATCCATTTGGATGAAGTCACCTACCCACTTCACCATTAATGGATAGTGGAACCATTGGGAAGACTCTGCAGCTAATGTCATCTTAAGAATACAGAGATCAGGCCAACAAGGTGGTGTAATGGAGTCCTGCAGTCAGGAGGATTTGAACTCAATTTCAGTCTTAGATATGGTGACACTGGGAGAAAGAATGGAAGGAAGGAAGAAAGGAAAGAAGGAAGGAAGGAAGGAAGGAAGGAAGGAAGGAAGGAAGGAAAAGAAAAGAAAGAAAGAAGAGAGAAAGAAAGAAAAAAGGAAGGAAAGGAAGGGGAATGAAGAGAAAGAAAGGAAGAGAAAAGAAAGAAGGAAAGGAAAGGAAAGGAAAGGAAAGGAAAGGAAAGGAAAGGAAAGGAAAGGAAAGGAAAGGAAAGGAAAGGAAAGGAAAGGAAAGGAGAGGAGAGGAGAGGAGAGGAGAGGAGAGGAGAGGAGAGGAGAGGAAAGAAAGGAGAGGGGAGGGGAGGGGAGGGGAGGAGGAGAGGAGAGGAGAGGAGAAAGGAGGGGAGGAGAGGGGAGGGGAGGGGAGGAGAGGAGAGGGGAGGGGAGGAAAAAGGGGAGGAAAGGAGAGGAGAGGAGAGAAAAGGAGAAAGGAGTAGAACATCCAGATGAGTCTGTAATTCATAATAAACAGAGTGGCTGCTTTCATGAGACCTTGGCGCCTCGGTCTCCTCACAGATGACAGATGAAGGCATACTGGACCCTATGTGCCCACAGTTGTCGCATCTTCCTCGAGCATCAGAGCCCTGTTTTCTGGTACCCTTTCAGGGTCAGCAGTGAGTGTTCCATCATGCTGGGGCAGGTTGCTGTAGGAATGCTGGATTCTGGGTCTGGAGTTGGGTTTGAGCCAGTTCTGCAGCCTTTCCGACAGCACCTACAGTTTTAGCCTCCTTAATTCCCTCTGAGAAATGGGAACGATCACGCACAACCCTCCTTTGTCAAGCTTTATCAAATTGCTCAATGCTATAGAAACAAGAACCTTGGTGACCATCGATAGGCATGCCATCAGGAGGTCGAGGGTCTGCAACATCCTGGGCAGAGGCGCTCCTTCCATCCACACACTGAAGGCCACAATTCACCTCCACCTCCTAGCAGACCATGTGGGGCCAAAAAGTGTTACTGGGGCACACACAGAGCCTGTCGCATAGGCCCACGCCTGAAGTTGTTCCACCAGAACACAGGCTTCCTGAGCGCAGGGATGGCTTCATGTGTTTCTAGCACTGCGCCTGGCACAGATGCTTTTTACTGATTTGACTGATTGATTTACCACTTGATAGGAAAAATCAAAGCTTGCTCTCTGTTGGCACAGCCTGTGGATGCCATGATGTGGCATCAGAGGAGAAAGTCAGGAAGATAAATGGTCCACAACCTGGACCCCAATGCCCTGTCCTTCTGACATCAAGTCTCACACATGACTAACTGCCTCCAACAGCTGAGTCACTAGCCCATCAAAACCCATGGCCTAAGCTCCTTGTACATGAGGCAGGGGGGGGATTTCCTATTTCAAGTTGAGTCCCCAAGACAAGCAGTTATTTTTATCTGTTTTCAACTTAAGGTATAGGAGAGCCAAGTAGGGCAAGAGTTAAACTACCAGAATCACAGGATGGCAGAACTGGAAAGGGCCTAAGAACCCAGAACCATGGGGGTCAGAGCCTGGCAGGTCCTATGAACACAGAACTGTGGTCAACAGAGCCTGACCCAGCCTGGTCTCAGTCTGGATGGAGATGAAAGGTCAGAAGCTGAGGGTGGGATCTGGAATCTGAGGGGCACTGGGATCTGGTAAGAAGGGAGGAGTGTTCCAAGGGGCCTTGGTCACTTCAGGAAAGAGCTTTCATTGGAGTAAGCTCACACTCAGGACTTCCTGAATACTGAGAAATCATGGGCAGAGGAGAGGAGCCCCCTCACCCAATGCAGGCATCATTCCTTTCTCTGTGAAAATGAGAGGTTTGTGTCTGACACCCTATCCACTTCTAATATGCTAGTATTCTAAGTAAGGACCTGAAGGAAATCTGGAAAGACAACTGATAGAACTAGCGCTATCCCACCATCCTTGTGGCAGTGACATTGACAGAGAAAAACTATGGGGCTGGAGGGGCCGCTGAGCATGGACTGGGAACTGGGAACCTTCCCACAGGAGATCAAAAGTGTGTGTCCATGTGCCAGGGCTGAGTCTGAAGTGGGCTGCTCTCTTCTCAGCAGAGAGGTGGGAGAGTCGGGTACAGAAAGAAGGATTCATTGTCAGACATGGTTAACAGGTTGACTTGACCTTGTCTTATAGATAGATGGAGGGATGGACAGATGGATAGATGGATGGATGGATGGATGGATGGATGGATGGATAGATGGATGGATGGATGGATATATATTCAAATAAATACATTAAATAATATATTGACTATATATAGTCAAATTAACATATGTTAAACATATACATATTAAACAAAAGCATTTCGTAGGCAGAAGGAGATCATTGAAAAATGATAATTAAAAAAAAAAGTAGATAAAACTTTGAATTTCAAGATTTAGAAACAGAAGGTACCTTAGAAATCATTGAATCCAACACCCTCATTTTACAGATGAGGAAACTGAGGCTAAGAGATTTACCCAAAAATCTCATGACCAAGATGTGCATGTAGTAAGTATCTGGGACAAGAAGATTTGCACTCAGGTCTCCCTGATGCCAAATCTAGAACTCCATCCCCCAGGTCCCCTGACTGCCTTTAAAAATTCTCAGACCATGGTAACTCACATTTGTTCTATTCCTTCTATACAACATGACTAATGTGAAAAAAATGTTTAACAAGAATGTCTATGTAGAGTCTATATCAGATTGCAAGCCATCTTGAGGAGAGGGGAGGGAGGTGGAGAAATTTAAAACTTATGGAAGTGAATGTTGAAAGCTAAAAATAAATAAATAAATATTTTGGGGGGAAAAAAAATGAATGAAAATAAATAAATAAATAAATAGAGATTCCCAGACCTCAGCTACAGAGTCATAGACTGCTGCAGCCAGAGGGACAAGGGGAGACACAAAATGTCAGGGCCAGAAGAAATGATGGAGAGCCTTGCTTTATTTCTTAAATTGCCAATGATCTCATTTTGTGAAGGAGGAAACCAAGGCCCAGGGTCATATACCTAACAGGGGCAAAACTGAAATTCAAACCCAGGTCTCTGCCTCCCAGGACAGACCCCCGGCTCTGGGGCAGGCCACCTCTCTCTGCAGCCAAGATCACCTTAGCCACCAACACCCACCCCTGGAATACAAGCACTGAGTGGTTTGAGGGGTGAACAAATGGGGAATACATGGACAGGTTTTGTCTAGATCTATATGGTATTATCTTGGGACAAGCTCTCTGCCTCTGTTTTTCATCTGTAAAAATGGAATAATAGAGCACCCTTCCTCTCAGAGGCTACTTCGGGAACATAAAATACACCCAATTAAGGAGAACGCCAGCCTACCTCCCCTGTCTTGGCCTAAATTTTAGTCATCCTTCCATGGCCAGGCCAAGGCCTGCCTCCTTCAGGAAGCCCTCCCAGACTGCACCAGCCCAGACTGAGCTTGCCTCCCTCTGACAGGCTGTAACACATGTAACAGGCTTGATAAGGAATTCTCTCAAATCTATTAATTTATTAGATTATTACATAATACAATATTAAATTTATTATATCATTAATACTGAACTCTCCTACCTCTGAAAGTCTTCCTGTCTGTAACACACAGCTTGATAAGAAATTCTCTTAAATATACTAATTTATTAAATACTATATTAAATTTATTATATCATTATATCATATATTATATCATTATACCATATATATCTGAGCTCAGTAGTTAACATCTGTAACAAATGGCTCAATAAGGAACTCTACTAAATATATTAATTTATTATATAGTAAATTTACTATTAATACTGAATTCTCCTACTTCTTACAATCTGTAACATATGGCCTAATAAGGAATTCTCATAACTATATTGATTTATTAACTTATTATATATTAAATTTATTATATCTTAATACTGAGCTCTCTTACCTCTTCCAGTCTATAACACATAGCCTCAGGAATTCTCTTAAATGCATTAATTTGTTATATAATATAGTATTCAATAGGTTACTTATTATATACTATTAATACTGAGCTCTCCTACCTCTGACAGACTTACTCTCTATGACAATCAGCTTGATAAGGAATTGTCCTAAATGGATTCATTTTTCACTTTTCCAAGCTAGGCAGCAGGGTTTCTCTCAGATACTTCTCCCTGATCCCCCCGAGCACTCACTCCAAGGAATTCCCCAAAGCCAGGTTCCCCAACATGCCTGGTACAGTCACTGTCATCATCAGCCCAGAGCTGACTCTCCACGGCACTGGCTCCATGGCCCCCCTGTGCCCATCTGCCACTGCCATCACTTTCTGGATATATCCCTACTCTTGATGCTGCCACCTTTGGCATCGCCCACCTGGGTACAGTAAACAGTTGGCTGCTTGAGAGCCTCTCACCTGGAGAAAAGTCACTAGAACCCTAAGAATTTGACTTCCTTGATGCAACGGAAACCAAGCTCTCCCCTAACCCCCCAAAGAAGAAGAGCTATTCAAAAGCCCTAGGTGTTGGTAAAGTACCCCAAGAAGAAGGCTTAGGTGTTGCAAGCTACAGACCAAACACCCAGAGATCCAAAGAACAAAGCCTCCCCAGGAGAATAGGGGGGGCTGGTGAAATTCAAGAGCAAAGAAGACAAGGAAATCTGTTTCATATTGAAATTCTACCTTGCTCTTTTTAGCACATGACTTTCTTATGTATGATTTTAGAGGAGAAAAACCGCTGCTCCCACGCAGCTTTTTCCACGGAGCTCCTGCTAACTAACGTCCCACGGAACACCAGGTTCTGGGGAGCACACTTTGGGAAATAGCGTCCTGGGCGATGAGGTCAAAGCCCCCTTTCAGCACTCAGATACTGAGGAAAGTACAAGTACTGAGTCACATCTCAGGGAGGAAGTTGAATCATTTATGAAATTAAGAACTGTTTTAATTTCATAAGCCAAGGGCAAAGAAAAGTTTGAACTGAGTCCTGCCAGTCTAAAACCTCAAGGGCGACCATCAGGCCCCCCTCAACTATCCACACTCCCATTTGCACATCAGATCCTCCTAAAGAAAATCCCAAATCCATCGCCTGGAAGACTGGCTTGGAGTTTTTACAAATGCATACATGAACACTCAGTCTCCCGTGAGCTTCAGGGTGACATGGAGGTGACCGCGAAGGCCTGATCCTAAAGTGCCCTGGCTGTGCAGGGCTGGGGACGGGGTTGCCCATGGAGTGCCCGCAGTCAGCCAAGGAGATCAGCAGCATTTGAGTCGAGGAGCTCACCACCGTCCGCCTGACCTCTAAGTGACAAAGTGTGGGGCTACCCCTAGCCACAAACAGTCCAATTCCCGTTTACTGGCTGTTTTCCTCACAACAGGGGAATGTCCCGGGCTGCTTTTCAAGTCTGGTTTGTGCCCAGCCGGGTTCAGTCATTCGGTGGTTGGTTGTTCCACTGACTTCAAAGTCTGCCCTCTCGCCACAAAACCTCCTAAGGAGTCACATCTCTGTCCACCAGTCCCATGCTAGGGATGCACCAGAGCACAGGTCAGCCCCTCTACTTCCTTTCGCAGGAGGGTCATTTCTAGATCCCACAGCTCCTGCAGCCCCAGATCAGAGGTGCCCACCCATCGGGCCCAGGCGGAGGGTCCGGGGCTGGTACAAAGGCAGCCCAGGTTTGCCCTAACTGGAGAACGCAAAAGCGAATGCGAAGGGGAGAATGAAGCATGTCACTTACTTGCCTCTTGAGCCCAGGAAACATCGGTTGCACTTTGCAGGGCTCAAGCCCACACTAGTGCTGCTGTCATCGGGAGCGGCTCCCTGTGCTCCCAGCAGAGCCATCAGCCCCCAGGCAGATGCCCTGGCCTCCAGGCACCGGCCCCAGAAAGGAGGGACAGGAACCAGTGAACCAGCACCAGGGCCGGTGGCTTCCAGACAAGATGCAAGGAAAAGGGGCACTCCCCTTTAAAAATCCATTGCTCGCCTGCCAGGGGAAAACTCTGTCTCCTCCACCTCCTTCTCCTCTTCCTCTCATCTCTCCAGGCACCAAAATCTACTGAGACTTGAGCTGGCCTCCCCTTCCATTCTGAAATTGGACCTGCCTCTAAGTTTCCAGGGCTCGGCTCCACGGGCCTCCATTTCTTTCTGCTCCCCTCCCCCCATCCCAGTTCCTTCCCATTCCGGAGGCGGTCGGCGAGGGGCTCATTAGCAGCCCCAAGTGGTGCCCGTTAGTAATTCTCCGGACGTGACCTGGAGCGGACCGAAAGCAGCCACCAATATGGGCAACCAAGGGTTGCCCGGGGTTCCAGAAGAGACCTGGCTCCTAAAAAGTGACCAATGGAAAGTGATCACGGACCTTGGCTCCCCCTCCGGGGGCAAGGGGCCAGAGAAGACCAAGGGAGGGGGCTACTGGCCAAGAACAGACACGTCTGCGTGCTATAGAGAGGGTAACCAGGGACCTCTCATGAGGAAAGGCCAGATGAAGCAGGGGCTCCACCCCTGGGGAACATCTCCCCCAGCACCTAGCACCCAGTAAGTGTCTGCTGGCCAAATGGGCATTCTCAAAGGTCAGTGGTGTAAGGATTATTACCCCTATTTTACAGAGAAGGAAACTGAGGCAAAGGCTTTAAGTGATTTGCCCAGGGTCACACATCTAGTGTCTGCGGACAAACTTGAACTCAGGTCTCCCTGACTCCAGGCCCTGTGCTCTAGCCACTGTACCACCTGCTGCCCAAGCTCTAACAATACCACTCTGCATGAATGTATCACAATTCTATTTCAGGAAGAGACAGAACTGAACAGGACCTTCATTTTACAAATAAGAAAACTGAATTAGCTAAAGGAGGCAAATATCCTGGAATGATCAGGACTAGAGCCTTCTTCTCTAAGACCCCTTACAAGTAGAGGGGACCTTCGTGGCCACAGAGTGCAGCCCCCTCATTTTATCAATAAAGAAACAGAGATTCAAAGTAACTGAAGTAACTTGGGGAACGTCACACACCTTTGCAAAAGTCAGGCAGAATTTGAATTCAGGTCTTCCTGATTCCAAGCCCAGGGACTTCATTCACTATGCCAGCTGCTTCCTCCATATGCCAAGTTGAATGAGAAGGTCAAATGCCACCATCTCCATGACATCTCTCCAAGATTCTTCTTTGCCATATGGAAGAGATCTTTCTCAAATCTGACCTTTATTTACCTTTCAAGTACTTGTTGAAGTATTTCAAGTAGTCTTGTTTCATCTTAATTAAATATATATATATATATATATATAAATGGAAAGATAAGTCTATATCTATATATCTCTTTATATGTCAACATATGTATATAGACATATACAAACATGTATGTACATCAGTACATATTTTACCTCCAGAGGGCACTCAAACCCAGGGCAAGGACCAAGTCCTTATTTATATTTCGCCTATCCATTTGATAAGGGAAGTTAGGCGGTAACGAACCTAGAGTCAGGAAAACTCCCCTTCCTGAGTTCAAATCCAGCCTCAGACACTTGCTAGTTATGTGACCCTGAGCAAGTCACTTCACCTTATTGGCCTCAGTTTTCCCATCTGTAAAATGAGCTGGAGAAGAGAATGGCAAACCATTCCATTATCTCTGCCAAGAAAACCCCAAATGGGGCCATGAAGAGTCAGACATGACTGAAACCAACTGAACCAAAATCCACTTGATAAAAATTTGGTGAGAGGATGAATTTTCATTCTCAAAACTATAAGAAGAAAAGCAGTCTAAATGTTAAGTGAGTCAGGTGTGCTGGCAGACACCTCTGTCCCCAAATCTCCCTCTTCTCTATGCCCACTTTTCCCTAGATTTTACCACACTGGATGTAGGATACTGAGCTGCCAGAATCAGTATTCCACAAATACTATTATCCAGCTGTATATAAATCCCTAAGCACATTTCTTTCAAAGGGATGAAAAGTGCAGTCTGGATGTACAGTAAATAACTCTGAGATGATGAACATTTGTTTGAATCAGCTGAGTTGTCTTGGGTAAGGTACATCCCAGACTGAGCCGCAAGGGATGTCAGAGGTCATCCCATCTGTCCTCCTCATTTTACTGGGGCCCAGAGAGGTGAGGAGATTTGCTCCAGGTGACACAGAGAACCAGGGGGAGAGATGAGAATGGCGGTCTTCCAAGTCAATCTTACTCAGTACCTACTATGTGCTGGGCACTGAGGGGAGACAGAGACCCTGCCCTCCAGGATCTCACATTCTAATGGGGAAGACAGGTACAAAGGAGATCTAAACAGAGTCAATCGGCAGTAAAACTTCAGGGAGGGCACTAGAATTCAGTATTCTAGTTTTTTTGTTTTTAAACATTTCTTTCCCAATTGTTAATTAGATATTTTCCAGCGTCCCAATGTCACCAACTCCTGAAGGAGACAGAACAGTTATTAAAGCAGGAGAAGGCTCAGATGCTGGAGGGGAGAAGACTCAAAGCTGGTATTAAGTAACTAGCCTTGACCTTCCTATGGGCCAGTTAGTTATTTGGATGAACTGAAGTGCAGATCAGCTTACAAAGCTCAATGACAGATTTTCATGGACTTGGAGACAGGGTACCTGGGTTCAAATTCTGAATCAGACAGAAACAGGCTGTGAGAATCTTGGACAATGAGTTAGCCCCTCTGAGCCTCAGTCTATGAAATGGGCAGATACCCACTAAACGAGAGGTCTGCGGAGCAGAAAGTGCTGGCCAACCTTAAAGTGTGCTATCGCTGGATGCCACCAACACCATCATTTTTATTATGATTTTATATAGCCACAATTCCATCATCAGTGTAAAGAAGAAACAGTCCAAAACTCAGGTACCATAAGGGATATTTTCCCCTCTTTTCTCCGCCATCTTTTTCCTTCTGACCCAACAGATGGGGAAGGGAGGGCTGCTAACAAATTGCTCTCTGTGGGGCCATTCAGTCAGATTCCTGGATCTTCTCTCTGGGGGTCAAAGATAAGCTGACTCACACTTCAGGGTAGGATTCAAAGGAGTTGGAAATAAGAAATCATAGCAATGTACTTGACCCTTCAAAGAGATAGCATTATTATACCCATTTGACAGATAAGATGAGAAAACTGAGGCTAAGATCTAGGAAAGGGGCTTGCTCCTACTAGGTCTTCTAAGAAGGGGAGGTGAAAGTTTTGAAGTCTCAAAACCAAGGCTCCTGACTTCCCAGTCCCTTAATTCCTTCCATTAGCCCAGGGTCCTTTTTTGACATTTCAAGACTATGCCCAAAACAAAGTCTGTGTGGGTGCCAAGCATTTGGATTTCTTGTGAACAGTTAAAGTTTTGCTACAATTTAGTTCTCATGTTACTGGCCAAAAATATCCAAGGGCCCTTATCAACTGTCTAAATTCAACTTGATACCACAGGGGGAAAATGTAGGTCAACGACAATGTGTATGTTAAAAATGAAAGAAAGAAAATTAACTGAGAATTGTTAGGGCAGACAGCCTAGCCTGGGAATCAGGAGAGTCCAGTTCAGTCCCAGGCCCTCTACAGGAGAATGCTGGGATCCTGGGCCAGTCCCATCCCCAAGTCTGGGGGACTCAGTTTCCTCCTCTGTAAAATGAGAAGGCTGCACCAGATGGTGTAATCCTCATAGATGTTCTGGTGTGGAACCAAGTGAGGGGAATGACATCTCCCCTCACTTTGGGAAATGGTAAAAGAGAGCTGGCCAGAATTGAAGGCAGGAGTGGTTAAGCTTAGAAGCACACAAGGTCAGAAAAGGAAAGCACTTTCAAGAGAACAGGGAGAGGCCTCAAGTTCATCAAGGCCGACGGTTCTCTGTAACAATTGTGGTCCCTTTACAACAATTTATAACAATTATTGGGGCAGCTAGGTGGTGCAATGGACAGAGTACCCACTCTGGAGTCAGGAAGACCTGAATTCAAATCTGGCCTCAGACACTTACCAGCTGAGTGACCCTGGGCAAGTCATTTCACCCTTTTTGCCTTAGTTTTCTCATCTGTAAAATGAGCTGGAGAAGGAAATGGCAAACCACTCCAATATCTCTGCCAAGAAAACCCCAAATGGGGTCACAGAGAGTCTGACTCACTGAAGCAACACACAGGTTGTATCAAATGAAATAATACATGTAAAGCACTTTACAAACTTTAAAGAGATATAGAATTATTATTATATAATCAAACATACCTCCTGTAGCCTGAGTAATTTGTTTTACAAATATATATATTATTTTTCAAATGTAAAATTTCAAATTATTTTCAAATGTATATATTTTTCAAATGCTGTCGGGATGAATAAAATAATTTTTTTAAAGTTCATGGTGCCTTTTTGCCCCCACACTCATCAGAAATGGTTACTAACAGTAGAACTATTGTCACGTGGGAATCTTGCCACTCAACTCCTCAGAACCACTGACCTCATCCGACCCCCTGTCTTACAGCTGCGGAAATTGAGGTCCAGCGGAAGGCAGGGTCACATAGTCCAAGGGTGCCCGAGGCTCAGCAGAACCAGACGCAGAGCCCAGTCATGCCACCAGCTTCCCAGTGTCTTGCTCCGCAGTAAGAGAGAGATCACCAGGGAATAAGATGGAAGGATGATGGGCCAGGCTAAACAACCAATCTGGTGTGGGGTCTCTTCTTTCTGGATGGTCAGTCAACAAGAGTGTAAGAAGGGCCTCCACTGGGTCAAGTAGTGGGCCTTGAAGGCGAGTGTAGAGCACTCCCCTCGTGTGGGAGGTGTCTCTAAAAACCCTGGGCACCTCACTCAGTTTCCTGGGGGATATATCCCCATCGCTGTGGGAAACTGCTCTTACCTCAAGGAGTTAAGAATTTAGAAAATGAACAGAAGGAGGAAAATAAACAAGGAAAGCCTGTGCCTGGCACATCCCTTATCAATGAGTCCTCCCCTCCCTCCTCCAACAGAGGATAGCCACCCCTTAAAGGCACAGGGCAAGGAGACCAGCGGCTGGGGGCTGAGGCTACTTTAGGTGAGGACATTCAGAACACGGAGGGCTTGAGGCCCAGCTCTGATTCTCTAGGAAGAGAGCTACGGCCCCTTGCAAAACTAAAATCTAGAGACACAATGGCAGTCTAACTGTGGAACTTGGAATAAGCACCTTCCCCCTCTGAGCACGAATTTTCTCCTTTGTAAAGGGACTGGACTTGTCTCTGAGGTCTAATGCCCACTTCCAACAGTCTCTGATTAAATCTCTAAGCAAGCCTAGAGTTGCCTATGGGAACAGGAAAGACAGAATGATTTCTCTCCAACAGCAGATTCAAAAGAGCAGCAGAAATTTGGCAGATCTCAGCAAGTCCTTGCCAGAAGAGGGTTGGGGGAGAGGACAGGCGGGGCAGCTCTGCCAATGTAGACCTGGGTGACACTGGGCCTCAGTTACCTCACCTGGAAAACGGACATAATAAGGCTTACTCAGTCAGAGCCATGTAAACATAATCTACCAACAGGGTTATCTCAACTGCTCTGGCTGAACAGGAGTAGTTCTGACCCTCAGGATTGCTAAGAATCAAGGAAATGGGGAGGGTGATGGGCCAGGAGCTAAGAAACCTGGGTTGGAATGGAAGCAGTTCAGGAGTGGAGACAAACGATGAGATTTGGAGCCCGGGCCTCCAGGTTTGAATCCTCCCAAAGTTACTGAAATTTTTAGGAGACTTTACTTATCTCTTGGGGCTTCAGTTTCCTTACCTGTAAAATGAAGTGGAGTGACTACATGATTTCTAAGATCCCTTGCAGCTCTAAATCTATAATTCCACAATCCTTCCTCCATTCCAAGGCCTCTTATAGCACCAAGAGTCCAAAGACTGTTAGAACTTATTCACCAAGGACAGCATTTAGTTCAACTGTCTCATTCTAAAGAGAGAATGAGGCCCAAGGAGGCACAGTCAGCAAGGCTGGGATCTGAACCTAGGTCTTCTGGCTCCAATAATTCATGAAATCAGCATGGGACACATATGGAAAGCATATAGAACCTCAAGTCATGAGTTCAAATCTTGACTGTCCTCTCCTACCTGCTGGACTCTCTCTGGAAAACAAGGGAGATGTACTATAAGGTCTTTCCACCTCTCAATCTTGAGTCTATGATTCCTTGGTTCCTTGAAAGTCAGTCTCTATCTTTGCCTACCTAGAAGGGACCCCAGAGGCCAGGATTCTAATTCTTCATTTTACAGAGAAGGAAACTGTGACTCAAAGAAGGTTTGCAGCCTGTCCCTAGCCATGAAGGTAAATGACTGGATTTGAACTCAGATCACTCCCAATCTAATGGCACCATGACAGTCCAAGTCCAGCTCTCCCCACCCAACCACCAGCCCCTCTCCATAACCTTCACCACTGGTGTAAACAGAATGACCTTCAGAGAGCAGTGCCAAGTCACCTCATCTCGAGCTGTTGGTAACTATGTGTGTGTTTGCTGGGAGAGGGCTGGCCCCCATCCAGCACATTCTACAAGGAAGAGGCCAGTAGTCCAGCCAGGAATTGACTCTGGCAGGGGACCAGGGGTCAAGTAGGACAAGAGGCCAGAATGCAAACATGAGATACAAAGAGTTGGACGCAGCGTTTTCCTTCTCTTTGAGATGAGCTCGGCATTGGCTGGTTCGGTGTGGTGTGAGAGGCCCCTGGCCACCTGCGCTTGGATTCTAGCTCCAGACACTGGTGGGGTGAAAAGGGAGCTCGGCCTGTCCGGTCCTCAGTTTCCACATCAGTAAAATGGGGGTACTAATATCTCACAGGACCATGAGAAAAGATAATGCAGGGAATGCACTTGACATTCATGTAAAGCATTTTTACTACCAATAAATAATATATAAGAATAATAGCAAGCATTTATCTGATGTTTTACATGTTACCTGAGTTACGTCTTTTGATTCTTGATCCTGAAAGGTGAATGCACTTATCTCCATTTTACAGATGAGAAAACCAAGGAGGGCAGAGGTAAAGTGACTTGATCTGGGTCACACAGCAAGAGCCTGGGGCAGGATTTGAACTCAGGTCTTCCTGACTCCCAGTCCAAGGCACTAACTACACAGGGTCACCTCATTGCCTCACTATTTGCTTTAAGCTGTAACCACGGGAGCCCAACCTGGAACCTCTTCCAAAGGTACAAAGGTGAGAAGCACCCCATCCCCAGCATGCTCCAGGGCATGGAGACATCTGGATGCCACCCATTCTCTCCAGGGGTTCTTAATCTATGGGCTGTGAACTTCAACCTTCAGAGAAGGGGTCCTAAGGTTCCACCAGAGCGGATCTAAGGGTGGAGAACCCCAGATCTATGCTAATACCCTGATTAGTTTAAATCAGCTGCTTTCCTCCCATAACAACTGGAATCAGTAAACTGAGACAATGGGGGTTCTGGGAGAGGTATTTTGGAGATGAGGAGGACTCAAGTTAGAGGCTCAAGACCTGGGACTGGGCTGAGGACCAGGAAGGTCAAGAGGAGCTCAGGGAAGCAGGGCAGGGGGAACACAAAATGAGTCTAACAGCATTCCTCTCCTGCTGAGCCTGACCTGTGAGCCTGGAGACTGTCGCTGTACGGACACCAAATGTCACTGCTAGAGGGGAAGCCAGCAGCTAGCGAGCCCAGTTAATTCGCAGGCAGGAGTCGAGTGGTCAGGCTGCCTTCCCTCAGAGTCCTCCAACATGGAGAGCTCACTCCCTTGTGAGGTAATGCCATCAATTTCTGGACAATTCTAAGTTTAGATTTTGTTGTTGCTGAGGCAGTTGGGGTTAGGTGACTTGCCCAGGGTCACAGAGCCAGTAAGTGTCTGAGAGCAGATCTGAACTCAGGTCCTCCCAACTCCAAGGCTGTTGCTCTATTGGGACAACTCTAATTACTGGAACGTCTAGCAGAAAGCTTTTCTCTCTGCAGCCTCCTCTCCACATTTGTGGTTATACCCTCTGGGACATAAGGATCAAGGCTAACACTTCTTGTACACATTTCTCCCCGAACCTTCCTGTCTTCAGGTGCCCAGCACCTTCAAGGGATGCTCTTATGGCCCGGTCTCCAGGACCCTCCCATCCTGATCATCCTCCTGTAGGTACACACCATTCCCCAATATCCATCCTAAACTGTGGCTTGCCTCCCTAAGGGATCGAGACTTTGGAAAGCCCTTGATCATACAAGCTAGACTTATTCAGAGATTATTAGAATACCAGAGGTCACGGAGCCTAATACCCTTTGTTTTACAGAGAAGGGAACTGAGGCTCAGAGATGGGAAGAGGCTTGTAAAAGCCAAAATCTCAGGATCCCGAGTCAATCCAATGCTCCTGCCCATACACCAGGCTAGCATCTCTCTTTCCAAGTGGTATCCCTAATAAAGCCAGCTCCATGGTTCACCATGAACACAGCAATCTCTCACTCCAATACTGAAGCAGAAGAAGGAGCTGACAGTCCCTGTTTTTTAAATAAAGAAGGGGCTGCCACTGTCCTTCTAGTTTTCTTGTCTACGGACCAGGCAGAGGTGTCCTTAGTCCTGCCCTCCTCTTGACCAGGAAACGGACCCAGGCCTCCTTTTCAAAGAGGATCGCCTAGCGTAATCTGTGCTGGCCCAAACGACCCCCAACAAGGCCTGGGTTGAAGCACAATGTCAGGGTGACCAACCGGACCCTCACCTCAGCACCTCAGCCCTAGTCCACCTCCCTAGGTCAAGAAAATGAGCAGAAAGAGAGGAGACAACATGAAGACTTAGTGGCTGAGCACCAAGCCCTGCCTGGTGGTTCTGTCCCACTACAACGGCTACATGTCCTCATTTTTATCAGCCATATTCATTCACCTACTGCCTTGTGCTATGCCTAGCAATGACCCCCATCTCCATAGCTGGCCTGTGAGCTCCACATGGGGAGGAACCAAATCTTCTATTTCCTTTATGCTCCCCTCCCTGCCCCCTAAAAGTCTCACGGTGCTGTGGGTATACAGTAGGTACTCAATAATGACTGAGAAAGGGAAAGGGCCTAGTCTGAAGTCAACTGATTGTCAACTCATGAAAGACTAGTCTCAGCAAGCACATTTGAGAAAGGATATTTTACCTCATGGTTGGGACAGACATTTCAGACTCAGTCATGGACCGAATGGAGGCCAAGTCAAAGGATAAAGAGCCAAAGCTTGACCGGCTGCTCTTCCTGGAAGAAGCCTTGAACAATCCATCAGGGGGTTCATCATCAGAAGACATGTCATCAAAAGAGCCCAAGATGAAATTGGTCATCAGCCGCTTTTTGATCTGCGCTTGTTTCTGATCTTTGGAAGAAGACTGGACTTGGTTTCCCTGAGGACCCGAAAGGGAGGAGGGTGACTCTGAATTCCCTGGCCCCTCTGGACCACCAGTCTGAGGCTCGGCACAGGCTGAGTTCGCGTCTAATGGCAAAGGTTGGCATGGCTTCGTGTGCAGCGGTGGGCGAGATGCCACTCGCTGAGGGCCATCAGCAGGGCCTTCAAGGCATGTCGGAGTATCCGGTTTCAGATTTGCCAGAGATGACTGATTATCTGCATTTTGGTGGGCTGGTTCCCCTTTGCTGTCACAAGATGAAAAAGGTGCCTGGCTCTGGGTTTTGGTTTCAGACTTACTCTTGGTAACAGACTTAGCATCCGCCATGATGCTCCAAATTAACCATAAAAAAATCAGGTACAAGACCAGCAAGACCATTCAGGGACTCTGTAAGGAGCAAGAAAAGAATTATTTAGTACAGTTCGTTAAGAAAAATAATATTTTCTTATAAACTGAAAGGGAACAGAAAGTGGAAAGAGCCGTAGGCTTAAAATCCAAAGACCAGGGTTTGAGCCTTGTCTGGGCTACTATCAGCCGTGTGGCCATGGGCAAATCATGTAGATTCTTAGTGCCTTGGTTTCTTTCTCTGTGAACAGGAGATCATAGCTCACATGTATAGAGGGCTTTAAGGGATACCCAGGGTGGACACAGAGCTAGTAAATGTCAGGCAGGATTTGAACCCAGTTTCCTAAGTCAACTCCTACATAACATGTTCTATGTAGAAAAATGAGCCGATAACAGTAACAACAACCACGTGGCCACATGAGAGTCAACTTCTGGTCAATGGGAATTCCAAGCTGAGAAGCATTAGAGATGAGTTAAAAGAGGGTCCTGGGTCCAGGGCCCACCTACACTGCCAGTTAACCTGATGACTTTAGACAAGCTACATAACATTTTCACAATGACTGAGAAGAAACTGGAAGTGGCACAGTTAAAGACTGTATAGACAAGACCAAGCCAGGGCAGACAGGTAATGCTCTGGATGGCCACAAAGTGAGTGCCCAACAATACTGACTGGGGAGGAGGAAATGCCATAGGGAGCCCGGCCTTTGGGGTCAAAGGATGATTTTGGGGGGATGTGGATATCACAGGAAGACAGAACTAAGGCCTGAAGGGATAGTGTCTTCTGGCCCCCTCTATTACAGATGAGAAAACAGAGCCTTAAACCATTAACTCATTTGTCCAAACCACATAAGACACAGAACAAAAATCAAAAAGCAAGTCTGATTTATTTCTATACTATTCTATTGGTAAGTCTAAATGACTGATTCAGAATCTGTTCATAACTCTCTTTATTTAGTCATATCTGACCCTTTGTGACCCCATTTGGGATTTTTTCATTTTACAAATGAGGAAACTGAGACAGACAGGGTGAAGTGACTTGTCCAGGGTCACCCAGCTAGTGAGCATCTTGAGGCTAGATTTGAACTCAGGTCCTCCTCATGCCAGGCCTGGTGCTCTGTCCACTGTGTCACTTAGCTGCCCAATGTAACTCTACACAAGTCATGGTATACATTTGCAGTCTAGATAATACTTTCTCTCCCTGATCAGTATATTTTCTCCTCATATGTAAAATCATTTCCCTCCCAGCTCAAAAATTTTATTGCATAAAATCACAGATTTGGAGATGAAAGGATTAGTCTAAGCCCCTGATGTGACAGATAAGAAAACTGAGACATAGAGACATGAAATGACCTTGTCAGGATCAAACAGCTACTGGAATGTCAGAGGTGGCATTTAACCCTAGGTCTGGGGATTGCAAATCCAGTATTTAATCCAACGGCCCAGGCTGCCCTCTGCTTGTGTTTCACAAATTAAGCCAGGAGGAGCTAGGTGGCGCAATTGAGCCAGAAGGACCTGAGTTCAAATGTAACCTTAGACATTTACTCTCTGTGTTACTCTGGGCAAGTCACTTAAGCCAGATTGCCTTAAAAAAAAAAAAATGCAATCCTGCGCTAATGTTAACTGTCACATTCTGGAAGTGACTCACTTGATGCTCCTACACATGCCTTAGTTTCATCATCTAGAAACAGAGAGAGAGAGAGAGAAACACCATAGGACCATCATGAAAAATAAGAAAAGGGTAGAGATCTAACACTGGGAATGCACATTTAAAGACAAAGGAAATCATTCTTTTCCCAGAGCGAGATCACATGTATTTCCATCCTTCTTCCTTATACTACTTGGCGAAAAACCCAGAACTTAAAGATCATAAAATTCACAGAATTAGGACGTCAGAGACCAGCTAGGTCCTCAACTAAACCCACACTTCACAGAATAAATTCCCTTAATAAAAGCATCTGTTCTGTAAAACCTGGACTCAGTCAAAAAGCCATGCCCTAGAAGGCCACATGCAACCACAGGTTCCCCTCCTCTGATCTGCTCAAAGTCACAGATGAAAGAGGAAAAAAAAACCCTGTAACATCCTGGAAAGTTGGTCATCTTGACTCCAATTAAATACCTTTGGGGGATGGGCAACTCAATACTACTGAGGCATGCCATTTTAAAATAATTCTAATCATTAGGAAGTTCTTCCTTAGATTGAACCAAAATTTGCCTCCCAGTAACTCCCCATGTATCCCCCCAAATGATCCTAGATTTCTCCTCTGGGACAAAACCAAATCTAATCCCAACCCTGGGCTCATTGTATCACATCTGTCCTTCCCACACAGTGTTAAATGAAACCAGTTGATGGCTCACACTGTTGGGACACAGCAAGGTCAGTGGTTAGTTACAAATGACGTCAAGTCTATCAGCTCACCAACATCTCCACCTGCTCCCAGGAGGTTTCCATACCTTTCTTGCTGACCTAAATTCCCAGCATGAACTTGGTTCCTCTGGGACTCCATGGGGCAAATGTCTGTCTGCTTCTGAGGAAGGCTGGAAAAACCCCATGCTTGGTCTCAACTCTGGAGGCTGCCCAGTACTGAAAAAGGATCCTGTATCAGCCCTAAGTTTTCCACCTTCCACCTTCCCCTCCTTGTTCCCTCTGGGGTGGGCAGAACAAATTTCTTCCCGCTGCCACATACATGACCGATGTTCCAGTTCCTAAAGATTGCCACCAGGATTCCTTTTCTTCTTCCAGTTAGACAAGCTCTGTTTCTTCCTATGATCTCGTAGGGCTCAACAATGTCCGTGCTATAACATGGTGCCCGGTAATGAATCATCTCAGTGTGTTCTGACCAGGGCAGATGACAGAGGGGCTCTTATCACCTCACTAGCAAGGTGTAACTGAGTTAAAAGGGGGCAAGGTTGGTCTGGCACAAGCTGTTCCTGCAGGAAGCCAGGCTGGTTTCTTATTATCATTGCTTTCTTCTGTGGACATTCCATAACCACGCATGAGAAAAGTGAGATCGCTGCCAGGGAGTGCCCTCCACCCTCAGCCCAGTTCTCAGCATCTGCTAAGCTGCTATGTTAGACACCTGAAATGGCCTTGAGAGTCTGAAGGGGAAGAGATGGGAAAGGGAGGTGAGAATCTAGAAGGCCTCAGGCATATTGTGTGCCTGTCCTGGAGTGGGAGGGTGAGCTGGATCAGGGAGGCAGTGCCAAGTTGGGCACCCAGAGGCAAAACTTCTGGAGAGAAACTGATCGCCAGGAAGGGAAAGGGGCCCTGGCACCAAGCTCAGTAGCTTTCGGGAGAGAGAGGAGACAGGGCTAGAACAAATGTGGCCATAGACATTTATAAGGATACGATTCACAGGCATAGGTGGCTCAATTATTGGGGGACAGACTTTCTCTCCTATATCATTAGGTTGTCCTGTGGCCATGATTAAAATCACTTTGCCTTTGTAGAATGCACATGTGCCCCAAAAGAATATGGGAAAAAACTCACCAGGGGTTAAGAGAAATGAAAAGTTATATTAATAATAATTTCTTTACAGATTCAAAGTTTGCAAAGCTCTCTCCTCATGACCACCCTGTGAGGTAAGTAGTACAGTTACCATCCCCATTTCATAGACAAGATAACTGGGCCTCAGGGAAGCTTCATCCAGCTAGGGTAAGAATGGGTTCTGAGGTATCAGCCTTTGGACTGGGACATCAGTGCCATTTCCATTACACTCCCAGCCAAGGGAATGGACTCCTGGTCCATCCCTCTTATTTAGTTAAGGAAATTGAGTCTCAAAGTGGCCATAAAGGTCTTAATTATAAGCTATGAGATGAAGCTCCCAGCACTGCCCTTGCCCTTTTGATTTACTGAGTAACAGTAAATAGGGATGAAGGGCAGCCAAGCTAAGAGGTAAGAAAGGTGGAGACTCAAGTCCTCCCTCTGACAAGCATTTACCATGTGACTTTGCATATGTCCCTTAATCTCTCAGTGCAGGGCAGGAACTGTCTTTTGCCCTTTCTTTGTATCCCTAGCATGGTGCCTGGCATACAGTAGAAGTTTAATAAATGCTTACCGACTGACACTTCAGGACTATAAGCTTCACAGATGCACACATCCCTCTCTGCAGCCATGGAGGAAGTTCTTTGAACTAATCAAAACACAGGATGCAGGAAGGAGACCCTATGCATGCCTCAGTCAACAACTTTCCATACCTGACATTTTATAAGTCGTAAGAATGAATACATTAAGAAGGTCAATTCTGTTGCAAAATGTCTTACAGGAGAATGCAGGAGCAAGACTACTTCTACATCGGCCTCACTGGAAGAATTTGGGCTTTGGGCTGGAGATACCAGGATGGGGACAAAACTGACTCCAAAGGAAGGGAAAAGAGTGGGGACCCTGTAGCCTTAAGACCACAGGTGCTTAAGTGCAGCCTTTGGACTGAGTCACCCCAATGGCCACCCTTAAGGACCTAGAAAGCTGTATGTATATGGCCTTAAGATCACAGGTTCCCTGCCCCGGGAAAGGACTAAGTCTTCCTCAAGGTCTCCTGAGTAGCTGTGACTGGTCCTCTCCTCAGCCTCCCCTTTCTCTATCCTGGACTTTTTCTCTCCATCTCTGACATCTTGGGGCAGAGCACAGCATCTTACTCCAAGGAAGCATTTTATAAACCACATGTCCATGAGAAGCTTGTCTTGGTCCTTTTGGCCTGAAAAAAGCCCTGACACATTTGTCTTGTCCCGCCTCCTTTCTACAAACGTCTTCACCCAATCAAAAATGGCGTGTGCTTGGCAGGGAACGGGCCCCAGTGCCACCCAACATCAAGGAATATGAGAGAGACCTTTCATGAGGTTGTGGGGCTCATAGATTAGCAACAACCTCTCCCCCAGTGAAGAACAGGGAAACCCCAAGAAAGGGAAACCTAAGCTCTTGTCCTTGGCTCTTCACTAATTTCTGGCCAAGTCACCGCACTTCCCTGTCTCTGTAAAACAAGAGACTTGGTCATCAGCCATGTAAGACCCTCCCCTCTACCCCACCACCACTATCCAACCTGTGTAATTCCATGAGAATCTCTGCTTTAACAGGGGCAGACTGGGAGATGGACCACATCTCAAAGCCAGTGACTTTCTCTACCTCACCCCAAGGCCCAAAAAGCTACAGCATCAATCATACTGAGCCAACACTCCAAGAAGTCCAATGGCATCCGAATGAAAAGGCAAACACAGTCCTCTTAAGACAACCTCTTTTCAGCCCATCCTTTTGTCCTTCACTGACCTTAAAGCATTTTTATTTATTGCAAAATGAATCTCGGCAACGGCTGCTAGGTGCGAGGGCCATGACTTTCCATAGACATGAGACTATGAACCACTACAACATCTAGAGCGAGGAGGTGGGGTAGGGAATTTTTGGTTAAATTTCTAATGTTACCAGATAGGTACTTCCAAAGACCTAGGGGGTGGATGGAGGAATCCAAGCTAACTCATCGCCGTTGGTCTTATTAATGTCAATAATCATTCTAATTTCAGTACTTTTCTCAAAGGATTCGCTTCCTATTTTAGAGATTGGAAGTAAAGGCACTGACCCAAGGTTACATAGCCAACGAATGGTGAAGTCAGTCCAATTCTATGCTAGTCATCAACAAACAGTCTCCTTCTCCCCTGATATAATAATCGTCATTTATAGATCATTTTAAGACTGACAAAGCACAAGGAGGAAAAGAACAGACCATGATAGTCCCAGAACTTGACCTTGCCTTTAGACTTGGGGCCTCCAAGTGCAGAACCAGATAGACTATCCTCTGCATCATCTCTCCTCATACAAATAAGATCAGAAGCACAAAGACTTACCAACATGGGTACCCCTTGCACCCCTCACACCATCCTGGGACTGGGATTGCCAGGCTCCTGGCAGCCGGTTCACAATCACCACCTTTCTACAGGGAGCTTCTGTATCAGGCCATGTGGGAGGGATCTGGGTTACAGCAAGCTTGTCGAGGGATTGTGAAATAGAGACACTTTCCATTGAGTACAGTTGTTTTCATGAGCCTTTTGACAAAGTCCTTCCTCCAGTCCCGGCCTCCCCCAAGGCCAGAGGTCACAGCTGGAGGGTTTGCAGGCAACCTGCTTCCCTACCTAAGGCTTGCCACATCCTTGTACCTTAGGCCTACTTAACTCACACATGCCCATCAGCCCCTTGCCCAAGGTTTTTCATCTTTCATGTCTTAAACTTTCCCAGATAAGAAAGACGAGTCACTGAAGGGTAGAGCAACCTCCACCCCAAACTGGACCTGATAAACAGGGCCAGAGGAAGCACCATCCAGCCCAAACCCCACTGGCTGGCAAACCAGGCAACCACGGTCTGCAAATTCAGAGACACAGAGTTCTGATCCCCTCTGAGCTCCCTTACCCAGAGAAGCAACACTCTTAGCATCTAGAAAAAAACACCCTTGGACCCCAGGCTCGGCAGCCACCCAGAAAGGACCATCAAAGGGGCCCCTGGGGGAGAGGTCATTTAGCTCATTCCCTTCCTTTCTCTCAGATGAGGAAACAGGTCCAGAGAGACAATGATTTACCCAGGGTCACAAAACTATTAAATAATAGGGCTGCGATTTAAACTCAAACCCAGAACTCCTTCCATCCCAAGAATGAAAAGTAAAATTGATAAGCGCTTACTATGTACAAAGAGGGGGAAAGAAAAGGGAATAAATATTTCTTAAAGTGCCAAATACTGTACTATGCATTTTTTCGAATATTATCTCATCTGATTCTTACAACAACGCTGGAGGTAGGGGCTATTTTTATCCCCATTTTACAGTTGAAGGAACTGAGGCAGATGGAGGGTAAGCAACTTGGCCGGGTCACACCGCTCATGTCCGAAGTCCTGACTCCAGGCCCAACCCTCTGGTCACGGTGCCACCTTGCTGCCCAAATAGCAATAATCACCATTTTCTCCAGGGGGTTTTAAACCACTTTTTGCACACTGGACCCCTCTGTCATCATGGTGAAGCCTACCTGTCTCAGAGTAATGTCCAATGCATTCATTTTAAAGATAAGGAGATGAAGGCCTGTAATGGGGCAGGGAATTGCCCAAGGTCACACGGAGAGTCAGTGGCAAAGCCAGGACAGAAGCCCAACTCTTCCATTTCAGAACCTTTGGACTTTCGGGGCTGAGAATATATGTTAATTATCCTTGTCTTCGGGTGCTTATCACCTGTGACTTTCCCCTTGGACCCTGACACAGAATTCACCTCCCAACAAGTCCCCGGTAAAAGAGGAAGCCGGGGCTGAAGCCTGAATTTCAGGCTTCTCAGGGTCCAGGCACAAGTAATGAATGGCCTCTACTCTCTCCTCCCTCCAAACCATATTTCTCATGCTTCTAAAATATCTCTCATATGCATGGCTGCCGCTGAGGGGCACCAGGGTGCACAGAGTATTGGGTCTGGAGTCATGAAGACCTGAGGTCAAATTTCAACTCAGATACTTAACTAGCTAGGTGACCCTGGGCAAGTCACTTCACCCCGTTTGCCTCAGTTTCCTCATTTATAAAATGAGCTGGAGAAGGAAATGGAAAACCGCTCCAGTCTCTTTTCCAAGAAAACTCCAAATAAAGTCATAAAGAAGTCACTTAACTTTGCTTGTCTCAGTTTCCTCATCTGCAAAATGAGCTGGAGAAGGACATGGCAAACTACTCCAGGATCTCTACCAGGAAAACCCTAAATTCGGTCGTGGAAAGTTAGGCATGACTAAAAGGACTCAGTAACAACAGATGCATGCATGTGGTCAGGTCACTCTTTGGTTCAAAATTTTTCAGAGCCTCTTCTATCAGGTTCAAATGCTGTCTGCTATTCAAGGGTGTCCATAATCTGGCACCAACCTAATCTCGTATCATTCCCCCCACTCACTGGCTTGACAAATTGTCCTGTTTCCTTATTAGATTAGATATCTTATACTCTCTCACCAAGTCTTGGCCATCTATTATCGGCCATCTAGATTTGCAAAGTGTTGTGCTCAAAGTATTACCCCCATTTTCCAGATGAGGAATTGAGGCTCACAGGGACTCTCCCCTGTCAGTATTCATACAACCCCCACTTCCCCCAGCCCCCGGGCTTCAAAAGGTTTTGTTTTTCATTGATACATTCCGTATTTTTTTTTTTGGTCTGGACTTATGGTTTCATCAATAAGGAAATCACACCAGTCTGATCACTCTAAAATGAACAATTCTTTTGCAACTTATACTCATGAAAAGGAAATGGGGAGAAAACCTCTTACTAGAAAGCCCAAAGAGTTTGTGGCCATACAGTCCTGTATGTGTCAGACGAAGGATGTGAATCCAGGGCTTTCTGATTCTGAGGCCCAGTCTTTCAGAGCTATGCTATGATGCCACTAGAAGGTTGGCCTATGTTATTTCCCTGTTAACCCCACAAACTTTATGGGGCAGAGGCTTTGTCTCACTCAAAGTGGATGTCTCCTTCAGGGCCCAGGACAGGGATTTGTACATGGCAGGCAGTTAAAATATTTATAATGTATTAGTGAATGAAATACTAGGGAGGAGGGTGCACCCTACTCAAAGCAAGGGACAACTGTCACTCACTGGAAATAACTGCTTCAATCTGAACTCTGAGTGTTTCTGTCTCCATCTCTGTGTCTCCTCCCTCCCTCTCTCTCTCCCTCTCTCTTTTTCTCTCTCTCTCTCCTCTCTCTGTCTCTTCTTTCTCTATCTCTTCTCTCTGTCTTTATGTCTCTCTGTCTCTGTCTCTCTCTCCCTCTCCTCTTTCTTCCTTCTCTCTCTCTTTGTCTTCTCTCTCCTCTCTCTTTCTTTTCTCTCTCCTCACTTTCTCCCTTCTCTCTCTTTTTCCTCTTCTCCTTTTCTCTCTCTCTCCTCTCTTTCTCCCTTTCTCTCTCTCTTCTTTCTCTATCTCTCCTCTCTCTGTCTTTATGTCCCTCTGTCTGTCTCTGTCTCTCTGTCTCTCTCATTTCCTTTCAAAATTCTCTCTCCCTTTCTTGGATTCTTGAAATGTTCTAGTTTGCATTATGGCTACTCATATTGGTGGTTTATCTCCCCCACTAAGCAGGAGGCACCCTTGGGCAGGCTACCCAAAAGCTCCATTTTAAAGAGGAAGAGAAGTTGACTTGCCCAAGGTCATCCAGGTATTCTGAAATCTCAGGGGTAGAAGAAATCCTGGAGGCTTCTGACTCTGGGGCTAGGTGGTCAGTGCTCAAGCTGGGGCTGCCCCTTCGCTCCCATGGGCTCCCCAGCATCTTGTACTCTACCATCGTCTAATTTAAAACTCCTAGAGGTCAACAGTTGGGTCCAGGCCCATTCTAATCTCAAAGAATAAAGCACAGACATCAAATGCTTCCTACCCAAATTATTCCTTTAGCAAATGAACAAAAATGAACTTACATGATTATCATTGGTCCTGCTCCTGTCCTAGGTCACTGAGGCTAGCCCCAGAGGGGCAGGTCACCATCAATCACAAGGGCAGCCCTGGGCAGACTTCCAATTCTTCGACTGCTGGGCCAGCCAGGGGTGGGGAGGTAGAGGGGAAAAGGGGGAGGCACTTAAAGGGTTAACCTCCAGGTCTGACTGTCCTGGGGCCTAGGTCAAGTTCATTCCAATGTCTGGCACTCTTTCTGGGGGCACATACAAAAGTCTCTCTATGAAAGACTGTATTTTTGAAAAGCCTGAGGTGATGGAAGACTCCACCTTCTCTCACACTCACAACTCCAGAGTGGGGAGAAGAAAACTGACGAGGAAGGGAGGTTCTCAGTAAATAAGCCAGGTAGCTTCCTGAGAAGAATGTCCTACAAAGCAATTCCTGGAGATCCCAAAGCAGACACAGCAACTGTTTATCCAAATGTGCTTGTGTCAAAATCTCAATTGTGTCCATTACCAAGAAGTGAAATATGACAAAGGAAGAAAGAGGTTCTTCTAGGGGGTAAAGCAGTGGGGACGCCTGAGTTTCCAATGTTCAATTATTTTTCATGTAGGATGTTTCTGTTCTAAGCACTGAGTCTTACTTAAGCTAAGAAATGATAACTAACCTTTTCGAGGAAAGAAGTAAATCTTGGTGAGAGAAAATAATTTTTAAATTAGTTACCCTTTTACTAGGATTCTGTTTGAATTTTTTCTTTGATATAAATTAGATTGGGCTACAGTCTCCTTTCCCTATTTTATTTCTCCCTGGTTTGGGTATCAAGACCATATTTATTTCACAAAAGTAAATTTCTCAGTTATTAATTTTTGCATTCATTCCTCTTGAAATGATTGATAGAATTCATCTACAAACTGATCTGGACTAGTGGGTTCCCCTGCCCCCAAATCATTTTCAGCTTGTTAAATTTCACTTTCTGAGGCAAGGTTGTTTAATTAAGATGTCTATCTCTTATTTTGTTAATCTAGTACTTTGTAATTTTTGTAGGAATTTATTTATTTTCTAGAAACAAATCTTGGTAAACAGCTTTCTTTTTTACCCTGGGAGATTAGGGTACCAGGATATATCATGATTTATGAATGGGAAAAAAAATATTTTAAGTGGAGTATTAATCATGAGCTCCCAGGGTGGGATAAGGCAAAATTAAAATCCTGTTTGCACAGAAAGCCATCTTAGATTTAGGGTTAGAATTGACCTTTAGAAATCATGTGGTCTAATTTTTCTATTTGGTGCTGATAAGGAAAGTGACTTGCTCCAAGTCATGTAGCCTATTAGGGTCAGAGCCCCAACTAGACCCCAGATTTCCCAACTTACAGCACAATCTTTTTTCTCCTATCCCACCAACAGCATCAGGCTCAAAAACAAGTTAAGCAAAACCAGACATTTTTGGACATGTGTCCAAAAATAAGAATTGTCACCACAAATTAAAATTACCTTTTTGCTTAAAGGATTTTTTAAGTGGGGGTTGGGGAGGAGAAAACAAGGAGAGGATAAAAAGAGGCTTGATAATTCAAAAATAAAAATAATTTTTAAAAAAGAGCAAGTTGGGTTAAAACTGAATCAAGGTGGGGTTGGGGCAATTATGGTGGCAGCTAATTAAGAGATATAACTAACATATTGCATGCTACTTTTCCATTAAGAGATAAAATTAAATTAAAAAAATGAGATTTCTTTAGATTCTCTGGAGCGTAGTGATTAGAGTGTTCTCTGGGTTTGAATCCTGCCTCAGGTGAGAACTAGCTATGCAACCCTGGGCAAGTCAGTCTCAGTTTCCTCATCTGTGAAATGAGGATAAAATGAGAATCCATCTCATTGGGATGTTGTGAAAAGCAAATGGGATAATACATTTCAAAGCACTTTGCAAAACTTAAAATTGCTGGGCAAATGATTGTCTTTATGACTGTTTTACTATGATTATTCTACGATTTTTTTTTAAATTACTAGGTTGAGGTTAAGAGACATGAAAGTTTTCTGAAGAAAAAAAAACTGGCTAGAGGATCCTGGAATCTAAGCTTGGTATTTTTTTTATATATACTTCAGTGATTCTTGACCTTATCAATAAAGATTGAAACCCATCAGTAACTCTTCCTCCCCCGAAAGAGCCTCCAGAGAAGAAGTCCCCATCACAAGGAAAACGTCCTCGAAGTCCAACACTATGTCTGTTCCTGCATCACTGAACAAAGACCAGATCACATTTGGAACACCAACAGTTCGGTTATTGTTTATAAATGGTCTAAAAATGATGTGATCCTTGACCCATTTTTTTTTCCACCATCACAATGGAGGTTGATGTGGAAGGGAGCATGGGACTGCATAGGAATCAATCATTTTTATTTTTACTTTATTTTATTTTACCAATCTATTACCAGTAATGAGCCTCCAAGAATATAGAATGGCATTCAAGACACCATAGGATCCATACAAGGAGGCCTGTCTAGGAGGCTACAAACCTAAACTCAGGGATGTTTCTCTAATGGGAAGACCCAGTACTTAGAGCAGAACCACCCTTACATGAAAATACTGAGTCACTAGTTGAACCATAGAAAGCGAGACTTGGGCAATGCCCACTAATTTGTGCAAGGCACAATTCCTTAATGACAGGTCATTTGCTCAGGCTCCCACAGCCTAGCTAGCTCAGGCCACAACTCACCCAGTTCACCTAGACTCATGATAGTGGATTCTTGACTGGTCTTCCTCAGTAATTTGCACAGGGCCAGCACACAGTAGACACTTAATATTTGGTGACTGACTGATAGATTGTTTCTCATACACAGCACAGTGGAAAGGGCTCATGATTGTCAGGAAGACTTGAGAACTTATATGAATGTAATGATACCACAAATCCAAAAAGGAAAGATGAAACTCACTGGTTACCTCCTGATAGAGAGGGATAATGGACTTAAGATGCAGAGAAAGAAAGACATTTTTGGCCAAGGCTAATGTGGGAATTTGTTTTGCCAGTCCATGGATTGATGGATTTATTTTTCCTTTTTTTTGTTCTTAATTTGCTCAGTGAAGGGAAAGGGAGAGTCATGGCAGAAAAAGAGAATTTTTTAAATGTTTGTTACTTGAAAAAAAAACAATAATCAACTTTTTGTGTAATAAAAAAAGATTTGGGTGCAGTGGATAGAGCACCAAGCTTGGAGTCAGGAAGATATGAGTTCAAACCCAGCTTTAGATATACTTATGAGCTGTGTGACCCTGGGCAAGTCACTTCACCCTGTTTGCCTCAGTTTCCTCATCTGTAAAATGAGCTAGAAGGGAAATGGCAAATCACTCCAGTATCTTTGCCAAAACCCCAAATGGAATCATGAAGAGTAGGCATGACTGAACAACCACCACCTTTGAGAAGAATAGACTCAATGACCTTTAAGGTCCCTTCCAACTCCCAGATTGTGCTCCCAAGACCTCCTGCCTCTGGAGGTATCTTTGCCCTGGCCACATCCCATGCCTGAAATGACCTCCCTCCCTCCTCACCACCTGACTCTCAAAAGTCAGCATTTGTTTGAGACTCTAGTTCAGGGGTGGAGAACTTGCAGCCTTGAGGCCACATATGAACCTCCAGGTCCTCAAGTGTTCCTCAAGGGCAGCCCTTTCACTGAACCCAAACTTTACAGAATAAATCGTCTTTAAAAAAAAAAGGATCTGTTCTGTCAAACTTGGACTCAAAGGGCCACACCCAAGGACCCAGAAGGCCACGTGTGGTCTCAAGGATGCAGATTCCTCACCCATGGTCTAGTACTTCCTTGCCCCCATTCAACCCCCTCACCTCCTAAATGTTTGCATATATGTTGTACATACCCATTTATACCTGTATGTCTTTGTGATCAGAATGTATAGGGAGGCCAGGGACTGCTTCTGCCCCGGTTTTGTATTGCTAATACTATTCCTGGCACATAGTAGGTGCTTAATAAATGGTTGTTGATGGATTGATGGATGAAAGAGAATAAGAAAACTTCATTTCAGAGAAATATGTCAGAGATGATAAAAGATATGGGACCTATGACAACTATCATTGGGAAGGCATTATGGATAAATGCCAAGCATATAGCCTTGCATGCGATGTCTGTCAAGAAGAATGAATGAATGACATTGAATGAATATATGAATTAGAGTATAAATATTAATTAAATTCATGTTCCCTCTGTGGGGAAACCAACCCAACTCTGACATTACTGGGCATAAAAAGGGGACTTAATAATTCTGTGTGATCTTGAACAAGACCCTGCCTCATCTATAAATGAAGGGAGGGGTCAGAGGCTTTCTAAGGTCTTTCCTGACTCTGAATCAGAACCTACACCAAAGTAGGAGAGTAGTGGGAGGGAGAGGACGGGGGCAACCCCACTTAGGGACCTGGACAGCAGAGGACTAAACCATAACTAAACAACGAAGACTTTCTTTCCTTCCCTGGAAAAGGCTTGAAAAGCTTCTGCCGCTTAACCAGGGGACTCCCTGCCTTCTTCTTGACATGGCCTTCTCCAAACTCCCATTTGAGTGAGCCTGGAGCCTTTCCTCATCCTCTCCACGTTTCTTCTCCATCTATACAATGGGAATATTCATTCCTGCTCTACATCCTTCAGCACTGCTCACTTTAAAACACTGTATCAACATCAATTATAATTAGTACTGTCTGTCCTAAAGTTCCCTTGATGATACTTTGGCTGTTTCAATCAACCAAGCAATCAATAAGCATTTATTAAGCACCTGCTAGATGGCAGGCACCATGTACTTACCCTCCTTGGAACTTCACCATCATACCCCAGGACTTACAACTTGGAAATGCCCTCCGAGCCTCCATTAGAAATGGTAGACTCTTCCAAGAATTCCATTGAAGAAGGTTGCCCAAGCTAACCACTCTTCACTTCTGAGCAGGTGGTTTCCTCTGGAACCCAACACCCTCCCTTCTAGGTGCTACCTTCCCATTAGAATGTAAGCTCCTTCAGCGAAGTTTGTCTTTGTTTTCATTTGTTTTGTTTTGTCTGTTTCTGCATCCTGCCCTGGCACATAATAGGTGCTTAACAGATGCCTATTAACTGTGATGTTGGTTAGACACTGGAAACGTAGGGGCAAAAAGTAACTCCATCGATTCCTAATCTTAAGGATCTAACTCATATTTCCTCCCTCAAGGTCAGAATCAATTTGGAAATGAATGTCCTTTACTTTCTTATAAAGACTTTTCACATGTAGCTGATGTACTCGTCTTTGGAAAGGACAGAAGGGGCATTTCCAATGAACTAATATTTCTGCTATTTGCTAGATGATGTGTCAAGCATACACAAAGTCATTTTGAGGCAGTTGTGTGACCTCCGTTGCTACTTCCATAAAATGGGGACAGATACCACCCTTGTCACGGATGTCTCAAAACAATGTGGTGTGGATACAACAGGACAGTAGATATAGGCAGTGTTATAAAAAAACAGGCTCTCCTAAAGTGACCAGGCTAAGTTGTCTCAATCACATTTTCACTTCGGGCTCTGGTCTTTGGCAAGGTGGATCACCAATTCAGGCCTTAGCTTGCTCACTGGACAAATAAGGATAAGAATCTCGGCTCTGTTGCCCTGGTAGGCTTGTGGCCAGAGGAAGTGCGCATGAATGGCAAAGGGCCCTGGGAAAACTCAAGGTAGCCAAAAGGGTGGTGCAAAGAGAGCTGGGTCTAGAATCAATCAACAAGTCAACATGTATTTATAAAGCTCCTACTGTGTGCCCAGCACTGTGCTAAGCAAAGAAAGGCAAAACCAGTTCCTGCCCTAGAGGAGCTCCCACTCTGTCTACAGCCAAACAAATGGACTGGAACCCCAGCTCCTGACTGAGCTAGGTGATGGTGGACAAGCTTAAATTTTCTGAGCCTCAGTCTCATCATCCTTAAAATGTGACTCTTACAGACCCATACCAAGAACAACTACACAGGGTGGGTAAGTAGGAGAGCATAAGCCAGGCTTGGGGTAATATGTAGAGGAATTCTTCCTTAGACTATGTCACCATTTTTCTGGCCTGCTTCTCAATCTGGTGAATTTCTATTTATCCTTGCCAATAAGTTATTTTAGAGAGGTCAGAAATGGAATATTTCATGTATTTCTGCACAAATAATTCCCTCCCCCCAAAAAAACCCATTCTGAGAATCATCCTTGGGTTTTTCTGTTTGTTTGCCTTGGAAGAGTTATGGAGACTAACAATAGATTGGCAGCTCGTAGAGAGCATGGACCAGCTTTTTTACTTCAATGCCATAGCAGAGACTTAGTAAATGTTTCTTGACTTGGCCAGACAGGTTCCAGTGACCTTACCTAACACGTTAAGATTCGACAAATTCATGCTTTATACACAGTCTGTCCTCACTAAGCATCACAAAGACCAGATGAGGTGTGGCTAGTACAAGGGATTACAGAGGAGGAAACAGCTCCTGAAGGTCATCAGACTTCCCCAGGGTCACCTTGCTAATAAGTGTTGGTGGAATTTAACCTCATGTCAAAGACTGGCCCTCTAGCAACCCACAGAAAGCAGGAAAGCTTGAGAGAACTTCAGGATGAGTTAGATGAGAGAGCAGGCTGACTAGGAGGTGGGGTCTGCTTCTTCCCCCAGAAGTTGATGACATTTCCTGGATCTGAACCAGAAATATAAAGTCCCAGAAATACCCTTTACAGTTTGTGGGAGGCCATAAGGGGCCCATAGAGAAAGAGTGAAGTAAGATAACCACTTGTAGTAAATAGTAGATGGGAGAGGTCAGGGGAGGTCTGCCTCTGCTGCCAGAATATCATTCCTAGCAGTCTTAATTTTTTCTATTTCATTATGTTCTGCTGTCTGTCTGATGGTCCATAAATTAGCAAGTTATTAACTGAAATCATTTGTTCTATAATATGTATGACTCCAACTGACAATCCTTTCCCCCTAATTCCTCATGAAAGCTCTGGGGGTACTGATTTGGAAGGAGAAGAGGATTTAGAGTTAAATGACACCACAGACATCATCTAGTCCATCCTCTTTACAAATGAGGAAACTGAGGTATAGTAAGTGGAAGACACTTGCCCTGGCAGGCCCAGCATGGCCAGGATTCAAACTCAGATCCTCAGAAACTGTCTCCCCCTCTTTCCTCTGTACCACATGAATTTTGACTGGCACTAAATGAGGTTTAGCTGGCATTTTAACATTGAGCAACAGGAAGGCAAAGCTGACCGACAACACCTCCAATTTCAAAATGTTGCCCAGGGCTGCCCCTGTACCCAGGAAAAGGGAAAAGAACTCCTTGATTCCTCCTCCTCATCCCTCCTCACTACCGAGCCCAGAGTACCCAGGAAAGAGCTCATGGGGGAGCATGGGGAAGTGGGAAGCTAGGGGTGGGGGAGAAGCCAGGGCTGTAGCTCAGCTACAGATCTTCATGAATCAAAGACTATTTGTGGCCTGGCCTGCAGAATATCCTATCATCCCTAGTTTTAAATAGCCAACAGGACGGCAGTCTAATCCCTCTTGTGACATCCAACAAGGATCTCAAACACAGATTAAATCCATATCCCATATGTGTCACAGGAGCAAAGATTCAGAGTCAGAAAGGTCCCTAAAAGGCACCTAGGTAGACCAGCCCTTCCTTTTACACATTGGAAAACTGAGGCCCAGGGTCTGCCAGGTGGGATCCTAACTCCCAATACAGAATTTTTCTCCATTTCACTACCCTGAAAGAAAGGCAGATTCAACCCTCCCCCCACCCCTGAACAGCAGGGAACATGCAATCATCTCATCACAAACACTTTTCTGAAAAGCCTATCCAGGGACAAACTGCCTTTCTCAGGACTTAGTCTACAAAGCTCCAGCTTGGCCTGGGAAGAATCCTGTACTTCAAATGGGACCTGGGTCAGTAAGGAAGTTACTTTGGGCTGACAGGTAGCACAGGATCCCAGAGGAAGTGATTTACTTTTTAATCTCATGGGCTGGATTCGTTTAGAGAAGCTGATGACATTTCCTGGATCTGAACCAGAACTTTAACGTCACAGAAGTACCCTCAAAGTCTTTGTGAGATTCCATAAGAAGCCCATAAAGGGAGACCACCATCAGATAATCATTTATAGTAAGTGGCAGAAGGGCCAGTTGACTCAGTGGGACGGCTGCCTTTGGTGTAAAGGCTTCAGACAGACATTTTTATTAGACACAACAGGATTTAACTTTCCCCTGGAAATCTCAGCTTGAAGAAAACGGAACGTTTTTGCCAAGATCAACGGCGTTCACCTTCCATTAACTGTGACTCAGCCTTTCTAATCAGCAAAGGGAAGTTGCAGGGGTCGACTGACTTACCACAGGGTGGCTTGACGGATGACAATCGGTTTGCCCATGTCCTGCTCCGAGGGTCAGGGCTTGGCTCGGTAGGGAGTGCAGTGCCTCTCTAAGAAGGCACTTTGCAAATGTCACTTTCTGATTAAAGGGACCTTGCTGTTTAAAAATACCCTGGGAGCACTTAACCATTCGAGGTCTGAGGGAGGCATTCAGAAACCTCAGAGGAGCACCCAGCACCCAGCACCAGGAAGACCTGGTCCTTCTAGCAAATGGGCAAAAAGCCAGCATTGCTGGACAGGAGGATGTCAGTGGGGTCTGTTTAAATCTCAGGTGGCTTTTATTTCAAAGATAAAAGGGAAACGTAACCAGAGAACCCCTCAGCTGCACAGATGCAAGCTATTCTCTGGAAGCAAACAGATCTCAGCCTTCCAGAGACACCCGCTGGGTGGGGGAAGGACAGACACTTGATCCCTGGTTCTGCCTAGGGTGGTTCCATGACTTCACAGAGTCCAGGCTTTCATGGGTTAAGGCTTCCAAGTATCCCCAAATCACCTGACTTCAATTATTATGCAAGCCCCCCCCCCACCCCCCCGGACTTTTTCCTCTATGACTTACACGTGTTTAGGAAAAGGGGAAAACCAAACAAGGCCAGGACCACTGGGAGCCCTCCTCTCTAGAGCTGGAGTTAAAAGAAACCAGTGATGGCAGAGTAACCAAAGCATTTCCAGGAGAGGGAGAGGACAGTTATATGGGACAAAGGTCACCTCTAATTCAGAGCGAGCCGGTGGTAGACTCTGAGTCCGGTGAAGGACACTAGCCTTTCTTTACTGCCAGCTAGGAACCACCAACCCAAGGGGGAGGAGACAGCAAACTCCTTTGCTGCAGTTGTTCCAGACCAACAGACATACAATGTTTCCTGGGAAAAGCATCAAGCCACCAAGGACTTGGGGAAAACCACTCATCCTAACCAGGTGCTAATTTATTTATGTCTCTTCAAACAGCTAGATCTCAAAGATCACAAAATGTTGGGGTGGTAGGGAACTTAAAAACCATCTATTCTAACCCCCTCATTTTACTGTTGAGGAAACTGAAGCCCAAAGTCACTAAGATCAGATACCAACTGTATGACCCTGGGCAAGTCATTTAACTCTGTTTGTTTCCATTTCTCATCTGTAAAATGAGCTGGAAATGACAAAACTGCTCCAGTCTTTGCCAAGAAAACCTCAAATTGGGTCAAGGAGAGTTGGACATGACTGAAATGACTCAATAACAACAAAAGTCTGACACCAAACCAAGTGTTCCTTCTACCTCACCACTACCTACATTCACTTACTAATCCCCCTCCTTCCCTGCCCTCCTACAAGGGTTGAGAGGTGCTCTAAGTCAACCCTCAGTTCACACAAGACGAAACCAAGGTAGCAGAAGAGGGTGGCAGATTTGTCAAAGGTCCTACAGGCAACCCCAGTCCATGTATACGAACTCTGCAATTCCTTAAGCTGATCATAATCTCTTGTCAATCAACCTTGCAACCTCCAAACCTGTTTCTCATCTTCACTGTACCTCCAAACCTCTCCATTCTTTCCCCAGTCATCATCTCTGCACTGATTGCACTCTCCTCCTTCCTCCATCTTGATTCGTTGGTGAACCAACTCCAGAATCCTTTGTGTCTCATGGAAGACTTTGCCCTAGCAAGCCTCAGTCTTGGGTCACCCCAACCTTCACACTTTTACCCCTACCCAAGTATCTCTGAAGGAGGCTAGAGATCCCAAAGAATCTCAATCGAACCCTTACTACACACAGCAAGGCTCATCCACAGAGGCTCTTCTAAACTGTCAATCCCTTCTCAGACCTCCCATAGCTCCCTCGCTCTCCTGACCTTCTTAGCTGAGAACCTCCCCTTCCCTTCCCTCCAGCTCCCATCTCCTCCACCCATGAAGACATAGCCCTTCTTCTCCTGGACAAGACAAACCCTTCTATATTCACATTCCAGTTCCTTTCTTCTCACTTCTTGATGCTGAAGACCATCGTCCAACCTCATCATTGACCTGGAATCCATCTGTCCAAAGTGACTAAGCACCTCATCACATTCAAAATGAGTGGCTTCTTCTCCATCCTCATCCTTTACCATATAGCCTTGGTCAATCCCCCTCTTCTCCTGGATACTCCTTGTCTTCTGGTTCTACCTACCTGCTGGACTTCATGTCCCCTAACTGTGGGCATTCCCCCAAGGCTCTATCTAGGGCCTTCTTCTCTTCTTCTCATATATTATGTCATGTGATAATTTCATTCCCATGGATTTAATTATCAACCCAACGTACATGACTCTCAGACCTTTTTCTATATTCTTAACCTTTCCTGATATCCAGTCTTGAATATCCAGCCACTTAATGGATATGTCAGAGCAGATAGGTGGTGTGGTGGATAGAGGGGAGACCCTGGAGTCAAGAGGACCTGAGTTCAAATCTGACCTCAGACACTTACTAGCTGTGTGACCTTAGTCACTTTACCCCGTTGGCCTCAGTTTCCTCATCTGTAAAATGAGCCAGAGAAGGAAATGACAAATCATTCCAGTATCTTTTGCCAAGAAAACCCTAAATAGGGTCATGAGGAGTGAGCATGACTGAAATGACTCAACCACTAGAAACATCACCTCCTTCCTCACTCCCTATCACTGAATAAACTCCAGAGGATTTCTAATTATTATATCCAGGGGCAAATCTAAAAATTTATGGTTGGATTTTGAAACCTCTCTTTCCTGACCTTACTGTTCTTTCTGCACCTTATTTGCCTGTTACACACACACACACACAATCTCCAAACTCTGGGCATTTGCACTGGCTGTGCTCCATACCTGGAACTCTTTTCCTCCTGACTTATTTTAAGTCTCATCTAACTTCCCACCTTCTGCAGGTTTTTTCCCCAGTCCCCCTTAATGTTCCGACCTCCCTCTGAGATAATCTCCAATTTATCCTGCATATTGTACTTCTTGTTTTGCTGTGAGCTGGACTCTGGAGAGCTGCAGCTGAGTTTTTGCCTTTCTCTGTATTCCAAGCACTTAGCACACTATAGGGGCTTAATAAATACTTCTTGTCTCTGCCTTTAGCTCTCTGCCTCCACATTGGCTGAATTAAGCACTAGGTTTCCCAGAATGAACTATCCAGCGGAGCTGGGGTGGATATAGGGGAAGGTTAGAGTTTCCTGGTTCAGAGACTGGCTCCATCAATCGACAAGCACTCATTAAATGCTTACTGTATATCAGGTGCTAGGCCCCATGTGGGACAGTGCTTACTCCCCAGAAGCTAATTTGCTGTGACCTTCGAGGTAGCTTAGGATCAAAGTATCACAGCTTTTGAGTCAGAAGAGGGCCTTCTCAGTCTTGGGATCCCATGCCCTCCCTCATCTTCTAGACGAGGGTACCGGAACCCTAGAAGGTTGAGGGACTTCCTCAAAGCCCTGGGCACAAGTGGAAGATGGAGGCTGTTCCCTGACTCCAAGACCCCCAGTCTCCCCAGTTTTGCCTTAAAATAAAAGGGTGAGGCAGTAGCTGGAGTACCAGGAGGACCCCGAGTTCAAGTCCGGACCCTGACCCTTCCTAGCTGTGTGACCTTGGGCAAGTCCCTTCAGCTCAGCCTGCCTTGGTTTCCTCCTCTGTAAAATGGGGGTCACAATATTGGCGCCTCCCGGGAAGGCTGGTTGGGGGGATCAGATGCGATCTGATGTATGGAGCCCAGAGTAGGGGCTGCCTCAGTGCAGACGAGGTGAATCCGCCAGGGCCAGGACGGCCGAGCTCCGGTCCGCTGCGGACGTGCTCCCGGTCCGAGTTCAGTACCTAGGTCAGTGCTGACCCTCACGTCTCCCAGAGCAGCGGGGCAGGGGACCCCCTCTCTCCTCTGCCCCGCGGCCCCCGCGGAGACCAGCGACTTCGGGACTGAGCCCCGCCCTCTCCGAGGAAAGGGGCGCACGGCGGGAGCCCCACAAAGTCCCTTAACCTCTAGGAGGGCTCGGGGTCAGCCCGGGGGCTCCAGGTCACAACCGGCAGGTGAGCGCCCGAGGGGAAGGTCCCTTCCCGCCCCGACCGCTCTGGGGCTCCCCCACCCCGCTTACCGAGGCATGGTGGAGGGGCGGCTCCCCCTGGCGGGGCTGAGGAAAGGGGTGGGGAGAGGGCGGGGAGGAAGGAGGAAGGGACGAGGCGGCCCGGCCGAGGCCGGCCCTTCCGGCTTCGCCGCCTACAATGGTTGCCATGGCAGCCCCGCCCGCGCCCCCGCCCCGCCCCGGGGCTCCCCGAAGGCGCCGCTCTCCCTCCCAAACCTTGGCAGGCACCCAGGGGCCGGGGGCCAGCCCTGAGCCGGGCCCAGCCCGAGGGCCGGCATCCTCCGCTCGCGGGTCGGAGGAAGCCCCAGCCTCGCAAAGCAGCCAGCAGGGGTGATGCAGTCCGGGGGTCCGGTGACGGGGAGAAGGCTGCTCTCCAGGAGCGGACGGTGTAGGTAAGGCAGCGGCTGGGCAGCCCGGCCCAGCGGGAGCTGATGGTCAGGGGCCCAGGACACAGGGGCCGCTCCATAGAGCAGCCCGTCACCCCCTCCCTGCCAGTCACCTAGCTCTGGTCTGCCCGCCCCCCAGCTAAAACAGAATCCCTTCCAGCCGATGCTGGGGCATCCCTCCCGACACCTCCTTAGGCACTTTCAGCTAAGGGCTGCCCCAACAGGGCATCCTCGTATCTGCCTTCCCCCAGGTCTCTACCTGTCCAAATGCCCATCTTCTCTGGAGGGCCCTGCACCTGCACCCAGTGGAAGGGCATCTCTGGGCCTGTGGATCCTCTGCAGTGGCTACCCAATCCAGAGCCTTCCTTCCCTCTTGGGTATCTGCCCCCATTAGAACCTAAGCTCCCCCACAGCACTTTTGGCCTACGTGCACCCCCAGCTCCTGGCAGTGTCGAGGCCCCATCAAGTACTCAATACTTGGCCTGCTGCCTTCTTTGTAAGCACACTTCACCCAGGCTCCCTCACTCAACCCCGTAGGGACATTTTTGGCTGACACCCTGTACGTGTCTGAAGCTGTCATCACATTTTACCAGTCTTAGATATGTGTGTACATTCTGTATCTCCAGGACTCCTCAAGGCTGTATCTCCAAACTGTAGAACCTCAGGGACTTTGGGGGAGTACACTGTAGGCATTTACTAAACAAGGGCTGAATTCCACAAGACACGTTCAAGGGCCTGTTGGTCTGAAGCCCCATGTTTGTGGCAAACAACATGACCTCAGGAACCAGTAAATTGGCTTTTATTACCAAAATCAGCCAACAGCTCCAACAGTAGCAGAAGCCAGGGCTGGGCTTAACAACATATCCCATTAATGATGATTTATATACACACACACACACACACACACCCCCCCCAACAAAAATAAAAAACTTAAAAGTCAGCTTGTATAAGTGATAAAAAAATTAGGTACAGCAAAACTTTCATAGTACAAAAAATGCAAACGGGATCTTATAGTCCATAAAATTTGTAGTTTCATATAATCAGCGCTGCTTTGAAAAAGTCTCAACTGTGAGACAAGCTTATAACAAAGGAATTTTTCCCACGAAAGAAAAAAATCTACCACCCTCTTAGATCCTCAAATTCCTAGCCCTTAACCCCTAAAAAGGCAGACACATTCCATCATGGTGAAGCTTCCAGCCAAAGGCCTGGCTCCCAGAATGCTAAGGCACCAGAGTATTCGTTACTTTAAAGAGGAAGATCAGTTGACATTCTAGGGCTGCCCATGAACTTGGCCACAAATGGATTCTGTCATCTCAAGGGAAAAAGGGACTAGGAAAAAAATAACTTTTCTCCATGGCCAACTTGTGGCGGATGTTTTGAAATGCTCATTAACAAACATCTCAAATTTGGAATCTTAGTTAAAAGAACAAAACAAAAAAGCCTCCCCACAGAACCTCCCTTCTCTTCTCCCTTCAGAATTCTGTCAATGATCCCAGCAAAGGTAACATCATCCTGCTGCCCTTTCAGTATGATCAGGAGGCTCCTCCCTCCTTTACCTGGATTCCCTCACCCCCAAGGAATTTTCAGTGTCCAGATGTAATTTTCCTTCTGCAGACTTCTCCAGAGCTTAAAAGAAAGTTTTGGTGGTGCAGAACGTTTTCCTTTCTGACCACAGTGAATTAAAAGTATCTTAATAAAATGACAAGGCATCCTATGAGGATCCAAGCAGACTGGGCAGACTACCTGCACAAGGAGAGTATCAAACACAAACTAACCTTTTTGGCTACATAGAAAAAAAGGTGCATTATCTTTTCATTAGCCACAAAATTGCCCAAAACCTGTTTCCTGAGACTTTGACTTCTACAAATCCCCCACCCTAGGCCCCCAATAAAGAGCTTTTCCTAGCCAAAATGGACAGAATCCTCCTACAGCTCAAAGTGCTTTCCAATCAATTGGCTTCTTGCCAGACTTCTTTAGCAACTCGTTGGTCTTGGAGAAATGGCTGCATCCGAAGAACCCTCTATGGACAGAGAGCGGAGAGGGGTGGGCAGTCTGCAGGACGTGGTGGCGCTTCTGTAGGAGACAAAGCAGAACATGAGACTTTGCTTGGTGTTTTGGGACCAGGCACTGGGGCCCATTCTGCCAGCCACAGCTGCCCTTAACAACCAGTCTTCACAAGGGGCAGTCAGGGGGAATTAGATCTTCAAGTCTCAGGGATTCTTGGAAAGGAAATAGTTTGCCCCAAAGTGCCAAGTAAACATAATTACTGCTCTGGTTTTCAACACTCAAGAGATGCTCCCATGATCCTCTAAACATGATCCTAATGAAATGCAGGTTGTCACGTGTATACACACACACACACACACACACACACACACACACACACACACACACACACATTTTATAGAAGACACTTGAGCCTTTGCACATTAAATGACCTAGCCACATAGAGGCCCCCTAGTCTGGGGCCAGATTTTGTGAAGGATCCCCTTCTGTAAGAAAAATGCTATGAAAGACAGAATCTGGATCACTTCCTCCAACCCCCTCAATTTTACATTAAAAAAAGATAAAATCTCTTCTATTGCATCCCAGTAGCTGTGAATGGAACCTTTTAACCATTTCCGAGACCACAACCCCAAGGCAGAGAGGCTAGAGATAAAGCCTGAGGGTATCACCTAGCAACCAGAAAGTGCCAAGATGCTGCTATTACCAGTCTTTGCCCTCGAGATCCTGAAGGAGCAGAAAGACAAGAGTCCAGAGGCAGGACATCCAGCCACAGGCACACTCACTGAGACTTCTGAACCTACTTAATGGGAGCCACAAGTGGAGCCCCAGCCTTTGACCCACTATTCTTTTCACTTACTAAATAGAATTTTAAAATGCACTATAAAATCTTTCAGGTCCCTTCCACATCTTTTGATCTGGCAGTGATTTCAAGTACCTTGGCCCAAGAGTTTACTTGCCAGCCTTAGGTTACCATTACCCAAAGTTAGTAAAGTTAATGAGCATATTTACAGAGAATATAATGCATAAGAGAAATTTTATACTTCTGATTGGAAGATCCTTCCAGCTCAAAAATCACCTGTGAAGTTTTCATTTCTAAAATCCTTAGGGTGATAAAATATTTGAAGTCACCACCAGATCATTCTACCATTCTATTTGGAAAAGACCTGAGGGATTATCCAAACCCAAGAAAATCTTTTAAAAGTAATTTAGAAAATGAGAACATGGCAGGTAAACGAGAGGTGCACGGACCTCTCGAAGTCTCCAAAAAGAGCCAAGGCCTGGATTCAGTTACACATGGGTCTGCAGACTGGAACCCTGGGGGAGGGCTCACAATCACTTACTTCCAGGGCAAACGGCCACCTGGCACCTTGACTCCTGACAGAGTGAGGATACCCCAAACTCCTAACACTGCTGCAATAGGAAAGTGGACCCAGCCTCTGGATGGTGTTCAGAGTGTCCTGGGCTTCTCCCACTGGCACAATGGACAGAGAGAGAAGCAGAGGGAGGCCTACCCTGTCGATAGAGAGGCCTTTCTTCTGAGCATAGGACCCCCAGAGCATGAAGACCAGGCCATTCAAGTTCTTATTCAGCCAAGACACCACGGCATCTGTAAACTCCTCCCAGCCTCTCTCTTTATGGGAGTTAGCCTGGTGGGCTCGGACCGTGAGCACAGCATTGAGGAGGAGAACACCTGTGCACAAACAGAAAAGAAACCCATCAGCCACAGCTCCAGGAGCTGCCTTCCACCCCAGGCCGATTCACAGTCTGAGAGAACACACTCCCCAATCTTTGTTTCAGGCTTGGGACCCCAAGTGCCAGGAACCCAGGGAGTGAAAGCGAAGTGGGGAGTAAGTGGGGCAGAAGAGTAAAAGAGGATAGGTAGAGGAGAGGGAAAGAAGAAATGGAGGGGAAAATGAGTGGTGGGAGGAGAGGGGAAGGGGGAAGGGGAGGGGCCCTTAGGAAATGCCTGGTGATCCAGTGGAAGGTAACTGGTTATTTACAGATGTGTTAGAGAAAGAAAAGCCCTGACTGGCTTAAGTTTTCATTCATTAATAAGTCAATCCAATCTTAGACTGTTTGAGCTCACAGGGCCAAGATAAGCCCAGTCTTTTTTTGATTTCTTCTTAGTGATCTTGAGCTTTTGCAGGTTCCAAGCTATTAAACTACAATTAGGACAGAACAAGCCTCCTTTAGTAATTGGCCCTTAAGCTGACTGCTTACCCTGCCTGGCCCATCCAGACAAATCCCCGTGACCCGGATGGGCAAAACCTTCGATGTCTGTGGACAACTCTCTGTAAATATTTTCCAAGCTGAAAACAAGACAGACAAAATGCTTGAGCATTTGTGAAGTTTCAGATACTATCAATAAAGGACATCTAAAAAGATAAAAAAATGGGAGACAGTGAGCAGAGCCCTGGCGGGGGCCTAGGTGGGGCCCAGTTACTTCTCCTAGGACTCCAGTTGGCTCCCCAGTTAAATGCGGCTTGACTAGGGCCTTAGAGTCCCTTCCAGCTCTCAGTCTATGACCCCACCCTCACGGAGGCCAGAGGATGAGTGAGGAAACACTGCAATGGCAATGCTGTTGGAGGTGGATTTCATCATTCATCCTTGACCGAGGAAAGAGAACAATGGCACCCTCTCCTCAGTCAGTTGCAGCACAAAAGACAAATAAAACCTCAGTTAGAGGGCTGCTAGAAGAAACAAAGCCGGAGTTGAGAAATAAAAGTCTCAGTTCCCAGTTCCCACCAAGAAGAATCTCTAGGTCTTCTCCAATAAACATCTCCAGCAGTCACAGGATGCTGGCTCGACCTGGCCCTTCAGTCATGGCTGTCCTACTTTGATGGGACCCTTCCCTAAGAGGGGCGCCACTGAGCGACTGAGACTGCTACCTTCTCCCAGGAGGTGTCATGGACACCGCTTCCTATACTGGTGTCCACCTGTACACCAGACATTAGAGATCATCCTATGGAACCTTAGAAACACAGCATTTGTGCCTTGCTAGCAGAAAGTCTAGGCCCCAATGTGCACCCCAAAGACTCCTGTCTATGACACCTCCTCTGTTTCCGTTTCATTCTACAATGAGATCTCATGACAGTACAGCTAGTGACTAATAAAACACAGGTCGGAAAGCAGTCAGTTTAATTTCCTGTCAGACAGAGAAGGGAATCTTACCTGGGAGGGGGTGGAACAGGCTTCTGAACACTGAAGCAGAGTCCGTGAGCTTGATTGGGTCCGTGATACGGGTCCTGCCCCAATATGACCACTTTGACCTGGGTGCCCAAGTTTGCCAGAAATAAATGACTGATGTGATATTTTTTGTAGAAAGAAACAATGCATAGACAGGTGACTTTCAAGGTATCTTCCAACTTTAATGATATCTGCAAAACTCCTTGGTGCTACTTCCTCTGCCCCCTAAAATTCCCTTAGTTCTACTAATTAAAGCACCCTGGAAATGACTGACTTCTTTTACGCAAATATGCCTCCCCCTCCTTTGGAAGCCCAGCATACTTTGAACTACTGAATAAGAATTGGAAAGAAAATTCTATTCCCTCCTGCTTCAAACTTGAGAAAGCATCAGTTTGGAGAAGGCAGAAAAATGATCTTAAATAACAGATCCACACAACATGCCTTTTACAATATGGATGGGCAAAAGGTTCCCACTAGAAAGGCACAGCAGGCAGAAAACAAATGAGCCTAACCCATCCTGACAAAGGGCAAAGGCCCTTCCTTTAAGAGAGATAATGCTAATTTTCTGCTTACCTAAAAACATTAAGTTTACAAAGGTGCACCATTTATTTTCAGGTGGAAAGACAACACATTACTGGGCAACTCACATAAAAAGGAGTGAAATGAACCACAAAGGGAAAAAAAACCACATAGTTGTTACAGCTACCAAAGACCTAGTTTCTCTTAATTCAGAACCAACTATAAATGACCTCCAAAGATCATCCCAACAATCACCAGTCAATTCTTCCTTTTATCAAGTCCTTGTGGTTCTAGTAAAGGTAAAAAGGCCAAGTCTAACTCGTGCTGAACAAGAGTTACTTTTCATTCCTAATATATATTATGATATATGAAGCTAATGTATAGCACAGGCTTTAAGCAAGTTATTTTCAATACCCCACAAACACAAATATTTGGGGAGCTCCAGCTGCACTCAGACGTCTGACCAAAAAACCTAACCAAAGCTCACCAAAATCTCCAAGACTATATAAGGAGTTCACTATCTACCTGTCAATCCTTTTGCAATCTGCTTCATGAGGAGTTATGGCACAGGTCAGGCCTAGTGCCAAGTTTTCTATAAAATAGGCCACTGGTTACAAACACCTGGAGCAAGTCCATCAATGTACAGGACCTACCTGAAGTTGGCTGGTGTAGTGAAAAACTCAATAAACCAGGATTCAGGAAATGCAGCACCACAGGAGGACAATCGAGAGTTGCCTTTCCTGACTTCCTTCAAGCCCAAAACAATATCCCACCTTCTACAGGAAGTCCTTTTTGGCCCCTCTTGATTCTCTCCAATCTATCCTGTCTGTGGCTCGGTGGTGCTCTGACTCCCTCTAGATGCTAAGCTCATGGAACCCAGGGGTTTCTCCCCTTGTCTCCCCAATGCTTAGTGCAGACCCTGGCACTTAGACATTTATTGGCCGACTCAGAGGCCATGCAGTCCAAGATCTTTACTTTACAATGGAGCCAACTGAGGCAGAGATTGTGTCTTGTCCAATAAGGTCCAAATCAGCAAATTAACTAGCACGTATTAAGTATTTACAACATGCTAGTTATTAGAATACCAATAAAAAAATAAAATAAAATAAAATATATATATATATATATATATATATATATATTTTAAGATGAAGGAACCCCAACCTCAAGGAATATACAGTCAAAAGTGAGATTTGAACCCCAGCAGTTCACAGAAAACTTTCTTGGGCTTCAGTTTCTAACAATGGTCTGTCATGTCTCAGAGGCCTGCTGAAAGGGTCAAATAAAGAATTACCGAAGTATATAACTGCAAAGTATTATCCAATTGGCCTACCTTTTTGTATTTTAACTTCTAACTGTTGAAAAATCAGCCTAGTTTTAAAAAGATGAACAACCTAACCTTGACAAAGTCAAACTAATGTTTTACTGAGTTTTGTTTACAATCAAATTATTGCTTCTGTTTAAACTACATCTTTATAAACTTATTAATTCAATTTTTAATTAAAAAAGGACCTCTGATTGGTGTAGTAAATTCCCTTTACCAATGGCAGATCCAGAGTCTGCTCTCCTGTCAACTTTCTAGGGAAACACACGTATGGAAAAAAAAATTTTAAAATGCAAGGTAGTGTTTTTGGGGGAGGGGGAAGGGATAGGGAGAAGATACTAGGGAGCTGGAGGGAAGGGGTTTCACCTTCCGGAGGAGGAGCCTGAGATGAATTTCGAATAAAACTAGATTCCATGAGCCAGGGATGAGGAGGGAGTTCTTTCTAGACACAGAACTCAGGTTCTATTCTCTCTCCCTCTGCCCTTTAATCTCATTCACTGATCAACCTTCTACTTACATCTCTAATTTCACACAGCTGTGTCCAGGTGAAGACTTGGTCTGCAGGTGGGTAGACGGTATGATGTTTTCTTTCTTCTGCAACAAATCCCATTAGCTGATTTTGATTTGTTTAAAAATTGCAAAAAAAAAAAAATCAAGATTGATTAAGAACATTCTCACTGACTATAACTTCAAAGGTGATTCACCTTTTAAAGCAATTTTGTGAGCATTTAAAAAAAACCACTATAATATTTGCAAATCCTCATAATTTAGCAAAAACTTGACTTATTCAACTGCAGGATCCCATTTTAAAGTGCTGGGTAACCATAACTAATGACAAATAATTTGTCAACCAGATGAAATGGTTTTTAATTAGGCATTCTGACAACTGACTCGGACCATCCTCTTTGTGGGCGCTGCCGCCCAGGCTGGTCTAACCTTAATCGCTGGAGGCCAGCCCCCGCCTCCGCAGGGAGCCCCCAGCTGTTACCTTGATGAAGTAAGGCTTGCCGAATTCCGCGCTAAGCTGCCGCTTCCAGCTCTCCCCGAAGCCCGCGGGGACGTTGCGGGAGGCGAGGCGGAGCAGGGCCGCTGCCTTGTTCCTCTGGATCCGGTCCAACTGCTCCGGGCTCAGGGGAGACGAGGGGGGGGCGGGCTCGTCCTCGGGCCGGCTCCTCTTGGCCGGGCTGACCTGCGGGACGTCCCCAGAGACGCGGGTGATGAGGCGGGGGAAGAGCCCGGAGCCCAGAGGGCGCACGAGGAGGCCCAACCTGCCCGAGCCCACGAGGGCAGGAAGGACTCCCATCGCCCCGCCCCCCGCGCCGCGCTCCGGCGGGCTTCACCCGTGGGGCTGCGCGGGGCCACACAGGCAGAGCATGCGAGGAAGAGGCCCCTTCCCCACCCCGGAGACGCGAGCCCCGAAGCTGGGGAGAGAGCACCGAGGCAAAGCTTCCAGGGATGGCGGACTCCCCGCACGCCAGCGGGAACGCAGAGACCGGAGCGCGCATGCGCCCACTTGGCCCCGCCCACGTGGCGGGACCGCAGACCTACACAACTCCCCCCACGTGGCCGTTTCGCGGCAAAAACAGGACTCGGAGCGCTCGAGCCCCGCCCCTCCTCCTCCGGATTGGAGGCCGAGCCCGGCCATGCGGCGGCGGGCGGAGCTCCGATTGGCCCGCCGCTGCCCAGCCTCCCTCCCATTGGCTGTCGGCGGAGCCGCGCGCCAAAGTCAAGGTCTGGGGACCGCACGGTTACTTCCCTGGGTCCGGAGCGCGCGCTCTCGCCCCCCGGGCCCGTCCCGTAGTGAGTCCCCCTCCCCCCCGGGGCACACGCACCCTCGCGCGGATCGCTCCGGCGATCCTCCGTCCTCACCTCGCTCTCCACCACCGTGTCCGAGCCGGGGTCCGCGGGCGCCTCGGTGTCCGAGCGCCGCTTTCTGGGGGCGCTGGAGGAGAAGAAGGAGTGGAGAGTCTTTTGTCCGATCATGCCGGCGGACGAGACGGCAGCAACCACAGTAGCAGAGAGCGCAGGTCCCCCGCTCCACCCCCCGACCCCCCGACTGACTGGCTCCTCTGCTTGGCGCCAAGCGTCTTACGCATGCGCCGGGTTGCCTTTGTAGGGTGGGATAAGGGGCGCATGCGTACTACGTTTTGCCTTTTTGTTGGGGGAAGGGGGTGGTCTCTGGCGCGTGCGCACTAGGGTTTGCCATAGAGCCCCACGTGACGCACGCTGGCCTGGGAGGGAATCTCCTGGAGCAGGTGAGACGCAGTAGGGGAGGGGGTGGAGCCCCTTAGCCGCCAAACTCTCTGGCTGACTTCCGGTCCTCAGTTTCTCCCGCTGTAAAATGCGGGGTGACCCCCGAGAACCCCAGCTCTAGACCCAGAAGAGAGCCCTGGGATCATCTAACCAGCCCTTTGACTTTTTACAGATAGGGAAACTGAGGGAGCCTAGTGACTTGCCAGAGCCAAACAGGGAGCAGGCTGGTTTTGAACTTGTTCAATTCAATCGATCAGCAAATATTGATGAGGCGCCTCCTATGTGCGGGGCACCGTCCTAGGCGCCGGGGATAGAAAAAGACCGGAGCGGACGATCTAATGGGAGACACAACAAATACATACCTAGGCAGCCAAACACGGGAAAGGAGGAATAAGAGACAGGGAGGGGGTGGAGGGATCGATCAGTGGCCGTTTATTAAGGATCTGCTGTGTGCCGGGCACTGCTAAGCGCTGGCGGTGCCCTCAGGCAGCCCAGGGAGGATCTGGAGCGTCCTTTCCAGCCCAAGTCTGCTCTCTGAGACTGGGACTCTAAGTTTCCTTCTTGCTCCGTATCAGGGTCCCCCTTAGCTCCCTTTGTAGTGGGAGACATCTCCCTTCCCATCTCTGGGAACCTAAGAGGAGACAGACGGAGAATCTCTTCCTTCTTACCCCCACGGGGGGCTGGCAGTCGGGTTAATGAATTATCCCCCCAGGACCAGAGATTGTTTTCAGTCTCCCTTAAGGTGGGGCCCGTTTTGTTCGTTTTGTCTTCACCAAGACTTCAGCCTAATTAAATCCTGGAAACTTCTACTATAGGTTAGCCTTGGGGAGATGGGGTTTTGGGGAACCATCTCCCAGAATCCCTGGCGCTCTTCCCATGGATCTGCAGTGTTTGACTGAATTAGAAGTGAATTCTTTTCCATTTCCCCTGAGGGCTTTCATCCTAACTCGGCCAGATTTTTGCGTACGTTAACCTCCCTTTATTTGCCTAAGAAAGGCCTTTTTGTCACTGCCCTGACTCTTGAGAGGCTTTTCCCAGAAGTCTGGCTGGGAGAGAACCACATTATTAATTTTCATTTTTACTAAAAAAGATTTTAAATGTGTTTCCACAGTAGGATTGACGCTCAGTCCTCCTCGAGTGGGGCCACTGTATCAATCAGAATTCTGCAAACTTTCAGGCCTGGTTTCTTTCCTTTACGTTGTTTTCACAGTGGAAATTGTCTTGCTTCTTTGTGCATCCTGTTCCTGGGTTTTTCTGAATACCTTAACTTTCCCATGGCCCCATTCATTCCAGTGGATGGAACCCCTCCCCCCTTTCCTTCCAGGCCTTTGCTACTGTTACTATTTGGGGAGAAAGGCTCATTTTAAAGGATTGCCTAGGGTGTTAAGAGCTCAGTGGCTTGTTCTAGGTCATAACCACTTGAACTCCCGGTCTTTCTGACTAGGCCTGGATCAAGACCATCCTTTCCTCCAAGAGTTTGTGAATCACTAGATTCCCTAGGGGAAAATGGTTTCCTTAAAATGCTTTTCCTAGTCTGTGGATTTAATTAGAAGGTATGCAAAGACCAAGGCCATTCTAATTTGGGGACGAGAAAACACCCAGGGGCCTTTTGCCTCAAGAAGTCTGAAGGAATTGTGTTTGGACATTTTAAACTCAACTCTTCAACCCTGGACTCATTCTCTTTCCCCTCAAATGCTCCTCTTTTTCTAACTTTCCTATTATTGTGGATGACACTGCCATCTTTTCAGCGAACCAAGCTCCCAACCTAGGGGTTACCCTCAATACAGGTCTCACCCTTGTTAGAGTTTGTTGTTGTTTTCAGCTGTATCTGACTCTCTGTGACCCTATTTGGGGCTTTCTTGGCAAAGATACTAGAGTGCCATTTTCTTCTTCAGCTCATTTTACACGTGAGGAAACTAAGACAAACAGGGTGCCTTAGACTTGCGCAGGGTCATACAGCTTAGGCGTGTCTGAGGCCACATTTGAACTCAGGTCTTCTTGACTCCAGGCCCAGCGCTCCATCCACTTGACACCTAGCTGCTGGATCTGACCGTATCATTCTTCTGTTCGGGAAACTGAACTGCTTTCATTTATCTCCAGGATCAAGTATAAAATCCTTTGTTTGGCTTTTGAAGTCCTTCACAGCCAGGTCCTCTCCCCCCTATCCAGACTTTTCTCTGCAGTCCAATGACACCAGTCTGTCTGCCCTTTCCCACACAGGACACTATGATGTGGAGCTTTGGCTCTCACCGGTGCTGGGAATTCTCACCCTCCTTCCCATTCCAGCTAAAATCCCATCTATAGGAAGCCTTTCCTAGTCCTCCTCCATCTTTGTGCCCACTCTACTCTCTGCAGCCCATCTCCTATTTCTCCTCTGTGTTTCATGTTTGTCAGTCATCTGTGAGCTCCTGGAGAGCAGGGCCTGTCCTTGACCTCTCTTTGTAGCCCTAGGACTTAACCCAGGGCCTGGCACATAATAAACCCTTTGTCAGTTCTTACCAGGACTACTGATGTTGCCTGATTGCTGATTTGAAGGCCTTGAGATGTCTAGGCCATCCCTCCTCGTGTGCCCTGTGGTCACCTACCAGACCCAGCAGAGGCCTCCCCTGAAATTTTGTGACACTGGCCTTGCACCCAGGCTCACTTGTTCATATATATATATAGCCTGGATGGTATCTTGTGTGTTGTTCCTTGTGTGGTGTTGTGGTAATCGGTTGTTTGTTCACTGTACTTGGGACCCTCATGGGACCCTAGTGTTCCATGATTCATAGCCATAGAAATGTTGTTTATCCTGTGTTCTCAAAGAAGACCATGATATCAGGAAGATGATGTCATGACTTGCAAGTGAATTGGATTATGGTGAGGCTTGGCTGTGCAAAGTCACCAGCCTCAGTCTCTCCTTTGGAGTCATCTGGGTCCAGTGGCAAGATTTAGATCAGGACCACTGGAGATGGCCCTAGATGCAGTGGGGGACCTTGGCCATAGAATATCACAGGGGTCCTTCCCCTATTCCACAGCCTTCTGCCAAAGGTCACTCAGGGAAATCAATGGCAGAGACTTGAAGCTGGGAGACCCATTAGGAGTCTATAGCGGTGGTTAGTTGTCCATCATTCTAGAAGAAGACCAAAATGACATCACCATGATAAAGTCAAGTTTCAGTGTGTCCAGCTGTGGCTGATCAGACCAATACAATCTTGGAATGCTCTACCATCCTTTGTTTCCTTTGTGCTGTCTCAATTCTGCTTTGCTTATAGAGCACAGCACCTTTTCTGATGAGGGCATGCCATGCTGAGCGGTCCTGTGCCAGTGTCTTCCATGTTGCACAGTCAAATCCAAAGTTCTTGAAAGAGATCTTGAGAGTGTTCTTGCATTGTTTCTTCTGGCCACCATGTGATTGCTTGCCCCATGTGAGTTCTCCATAAAATAGTCTTTTTGGCAAAAGTGAGTTTTGCATTTGAGCAACGTGGCCAGCCCATCAGAGTTGCGCTCTCTGAAGCATAGTTTGAATGCTGGGCAGTTCGAAGCTCAAGCAAGGATTTTAGTGTCTAGTACCTTATCCTGCCAGGTGATCCTCAGGATCTTCTTAAGACAGTTCAAATGGAAGTGATTCAGTTTCCTGGCATGGGGCTGGTAGACTGTCCATGTTGCACAGATATACAACAATGAGGTCAGCACAGCAGTTCTGTAGACTTTCAGTTTGGTAGTCAGTCTAATACCTCTTCCCTCCCAAACTTTTCAGGGTCTCCCAAACACTGAGCTAGCTCTGGCAATGTGTGCATCAACCCCATTGTCAGTGTGTATGATGAGGTGTTTGGGTGCTAGGTGTACCCCAAAATACCGACAGTCCGGGTCGTGCTCGAATGAATTCAACTCAAGCCTTCTTAAAGCCAAAGATATTAAGGATTCACCTAATTGGGTTGCCTCTTATGGAACCTAAGCTTTTGTGACACTTGTATTCACAAGTGGGCCAGATAGGATCCCAGCTAGACAGAGTCTGAGCTGGATGGAATCTGAGCGCCTTCATGGAGGCAAGGTGGGACTTAAATAGAGAAAAGAGTATAGGAGGGATGGGGGGTGGGGGTGGGGGTGGGGGTGGTCTGATAGTCTAGAGTGATGGGGGAAGAAGTTCAGGAAG
>CM053773.1:233076106-233130506 GCA_028658325.1 Potorous gilbertii
AGATAACCGACAGTGGTCACAGATTTGAGTATGAAAGGCCAGATTCTGTGAGGGGATACAGGGAGAGCTCAATTTGAGTATGAAAAGTCAGTTTCAGTGAGGAGATTCCAGGGGAGCTCAAGGAAGTTCCCAGAGTCTGAACCTCATCATGTACATCCCTGGAAAGCACACTACCAAGGTAAGTGAACTTATCCACATGATTCAAAACTTCACTTGTTGTAACTAATGGTTCCACATATGGATGGTGTGGTGGTGGCTTAGGGAGTACCTGTGTTTTCTTGGTGTTAATTATTAGGCCAAAATTAGCACAGGCAGCAGAGAATTGATCCATACTCTGTTGCATCTCAGCTTCAGAGGCTGCATTGAGTGCACAATCATCTGCAAACAGAACATCATGCACCAACACTCCCCCTACTTTGGTCTTGGCTTGTAGCCTTTTCAGATTGAAGAATTTACCATCAGAACAGCGCATGGGAGCAAGCACACAGCCTTGTTTCACTCCATTGACTGGGAAGGCACGAGAGCATTGTCCTCTATCCAGAACCTGGGCAAACATGCTATCATGAAATTGATGTCCAATGCTGATGAACTTCCCTGGGCAACCAAATTTTGACATAATTTTCCATAAGCCTTCATGACTAACAGTGTCAAACGATACTGTATAGCGTTGGTACAGAGTAAGAGATGATGAGCATCCCAGCCAGGGTGATGGGCTTGCCCCACATACACTAGTAAAGTGGATAGCAGACAACTTTAACCAAGCTATTTTTCTGCATATGTTGGGAAGGCACTAGGTTTCCGATGAACACCCTAGGGGACCCTGGGCATGTAGGAAGAGAGCTTAGGGCAAAAGATCCCCTGGAGGGAGTGGATAAAAACAGGTCTCAATCCCTGGGGCCTTCAGGAAGAATAGATGGGTCCCCAAAACTGTTCTCTAGTCCTTCCCTGGTGAGACCTCAGTGCCTACAGGGGCAGCTCACAGTGAAGGATAGTGGAGTTGTCTACACTTTTTTTTTTTAATGAGGCAGTGGGAAAAATGAGACAATGTTTATGCATGCTAGGAGGGCTGCATTGTCTCTGTGTTGTGAGAGCCTTCAGTCTGGTCTTCCTGAGTCAAATCTCTCCTCCCTGGAGTCCATCTTTTGAGCAGCAGCCCAAGTCACTCCTCCCCTCAAGATATTTCAGGATCTCCCTATTCTGGGAGAAAGGAGAAATCCCCTCTTCATGGTTTGACTCTAGCTTCTCTGTCTAGACCAAGGGTTTTTAACCTGAGGTCCATGAACTTGTATTTTTAAAAATATTTTGATAGTTGCCTTTCGGTTTGATTAATTTCTTCTGTAATACTTTGTATTGATAATGTTTAATATAAATTTTAGACTTTAATAAGGGCCAAAGTTTGAATTAAGAAGAGCCTGGACCTAATAGTCCCCTTTGTTTAACTTAGAGGACACCCTTTGATGTCAAACAAACAAATGGGACTTCCTTACCAGACCCTTCTTCTGGCATCTTAGTGATAAGGCTTGGGTTGTAACTTCAGCTTTGTCAACTCTGTTAAGATACCACAACTTCAAAGGCCTGCTAGGACAAGATTTGTTATCTGGGTGATGGGACTTTGTTTTTCCTTATCTTAAATCACAAGGCATGCTGTGAGGGAGGATGCCCATAGCCTGCAATCATTAAACCCAATTGATGCCACCTTTTTTTACAATGTGTTTATCTAAGAGAACTCCTTTCTCATGGCAAAATGTACTTAAGACGGATAATTTCTGTACAGAGTAGTCAGAGTCACCTCTGGCTCCATAGCGCTATGACTGTTATCTTTAAGAGGGAATTAATTAATTAATAAACAACGCATGCCTTTAGTCTGATGTCTTTTCTTAACCAAGTTTTCAGGTTAACAGTATCTTTATTCTATGCAATAAAAAGCATGACTGTGTGAGGGTCAGTGGCTTCACCAGACTCACAAAAACGGAGCTTGGAGGATTTTCCCATTACTTCCCTTCTTGCCCTACTCTGCATTCCAACCAGACTTGCTGATCTCCCCTGTACCTGTCAGTGCCTTTATCCAGCCTGTCCCCCCTGCCTGGAATGTCCTCCCTCCTCACCTCTGCTTCTTAGAACTCGTCTCTTCAAGATTCAGCTCAAGGGCCCCACCTTGAGGAGGCTTGTCCCACCTTGGCTATCCCTCCCCCACACTAAACAAATTGACTCTTATTTCTTTCATATTTGCTTATCTTTGTATGGGTTGTTTTCCTCCTTCCATCTTGGTATCCCAGTGCAAGGCACCTGCTACCTAAGTGGGGACTGAAGGCCAGCTTGCCCCTCATGCTGGGACCCCCACTTCATTTCCTGCCTCCCAGCCTTTCATCTCACAGCCTCATCCCTTCCTTCCCAGGCTCCCCTTCTCTCCTCAAGGCTCAGGAACGGGCCGCCTCCCAGAATCTTACCCCCATTCCTTAGTCTTTAGTCTATCTGTGTGTAGCTATTGTATCTCTCCTGAGCTCCAAAAGGAAACCTCCTGGTGACCAGGTTGAGGAGTGATGGGGGACCCCAAAATACCGACAGTCTGGGTCGTGCTCGAATGAATAGACTCAAGCCTTCTTAAAGCCAAAAGAAACAAAGTTTATTAAAGATTTGCCATCTTGGGTTGCCTCTTAAGGAGCCTAAGCATTTGTGACGCTTGTATTCACAAGCGGGCCAGACAATCTCAGCTAGACAGAGTCTGAGCTGGATTGAATCTGAGCGCCTTCATGGAGGCAAGATGGAATTTAAGTACAGAAAAGAGTATAGGAAGGATCTGGGGGGTGGTCTGGTAGTCCAGGGTGATGGGAGGAGGGATTTAGGAAGGGTCTTGAGGAGAAGTCCAAGGAGGGAATCCTAGGAGGGTCTAAGGCTGGAAACAGCTGCAGGCTATCAGGAGATAGATTAGGGGACGCCTAGGTGGGAAGCAGGTGGGGCAATCCAGAGATCTTGATAGGGGCAGTACCGGAATGGATGCAGATTTTGATGGGAGTGGTCAGCAGCCTGGGGAATCGGGTTTTGATGGGATCAAGGGTGGGGGGTGCAACAGACCTGAATAGAATGATCTTGGAAAGCTCATTTCCTCAGACTGCTGGAACCAATGGGAAGATTAGATCTGAGTAAGAAAGGCCAGATTAAGTGGGAAGATTCCAGGGGAGTTCAAGGAGGCTCCCAGAGGCTGAACCCTATCCCTGGGACCCCAGAAGCTAGCAACCTTTCCACCTGGTAGATTATTTAGCACTTCCGGAATCGAGTTGGATGGCCTTGGGGGACTCAGTTCCCCTTCAGTTTCTTGGTGTAAAGTGTCTGACAGATGGTAGGTATTTAATAAATGTTGATTGACTGATTCTTTCAACTTTTAAAATCCCACAGCCCCTCTGGACTGGGAGTCAGGAGACCTGCCAGACTCATCCTAGCCTGGAACTCTCGCCGTTCTCCTTGGGCATTTCATTTCCATTGGGGTGGATTAGAAACGGCCATCACTGCAGTCCTATCTTATGTAATTATTCAGGCCTACCTGCTAAGCTCATTGTTTTCCTCAGCTGCATAGGAACTACCAGTGACCTCTACTTGTTGGTGCAACTTTGAAGCTAGGTAGTATCATTGGAAAGGGGGAAGGGGGAAAGGCGGGGCGGGGTCTGGCCCTGATGAAATCCCAGCTCTGTCACTTGATACCTACTGGACAGCCTCTCTTGACCTTGATGTTTTCAGCTGCAAAATAACAGAATTGGACTAGGTGACCTCTGAGCCCCCCCTTCCACCTCTAAATCTATGATCCTTTAATTTGGGGAGCGGGGCAGAGCAGCTGGGTGGTTAGAACGATGAGCTGGCATTCTGAAAGGCAAATCTTGCCGAGTTCAGTGTAGCCTCAGACACTTTCTAGCTGTGTGACCCTGGGCAGGTTGCTTGCCTCAGTTTTCTCATCTGTAAAATGAGCTGAAGAAGATGACAAACCACTCCAGTATCTTTGCCAAGAAAACTCCAAATAGGGTCCCGGAGAATCAGACATGACCAATCAAATAGACAATAGTTTTATTACCTCAATTTGAGGCCTGAGTTTGTCTCGACTATCTGTGATACCATGGGCAAGTCACCTCAGCTGTAAAATAGGGGAACTGGATAAGATGGCCTTTAGGGTCCCTTCCGCTCAGTCTATGATCCTAAATCAGCCATCTGGATTGCAGTACAGACCTTACCACTTACTACCCATTTTCCTTCCAGCTTTGATAACTTCGATCAGGAGTGGGAAACCATGATGCACTTCCCCCAAAGACAGGCACGGGGAGCCAGAGAGCTTTGCTATCCACGAGGGTTGTTATGTAAACAGCCAAGATAGGCGGGGCTGGCCTTGGATCGAGGGAACAACCGGAAGTAGTGTCGGTGGACCGGATTGGTGGTGTTTGAAGAGTGGGCACTCATTTAGGCTGCAACTGGGTTTTAGAGATACTGGCAGGGCCTCAGACAAAGCAGAACTCTGATATGTCAAGGCTTTCTTATCTGAATGCAAAGTTCCATGGATATTCCAATGAAGTATAATGCCTAGAGTTGGAATAACTCCTTTGCTTTGAGATCTTAAATAGCACCTCTTTGGTGGTACTAGACTATAGTGCAGAAGTACTTTCCAAATATGATTTCATTTCCCCATGTGACAGATGGGGACCCAGCCTCCAGTGGGGTCTTCTAGCAGGGTCAGGACCAAGGACCTCTTGTCCTGCCTGCAGTAGTGGGCGTATCTTTCCTGGATGCGTTGGCCTGCATAGATCTCTTCCAATACAGCAGTACAGAATTTGTTTAGCTTTTCTCTGATTGATGCCCTCCCTCTGCTGGAGTTTCCAGTTCTTTGCCAGCACCACCAAATCTGGGATTCGGTAAGATTGTGGTTCTGAGGCTCTTTTTGATGAGTCCCTTTTCCATCCTTTCTCCTATAGGTTGTGGCCAACACAGACGGCACCTGAGAAGTTTCTCCACTTTTTTTAAATCAGGCCTCCCAACTCCCAGCTCACTTCCAGAGACCAGCAGATGGATAGATTTCTGGTGAAAAAGTCTGTGAGATACCCTTTAGAACAAACTAGAGAAGGGCAGGAACCAGGTCATACCTTCCAGGAAGAGGAGGAAAAAAGAAGAAAGAAGAAACCCAGGAGGGAAACAGTAGAAAAAGACAGTGGCTTGGCAGGTGCCTGCCACTGGCGGAAGATTCAGGCTGAGAGCTTGGACTGTGACTATACGGTCCTGTTTGGCAGAAAGGAGGCAGATGAGCTTCTCCAGACATTGGAAAAAGAAGTGGAATATTTTGAAGGTAAGCACTAAATTCTGTGGTCAGCTACTCTTTTATTTTATTTTATTATTATTTTTCTTAATGTTCTACAATCACTACCATAAAATTAAAATTTTATCCCCCCACCACCACCTACCCCTCCTCCCTCCCCAGAGCTACCCTTTTTTTTAAAGACTTGCCAGGTCTCTCACCCCCTGCTTCTAGTTCCCACAATTTCTAGATGTCTTGGGAAAATATCCCCACTTCATCACTTTTTAAGTTTGCTCAGCTCCTTTTTTTTGCATTTTCCCCAGCATAGAGTAGGTTTGATTCAAATTATTCTGTTCTGGGAAGTAAAATCTTTTTTTCATGACATTAGAACACATGGGTCAGGTCTTTATCCATCAATCATAGGGAATATTGGAAAGACTTTATGACCAGTCAGGAAGCTTAGTTTCTTTCCAGTTCTCATCCTTTTTAATCTTGGGTTGCTTTGACTCCACTGCATCCTGAACCATCTCCAGTCAGCCTGATCCATATATGGCCATTGGACCCAGAAGGCTCCAGAGGAGAAAGTGAGGCTGGTGATTTTGCACAGCCCTCCCTCAGTTCCAGTTCACTTGCATGTCATGGTTCTCTTTAAGAACTAAGTACAGATAGCAGTCTTGGGTTCCTTGATCCTGGCCTCTCCCAATCCTGACATCCCCTCTTACAAGGCCCCTCCCAGCTCTGCCATCCCCTGTTCTCTTCTAGGATCCCTTACAGATTTATCTATGGTTCTCAGAGTTCCTCTCTGGTCTTCCTCTGTGAGTACACACACCCAAGTTCTTTTGCCATTTCCCAAGGGCCCATCTTTACTTCTGAACCCTGTGATGGATCCTTTTCTGCCTTTTCGCTCCTACCTGCCTTCAGTTGCTGGGACTCCATACAATTGCAGCTCCCTTCAGAGACACTGAGGGCTTCCTTAGAACTCAGCTGTAAGAACAGAGCCTCCACTCCCCACCTTGTTCCCACAGTTGTAGGTGGCATTGACAGCTTCTCAAGGTTTCAGTCTTGCTGCTTATTCAGTGGTTTGTGGAGTGGCCAGTGGGCAGTTGCCCAAGTCTGAGGTCACAGGACAGCCCTCCACATGCACCAAGGTCCTTCTCTGCTACTCTGCTTTCTTCCTTGTTCAGCTCAGCTTTACACCGTTAACCAAAGAATATTCAACAACTATAGTTGTCATAGCTTGTGCATCTGGAGCACTTTAAAGTTGGAAAATGTCATGTCATTTAACCTCACCCTGATTTTGGGAGGTAGGTCCCGTCACTATCCCTGTTTGACAGCTGAGGAAACAGAGCAGGTTTAGTGACTTGCCCAGGGAGCTAGGAGGCTTCTGAGGCTAGATTTGGGCTCAGGTTCTCCAGGCCCAAAGCTTCCTCTTCTAAAATAGAATGGAAGCTCCTTGAGGGAAGAGGGTAGCCAAGTAGCACCATCCTTGGCCCATCAAAGGTGCTTAAATACAGCAAGTGAAATAGAATTGGATTGGATTAAGAAAATCAGTAGGGCATTTCTGGGTCTACTGTTCAGTTCTGTTCAGCTCTTCGTGTGGACCTAAAAACACACGAATGTAGAGAAGCCAGTGGCTTGGAGATGGGGAGGGGATACTCAGGTCATCCCTGGGGCAGAAGCAGATGCTTGGGGCTACACGGAGGTGAAGAGTGTGGAACCCAGGCCACACAGGGGAGGCAAGAGCGGGTACGTTAGGAGGCCTGTTGAGCTGGCTGCATGTGGCAGTGGGGGGCTGAGGCCCATCAGCTGGAGTGGACATGACCTTATTTCCAATGGGCATTGTCTGCTTTCTTTTCCCTAACTTACATGTTCATTCTGAGGTGAGCCAGAGGACAGGTGCCAACATACTCAGACCTAGTATTGCCATCTCCGTTGCTCACAGACACTGCTGTGATGCCCACTTCCATTTCAGGGTGAACCACAGAAATGAATTCTTAAGAGTTGAAATGACTGTGAGCTTTATTTCAATAGGTGATCTTTCCAGAGTCCAAGTGTTTGGCAAGTGGCACAGGATCCCAAGGAAGCAAGCCACTTACGGTGACTCGGGGTTGACCTACACCTTCTCAGGACTCACCTTATCTCCAAAGCCCTGGATCCCAGTCCTGGAACATATTCGAGACCGCGTGGCTGGTGCAACTGGACACACCTTCAATTTTGTACTTATCAACAGGTAATACAGGGAAATGTCAGGCGTGGTAATATGGTCTCTGAGGGTTGGCCCTGGGCATACTCTACAGCTGACTCCTTTGGAGCCCAGGTCCCTTGCTAGTTTATGTAGTTTGGCTTGGAACAATTCAAAGCCCTGCCCAGGGTCTGCCTTTGGTGAACTGGAGGTGGAGCCATTCACCTGTGGGCACTTTCTCTCCCCATCATCTCCAGGGATCCTGACTTTATTTGGATTGTACTTAGTTGTCTGCTTGTGATCAAACTGAGCTCCTGGAGGGCAGGAGCTGTCTTTACGTTAGTGTCTCCAGCACTTAGCCCAGTGCCTGGCCCATAGTGGGTGGGCCTACGTAATAAATGTCGACTGGAGAACAAACCCAGTGCATGTCCTAAGAGGCCATGGACAAATTTCTCAGCTTCCCTGAGCTTATGTGAATTTCTTAAATCTATGAGATGAGAAAAGCTGGGCAAGTTAATTTCTAAGCCCCCCTTCTAGCCCCAAGCAACTGAGCCTTAGGAAACAGTAGAACTGGAGACAGCATATTCCCTTTCATTAAAGTTCAAGGTCTAGTAGCACTAGGCAGAATAAAGAAAGGCACATATTTTTCAGACTTAGCTAATTTCTGGAACTGAAGAAAGACCTGAAATCTTCACAGGGAGACTCACAGAATCAGAGCATTTAGATTCTGTATGGGACTTTTAGTGATCACCTAGCTGACTAACCCCTTTCTCCCCACCCCAGCCCGTTTTACAGGTAAGGAAACAGAGGCCCAGGTCTTTGCCTAAGATCAGCCAGGCAGTAATAAGTGGCAAGGCCCCTGGAACGCAGGTCCCAACTCTAAAGTCAGAGGGTACTTTTCTCTCACTGCTAATCTGCAGTCAGGAAAGGAAGAGATCCTGTGTTCCTGGAGTTTAGGACAACACTGGAACAACAGACTGTTTTCTCCTTGCAGATACAAAGATGGCAGTGATCACATTGGTGAGCACCGGGATGATGAGAGTGAATTGGCTCCCCGGAGCCCTATTGCATCTGTATCCTTTGGAGCCTGCCGGGACTTTTTCTTTCGGCACAGAGATTCCCGAGGGAAAAAGCCCTCCCGGCATGTTGAAGTGGTGAAGATGCAGCTGGCCCATGGAAGTTTACTGATGATGAACTACCCAACCAATGTCCACTGGTATCACAGTCTCCCCATCAGAAAAAGGATTCTGGCTCCACGGGTCAACCTGACATTTCGGAACATTCTGCTCTCTAAAAGATAAATGCTTTCTTTAACTCTAGGTTTTTTTGACAGAAAAATCTATTTTCCTTACAGTTCTGTGTCAAGGAGGGGCTTACTGGCATTTCTGACAGTAAAGAGCATGGGAAACAAAGTACAGTAATCACACAGAAGGCAAAATTTAAAGATGAAACAGCATGTGTTCATTTATTAAAGAACTGTCTTACATAGTTTTATTTGTTTTTGCACCGAAACCGTAAGCTGCAAAACCACTGTCAATTTAGCTTTTCTCATAAAATGAATCTTTATTGCCATAATCCACACAGCAGGTACAAAAACAGATAGATGCTCTTAGCAGATTCACAAAACCAGTGGTTTGTACTGTATACTACTCATTTAACTTAAATTTTTGTCATGAAGAGCTAAATTAATAATTTACCCCAACTTCAAAATCAGTCTTCTGGCTTTCATGTAATAATTGCTAATAAATTAGAAAACTGTCAAGCTTTTACAAAGCATAGTTAATGATTTTCTCTCTGTAAACACCTTTCCCAGTTACCCACCATGTACCAAGCCTCCCTTCTGACCTGCAGAGAAATGCTATGTAAAAACCTCCCTGTTCCTACCTCTCACAGGTGCCTTTCCAAAGGAATCTGCAGTATTTCAGCTAACTTAAGGATACAGCCCGAATCCATCAGGACCCTTGCTTCCCTGGCCTGGGGCAAAGCAGATGCTTTCATTTCATAGTCAAAACTTTGGTGAATGAATGAGTTGAGCGAGCAGCTAGATCCTTCAGGACTGCACCAAATCAGGCCAGTGAGCTGTTGCCCTTTGCCCCCTGCTGGCAGACCTCAAACTTCTGACTGAGGACAGCTCACAGCACATCTGGTTGAGCCAATGCCTGCAAGAATGCCTCACTTTCAGATCCTTACACTGGTGCATCCTCTGGGGCAGGCAGATGGGCAGCAGCCACAGAACAACCAAGTTTTGGTCTGAACTTGGGAGGCCTTCTGGATGGACCGAGGCCCAAGTTTTCTCTCTGTAGAGTTCGCACTTTTGAAGCAGGCATAATTCTTGCTTTATCTCTTTTTCAAAAACCTGAACTAAAAACACAGGCAAGCCCTAGGTAGCTAACAAGTTTTTCAGCCTTAGAGTGCCTGGAGTTAAGAACTCTGAAAAGAGGCAGTGAGAACATGATTAAATTGGGTACTTTCTTCCACTCTGTTTCTAATAAATACCTATTATAATAGTCATAGGAGCATATGGGGAAGGAATTCAAAATGAGAAACGTATGCGGTGATACAGAACGATAAAGACAGCTGTTCTGTGACTTCTGGAACTGTTTTTTAAAAAAGGAGGCAAGCCCTTCTTTGTAGTAGGAGACTAGACTGAATTCCCCTCCCTTGTGATGGCCTGCCCCATCTCCCAACCACATGCTCTGTGTCAGATCAGGGCCTAGGATGAGCTGACCAGACCACAGCATGGACACTTAAGACATACAAAGCACACCTAGCCTTGTGCAGTCCTCACACACAAGGTGCAAACAGCAAGGATGCCTCTTCCTTACAAAGGGCAAAGAGCTTAGCCTTGACCAGGTCCTCTTCCAATGTAGGAAGACCTGACCATTAGAAAAGGACATACAAAAGCAACGGCTGCATTGGTTCCTCCACTAAGAAAACAGAGGCAATTAAGTGTTTCAAAAGGTCTTTCTCTGCCTCATTGAGCTACACAGAGTTTGGACGTGACCCATTACAAAAGCTACTGATTGGACTGTAATCATTTAAAGAAGGGGAAGGCACTTCTTTCCTTTTAAATCACTGCCTTTAATAACTATGGAAATTCTGACTCACAGCTTCTACAGCCCTGCTTTTTAAATAGAGAACTTTGATCTGAATTTTTAAAAGAATTAGACAAAGTGAATCTCCTCTTAAAACTTGTGGTTTACACATCCAAAGTGGCCTTGGGTGTCTGGAGCTCTCCAGTCCCCTGTGGTCAGAGGGGCTGAAGATGTCTTGTAGAAATAATGGATGCTTTCTAACACCCAGAGGGCTGACCACAATCAGACCTGCTTCCAGTAGCTTGGTTTGGGCATGGCTCAAAGTGGCAGCTCCTCCTAAGAGGGCCTGCCATCACTACCATGCCGGAATGTCGAAGAACCGTAATCAGGCTATTTTCATATTGTATACAGAGAAACATTTAGGACTGTTTTTTTTAACAGTTCTGAGCACTGCTAGGCCCGGCTCTGGGCAGTTTCACTCTTCAGACTTGTACTCCTGGCTGTGGTGTTGCTGGGCTTTCGAAAGGACCCGCTCATAGAAGAGCAGATAAGCACTCGAAGACAAAACCTCCTGCAAGCTTGCCTTTCGAACAGTGTCATCTGAGATCCAGAGCCACTGGCTGCTGGTGGACAGAGGGTTCTTAGCAGAAGGAGGTGAGCGTCGGTAAGTCACAAAGTGACCAGAATGCATGTCTCCATGATGGACCACGACAGCCATCAGCCGGAAAAGGTAAACTGAAGAGCTGGGGACCAAGCAAACAACAGGACTGTTGGCATCATGAACTTTCAACAAACACATTAAAGGAAACCACAGGCCTACAGCATTCCAAGGCAGAAAGATGGTGACAGTAGTGAACAGTACATATCCATTCTGAGGATCTGGGCAAGAAAACAGAAACCTCAATAGGAAATGCAGGCCTAAAAGCAAGGAGGCTGGGATATCTGAGTCAGATCTGAGTCCTATTTTCAGGTGAAGAAATGGAATCCCGGAGTGGTCAGTTTTAAGATGCCCCAGGACACAGATGCAGGAGAGACAGAGCTGGAGGAGAGCTCATCTGAAACTGGTGAATACACTCTCCATGGTTCTGCACCATGAAATCCATTTTAAATCTAAGGGAAAACTAAATCTGTCTTTGGATCCTCATGAACAAATGTATTTGAAAATGCTAATCTGGTCTTAAAAATATTCAGGATCAATCAGTAACATTTATTATATGGCAGATGCTGTACCAGATGCTAGGGATACAAAAACAAAGATTCAACGAGGCTAGGACTCCTAGTAGCTTAGGATGCCTGAAACAAATGAGTTGGCAGCCACTTACCTATAGTCAGGAACACCTGGGAGAGAGAAAGTGCCTGGGGTTGGCAGCAGCATTGAGGAGGAGCAGGCCCCATTGATGAAAAGTGCTTTGGTCCTGCCGGGCTGAGCAGAGGCTGCAAGAGAAAAGGGGTTTTGGCAGTTTGGAGCAGCAATGTCTTAGGCAAACCCCATCACACTCAAGAGTAACCAGCCTTGAAAACTATCATATCTCATCCAAACATTCTACCAACAGGGACTGCTGTGACTACTCTGTAAATGGGAAGTAAAACAAGGTTATCCTGGGGACCCTGACGGCAAGTTCATCCTGGGGATGTGATCTGGACCTTCCAGCCTGCATATGGGTAGGCTAAGTAAGCCAGCTCCACAGACTTGGCATCAGCACCACACCAAGTCTAGAGTAACTCACAGTAAGATCAGGCCTTGGAGAGGTCACTGGGTCAGGACTCTGAAGCACCCAGTCTATTAAATCATCCAATATGGTGACAGTAGTGAACAGTACATATCCATTCTGAGGAGCTGGGCAAGAAAACAGAAACCTCAATAGGAAATGCAGGTCTAAAAGCAAGGAGGCTGGGATATCTGAGTCAGATGGTGACAGAACCTCTCTGAGAAGGGCTACAGCCTCATCCCCTAAAGGATGAAAGGGAAAAATCATGTGGGTATGAAGCTAGATCTGGATCCCCAGAGATGGGGAGAGAAATATTCCACAGGAGAAACTGAGTGAAGGCTTGTCTTTGCAAAGAGGGTTTCCCAAGTGGGACTGCCAGTTATAACTCCAGAGCAGGCAGTACTTCACCTGGGGTCCATGAACCTGTTTTGTTAAAAAAAAAAAATGATCACTGTATTTCCAGAGATTTGGGTTTCCTATATAATCCTTATGCATTTATTTTATGGGCTGAAAATATCATTCTGAGAAGGAGTCTCTACGCATCTAGGGTTCATGTCATCAAAAGGAAATCCCCTGTCATAGAGCATCCTTGGATGTATAACACAGTAAAAGAGTCTCTCTGGTAGCAGAGTCAGAGATGTTTATATTGCATGTGGAAAGAAGGAATAGAAAGATATGAAGATGAAGGACCAAGAGAACAAAGGTTACAACAGCCAGCTGCAAGACACATGGGGTGCAGCCTTTCCCAGGCTCTACCATGAAGAGGTGGCCAGCTTTCCAAAGACCTAGCCCAGGCAGCTAAGGGAGGTCTCTTCATGCAAAGGTCTGGAAATTCTACCTGAGACCTGATTGGCTCCTGTTGCTGCTGCGCATTCCTGTTCAGTTGAATACAAAAGGCTGTGGAAAATGCCCCAGCCCCTCTGCAACTCCTGGTCATACCAATACTGGGCATCAGAGTTCTGCTGAATCTACTGAGCATCCTACTGACCTCCTTTGCTAACTGTCCAGTAAACCACGTGTCTCTGTCATTCCCATATCAGACCTAGGAGGGAGGCTGGCCTGCGTGTGAGCAGCATGGTCTTTTGTTACACCTATGTCATGGGGAGAGATCTGAGTGAAGAATGCATTCAGGAAGAAGGCAGGATTAGGGTGTGGGAAGCTGAGTCCCATCCAACAAATCAGCACTGGGAAAGAAATACATGGCCCGGTATGGGGGTCATCTGGGACACGAAAACAACACAACGACCTCATCCATCAGTTTAGTTCACGACAGTTGGATACAAAAATACTAGCCCTGGTAGACAATGAGAAAAGCAAGCAGATTTTCTGTCAACAAACGTGGATTACATGGCCATAAATGCATCAAGTGCATTCAAGAGAATTTTCATTTGGCTCAGAGGAAGCTGAGTCCAAGAAGGTAATATGAGAAACAAGGGAGGACAAGAGAACTGATGTTGGCTTCTTTTAAAAAATCAGTAACTGCATCAAGATGACAAAGTTCTGCTGGGAAGCGCTGGTGTTCAGAGAATGTGGGAGACCTGAATGTGATACGGCTGAGCTATAGAAGAAACTAGAAAGTAAGGCACCTTTAAGTACATGAAACAAGACATCAAGGTGATGCAGGACAAGAGGAAACTGCTCCACTGAAATGGCAATCCGAGAGGCCTTCTGAAGTTTGCTCCCTGGCCAGCAGAGAAGCAGAACCCAGGAAGGGGAAGGATCCCGATTCAGACAAGGGGGCAGAGCTGAGTCCCAGAAGCTCCTCAGGGTATCAAAATAAGCCACGGGAATCCAAGAATACTGATGTTGAGCTTACATGACCTCAATCCACTTAAACAGAGAAAGATAACTTCAGGTCAAAACAAAATCAGAAGCATGTGACCTATGAACCAGTTAGATGGGGATGTTCCTTCAGCTGCGCACCCCTCAGGCACTCTGACCTTGCGTTTGTTCTGGACATGGTGTCCTATTTATCTGTTATCATCATCTCTGCTGTTAATGCCATGTGGGTTCTCTTGTTTCTGAAAGTAGTCTGTTAACAGGTGTACACAGGTGAATGTTATGTTTGTATCACTGTGGATTTTATGTGCGGGGAAAGACTGAATATTTGTAGCTACAGAAATAACACCATACCGCTGCCCTGTCATGTTAAAAGGCTAATGACTAATTACCAGAAAGCATGTTTCTTGAACTTTTTAAACATCCCACTTTTTTCATGAGGCCCTTCCACTGAGACCACAGGGAATGTGACTGTATTTTTAAGAGCCAAATGTAATGTTACAGAAAAGTTCATTTGTGCTGTAGTTGAGAGCTACAGTCAAAACAGCAATCCTTCTGAGGAGCTTCTCTCTATGGAGTCAAGAGGTATGTTAGGTTTTTTATTTTTGATCTACAAGGATCTATGAGATAAACTGTGGAGAAGACAGATAAAAGATGGTGACGAGAAAATCTTGTGAGAACTGTCTGGAAACTTATTTTTAGGAAGATGCATCATAAAAGGAATTTTATAAGGAATAAGCTTGGAGAGAGGCTATAAACAGGGATGGTGTGAGAGGAGATAAAGAGATGATTAACCGTGATGGCTAAAGGAAAGAGAAAGAAAAAAGATGAATTTAAATTTAGGAAACATGCTAACTCATTTTAGGAAATAAGAATAGGAGTTCTGAGAGGTTTTAGTCAGCATCTGGACTGAACTAAAAAAATGTGTTTCTAAAAGAAGAAGAGTTATCTGCTATTAGTGAGGGTCTAAGGCAACTCTGGCTAGGATCCTTTGTAATGCCAAAGTGTTCTAAATAATTTTTTAATTGATTAATAAATTGTATTTTTAGTAATATGAATATCTATTCAGTCATAGGAGATTAAGGTAGTCAATATATTTAGTTGTTTTTCTTTAGTTGTTTCAGCTGTATCTGACTCTGTGATCCCATTTGGGGTTTTCTTAGCAAAGATACTGGAGTGGTTTCCTGTTTCTTTCTGCAGCTCATTAGGAGGAACTAAGGCAAACGGGGGTAAGTGACTTGCCCAGGGTCACATAGCTAGTAAGTGTCTGAGACTGGATTTGAACTCATGAAATGTGAGCCTTCCTGATTCCAAGTGCAGCGCTCTATCCACTGTGCCACCTAGCTGCCCCATTCAATATATTAAGCATAACTACTATTAGGAAAGGAAATTTCTTCGGTTCATTCAATAAAAAATATTAAATTAAATGGGATGGGGGTTTGATCCAAATAATTAATGAGAAAGTTTAATTATTTGTTCCAGAGTTTGGGATGATGTGATTAAATACAGGAACAAATTTAGAATAATAAGCTGAGAGCTTACTCCAAAGTGAGTCATATCTCAGTAATTCTTGCTACCTAAATTCATACACAATAAAATACAAATACATACAACGTAGCAGAGGGGGGTGGGCAGCAGCCACAGGGGCAGCAAGAAAGACTTATAGATAAGGCAGTCCTTGAGCTGCATTTTGAAAGAAGAGAGAAAATTCCAGGCAGGAGGGGCCAAAAGGCGCAAGGCCAGGAGACGGCACATGGAGGGCAGGGGCTAGGTTGTGAGCGAGTTAGAAGCTACCAAAGGTCCTATTTTCAAGTAGAGGCAATATGGAGCCAATGGAGTTGACTGAATATAGAAGTGACCCAGTCAGAACTATGCTTAAGGAGCCCTGTGGAAACATGGAGTTGGGAAAAGCCTTGAGGCAGGGAGCAGATCAGGAGGAAGCCCTAACAGGAGGTCACTGATCAGTGACTGGCTGTATGGGTCAAGAGCTGGGCTTGGAGGTAAGAGCTGCCATCGGTCGGGCTACACACAGCAGGATCTGGCATCTCATCAGATGTGTGGGGTGAGGGAGAACAGTGACTTAGGGATGGCACTGAGCTTTAAACGAGAGAAACCACGCGGTCCCTCCCTCCGAACAGAAGTGAAGAGATTGCAGTTCAACAGACTAAGCTGAGAGAATGAAAGCGTGCTTGTGCTTTGGACAGCAGTGGCTGCGTTTAGTAAAGGGAGGGGTCTGGGAGGACATGGGGAGGGTGAGACATCTCAGAACACCCAGGTTAAATGTCTAGCAAGGCAAACTGCTGACAAGAGACTGATGCTCAGGAGAGACTGAGTTAAATGTAAAGCTCAGAGGGTCATTTATACAAAGATAGTAGTTGTTAATATCAAATTAAATTATTCACTCACCATCCCCACACTGTGGGTATGTCTCAAGCTGCCTTGTATAGGGAAGTGGGGGCTTCCATTGGAGGGATCTCCTGCTCTGATGAAGTCACAGCAATGAACCACCTCCCCCCATCAAAAAGATGTAAACACTACACTTCCCTCCCTTCTGTTTTCTAGCAATTAAGTGCCGTATAACTGAAAGGGAGCTAGGAGCTCAGCCAGACCAAAATGCTAAGTGGAGAGGTCACCCAGCACCTTCCCATGTCCCTGCCTTCCACTGTCTAAAATCTGTCTGCATCAGGAGAGATTCTGTGGCTGTGATGCCATGTGTCCACATCCCCTTGCTCTTCCTAGAATGGCCTCAGTCAGATACCTGATTTGGGGGCCGTCATCCCAGCCTTCACGTCCAGTGTCATTCCCATACTCTCTTTCAGTCTGGAATTGTGCTGGTGTGGTTTGCAGCCAGGGAAGTGATACTTATAGATGTCCATGATCAAGAATTCATTAAACTGGACGTGTTCATGACGTTTCAGGGGAGTGCCCTGGTTGGACCAGCTCAGTCTCTGCAGATGGATGCACAGACACTGAGGAAGCTAGGGGTACAAATGGAATGGAAAGAGGATAAACCTTGAGCCCCTGTGCTTCTCCCAGGGTCCCCCACTCTGAAATATTCTCTGCTGCCCTCAGGCATCATCTCACCTTCCCAAGTTTTAACTGTTTGACAAATGTGGTTCTCTGATGTTCAACCACCTCCCCATTCAGGGTCCCTTCTGCCTCAATCTGAAATAAAAGATGACATTCCCACCGTCAGCATCTCCACAAAATTAAGGGGAAGAAGAAAAGAAGTATGGCGTGATGAAAAGAGCTAGATCTGAGCTGCAGGTCCTGCCTCAGTCTCCTGCCCCTGGGACCTTGCAGCAAGCATTAACCTCCAAGAATTATTTTCCACTTTTTAAAAATATCAGAATATTAAATTTGCTCCACCTGCTTTGTAAGATTGTTGAGTCCTGAGTGAGAAATGGATATAAATGTGTTTTATACACTGAATCGCTACACATAATAAAGGGCACGGTCATTTTATCTAATATTGGAGGCTGTAGATGAGGTCAAGATTACTCAAATGTGGGGCCGGCATCAAAGGGATCAGGTTACCTTGGTAACCGCAGGGAAGAACTCTGAACTCTGCCTACCCTAATTAAATTAACTACCCTGTCACTTCACAGTTACTTCCACTGACCTCATCACCAGCCAATCAGTAATCACTGGGCGGGAGGGAAAATTCAGTTCAAACACTTCCATCCTGCTTGGCCAGTCACCATTTTCTCTGGTCACAGGTGAGAATGGAGGTAGCCAAAAGGAGCTGCTGTTGGACATGGTCGGGAGAGGGACAACTGGAAGCAGAGATGTAGGCAGACAGAGAGAGGTACCTTGGTACAATTGTCACATACAACATCCCTGACTGATTCTGATGAGATGAAATGATGAAGGCAGTGGTCCAGTGTCAAAGGACGACCCTAAAGCATGAGAAAAGAAATTCACTTTTATAATACGAAAGACATCTGTGTATGAACTGTATTATTAGTAGATGGAGTTGACAATCCCGTATCTCTGACCTCTGATGCTTCCTCACATGTCTGTGGAGCACAGAAGGATCCCCCTTGCCCTGGGGACACCCTAGCCCATCCACAGCCACAATCAGAGTAAAAGGAGGTTGGGACCAAGCAAATGGGTGTCTTCTCATCACTGCTGGATGTGCTTCTGCTATCTGGAAAAACATTACCCTCAGCAACCAGGCAAATCAAACTCCAAACTTCTACAGAGACAGATGACAATGCAGGTCACCACTTGGGAATAAATCCCAGGCACAACACCTTCAGGGCGGGAAGGGGAGGCAACCATCTGTCTTGGAGGATTTAGGAGTTTACCTGCCTGGGTCAGAAGGATTCTTAAGGTCCCTCCCTTCCAGGAGTATGTTTCTACAAATCGGAGAAAAAACAAGGCATCACTCAGTACCTACCCATGTGGCAGCTGGGATACTCAGGGAAAGACTGTCAAAGGTGTCGTATCTCACAGGACTCTGAAACAAAAGCAGACCAGATGAGCCCTAAAGCTGCAGGTCAAGTCTGCCCATGGGATCAAGGCTCCTCAATATGGAGTCCATTCCTCTCCTCCCTCCTTGGGAAATGCCCAGAACCTTGGAACACATTTTATTTACCTGATGCTCACAGTGCTTGCAAACCATGTTACTAGTAAGTCTCCCATGAAAAGGGTGCTGAGACTTCCAAGCACTGGACATGGGATGAGGTGCCCCTAGAACAGAAAAAGCTTTTTATCTTTTATTCATCCTCAAAAACCCCTGCCCCTTCGCTCTGTGAGAGGCTTCTCTATTTGGGGAGCAGAGGGGACTGTAAGGCCAATGATGGAAATCTGTTTTCCCATTAATTTTCTAACAGGTGTGGCATTCTTAGATTTTTTTTTTAAAGACAAATCTTATTTTAAAATGAAACCTAGCTTTTTAAATAGCACATTTAAGAGAAAAATAATTTTAGGACCATGAAAGAAGAAAAAACTTTAAAATACTTAAGGTTTCTAAGATGCCAAACGATTCAATCAGCTGACAGTATTTATTAAGCACCTAGTATGCACCAAGTGCTGAGCTTGGGGGCACCAAGACTATACAGAAATTTCAAATACTGGAACCTCAGAGCCTATGGGCACACTCTTCTGGCTAAGGAGGGCAAAGCTCCTTTCAGCATTAGCTTCTTCCAAAGAAATGATCTTGTACCAACTACTAAGGACTGAGCATCTTTGGTTTGGGGGCCTATTTATTTCCCTTGGTATAGGGAGCGTCTCAGTGGCAAAACTCCCTCTACCAATGCACACTGGCACATTCTCTGCCACTTACAGGCTCTGAGATTTGACAAGGCTATGGAGAGATGAACAGACTTATTACTCAGAGACCCCCGGCCAGTCTGTATCAGACATGGGACATGAAGCCTTCAGGTCAGTTTTCTATCTGCTGTCCAAGGCAGCCTTTCGAGGTGATGGGTACTAACATTTTCATACTTAATCATCTGTTTAGTACTTTATTTATCTTACTAACTTATCTTGCTGAAATGACTGTGGTCCTTAAAGGATCACTTCCATTATTTGTTACTTACAGAGACAAGTTTAGTAAACAATGCATGACCTCCTGTAAAGTTAATGGTTTTTATTCATTATAAACCACATTTAGTCCAAGAAACCTACTTCCTAAAGACTTCTAAAATTCCATTTGTCTGAAGACTCACTCAGAATTCCTCTGCCTCACTTGGTTGCTGGATTAAATTCAAACTGGGAATTAAATCCTGTCCCTGACTTTAAAGGGCTCTTCAATGAACAAGGGAGAGGATGTTAGAATCTGAAAGACCCCAAAGTTGGTTTTCCACACTTTTTACCCACAAATGTGACTATGACACAATGTGGGAGGAGGGCTCATTATTATTAGACTGACTTCTGATGGAATGGGATGATGACGTGCAAGACCTCACTCTTCATTTCATTTGAGGGAGGGGCAGGGAACTAACAGAGCTACAGAAAACACAGGTTAACTTTTATCTGATTTTTTAAAAATAATAACTGAAAAAGAAAGTTTTCGATTAGTGCAAATGTAACTGTAACTTCTGCTTCCTTAAGAGCTATTAAAGTCTAGCACAAATCAGAAACCTTGAACCCCAGAAAGTCCTATAACCCACAATCTTCTCATTTACAGATAAGGAAATTTAGGTCTAGAGGTTAAGAGACTTGTCCAAGGTCATCTAGTTAATTAGTGGTGGGGCAAAGTCTCCTCACTTTAATCACTTGAAATGTGTGGCATCTGACTTGATGACATCAAAAGGCTGATATGCTAGATTGAGACTGAAGTCAATCATTCATGCTTCAAGGAAAACAAAAAGTCAGGTCTGAAATCTAAATAGGTTCACTAGAGATAAAGGAAGCAGGGGAAGAGGGTGAGCTGGTTCCAAAGTTGCCTCCAGGCTTTGAAAAGGCAAAGGTCTTTTAAGATCTGCTTGGGGGGAGCCCTGCTGGACTGCATGCCCCAGGGAGACCAGCCAATGAGGCAATGATGCATCTAGAAAACAGACCTCATGCGACAGACTCCAGGAGAAAATTACTACCTCGTATTCGGCAGCTTATTTGCTGAAGGGTCATTTCTGGCTGCTGCTGTAGAGAAAAAAGAAAAAGAAGAAGCAGGCTGTCTACCTCCCCACCCCACTCCACACACTGGCATAGACTTCTATGCTGACATCACCAACACAAACTGGCATCAAAAAATACAAAACCCTAACTTTTAAAACAGCTCAAACTGTCCTCACTGTGCTCATGTCCTCATTCATTCATCCAACAAACAACAAAGTCCTGACCACCTCTCTAGCCTCACTCCCCAGCTCTCTTCATGGATAAGAAACCCAGGCTCCCCGTGCTGCCCAGCTGGGTATCTCACCCAGGGAGCCCATCCACAGCTCCTCAGTTGAGAGGCCCTGAGGTCACATGCCACAGAAACACAGAGTTGGAGGCAGGACCTCTAGGGATCGCCCAGGCCGCCTCCTCACTTTATAGATGACGAAGTTGTGCCCTAGAGAGATGAAGCCTGAAAGGTCTCTGGGCCCCATCCGCTGACTCCAAAATAGTTCTTTCTACCATGTGTCAACAAGGAATGTTTTAAAAATATTTTGTGATCCCCAACTGAAGAAGTTTACTCTTAGGAAAATAAGCAAAAAATGTTTATCCTTAGGCCCTGGCCGTGGATGGAGTAAAGCTGGATTTCTTGTACCTGTGCCTCCTACATCTTTTACCCAGGTATTTACCACATAAAAATATGGGGAAATTATCTTCAAGTTTTACCTCCAAAGAATGCACATCAAATAGATGTGCTACCCGAGGATGGCGATCTCTCTCATCTTCTAACGATGACGTGATGACGTGGAATAATTCATGTGCATCCTAGCCAAGAGGGACAGGTCACTTAGGAGGGGACAGGACAAGACGGTGGCAACAGCAACCCCCACCCCCCACCCCCGCTCCAGTGGAAAACCAAAAGCAGAGGCAGACTGAGGACCAAAGCACCAAGTCCAGGTCCGGTGGAGTCTCCAAGTTTTGGGGCTGGGGCACCTTTATCAGCGTACACTCTCATTAGGAGCCGGCTTAGTTATTCACACATTGTAGACAGCAGTATGGGATCAGTAATTATCCGTATCATGTAACTTGGATACAAAATATAAATTCAAAAGGATGACTTAAAGCTGAAACACAGTTTGATGCTGCAGCTAAAAAGAGGGAGCCAGTGGAGTTTACTGACTAGGACAGTGGTGCTATCAGAGTACACTTTAAGAAGGTCCTCCACCAACTGAGGAGAGGATGGAATGGAGAAGGGAGGGGCCCCAACGAGGAGGCAAGAGGTGTCGAGGTTCTAAGCTAGGGCAGCAGGTATGTGAGAGCACAGAACAGGACATGTGGTGGGGGCAGAAACCACAACACTGATGCTGGTTAGATTAGTGCCATGAAGGAGAGAGGGGCCAACGTACCTCTAGAGCCTGGAAGGACTTGGGGGGGGGCGCAGAAGCTCAGAAAAGGGGGTGGGTGTGGGAAAGATAACACAAGGAGATAAAGGATGCAGAGAACAACCCATGCATCCTGCTCCTCTCGAGGGACTCGTTTGGTCCCACCCAAAAGAGAAAAGGACATGGACACACTAGTGCCTGCCTCAGAGGGATGCCTACTGTAGCCCCCAGGTGACGTGCAGGACCTGGAGTGATGGGGGACACTGGGGAGCACATTTATTTAGCTGCTGTTGTGGACGGCCACTGCCCTGAGGGGTCATTTCCCGGACCAACAGTAAAGGCAGGTGATGGTGGGAAAGTGGGGAGGGATACAGGAGGGTGGAGCTGGAGGTCTCGGACTAGCTGGCCTCTATGGTCCTTCCAGCTCTGAAATCTCCTGCCTGCTGCTTACAGCTGTACTGGAGAAGCCAAGCCATTAATTTATTTATATCAACAAAACTGAGAATGGAGAATTTCCAATGTCAAGATTTTAATTAACTTTCCAAATTTCCTCTTCTGGGTCTACACTGGGCTTCTCTCTTGATTTTCTCATTTTGAGTTCATCCACCCTTTCTCTATTCTGCTACTGGCACTTTCTCAGGAGCCTAACTATTCCCACAAGACTTACTGAAGACTTCTTCACACAGAGGTCTGACCCTTGTCACTGATCTATTCAGGAGGCATTCCTGACAGCTTCCAGAACAAAATGCCTGCTGCACCCCGGGCCTTACAACATGGCTCCAGCCTCGACTTCCAGACTTATCCTTTCTTCCCTCTGGCCAGAATGGCTATATGCTACCCCTGCCCATACAACTCCACCTCCTGCTTCTGGCTGTTCCCACAGACCAGGAATGGGCTGCCCTCCTCGCCTCTGATCCCCCTCCCTCCCCAGTACCCAGCTCTGTTCCAGTCTCATTTTAAATGCTACCTCCTACACAAAGTCCTTCCTTACCCCTCTAGTTTTTAGGGGACACACACACACACACACGCGCGCGCGCGCACACTTACCCACCCCTCCCAGCACAATGACAGCAGGGTCTGTTTTAGTCTAGCCGCTCTTAAAGAAATGCTTATGGAATTGAGCAGAAGCCCCTGTCTCTGTTAAGAGCCACAGCTGCCTGCGACAAGCCTCAATGAGGGCAAGGCCAAGGCTGGCCTCCTCATGCCTCAGGCAATGTGCAGACTGGACTCTGCCCACCTCTCACCTGCTCCTCAAAGGAGGAGATCTGCCACCTGTACATTCGAAGCACCTCCAGCAGGCAGCCAGCATCCAGGACATCCTCCTCCTCCTCACTGTTGGTAACTTCTTGGCAAGACAAGGCTAGCAGGGAAACAGAAATGATGGGCTAGGTCAGTGATCCAGGTGAGGCCCAATCATGATGGATCAGAAACTGAAGAGCGTTCACTTCCCAGCTTGCTGAGAGGATGGCCAGAGTTAGCTGGCAAACCTGAAAGTGCTAGACAAACCATCACTGTGACTTCCTTGGCAACAATGGGCTCAGCGTCTCCTGAGCCAAAAGAAGACTCTGAATGGGGAGGAGGAGAGTGTCTTATCCCTCCCTGCATCCCTGGCAGGGTCAAGCACAGCAATGGGAATGTAGGTGTTCCACACACAAATACAGTTACCCCTTCAACATTGTGTCTTTCCCCACTGAGGTTTCAATATATCATGAGTCATTGATTCCAATTTAAATAATTAAATGGGAATTTCCAAGGTAGTTTTGCAGAAGCCACAATGCCACAGAAAAAGTTAAGAGACTCAAAAATGTATAAAATTTATACAGAGTATTGTATAATATCAGCCCAAATTTTACAAAAGAAACACCCCATAAAGGAAAAAAAATTCCGATTTCTCTCATACGAAGGGAAGGTCAAAAAATTTTACGCAGATTTTCCAAATCACAGGGACACCACACCCCTAACACCCTTGATGTGGAAGGGACAACTGTATTTGCTGAATGAATGAAAACGAATTTTCATAAGGCTACAGTTTTTAAACACCTGTTGTTCTAAGAGAAAACCATTTAGACTCAACAATACAACACCAAGGCTGCAGTGTGTACAATAAACCTGAAGAATAAAAACAACTTGTTCTGACCTCATAAAAGTGATTTAAGACAAACAAATGCGCCCAGTGACTTCCTACCTCTGGCCAAGAGGATTAAGGACGTTCACAAAGCAGGTGGCTTACTCCTTAGTCACACGTGGGAGCAGGCCTGATGAACAGACATAATTGATCTAAATGCATGGAGCTAACAAGCTTGGAAGAACCTGCAAGAAGGCCATGGCTTGTGCCTGCCTTTGGCATTTAAGCTCGGCTGCCTGGTGCCGAGGCTTCCTCAACTTCATCTTCCCTTGATGCCTTCATTAATGTTCACTTGAAGGTAATTTCCTCTGGATCCAAGTGTTAGGAAACAGAGGTTGTAGCAGTCACATGATCTGCTAAGGAGCCTGTGCCCCCTACCCCCCAATTCAGGGAGGGAGGAATACTAATACCTCTAACAATGACAGGAACCTTTGCTCAGTTACCCCCTTTGATTCCCCTGCTAACTTTCATCTGTAAAGGCAGAGTGTGCACTAATGATCCAAGGGCCAGCTCTGGAGGCAAGAAGACAGAGCAGGGACTAGGAGGGGGTTGTTTGCTCCGCCAAACATCACAATTATCCTCAAGTCAGAATTCTCTCATAGAAGAGAACAATCAACTCCACAGATGTGAATTAGGCACCTACCGTGAGTAAGACACTGAGCATTCCTGAAGAAGGGAGTGACTTTAAAACACAAGAAACGCCTGTACATCCCCAACAACTCCATACCTTTCAGGAGGTGCAGCAGGGTTAAGGACAGGTACTGGGGTTTGGTGGTCTCTCTCTGATCCGAAGGGTACTGGGCAGTAAATTCCTCCAACCACTTGATGAAAGTGGGACAGGCAGACAGACCTTGCAGCAAGGAGTTCATGAAACATGTGTTTCCTAAGTTGAGGAGGCCAGGAACAAGTCCTAGAGAAAGGGAACAGAGCAGGGGGTCAGCCATGACTGTCTCTTCAACTTAGTTCCCTCTATGAGATTGCTATGCTGGGCCCAGTTACTTGATCCATCTGGGATCGCCCTGGGAGTCCCTGAGCTAATGAAAAAATCTCCAGGCTTGTACATCTGGCTCCAGGCACAAGCTTGGGAGCCAAGGGGCTGCCCTCAGCATCAGGTCCTGCCAGACTGGCATTCAAGCAAGCTGGAGAAACACAGAATGGTAAATGCAGCCTTCAAGATACTGCACAACTTAGAGCCTAGATCACCAAGGAATGGAGCAAAGATTCACTGCATAGTCTCTAGATTCTCCTCACATTTGTCAGAGCAACTCTGAGAGAGGAATCTGGAGGCAGTCCTGCTGATGCAGATGAGGCCCAGCTAGAAGGCTACAGTTGGTATGGAAGGTTTAACAATAAAAAAAATAGTCTGCTGCTTACAGTTGTATTTTAGAAACCAAGCCATTAATTTATTTATATCAATTAAACTGAGAATGGAGAACTTCTACTGTCAAGATTTTAAAATAAAATTATTATGAACTTGAACATCAACAGACAGAAATATTTCAGTACCCAAAGAACAGAAAGAAGAACCATATAGAAAACTGTTCACTTTTGTCCATGTGGTTTTTACAATGTATATTAAATGGAGCACAAGTTAAAAATACGTACCTGTATGTGTCCCATTCTGAACTCCCTTCTGTGTATTTCTGAATGATTCACTAAAACACTTTTCTTCTTTTTTTCATCATCATTGCTCCCCTTCCCCCTCCCCCAAGCTCTTCCCTGTAATCAATAGCTATATTCAAGCCAAGTAAGTGCGCCCAGCTCCTTCTGTGGCTCCAGTCCATTGACCTGGTCTCTGCTAAAACGGGGAAAGCTCACCTTGTCACTGGTCTTCTCCAGTCCTGCTGGCTCACTGAATGGATCAAAGCTGTGCTTTTTAAGGTTATTACTTTTTAACACAACAGTGTGGCCTGACAGATAGGAGGTGATCCCTCAGACCGGTGCAAAGTTTCATACAAATGGAAAAATTCTAAAGAAGCTGAGGGGGAGGAGAAAAGGGCACTGAAGAAGGTTAGGGGTTGCTTTTCCTTCCCAATTCATACAGTTGAGAACCCTTAGTTTAGTTCAGGAAGCAACTGGGCCCTGTTGTACAGAACACTTGGAATCCAGTCCTGCAAGTCCAGGGATGCCTCCCCTTCCTTCCCATCCCCTTTCACTTCAGTCCTCTGTCCCACCACTCAAAGACCACTCACCAATTCTGATAACCTTCTTGGTCTCTGGCTCTGGAGACTGCTCACTGCACCCTCCTACCATATACACTGGCCACAGAAAAGCCACTACTCTGCTTTTTCTTCCTTTAAGACTCTTTCCCTAGCTTCTCTTCCCCCCTCATTAAGGTGGGCATATTCCACAAGGTTCTGGTCTCAACCTCCTCTTCTCTTTCTACACTCACTCCTGATAATCCCCTTCATCCTTGTGGCTCAGACTATCAACTCTACTGGTGCCTCCAGACCTACATCTTCAACTGCCCATGGGATGCCCACCCACAAGTCTTCCACAGGCACCTAACAGTTTGTTAGATGTTAGATCTTAGATGTTCACACATCTAAGAGTTTGTTCTCTTTCCTCATACTCCTTTGGACACCCATAGTAACATCATCATTTACTCAGTTACCTAGGTTTTTAAATGTCTTTGACGTCACCCGTCACACCTAAACACATCAAGTCCTGTGAGTATTATAGCTAATATATAGTTCCCTGGCTAATCAGAGTGCCCTGCCTTTGTTCTTACCTGCCTGGGCTATTTCAAGGGCCACAATTTCTAATCTATTCTGTTAATTATTTTCATTGTGTATTGGTCTGAAATGTCTGTATTTATTTATAACTCCTCTGAACACTAGTTTTTGTAATGGTACCAGTTAATGCTAAGTGACATGTATTCTTTAATACTCCCATTCAGAAGATGTCATACATCTTTCAAATGCAACTTCTACCAAAGTTCAGCTTGATACTTTCCTTTTCATTTATCTTTGTTCAATTTGCTCAGCCATGAGAGAGGAACATTCAAAATCTCCCGTTTTTACTGTATTATCATCTTTTTGCAATTTAGTTAACTTTTCATTTACTAATGGATGTTACGTTATTTGGTGTATACACATATTTAATGTTGATAGTGTTTCATTGAAAGCTTTACACATGATATACTTTGTCTCTCATTTTTGTCTTGTTCAGATCCCACTTCAGATGTTAACTGTGTAACTTCAGACAAGTCATTTAATCTCTGTAGGCCTCAGTTTCCTCATTTATAAAATGAGCAGATGGGACTAGATATTCCTGAAGCTCCTTTCAGTTGGAGATCTATCACAATTTTTAAAAATTATATTTAGATATTATTAAAAAAAGGATAGAAGTTTAAGTTACACAGTGCAAAATGGAAGCACTTCATTGTTTCAAAGGTGCAAAATCAAGAAAAAATGTGCAGGCACAATAAATATACTCAGTCACACTGTATTTAAATGATATATAAAATCAGATTGTGACAGATTTGAGAGAGGAAGAAATCAGTTTTTATTCCAACTTTAACTATAAATAAACAAGGAATTTTTCTCTGGCACCTTTTAAAATTTCCTCAATATCTATGTCTTCTGTTCTTTGCCTTTTGGAGAAAACACTGCATTGTAAGGCTGCTGCCTTCTGGGATGTGGACAAGGAATGTATCCTCTCCCTCTGTCCACCCACATCGGAGTTGAAGAAAAGAAATCCAACTTCCCAGAAATTTTTAGGTTTTAGAAGGAATATGGCAGAAATGGTGTCTTGATCAGGAGGCTAGTTTCTTTTCTCTTTCTTCTGGAATATCTGCATGATATATTTCACATTCTCAGCCCTCAATGTGAGGAAAACTTTGCAATCTGGTTGATATTTTGTCATCTTTAAAATAAAGCTTCCACAAGAGCAATTTGGAACCATGCTCAAAGAGCTACAAAAATGTGGATACCCTTAGACCCAGAAATATCACTTCTAGGACTGTATCCCAAAGAGATCATAAAAATGCGAAAAGGACCCAAATGTACAAAACTATTTATAGTAGTTCTTTTTGTGGGGGCAAAGATTGGAAATTGAGGGGATGCCCATCAATTGGGAATGGTTGAACCAGTTGTAGTATATGGATGTAATGGAATACTATTGTGCCATAAGAAATAATGAACAGGTGAACTTCAGAAAAGCCTGGAAGGACTTATGTGAACTGATGCTAAGTGAAGTGAGCAGAGCCAGGAGAACATCATACACAGTTACAGCCACAGTGCTGGAGGACTAACTTTGACAGACCTGGTCCTGCACAGCAAGGCAAGGACCTAAAACATTTCCAAAGGACTCATGATACAAAATGCCATCCACATACAGAAGGATGATGCAGACTACTTTCTCCTTTGTTATGTTTGGTTTTGTTTACTTTTACTCATGCTTCCTCCCTTTCATTTTAATTCTTCTATGCAACATGGCTAATGTGAAAATATATTTAGTAAGAATGTATGTGTAGAGCTCATATAAGACTGCATGCAGTCTTGGGGAGAGAGAGAGTAGGGAGGAGGAGAAAATTTAAACCATATGGAAGTGACTGGTGAAAACTGAAAACAAATAAATTTGAAAAATAAAATAAGACTCCGTAAGTGCTTTTTGTGTGACTTTATCAGGAATGTCTTCATCAGTTTCTTTGCAGCACCTGCTCTAGACCTATAAGACTGTAAATACCAATAACAGATGAAGATCTTGCTGGAGTGTTTAGGCACCTGATATAGAAGTAAATTTAGTTCTTGCTCCTTATTTTCTTTCTGGATGACTTATTTTCTTTCTCAGTTGTTTCTTACATGCAACAAATCATTGGATTTTGTCTTCTCCCCACTTCTTCTTAGTTCTAAATTTTCCTTTTCTTATGAATTTAATATATGTCAACAATAACAAAAAACCTAAAGTATGGTTTTGACATTTATTACACCTAGCTAACTTCCTTTCTGTGGGTAGCCTGATTCTTCTCTAAGCATTTATAGAGGCAGCTAAATGGTGACACAGAGAAATCCAGGCCTGGAGTCAGGAAGATCTGAGTTCAAATTTGGCCTCAGACACTTACTAGCTGTGTGACCCTGGGCAAGTCACTTCACCCTGTTTGCCTCAGTTTCCTCATCTGTAAATTACCTGGAGAAGGAAATGGCAAAGTACTCCAGTATCTCTGCCAAGAATACTCCAGATGGGGTCATCAAGATTCGGACATGACTGAAATGACTAAACAACAAAAGCACTTACTTCTGACCCCCCCAAATATTATCTCATTTGACCCCACAACAAACCGTGCAAAGCCACTGCTATTGTTATCTTCCTCCTTTAACAGCTGAAGAAACTGAGGTGATTTGTCAGGGTCACACAGCTAATAAGTGTCTGAAGCTGAATTTGAACTTGGGTTTTCTTGATGGTTCCAAAGATTTTCCCAGACCTCTGGGCCCCTCTTAGCTTCCTTCAGACTAGATCATGGCCCTGGGTCTAACACTCCACCGGATAAATCTAACTTTAAGGCTGAAACTCCATAGCACAGACTGGACTCCACGACTTCAGGGGTCCCCTCCAGCTCTCCCATTCAGAGATACAGTGATGTTAATTGAAGAGAATATTTTCCTAAAGGAATCAGGAGGCACTTTCAAGACTGAGTTCAAAGGGCAGCTACTCCCCATTCTTCTGCTGCTCCTTTCACAATGGCCTGGGGTACAGTTGCTCCCACACATACCATAGTCTCAGTGAGTGTTTTCTTACCAAAGAGATCTGAAAGACACTGGCCGTGGCCTGATTTGGGCCCAACACTGATAAGTGATATATACCAAAGGCCATTCTGAATGACTTGGGGATGGAGGGTCATGCCATGTGAGGAAAAGCAGAGGGGGTCTGAGTAAGGTATCCTAGTAAGACTTCAGGTAGATGGGTGGGGCCTTGTGCCTTCCACCATCTCAAAGATCATCATGTGGAAAAGGCCACAGACTCCTTCACTTGTCCCCAAAGGATGGACTTGGGAGGTTGCATGACTGAATCCTGACTTTGTTGCTTACTGTGAGACCCTGGGCAAGTAAAGTCCTCTTGTTGGGCCTTAGTTTCCTCATCCATAAAATGAAAAGGATTAGCCTAGACCACAGAATTATTCACAAAGAGACAGAATGGGCTCAAAGGATCTCTAGTCCAATACTCCCATTTTACAAATGAGGAGGCCAAGGTCCAGGAGGTTAAGTGACTGGCTCCAGGTCACATGGGTGACAGAGCTTGGATTTTAATTTAGCTTCAACAAAGGGTAGAAAATGAAGGAAAACTGAAGCTGGGCTTTTTCTCAGGGAAATCTTCCTAATGATCAGAGCTGTCCCAAGTCTATGAGTGGAGACTAGACAGAGCCCTCACATGGAGGCCATGGAGGGCCCTTGTTCACAGAGGTAGGAGGAAGAAGCTCATCTGGGCTTCACAGGCCTGGCCGAGACCCCATGGCAGGTCTTCAACATGACAACTGTACTTCAAATGCTTGAGAGAGATGCCCCAGGAATGACTCAGCCAGATCCTTCCCAGGATGGATGAAAGGTCACGAGCAAGGGACAGAAGGCAGAAGGACTCTCTATGACCATGAGAAACAGAATGTGCTCAAAGTAGCTCCAAAATGATGCCCACAGACAGAAAGGACAGGGCAGGACCAGGGCTGCACAGGCAATGAGAACTCTGAGGTAAGGCAATCCCTTCACTGAGGCAGAGTAGCAATTTATGTCAACTGAGGGGTCTTAGAGAGCTACCCAGGCACAGAGACATCCAATGACTCATCCAGGGTCACCAAGCTAGTCTATGTCAAAGGCAGGATTTGAACCCAGGCTGATTCTCTGGTCACTCTGCAACAATGCTTCTCCTGGTAGCACAGTGCAGTAGACAGTTATAAACCAGGAGATTTTGTAAGATTATAGAACTTTTATAAAAGAGACAACATAAAACTTTTACCAGTGACTGAGTCAGCCACTAAGCCCATATCTGCACACTTCAGTAACTAATGATATGAAATATAAGATGACAAATTAATGCAAGAAGTGGATGACTATATCACATGCTAGTCTCATTCAAAAGCCCATTTCAGACTCAAGTGTAATGTGACTACCTTACGCAAAAGCCTTTTTTACAAGAGGATATAAAATGTTGTAACAAGTCATTAAAAATTTACTTCCTCTTGTCAGCTCCTTGAAACAACTGGCTAGAATCCAAAATTCAAGCTCTACAGTCAGACAAAACCAACTACCTGTGAAAAACAAAAACCCAACACATCCAACTTTTCCAGAATTTGTTTGCCAGGTCAGGTTCTTGCTCAAGACACTTGCCCATCTCTTACCTTTCCGGCGCTTCTTCCTCTCGGTAATGGGACCCCAAAGCACATAGATGCCTGCCACCAGAGCCGCAGCAACCCCGCCAAGGACTCCCCAGTTCTTCATCACCTTATACCTAAAAGAAGAGAGAAGAGGGCCATCTTCCACCATCAGCAGGCAAGGGCTAGGGCACAGCACTGCTGCCAAGGAGCTGGGCCACATATGCAGAACACACTGGCACCCAGAGGACCAGATGCCCAAAGTCAAAGCTGGGAGCCACACCCTGAGAAGCAGCCTATGGGCTCACTAGGGGAAAGTGGCCTCATTTATACTGCCAGATGGGAGGAAATGGATGGGGCTTATTACTGCCTTGAAGATAATGCTGTGTTTTGTATGGTTTGGTTAATTGGAATCCAAGTTATGTCCACAGACTTTACTAGCAGCCAGCATTTATGGAGCACTTTTAAGGTCTGCAAAATGCTTTGTGGATGTCATCTCACTGATCCTCACACCAACACTGAGGTGCTAGTATTACCCCCTTTTGGAGATGAGGAAACTGAGGCAACAGAGGTAAAGTGACTTGCCAGGGTTACACAGGTCTCCCTGACTCCAAGTCCTGTGTTCTCTCCACAGATGCCAGACTTAGAGCTCTGTGGCCACCTGATCCAACTCCCTCTTTTTTCAGATAAGAAAACTGAGGCCCAATACACCCAAGCACATGAAGGTGGTCAAGGGCAGAGCTGAGATTTGAACTCTGGTCCTCTGGTTCCAAATTCTACGCCCTTTCCACTGCACACCACCTTTTCAGATGTCAGCACACCAGAGATATTCTGAAACACTCGGAAGGGAGAGAGCACAGCTGCTCCTTTCTGGACAATGCAAACCTCTCCTTCAGCATTTTAACTTTTTCAACCAGATCAATAACACAGAAGGTTCTCCAAATATTTACAGAGAGAACTACTAGGTATTTTGGGGACATGGTGTAAAAACTGAACTACATTCGTAGTCACCGTCAGAATGAGAGAAGAAAGGAGAGGGGGAGAGGGAGGGAGAGAGAGAGAGACAGAGACAGAGAGAGACACAGAGAGACAGGGAAGAAAAAGGGGAGGGAAAGAGAATACTCAGGTAATTTAGTCAATTTTTAAAGAACACAGTAGCAGGTATCTCTGCTTAATGATTATGTAAATAAAAGTACATAAGAATATTAAATTCTTAATCCCTAAAACTGGGAATACAGACAGAATGTGGAACATGACAGAGGCTCCATAAGTGGATTTCCTTGATCAGTCGCTATTGTTACTTGATGTCAGAGAAATCCATCTTCATTCCTAAGGGACTCCGGCAGCTGTGGTCATGTCACTGGGTGACTACCAAGAGCCTCTGCAGTGAACGAATCTGGGCTATTACATACTCCTCAATCTGTCTGTGATGTGGGAGTGTTTCAAATGTTGGCTCACACAAGACTTATTATTGAAAAGCTCCCGACCTCAAGTACCTGCCCCTGTGACAAAGGACAAAAAGCCCAGGGACACCAATCAGGGAGCCTGCTCCACCTGCCCTCCCGAGCTCAGGTTAGGCTTTATTACAATCATGAGTCTGGCTGTCCTGTAGGGTAGTTTCACCAGCAAATATGCTTAAGATCCCCCAAACAATACCCTTCAGGAAGATAGATAAATTGGAATGGGGGGCCAGGGGAACTGGGGTGGTAACACGGTGAAGGAAACTGAGGCCCAGTCAGTAGATGGGCCTGGAGGGGTTGGGAAAGCATGGCTGGCCAATAAGGGGGTGGGGGTAGCATGCATTTCCACGAGACTCTTCTCTAGATCAGATGACTCCTCCAGGAATCGAAAAGTGCCTCGATACCAGTCATGGTGAACATCCCAGGAACTCTAAAACCTGTCTGCTCATCAACCATGTCAAACAACGTTATCTCCTGGGAAGGAAGCAGCAGCTGTGTTCGGGACTGCATGAGTGACCCCAGGCCAGGGGCTGGCAGGATCATAGGCCCAGTGTGTGGGGCCCTCAAGGAGAGGCCTTGGATGAGAGCAGTGGGTGCCTTGGAGGGCCTGAACCAAAGACCCGAGTTCAAATGCCAGCTCTGCCACTCTGTGTTACTTCATCTCTTCCAGCCACAGTTTCTTTAAACTGAAAGATTAGGGCACGCGACTCAATGACCTCTGAGGCTGCTTCTGGCCCTCCTGAGGTTACACGGTTGGTGATCAGCAGAGCTGAGACTGGGCATCTGTCTGAAGTCTAAATCCAGGGTCCTTTCATTACAAGTGACCTCGCTCTCTGTGACTCAGAGACACCTCCCTCACATGCAGTGGGAAGGAAATCCCTGTAGCCTGCTAATGCTAGGGAAAGTGAGGCAGAACTGGCCAGGTCCTGGACCCTGCCTCACCAATCCTGGGCTTAGCCACGCAGTGCCCTGTCTGGTTAGCCAGGTCTAGATTCAGACCAAAAGTGATGTGGCAGTGTTAAGGGACCCACACTGTGACTCCAGACTCATCTGTACTGCTCCCAGACAGGAACGCTGTGCTCCAGATAAATTGGTCCTGCTCTGGTCCTGAAGCAAACATGTAATCTTCCATCTCTGTGTGTTCAGCCTGGTAGTGCCTGCCCCCATGCCTTCTCCTCCCTCCCTCCCTCAGGTGATAACACCTCCACTGCTGCCCAACCTCTCGGCTAGAAAGTTCCTGGTTGAGTCTAGAGGGTGTCCTTTCTCCTGGCACCCCTTAATACAATACCTGGTGATGTAACACCAACTTGCATTTATTAAGTGACTGTTGTGTGCAGGGAAGTCTGCCAGGCTACAGAGACACAAAGACAGACACAAAGCAGTCTCTTCCCTCAAGGCACTGATGCCATTCTAATAGGAGGCACAAGGTCATGGCACACATAGAAAGTTATAAACAGAGTCATTAAACACAGGGTAATTGGCAGGGAGGGCACTCACTGGCTTCATGCAGAAAGAAGATATCGAATGGAGAGGCAGAGGGAGAGAGCTCATAAAGGCCACCAGTCCCGGCAGAGGCTCAGAGATGGGAGACAGGAAGAGAGGGGAGGCCCATTTAGAGGGAAGCTGGGACCAAACAGTGCCAAGGCTTCAGAGGCTGACGGCCAAGCTTAGAGTTTATCCCAGCGGCCACTGGAAAGCCCTGGCACAGGAGCAGGATAGTCACACGATTGGGTTTAGTTTGGAAAATCACTTTGGCAGTAGTGTGCAGGGTGAATAACAGATAGAACCTTTAGTAAGTACTTAGTGTATGCCCAGCCCTAGGCTAAGTGCTAAGGATACAAAGAAAAGCCCCTCCAGGGACTTTCCTTCTAAAGAGGACAGGCAGAAGGAGTCGACTGGGGGGAGAGGGGAGGCTGGCACAGCCAGGGGGCTCTGCCCACCATCTCTGGGATCAAGACCAGTCAGCTTCCAGGAGTGAAGTCCAACTTTGCCCTGGGGAGGAGGAGGGGATGGCAGTCAGAGGCCACAGATGCCTGTGCCAGGAACCAGAGATGGGGAGACAAGCAAAAGGAGGCTGCTGCATTTCCCTAGGGGAGAGGGGGTGAGGCTGAACAGTAGAGGGTGCTGTACAGACCCCAAGTCCCCCAGCTGATGAACCTTGTGTGGGGAGGGGAAGGGAACACCTGGGTGGGCTCCATGGGCAGAGCTGCCTCAGACATTGGCTGTGTCCTGGAGACCAAAAGCCAGGGGAAAGGGGAACACCTGTCTATCAGTCAGTCAGTGAACACTGATGGGGGCCAAAGGCAGCCCCTGCCCCAGGGGAGCAAGCTCCTGGGCACTTTTCAGGCTGTCAAACCTCTGCCCTCCCCCTAAGGGCATTTCGCCTTCCATCTGGTCCTTACCTCAAGGGCCACCTTTGACCACTCACCTGGGACTGAGCCCCTCTGAGTGTGCAGGGTTCAAGTCCTGCTGTGTGACTACAGGCAGGTTCCCCAGCAGTTTCAGAGAAGGTGCCCATCCACTGTGGAAGAGGAAGCTCCCCCTGTCAGGGAGACCCCTGAACCAGGTACTCCCTTCTCTCCAGAAGCACGTCTACAACAGTTGCTTAACACATGCTGGCTGACAGGGGAGGACTGCCCCTTCCTCTATATCTCAATACCTCTTGGATATAACTGGACATTTACATGCGGTCTTCTCCATTAGAAAGGGGCACACTGAACACAGATGGCCAAGCCTGGAGCCGGGAAGACCTGAGTTTCAATTCAGCCTAACACGGCTTAGCTTTGTGATCCTGGGCAGGTCACTGCACCCCTGTGCCTCTAAAATGGGGATAACAGCATCACCTCACAGCGTTGCTGTGGGGGTCCAATGAGATCACACTTGTAAAACCGGTGTACCTTAAATGCTCACGCCTGGGATCCGCCAGCGTTTCATAAATGTTACTTCATTAATGGGGGAGGGACACTGGAAGCCTCCAGTCCAGTTCCCCTTGGCTGGGGGAAAAGGGCTGTGACCTCTCCAAGGTCACACACATGGCCTAAGTGGCAGAGTAGGGATTCGGACCCGGGTCCTCCCGATCCACCTCCTAGAGCCAGGACCTGCCCCCCTCACCAAACAAGGCAATCGGGGGGCGGGGCGAGAAGCCAGAGCTCCCAGCGCCCCTTGCGCCCGGCCCCTTCATCCACAACGCGTGCTCCTGGCCCCGCCCCCTACGCTCCTCCGAACTCCGCCTCTCGGCCACGCTCCCTTACCAGCGCCCCCAGGACTCCTGCCCCTCCCCCGCCTGGCGCCTCCTGCGCCCGCGCGCCGAGCGCCCTCTGCCCCGCCCCCCTCCCAGCGCTCCCAGCGCCCCCTGCGCCCCCTGCGCCCTCACGCCCGGCCGCCTCTGCCCCTCCCCCCGCCCGGGCCTGGGCCGCTCGGCGCCCTCACGCCCCAGCCCTCACGCCCCCGCCCCTCTCCCCGCGGCTGCGCCCTCGCGCCCTTTCAGGCCTCGCTCCCGGGCCAGCCTCCCTCACCTGAGTGCGGCCCCGGCCCGCAGGAGGCGCCGCAGGCTCCGGTCCAGCGCCGCCGCCGCTTCCTCAGCCCCGGGGCGGAACATCGCCTCGGCCTGCTCGGAGGGGGGGCCGCCCGGCCCCGCCCAGCCGAGCTCCCCGAGCCCCCCCCGCCCCCGCAGGGCTCGGCTCTGTCAGCGTCGGGGAGCGGGCGCCGAGTCTGAGCCGGGGGAGGTGGGGGGGACTCGGGACAAAGACGGACCGGAAGCAGGCTTCTGCCGGAGGATGAAAGTCGAAGGACAGCAACCAGCGCCTTCCGGCCTCCTTTAGTCCCACCTTCCTTAGCAACGGGCACGCGCACGCGCTTCAACGTTCGAGAGCTCGTTGCTACGAAGAGGACGCTCAGGGGTGGGGGTGCGGAGAACGAGCCTAGAGAGCTTCCTTTGCGCAGACTCGGAGGCCCTGCACGTCACCACTGGGCGGAGCCCCAGAGTCTAGAACTTTGGAGCCGTAGGTCCGTTTGTCACCTAAGGATATCTAGCATTGATAGCTTTAAGCTTGGCCAATGTGACCTCAGCAGCCATCCAAAGAGCTCATTATGACCACGTCCGTCTGAGAGAGGAGGAAACGGAGGCAGCCTGAAGTGAAGTGACCCGCGGGGGGCGGGGCCATCCAGTTACTAAGTATCTGCGTGCGGGGCGCCCGAGCCTGCTGGCTTCCCAGGCGGTTACATTGTATCCCGTTGTATTGAGATGAAATGTAACATTCACACACCAGCAAATGGAAAGCGATTTGGGTGTATGGAAGGAGTGGTAATAAAGAGAGGAACCAGGGAAGGCGTCTTGGGGGAGCTAGGGAGCTAGGGATGCTAGAGATGGAGGTGAGGAGCAGTCTAGGTGTGGAGGTCACACAGCTTGTCCAAAGCAGGGAGTTAAGAATGTTCTGTGCAGCTGGCTGCAGCTTAGAAATAAGGCGAAATCATCATGGAGAAAGACTGGAACCAGGTTGTGACGGGCTTTAAATTCCAAACACTGGACTTTATGTTTCATCTTAGAAAAGATAGAGCTCCGCACCCTCTGCCCCTGCTCCCCTCTCAGCGCCCCCCACAACTACCGCTCCTCCCCCCCCCCCCCAGGAGGGTGAGAAAATCAGCCCTGTGTTGTAGGAATATCAGTTTGGCAGCTGTGAAGAGGATGGATTGGAAAAGGGAGAGATGTGTGAGCTTGGAATACTCACATACTCCAGGGGAGAGGTGGTGAACTCCAACTAGAATGGTGAGTGTTTGAGTAGCAAGAGATGTTGAGGAGGTAGAATTGACCAGTTGGCAAACCCAATGGATATGTGGGGGTGAGGGAGAGTGCAGAGTTGAGGGTGTTTCCTAGGTTGTTAACCTGAGTAATTGAAAGAGTAGATTCCTTCCAAGAAAATAAAGAAATTAATAGGATGAGCGTCTGACTGTTTGTGACCTCATTTGGGATTTTCTGGGCCAAAATACGGGAGTGGTTTGCCATTTCCTTCTGCAACTCATTTTACAGATGAGGAAGCTGAGGCAAAGAGGGTGAAGTGACTTTGCTCAGGGTCACCCAGCTAAGAAGTGTCTGAGGCTGGATTTGGACTCAGGAAGATGAGTCTTCCTGACTCCAAACCTGGTACTCTATCCACTGGGCAATCTAGCTGTCTGTGGGTGGGTTTAGGGGGGAAGGTAATGAAATCTATTTTAGATGTGTTGAGTTTGAGATACATCCAGGGGATCAGGCAATTGGAAATACAGAACTGGAACTCAGGAGAGAGGTGGGGGTTGGCCATTTGGATCTGGGAGTTATCTGCATAAAGAGAATGGTGGTATCCGTGGGAGTTCTTGAGAAAGCTGAGATAAAATATAGAAAGAAAAGATGAGTACCCTAGGATGGAGCCCTGGGAGTGCACCCACCAGGCTTCAAGAGACATAGGAGGGGTGGGATGTGGAACAACTGCAAAGGAAACTTAGAATAGAGAATATTGGAGCTGGGACAGGCCTTAAAAATGTCAGTGCTGGAAAAACTTAGGATGTAAAACAACAGAGATAGGAAGGATCATCAGGGAAACTCAGTGGTCTCTTCCTGTACCATCTGTGCTGAATTGAAGGAAAACACAATGGGATTTTGATTGCCTCCTGGGTCCATTACAAATTTATATTGTGTAATCTAACTGGTCTCTCACTGGCAAAAGGCAACTCTTTCACTTTTTCCTGGTTCACCCCCTGTGCCCTGCTCCCTAGGCTGTTCCAAACCCTTTCTCCTCAAGCCTGAGAAAATAGAGGACTTCCCTGAGCTTCCTCTCTTTCCCTACTCTCATCATCCCCCATTCTCTCCTCCTTTAGTCTCTGATGAAGATATGGCTCTTCTTGTCAAGTCCAACCCCCTTGTGTGCAGATCCCTGATAACAGCATTAAATATGGCAGATAGATTGAGAAGGTGGGGAGAGATCTAATTTAGCAATTAGATCATAGTAACTTTAGAGAGAGTAGTTTCAGTTGAGTAGTGGAATGAAAGCTAAGTTCAAAGAGGTGAGAAGTGCATAAGAATAGAAGTAGAGGCAGCAAGTGAAGACAAATGAAGGAATTTGAGAAAGGGATGGGCTTTTGGGTCTGTTTTTTTTAAGAATGGGGGAAAGGTGTGAATGTTTGAATGTAGCAGGGAAGGATCCATTTGATAGGGGAAGAGCTCTAAGTTTCCAGAGAGGAGTGATTAAAAATGCAATCTGCCAGAATGTAGCAGATAATTTTCTTTTGTATTATGTTTTGGTTTGTTTTATGATTTCTCCCATTCATTTTAATTCTTCTGTGCAACAAGACTAAGATGAAAATGTATTTAATAGGAATGTACATGTAGAACCTATATAAAATTGTATGCCATCTCAAGAAGGGAGGGGGGGGAAGAAGAAGGAGAGAGAAAAAAAAATCTAAGTTATATGGAAGTGATTGTAGAAACAAAATAATTTAAAAAATACAATCTGCTGGAGAATACTCCAGGGAGATGGATCAAGTGCACACTGGGTAGGTTGGCCTTGGTCAAGGAGGACTATCTCTGTTAGAGACTGGGCTAAGTGAGAGAATGGAAGATGATGTCCTAGGTTTTGAAGTGAAAAGAATGAGAAAAGAGGCTACTTGTGCTCAACAGTCTTAATTTTTTTTTTTTAAACAAAGTAAGAGGCAAGTTTCTTGACCAAAACAAAAGGAGGAGGAGGTGTGAGGAGGGGAGATTAGTTTCCAAATAGTTTCTGTGGAAAGTAAGGCAGGTTATCAATTATAGAAAGGAATAAAAAGCCTCCGTTACTGCAGTAATCAGCACAGTTGTAGAATTTCCAACAACTTCATTCAGCAACCCCCAATTAGGAGCAGAAGAGGTGGATGATGGGAATAATCCAAGTCTGAGGTTTGGTAAGAGAAGGTGGAGAAAGGATTCATTAATAGAAGATGGTGGAAAGTTGAAATTCAGGAATGGCTGAAGAAATCATAGCATGAAGATGTAATACAGTATTACTACAGCATGGAACAGAGACCTGAGGAATTCAGAGAAGCTTGGAAAGACTCATGAACTGATGGAGAGCGAAGGGAGCAAAACCAGGAAAACTCTTTATTCAAGGACAGCAGTGAAGTAGATGAATCAATCAGCTGATTGATGTTAACATTTCTAATTACGGAACTGCATATAGGTGACCTCGGCTTCTCAAAGACAAAGTAGTGCCTGTGAAATACAAGTTCCTTCAGTTCCTGCTGTGGGAAGTAAGAAAGTTCTGTTGTCCACATTCCTAGGTGATGAGGATTGTGACCTAGCATGGACAGATTAGAGGTCAGAAACTAATGCACAGGCCCAAGGAGCTGTGTGAGGAAGGGCCTATGAGAGAGGAGAACATGGAGTCACATGGCTAGGGGTATTGAGGGAGATCCAAAGTTCAGAAAACAGAATAAGAAGCCCCATCTTCGTGCACGTGTTGTAGCTTACTGGAGAAGCTACTGGTCCGTTCAGGAGGAATGGATGTAAAGATTAATAAAGGCTTTCTTGATTTCACAACAGGTATTGTTCTTAGTTTAAGGTGAGCATGTTTCTCACTATTGGGGGCTTGTTAAACAGGCTCACTTCTAACACTCCTGAGCCAGGAAAGTTTTGAGTGCAAACTTGGCAATGAACTTGTAGGTGTCCTGCCAGGGGACCATCTGGGAGAAGCTTAATATCTGAAATATCTAGATTCTCTACTATAATGAAATCTTTGCCAAAAATTGGCCATAACTGCTCACCAACACCCCCAGATCACCAGCAGTTACGCCACCTGGTGTAAACAAAAGAAGAAAAATCCTCACATGATGACAATTTTTTTTCTACATCTCGGTCCCATTCTTCCCCACCAGACTGCCTGCTCAAGTTATTATCTTCCTTGGCTAGTGCCCACAACAGACCTGTGGTCTAGCCAGTGCAAGTACAGTTGCCACTGAATAATAGATGTTCTTATAAATAGTGATGTATTATTAATTTATAGTGAAAGTGGTGCACTGAGTGGCCACCCCTACACTGTACTGCCATACATCAGTCAGAAAGAAAGATCTTCTGGATGTGAGGAGACAAGGGGGTCACAGGGTCAGTATCTCAGAGGCATGGCTATTGATGTGCTAATGCAGTCTGAAGCATGTGCTCCTGTGTTCCTGGGGGGAGAGAACACAAATGAGATCAACCAACTGCCCAAAGAGCATTTTTGTTCTCTGTAGATTTTTTATCATTTGGTTTTAAGATGGGATTCAGAGTTGCAACCTCAAAATAGAAGTGGGGAATTACTGAAATTTCTTGAGAAAGGAAGTGATTCAGAGTTGTTAAAAAGGAGCAATTCAATCTGCTAAACCTCCTCTCAGTGAGTGTTGCCTTGGACAGTGAGCAAAGTTGGAGTTTGGAATTTTGTCAGATTCACCTTTCTGCATAGTTCTATCTGGTCTTGCTTTTCTGCTCAGAAATCTTCAGTGGTTCCCTTTGGTCCTTTGCATAAATTTGAACCTCTTTTATATGGCATTTGTTGGCTCTTAGGCTCAAAGTATCATAAACGTAGAGGGAAAGGGGGATCATAGAAATCTAGTTATTTTATAGATAAGGGAGCTCAGTGCCTTGCTCAGGGTTTTACGCACAAGTACCATGCTAATCTAGGGGTCACAGAGTTAGAGGTAGGAAAGATCTCAGAGGCCTCTGAAAAGGAAACCACACACCAGGAAGGAATTCAGAGAAATATGGGAAAATATGGGTTAAGTAATTTAAGTAATATAGAATGAAGAAACGAAGCAAGAATATAATTTATGCAGCAACGCAGTAGGCAGACTTGCCCAAGGTCATGAAGGCTGAAGGGAGCAAAGCTGGGATTTGGATGCCCTTTGTAATCTGGAACCACCCCATAGTACTGGGGGTTTCATGTTGTTTGTGACATGGTCACTTTGAGCAGGAAGTCTGGTGAAGCCTATGGATGGCCCGAATCCTAGAAAAATGCGGTTACTGTACCCCTACCCTCACCACCAGACTTCATGTAGTGGCTCACAACATTTGTATAATGCTTTAAGGTTTGCCAAGTAAAATCAGCTCGTTTGGCCCTCCTAACCATAGCAAGGAATTACTTTCCCTATTTGACAGATTAGGAAACTGAGAGACAGTTTGTATTTGCTCAGGGTCACACAAATGTTAGCAGGCATCTGAGGCAGGATTCAAACTCAGGCCTTGTTGACAAGATTTATCACTTCACAATGACTTGCTGCCTCTCCTTCTTCCTTATACTGATCTCACTATTCTCTGCCTTGAGTGCTACATTCCAGCCAACTAGAAAGCTCTGCACCCCAAGTGTGCTGTCACACTTCTATGCCTTCCTTTTTCTCTGTCCTCTCTCTCTTCTTGCCCTCTCTTTTCCTCCCTCTCTTGCCCTCCTCTTTTTTCTCCCTCTTTTTCCTCTTCCCCTCTCCTCTCGCTGTCTCTTTCCCTGTCTTGCTCTTTCTCTGTCTCTGTCTCCCCCCCTCTCTCTGTCTATCTCTGTCTGTCTCTCTCACTCCTATCACCCTTCCAAGTCAAAGTCAAATGCTACCTTCTCCAGGAAATCTTCCCTGATGCCCCCAAGTCGGTCAAAACCTTACTCCTCAAACCTTACATAGCACTCTGTTCTGTAGCCCTAATCCACTTGCCTTATGAGTCTATCTTACATCATTGTTATTAAAGGCAAGAGCTTCATGTTTTAATTAAGCTGACTCCCCACCAGCACTAGCACAGGTACCACAGTCACAACTGACTTGTACAGCACCTTAGGGCTCCCCAAACCTTTTTCCACATGGGATCTCATTTGATCCTTAGAGTAGCCCCTACAGGTAAGTCCTATGAGCGTGGGACTTACCTTACAGGGGCTACCGCAAGGACAAGCTCATCGTGGTGCGGCCAGGCAACGTCTGGGCAAGACGCTGAACCTCCCTTTGCCTCCTCTCAGGCTCCTTGGCTTTTGAGGGCCCTTCCAACCTAAGGATCCATTATCCTTAGAGGGCCTGTGGTCCAAGCCATGTATTGTACAGATGAGGAAACTGAGGCCCAGAGAGGTGATGTCATTTGCCCAAGCTCACACAGGTGAGTAAGTCTTAAGTGGGTCCAGCTCCTGTTCTGCTGTACCATGTTACCGCTCCAGGGGAGAAGCCAGGAGCAAACAAGCCACCCACTGCTTTATTTCTTAGGACTAAGGAATTCCTCTGAGGGCAACTCCAGAGGACTCAGTAGGTCTGTCCAGGCAGGTGTGTCTGGACTGTAGTCTCCACTAGGGGTAAAGGACCAAGCTCTGCCTCTTCTACCACCTAAGAAGGAAGAGCTTGGCCCAGGCTGTGGACAGAGGGGTGATGACTCACTAAAAGAGCAGTAATCCCAAGGCTCTGGGCCTGGAAGAAGGCCTGGGAAGAGCCCAAGATGTCATTCGTTACTTTGGCAGACTCTTATCTCTCCACACAGCTCCCAAAGTTAATTTCCTAAAATTCAAATCTGACCATGTTACCAGTTCCCCCCCCACTCCATATTCAATAGCGACTTCCAATTATCTCTAGAGTTGACTATGAAGCCCTCTTGTTTGTCATGTAAGATCTTCACAACCTGGTTACACACACGCACACACACACATGATATTCTCCAGACCTTATTCCTTATACATGTCCCAGTCATTGAGAGATCCTGTCCTGCAAGATGGAATCTTAGTACTCCCACCTCATCAGTAGCCTCTGCCCTTCCAATTACATAGCCGAGCCATGTACTCTAAAACCTCCATTAAAAGGGGAGGGTCAGAACGTCCATCCATGTGATTTATCCAACCTTGAATCATCTCTGACTTCTCCATGGAGCACCTGGAGTGAGTCCTTTCCTACCTTCCCTCCTTTTCCCTTTCAGTTTTCTTTTGTGAGTTGTCTTCCCCTCTTAGATTGCAAGGTCCTTGGCAACAGGCACTGCCTTTCTTTTTTGTATTTTCAGCATTTAGCACAATACCTGGCATATCTCAGCTTAATGTTATTGACTATTATTAACTTTGCACTGACTGTCCCCTGTGCCTCAAATGTTCTTCCTTCTCAACTACATCTCTCAGAATCCTTTAGCTTTCTTCAAGATTCTGCTCAACTGATAATTTCTACATGAAACCTTTCCAGACCCCCCTCCCCCATCACTGTTTCTCTTTTGTATTCATTCTCTATATACTTACATGTACATATACAGTCTCCCTCATAGAATATAAGCTCTTTGAGGACACTCTTATTCAACTTGGTTTTCATATTCCAAGTCCCTACCAAAATCTCTAATTCTTTTTCATGTGAACTGCAAAGAACCAGGCTTTGCCTATGCTTATATTTGTGTGTTTTGTGTTTTTTAGCCTTGATTCAGGATTTTATATTTATTCAAATTTGTTTAGCTCATCTTGAATCTCAGTTCTGCCTCATGATACATTAACTGAGCAGAATTGATAAGCATGTTTAGTCTTTCGAAACAATTCAATTGCCTTTATTAAGTGCTAGCCACTAGACTTAAAAGACATTAATGAAACATGCTCTGACCTCAAGAAACTTACACTCTCCTGAGGAGTATACCACAGATCAACAAAGTAAATACAAGGAAATTTGAGGAGGAAGAGGTCTTAACAACAGGAGGGAAGAGAAAAGGCTTTGTGAAAAAGAAAGCACTTGAGCTAAGCCTTGAAGCAAATATGAGAGCGGAATTCTAGTGAAAAGAGCACTGAATTTGGCCTCCGCATGACATGAGTTCAAGAATGCCAGTTCTACTCCTTACTATATAACCTATGCAACTCTGGGAATGTTTACTTAAAATCTTTGGGCCTCAGTTTCCTACAAAATAAGGTTAGATTGAACTAAATGATTAACCTGGATTCCTTTTGGGTCTAGATGTGTGATCATAATTCTAAGAGATGAAAGATAGAATATGTAATTCAGGGGATGGCCAGCCAGTCCTCCAGTTCAGCACTGGAAGGGACCTCAGAGGTCATCAAATTCAATCCCCATATTTTACAGATGAGGAAACTGAGGTTAGGTGGTTTCCCCGAGGTTATAATGAAGGTAGTAATAAACTGAGGCAGGGCTTGAACCCAAGTCTTCATGCCTCCTAATTCAATTCTCGGACCACTCTACTATTGCTGCCTCTCCATGAAGAGGAATAATATGAGATAAAGTCGCAGAAAGTGGAGGGGACCAAGTAGGTTGAAATCAATCCATTAATCAGTGCACTTTGAGTCCATGAAAATGTAATCAGCTATCATTTACTTAGATATCCTGTCCACTGTATAATAATGTGAACAATAGCCCATAGTTCTGCATGATAGTCCCAAAGAGCATCATGAAAGACTTTTGGCAAAGCCTTGTCAAAAGATACTTTGAAGGTACTTTAAGTCCATGGCTCTTTTCTACCCATTTTATTAACCCTCTCAAGCAAGGAAATTTGGCGTGGTTGCCCTAGGTCAGTCTGTTCTGCTCCTACAGACTCTGAACTCTTTTTAAAGTTCTATTTAATATTCTTTTCATGATTTTGCGGGGCACAGATGTCAAACTTACTAGTCTGTCACTTCCAGAAGCCACCTTTCCTTTCCCCTACTTTTTTGAAAATGGAGACCACATTGCTCCATCTTCAGTCTTCTAGACCCACTCCTATTTCTATCCACCACCACCATCATCACCATCATCATCATCAGTAGTAAACAATTAATGGACACCTGATATGTGTAAGGCACTGTCCTGGGTGCTGGAAGCAAGAATCTGACTTGAAACAAACAGGTATGGGAATTGGACCAAGGTGCTTTCTATTCAGGGGGATGGTCATGTGGGAAAGGAATGACGACTTGTGCTCAACAGGATTTGTAAATAGGTTCCTGTCCTTGGATATGCAGTTATTCTAGAAGTTCTGAGCCATCCCAAGCCAGATGACCTAAGTGGATCGTGTAACCACGTCCTAATATGAACGTGTCCTGATCCTGGGCATTTGGAGAAATTTTGAGAGGACAGCAAGGTCCCTGGAGGCCCCATTGACCTTGTGCTTCCCACTCCTCCTTAGTTTTCTGTGTTTCACCTGAAATTGAATTCAGAACAGGGAGGACTTCATCTAGGATTCTTCTGAGGATTTTGCTGAGGCACAATAGCTTCATCTCTGCAGTTTATATTCTTAAGAGAGCTAACCAGGGTCACACAACTGGGAGCTCTAAGAAGCAGGATTGGAATCCAGGGCTTCCTGGCTTCAAGGTCAACTCTCTCTATGTACCCCAGTACAGCACGCTGCTTCTAAGATTCAAAAGTGCAGCAGAAATTATATAACCATAAACCTACCCAAAAGCAGCCCTATAGCTATATGTGTGTATGTGTGTCTATTAGCTATATATTCAAAGCCTGCTCCAAAACATCCCTATAGCCCTATGTGTATGTATGTGTATGCTTGCAAACTACACACATACACACATATATATATTATGTATATATATATATGTGCATATATACACAAAACTTACTCCAAAACTGCCCTATAGCCATAGGTATGTATGTGTGTGTATATATATACATACATATATGTATATATATACACACATACATATATACATACATATATATACATATATGTAAGATATATATAGGGTATAGGGTGTGTTCAGGGAGGATCAGTGCCTTTGGTGTGATGGCTGCTGGGCCCTTTTCAGGATTCTTTCCACCTTTGGTGTCCACCTGTTCCACCCATCTCTCACCTGTGGCTCCAAGAAGCTGCAGCATGTGCAGTGGCCACACCCCAGTAAACCATTTTGGCAGACGAGCCAAACCAGGTTGAGGGTAACCAAAGGTTCTCAAACCCATTGGTGAGGTAGGGGGGTGTCTACCCCAAGCATGTGAAGACTTCCTCTTGTGGAATGGGCAGATGAGAACAATTTGTTCCAACAGCCATGAAGGCAGATGAAGCAAGCAATGTGGCTAAACACTGAAAGTGCCAAGGTCATCCACTGCATCCTGAGCCATTGCCAGCCATCTTGACTCTGTCCTGCCACTGAACTATGACGACTCTGGAGGAGAGAGCGAGGCTGACAACTTCATTCAACTCTGCTTCACTTAAATCTCATTTAGGCACGAATCAGAAGACATCAAAAGACAAAATATATATACATATATACATATACATACATATACAAAATATATATATACATCTATATAAAATCTTCTCCAAAACAACCCTATAGTCATATATATTTATATTATTTTATATAAATATATGTGTGTATGTATATACATGCATACACATATACGCACATACCTATGCATACATATATGTATATACGTGTATATGTTTGTGTATACATATATAGCTATCCTTATATACTTAGCAAATGTGTGACCCTAGGGAAATCACTTCACTTTCCTTAGCCTCAGTTTCAACATCAGTGAAGTGGGGAATAATAACAGTCCCTACTTCCCAGATTTGTTGTGAAGATAAAAGTGAAATAATATTGTCAAGCACTTTGGAAACTTTATAGCACCATATAAATGATTATTATTATTTTGTAGTGGACCCCTTTGATACAGTCTGGTAAAGCCTTTGGATCCCCTTTCATAATTTTTTAAAAATACACAATGAAAGGAAATGTTAAATTTCAGTTATCAAAAATAGATATATTTTTCCCATTCAAGTTTGCATCGCTCCTGAAATCTATCCACAGACTTTCAAAACTGTAGAACCTGTCTACTCACAGACATAACCTAGAAATCTATCCACAGACCCTAAAACCCTTCTTCTTCTCCTTCTCCTCCTCCTCCTCCTCCTCTTCCTCCTTCTTCTTCTCTTCCTCCTCCTTCTCCTTCCTCTTCTTCTTCTTCTTCTTCTTCTTCTTCTTCTTCTTCTTCTCCTCCTCCTCCTCCTTCTTCTTCTTCTCCTCCTTCTCCTTCTTCTTCTTCTTCTCCTCCTTCTCCTTCTTCCTTTTCTTCTTCTCCTCCTTCCTCTTCTTCTTCCTCTTCTCCTCCTCCTCCTTCTTTTTTCTCTTCTTCTTTTTCTTCTTCATCTTACTATCTCACCTGAGCTGGAAGTGCAAGGAAATCACTTTGACTTAGTGGAGAATGAACTGGAGTGGGGAGACTTGAGTACTGCACCTGACCAAGACACTGCTGTTTGGCATGGAAGTTTTCATCTGCTCCATCTTTCTGCTCAAGGCAGGTTCATCTCCCTTGATATGGATAGTAGCCATCAACTCCCAGAGGCTTGCCATATTAGTATTAGACTTGGTGGGACTCTCAGCTTTAGTTCTATTGAATCTCAAAACTCCAGAACTCAAGTGATACAGCACCCTCACAAGCCAGGAGTAAAGGCCTACACCCCCTAACCTGGCATGAACTCTTATTTTTACATATGTATAATCCACACCAAATTGCATGCCTTCTCAATGAGGTGGGAGGACAGAGAGGGAGGGAGGAAGAAAACTGGGAACTCAAAGTTTTCAAACATGAATGTTAAAATTATTCTTACATATAATTGGAAAAAATAAAACATTTAAAATTTAAAAAATAAAGAACCTCTGTTCTAACTCTCTTCTCCAGGACAATTCTTCAAATATTTAAAGACAGTTATCATGCTCCCAAAGTGTCAATCAACAGACATTTTAAAGTATATTTTTAAGAGACAATATGCCAGACACTGAGCTAAACACTGGGATAAAAAGAAAAGTTGATGTCTCAACGATTTCACGTTCTGTGCCTTACTCTGGGGAATGCCTGGTCTAGAGTTGAGAGAGTATGAGATAGTCACTGTTGTATGTCTCATAGTAATAGTTGTGGTCATGGGCAGGGGATGAGAATAAGGGGGACTAGATGGGGAAGAACTTTGTCTCTGTGGCTATTGCTGGAGCCTATGTCTAACTGTAACCTGAGCCCCTCTACCTCCCCAGTTTCCACCCAGGGAAGGCAATCAGTATTGAGAGGATGTTGAAAGGGGTAGACTAGTAAGTAGTGTTGGAGTCAAGCCCAAGAATGGCTATAGGGAAGAGGAGGATCTGTCAGTCAATCAATAAACATTAAGCACCTACTATGTACAGGCAGTGGGCTAATTGCTGAGGATACAAAAAGAGACAAACAAGGGTTTCTCCCTGGAGAAGCTTACACTCTAATGGAGGAGACAACATACAAGCAGCTCTAGACAAAAAATAGGAGATAATGAACAGAAGGAAGACATTGGGATCAAAGGGTATAGGGAAAGGGTTTCCTGTAGAAGCTGGACTTTTAGCTGGAACTGGAAGGAAATCAGAGAGGAGGAGGGAAAGAATTGGAGACATGGGGGACAGCCAATGAAAATGCCTAGAGTGGCAGAGATGATAAGTCTTGCTACTGAGGAGCATCAAGGAGCCTGGTGTTTCTAGATGGAAGAGCCCTTGAAGACTAGAAAGGTGGGGGGGGGGGCCAGGTTATAAAAGACTTTGAATGGCAAATAGAGGATTTTTATATATGATCTTAGAGGCAACAGGGAACCTTTGGATTTTATGTAAATAGGAGAGTGATATGGTCAGACCTGAGCTCTTAGAAAATCACTTTAGTGACTTAGTGGAGAAGGGATTGGGGTGAGGAGACTTGAGGAAGGCAGACACACCCCTGCCCCCAGCAGCTATTGCAATAGTTCAGGTGTGAGGGGATGAGGGTCTGCATCAGGGGGGTGGCAATGTCAGGGGAGAGAAGGAGGTGCATTTGAGAGATGTTACCAAGGTGAAATCAGTGGACTTTAACAAAATTGGAGAGTGAGAGACAGTGAAGAATTAAAGATGACACCTATGAGTCTGAGACACTGGGAAGATGGTGGTACCCTCAACATTCAAATCATTTTTTCACCCTCTGATTGAATGATCACATCCCCCCATGGGGTCAAACCTCAGCCTGAGGTCATGGCCCAAGCTTTAGAGACCACTACTCTAGCCCACATCATTTCATACTTCATCAAACACTTGGCTAAAATGTAAGTAATCTCTATCTTTAACATTCCCCTCATCTACCAGTTTAGTAATCCAAAGAACCTAAACTGCCAGAATAGTGTAAGTTGGTCCATTGAGCCCAGAAGGAGAGCTGCATTTAAGAAGTTGGAACAGTATTGCCCTTAGGCACAGGAAAGAGGGTAATACTGTCTCTTCCATCCTGCAAGACCATTTGAACCTCATTAGTCATAACTCAGATATCCTGCAGGCCATATTTTCTCATGGCTAGGAAATGTCATTCACACACATCTGATGTCCATCTGATGGTGGACATCATTGGAACTCTAGGATTCCTCTCAGAATCTTTGATGCGTGTAAGGCATCTTGTTTTATGCCTCACCTGATTAGGATAACAGAGTGGTTGTCCAATAAAGCTCACCTTGTTATGTCTGTAGTTCCTCAGTTGTCTGGAAGACAACTTCATTCTCAAAGAGGACCAAAATGACATCACAATGATAACACCAAGTTTCGATGTGTCTGACTGTGGCTGATCAGACCAATATGAGCTCAGAAGGCTCTACCACAGATTGGGCACAGATAGTCCGTGTAAACATTTGGGGTGGATACTTCAAATTTGCGTGTCCTACATTTTGTTTGTGCTGTCTCAATTCTGCTTTGCTCATAGAGCACAGCACCCTTTCTGATGCGGGCAATGCCATGCTAAGCAGTCCTGTGCCAGTGTCTCCCATGTCCCACAATCAGATCCAAAGTTCTTGAGAGAGACCTTGAAAGTGTCCTTTTATCTCTTCTTCTGACTGCCATGTGACCACCTGCTCCACGCGAGTTCTCCATAAAATAGTCTCTATGGTAAGCATACATTTTACATTCGAACAATGTGGACAACCCATCTGAGTTGCTCTCCCTGAAGCATAGTCTGAATGCTTGGCAGTGTCCTGTACCTTATCCTGCCAGGTGATCTTCAGAATCTTCCTGAGACAGTTCAAACAGAAGCGATTCAGTTTCCTGGCAGTCAGTCTAATACATCTTTTCTCCCAAACTTTCCTTCACAGCCTCCCAAGCACTAAGCTAGCTCTGGCAATGCATGTGTCAACTTAATTGTCAGTGGGTACATGCCTGGAAAGTACACTACTTAGGTAAGTGAACTTATCCACAGCCTTCAAAAGTTCTTCATTTGTTGTAACTGATGGTTCCGTGTATGGATGGTGTGGTGGTGGCTGATGGAGCACCTGTGTTTTCATGGTGTTAATTATTAGGCCAAAATGAGCATAGGCAGCAGAGAATTGATCCATACTTTGTTGCATCTCAGCTTCAGAGGCTACACTGAGTGCAAAATCATCTGCAAACGGAAAATCATGCACCAACACTCCCTCCACTTTGGTCTTGGCTTGTAGCTTTTTCAAATTGAAGAACTTACCATCAGTACAGTAGTGGACCTTGATTCATCCTCACTGAAAGCATTTGACAACATGGCTGCAAACATGATTCCAACCTAGAGTCAGCTCATACTGGCTCAACAGCTGATTGTTAACTTGTCAACCTAAGCACTTACAGAAATCAACAAATGCTATCAATCAGGGCTTGATTTATTCTTTGCTGTATCTTTTTTTTTTTGAAGTCTGGGTATTAAATATTCACCAACACTCTCCTGATGCCAACTCACATTCATTATATCTGTTACCTGTCCCTCACATCCTACAATCTCTGAAAATGATTTGGGAGTTCATAATCAGGGAATAGCTGACACTCAGCACCCTAACCACCTAACACATTTTATAGAATTGTGTGTGATTTGAAGAATTATAGACTCATAATTTTATATGATCATTGAAGAGCAATTTTATTTTCATTTCTGATTTATCTTCAATAAAGTCTTCACATTGACATTTAAAACTCTCCACAATCTGGCTTCTTATGACCTTTCCTTTTTTTATTAAAAAAAAATTATGTTTCTCCCCTTCAGGCATTCTATAGTTCAATCCAACTGTCCTACTTGCAATTCCTGGTACACAGGACCTCATTTCCCATCTCCATGCCATTTCATAGATTGCTCTCCAACTCCCAATCCTCAGCTGCCTTCAAGGGGCCACTTCTTGTTACAGGAAGCCCTTTCTGATTAGCCCTTTAGTGATGTCTTTCTGTTTAAAATATGTCTTATTTATTTAAATGTTTTATGTGGAGTGTTTTCCCTTTTCCTCTTTGCCTCCTGGCTCCCTTGGCTTCTTTCAAATCCTTGTTAACATCTCATCTTCTACAGGGGGTGTTCAGAGAGGACCAGTACCAGTACCAGTACCTTTGGTATGATGGCTGCCAAGCCTTCCACCTTTGGCTTGTTCCCCCTAACTCTCACCTGTGGCTCCAAGAAGCTGCAGCATGCGCAGTAAACCCCAGTAAACCATTTCAGTAGACGGGCCAAACCAGGTTGAGGGTAACCAAAGGTTCTCAAACCCATTTGTGAGTAAGGGGGCTGTCTACCCCAAGCTTGTGAAGACTTCATCTGGTGGAATGGGCAGATGAGAACAATTTGTTCCAATAGCCATGAAGGCAGATGAAGCAGGTGATGTGGAGTACTGAGAGCTTGGTTAGATGCCGAAGACACCAAGATCATCCCCTGCATCCTGAGCCATCACCAGTCATCTGGACTCTGGCCTGTCTCTGCATTATGATGACTCTGGAGGAGACAGTGAAGCTGCCAACTTTGTGCAACTCTGCCTCCCTTAAATCCAATTTATGTACGAATCAAAAGACATCACCCTACCATTTCACTATTATGTCTCAAACTCCTGTGGTGATAGGCAAGTGATGAAGCAGCAGGTGAAGATACACTGGGAGCTGTAGTCACCCTGCACGCAGGCAGACCAGGACATCTCATCTTCCACAAGAAGCTTTTCTCAACAAAGATTAAAAATTGTTTTTACATGCAGTTGGAAAAAATAAAACATTTTTTGAAAATTTTAAAAATAAGCCTTTCTCAATTCGTCTTAATGATGGTGGCTTTTCTTTGTTCATTATTTCCAGTTTCTCCTGTCTCTATATTGCTTGTACACTGTTGTCTTCATGTTGTCTTCCCCGTTAGATTGTGAGCTCCTTGGAAACAGCTCTTTTACCTTTCTTTGAATCCCCAGAATTTAGTGCAAAGTCTGGCACATAGTAGGGATTTAATAAATGTTGGTTGACTGGTTTTCTGCCTCCTCAAATAGAACATAAACTTGAGGGCAGTAGCTGATCTTCAGTTAGTCTGAATTCCCAGGGCCAAGTCCAGGACCAGGTGCAAAGTAGACTGTCTTGTTAAATAAATACTTTTTGAATGGAATTGAAGTGGCAATTCAGACACTTTACCTTTAAGACTCTTTTTCATCAAAGCAATTAATGAAAGGGAGCCTAGAAGGTTAAATGACTTTCTAAGGTTAAATAGGCTGAACCAGGCATAGAAACTAGGCCTCCTGAGGTTTAATGCTCTTTCTACTACAGCACAGAGAATGAAGTCTTATAAATCAGATAATCTTTCATGTTTGCAAGTGTTCTTAAAAGGTTGTCCACTACTTCTCAGTTTCTTTTGCCGGATCCTCCTCCAGATCATGCCCTATAACTCTAGGTATCTATCCTACACAGTCCTGTCCTGGGCTCTCTTCTTTTCTTTCTCTATACAACTTCACTTGGTGATCTCATCAGCTCCCATCATTGAATTACTTCCTGCTAATGATTCTTAAGTCTTCCTATCCTGTCCTAACCTCTCTGATGACCTCTAATCTTGCCTTGAAGACATCTCTAACTGGGTATCCTGTAGAACGTTCGAACCTCAGTATATCCAAAATGGAACTCATTCTTTCCTCCTAAACCCTCCCCACGTCCAAACTCCCCTATTACTATTGAGAGCAACACCATCCTGAGTCCCAAACTGTTTTTATTTTATCTCATTTGATCCAAACAGCATTTATTTATTAGATATATCCAATGTGCAAGGCACTGTGCTATATGCTGGTAATACAATGACAAAAAAAAATTCCAGCCCTGTTACATTCTACTGAGAAATCTTCCCTTACTCTCTCTTCTCTCTCCAAGTAATCTTTTTCTCCTACCATTGTATTAGGGCACTGGGTCTGGATTTCTCTTTTGTGTCTATCCCATCCTTCTTTGTATTATGCTTATTTGTGGATGTTTCTCTCTGTCTGTCTGTCTCTCTCTCTCTCTCTCTCTGTTTCTCTGTCTCTCTCTCTCTCTCTCTGTCTCTGTCTCTCTCTCTTTCTCTCTGTCTCTCTCACCTCTCTCTGTCTCTGTTTCTGTCTCTCTCTCTCTGTCTCTCTCTCTGTCTCTGTTTCTGTCTCTCTCTGTCTCTTTCTGTCTCTCTCTCTCTATCTCTCTCTCTTTCTCTCTGTCTCTCTCACCTCTCTCTGTCTCTGTCTTTGTCTGTCTGTCTGTCTCTCTTTCTCAAATGTAAGCTCCCTGAGAGCAACAGCTACGGTTATTTTTCACCTCAGTGTGCCCAGCTCCAAAATAGGCATAATAACACCTGTACACTTAAACTCCACAAACATAAGGTCTTGCAAATATTACGCATTTAATTGCTGCTTGGTCAATGACTAAATTCTTTTTTTTTTATTTTAAATAAATTTATTTAACTTTTTACATTCATTTTCACAAGATTTTGGGTTCCAAAATTTTCTCCC
>CM053773.1:233131006-233239534 GCA_028658325.1 Potorous gilbertii
GGGGGAGCGGCTGCTTTTGGAGGCCATGGATGAGCTGGAGGTGGCCTTTAACAACACCAGCGTCCGCACTGACTGCAACCACATCTTCCTCAACTTTGTCCCCACGGTCATCATGGACCCTTCCAAGGTTTGCTCCTTGGTTTCAGTCTCTGCAGTGGGGATGTTTAGGGAAGGGGCTTTGTAGGAACACGACCTGATCATCACTATCAGAAAAACCACCCACATTTCTATGTCCCTGCACCCTACAGTAGCCTTAGGAAGGACAAGGAGGAGTTCATGGAGAGCTCTGAACAGGCAGCTGAGACTTACTCCTTGTGATAAGAAGAACGTATCAGCCTCCTCTAGACTACATGGGCCTAATCCAATCCACCATCTTGTCCACTGGGCTGGCATGACTTCCAGATCACCTCAGTTTTCTTAGAAAAGAGTGATTGCGTGTAATTGGAGAATGAAGTTTGGTGTAAGAACTAAGCTCCTTGTTGATCTAATTGGTACAATAGTGAAAGCATAGGTGAATGAATGAAAAATTAATTTTTAATATTTAGTGTATATCATCTAAGGCCAAGCACTGTTGCAAATAAACCTTGAGACAGCTCCTGCCCTCAGCCTGCATTGAGGGAAGCACTTCCCTGCAGCCCATCTGTCCTAGATGGAGTAAGGGTCTGTCAGTGGGGCAGATGCCATGGCCGAGAGGTCCTTGGAGTACTCCACTAGGCCAGATGACAGTGCTGGGGGGATTCAAGGCACAGCATAAGATGTGGGGGTTTTTTTGCTCATAGAAAGGAAAAGGATTGCTAGGGGAAGGGGTGCTATGGTGGTGGTGGCTAGGGCTTGCTGCTTTCTGACCATTGTCAATGGATTTTGGGTGGGCCCATTGTGGGAATACTTTGGGAGCATTGGTCACTATTGCTTGGCTAGGTTTTGCCTGCCTGGGATAGAGAAGCAGGTATTCAATAGGTCTGTGGTTGGTCTGCTCAGGTAGAGTGGACAGCATCCTGGATGGGCACTCCGCAGAGCCTAGATTCTAATCTTGCCCCTGGTGCTCACCAGTTCTGTGATCTAATTCTCTGTGTCCCAGGTTCTTCCTCTGTAAAATGAGGACAGAAATAGGTTTGATGGGTGGAGCTTCCCTTCTCAGGCAATGGGAGACCCAAGTAAGATGCCTTGCATTACCAAAAGTCATCAGCCCTTGGCCAGGGCAGAGTCAAGGTCAGCTCTGTGGCAGACAGAGAGAGAGATTACTGTATCTCAGTTTAATCCTGTGACAACCCCATGAGGCAGGTAGATGATGCAGGTATCCTTTGCTTATGAGAACACTGTAGCAGTACAGGTGACTCACTCAGGCTGCAAGATCCTTTACTGTTGTGGAATAGTTTCTGGTGATTGGATGGACTGATCCTTAAGAGATCACTCATGTCCTTAGAGGGGGGATCCACTTTCTCCTAGTGTAAAGTGAACTCACTGCTTTTGTATCCTGTTCATTCCTAGGGTGTTTAGACACATTGAAAGTGAAGCACTTAATCATCCCCCCTTTCCCCCAAGGTCCCTCACAGAACTAATTTCCTGCAGGGTCCACAGGTCTAGAAGTACCTGGTGGGATCCAGACTCATATGTATGTGCATGTGCATGTGCATGTCTGTGTGCATTTGCATGTACGTGTACACATGTGTGTGTCTCTTGTTATCGAAAGATCGAGGAATCTGTTCGATCCATGGTGATGAGATATGGGAGTCGGCTTTGGAAGCTCCGTGTCCTGCAGGCTGAGGTCAAGATCAACATCCGCATGACCCCAACTGGCACTGCCATCCCCATTCGCCTCTTCCTGACCAATGAGTCTGGCTATTACTTGGACATCAGCCTTTACAAAGAAGTGACAGATCCCAGGAGTGGAAACGTAAGGAAAAGTCAGGCTCAGGGCTTTTCTTCTGACTTTTCAGTCTTCACTCTGAGAGTTTGGGGATAGCATCTGAATAAACTGAGGATTGAGCTTTGGGACCTTAGAAGTGACAGGGAGAGGGTGTGGCTCTGGGAACCAAGTCAATCCACAAGTATTAAGCACTTGGTGTATGCCAGGCATTGCTGGGTCAAAATCACCCGTGACTATGGGAGCTCACTAGGTTGTAGAGGATCGTAGGAAGAGAGCATTAATAACGTTCAGCAGAACATTGCCTTCTGGATACAGGGCTCAGTACAGGGCCCTAGGTATACCAGGGGAAAGAAATTTCTTTTTCAGTAGGGGGAAAAACTTGTTCACAGGTAACTGGGATCTGAGTGACCAAGGTTAGGGCCAGGGACAGTGTTGGAGGAATTATTCTTTGGCCATGTTAGCCAAGGAGGAAGTTATAGTGCAAGCAGGACACACCTGAAATGCCCATAAAAGAACTTTCTGTGAAGGGGACCGCACTTTCTGGGGGACTGGTCATTTTGAAGGTGTGATTCTGTTTTCTGCTGCTGGAATAAGGAGGGAGAGGAGGGAAAGGAGAACAGGGGCCGTCCCGGGTCCTCCCTCCAGCACCTCATCCAGTATCCTCGAGTGTCCCTCCTCTGAGATAGGATCCTAGAGAGGATGAAGGGAAGCAGCCCTGGGTCAGCTTCTGTCCTTCCTTCCTAGATCATGTTTCATTCCTTTGGGAACAAACAAGGCGCCCAGCATGGGATGCTGATCAATACTCCTTATGTGACCAAAGACCTACTCCAGGCCAAGAGATTCCAGGCCCAGTCTCTGGGAACCACCTACATCTATGACTTTCCAGAGATGTTCAAACAGGCAAGTCCCAGCCCTTGGATTTCAGGCTGCCTTCTCTGCGATCCAAACAGATGGATGGATCTTCAAAGGCTAAAGGCTAAAAAAGCACTGGGTCCTTTAAGGGGACTTAGTGTGGGAGGGGTCTCTACAGAATTCAAGAAGTCATTTTGTGGTGTCTCATATGTCTGTGTGTGTGTGTGTGTGTGTGTGTGTGTGTGTGTGTGCATACAATTATGTTCTTGAAGTTTTTCCATATATAACCATATGTACCATTTGACTTCCATTAAAATGTCGACATTGTGTTCCATTGGTACTCATTATATGCCCTACTGTGTGCTAGGCACTGGAGGTATGGAAGCCAAATATGAAATCATCCCTGTCCTCAGGGAGCTTCCAGCTAGGACCCACCATGGGCAGACAGTGAATTCTGTAAAGTAGTTCCATGTACTTGAATTTGTATTATTTGAATTTATAATTGTATAAAATATAGTAATTGATTCTAGTCCAGTGGAAAGAGGTAATATATTTAATCAGTTGGTCAAATCATGCACTGTGTTCCAGGCACTGCTAAGTTTAAGGGGTGCTAGTACCCAGAATTAAATGTCTCCTTCTTGTGAGGAGTCTCAGTGTTAATGGGTGAATGCATGGGCTGTACATGTCACCCTTGCAGACTTCACCACTAATGTTCTCACACCCCAGAAGTACAGAGATTATATGAAAACAAACCTCTCCCTGCAGTGGGAAATAGTATTCATGAGTGTGTCCTGCGCTGGGGCCTAGTGGCCAGGAGAGCTGTCCTGGGAGGGATAGCCTAGGACTCATCCTAATGACCCATTTGTCATCTCCATAGGCTCTCTACAAGCTGTGGGGCCCCTCAGAAAAGCACCCCAAGGATGTCTTGACTTGTACTGAGCTTGTACTGGACTCTCAGGGGCAGCTGGTGGAGATGAACAGGCTTCCTGGAGGGAATGAGGTAAATGGCAACCATCCCAGGTGGGCACAGGGCTGTGCCTTTGTCTTGGCCAATGGTCCCTGTCAGCCCTCTGTCCTCTCTCCTCTCATAGGTGGGCATGGTGGCTTTCAAGATGCTACTCAAAACTCGAGAGTATCCCAAAGGTCGGTACATCATTGTCATCGGCAATGACATCACTTTCCGGATTGGCTCCTTTGGCCAAGATGAAGACCTCCTGTTCCTGCGTGTGTCCCAGATGGCTCGGGCGGAGGGCATCCCCAAGATCTACCTCTCTGCCAACAGTGGGGCCCGCATAGGCCTGGCTGAAGAGATCCGGCACATGTTTCATGTGGCCTGGCTTGACCCTGCAGACCCCTGCAAGGTGCGTTACCATGTCTCTGGCAGGAGAGGGGTCCAGAAAAGCAGCGGGAGATTGGACTAGTTCTGCTCCTGAGAGTGGGCAAGGTCAGGGAAGATAGAAGGGAGACTGACTGGTGGCTATGGCACATTCACCTCCCTCTCCTCCATCCAAGGGCTGGGCAGAACAATCTCTTGGTCTCTTCTAACTCAAAAAGTCAATGGTTCTCTGATTCAGTCCATTGACTCTATGTTAAATATGACCATTAGAACAAGGGAGGAGATACTGCTCACTGGCCTCCAGAGAACCAAATGGGGATCACCCCTTGGTACCCTCTTGGGCATGACTTGGAGTCCTTTCTCCCAGAGGTTCCTGTGTATTGGAGGATGATGAACTTGAACTAGGGACTTAGTGCCCTGAGACTCCTGTAACTCAGTGATTTGCTGCTCATCTCAGGTATTATATAACCTGCCTCCTTAGGGTAACACAGGAGAAATTCAGGTTTCTTAAAAACAAAGCAGAATTCTTTGACTTTGATCTTTTAAAACTCTTTGGGCTGCAATCCACTCCATGGAGGGAGGATCCAGACTCTCATGTTGGGAAGTCCCTGGGAGGTGTCTTGCCTGGCCTGACCTCAATGATGGTCCTCGAGTGTCAGCTTCAAGACCTCTCATGCCAGGGCATCATCCACCCAAACCCCAGCTTAGGCACCTCCCTGGAGATGCCCAAAGTAGCTCTGGGGGAGTTCCTGATAGGGCCTTTCTCCCTTGGGGAGAAAGTAGCTGCAGTCCAAATACCAGAAGGGGTCAGAGGCAAAAGGAGACTGGGGATAGACCACAGAGTTGCCGAGGGGTGTGGTGGTGATGGAAAGAACGGTCTGAACCTCAGGCTGGAGGACTGGTCTGTAGATTAACAGGGATAAGATGAGCCCACCCAGCAGGAGGCTGGTGCCAACTCCTCTCTGGTCAAGTACCTGGCAGGACTGGGTCAGTGCCCTCAGGGCTGGCAGGTACAGGGAGAGGGGGAGAATGCTAGGCATAGGATGTCCAGGGATCGAATACAGCTGTCATCTGTGGGTCCCTGAGGGGTAGGACAATTGTACCTTCATCCACAACTTGAAAGGATTGGAGAACGAAGGACCGAGGCTTGCCTCACACATTAATGGGAGGGTGTCAATCCATTATGAGACATTTATTAAGCAGCTGCTGTGTTCCTAGCACTAGACTAAGTGTCCTGTAGATATATAAAGAAAGGCAAAAACCCCATGCCTGCCCTGGAGGAACCCACACTCTGGTTGGGGAGACAATGTGCAAATAACTTTGTACAAACCACATAGAGACAGGATCACTTGACGATCACCAAATCACTAGAATTGAGAGGGATCAAGGAAGGATTCCTGGAGAGTATGGGATTACCTGGGATGAGGATCCCAGATCCATTGGTATGTTGACAGTAGATTCCCAGGATGCTGCTGCCACCACTTTTAGGGGTGAGGCTCGACCTCCTTCTGCTGGTCCTGGAGTGAGGGTGTCGTGTTATCCCTGAGCATCCCAGAGGTCATTGGAACCCTTGCCCATCTTCCCAGGGGTTTCCATTCTAGAACCAACAGTGATGGGAGGATGTGTGGAGCCAAGGTCATCCATGGGGTAACTGTGATGCATTTAATTTGAAGGGATTTAAATACCTTTACCTGACTCCCCAAGACTACACCAAGATCAGCTCCCTGAACTCAGTCCATTGCATGCATGTGGAGGAGGAAGGAGAATCCAGGTGAGCAGTTTTGATGGTGGCTGGCCTATTCTCCACCAGCAGGGTCACGGCTATCTCATGTAGTCTGCTAGTTAATAGACTCAGATACAATGTCTTGTGGAGCCCAGCACATGCTTTGTTTGACCCAGGATAGGAATGTCTCTGGTTGTGATGGCATGGCAGATTTAGAGACCAATCCATAAGTATTTATTCATGGCCTACTGTGTGCTGGGCACTGAGGATGCAGGTACACAGAATGATATGGTCCCTCCCTCCTGGCAAGAAGTTTGTGTTCTGGTAGGGAACTGTCCAAATGGAGACAGAATAATTATAAAGTGAATAAATGGAAGGGTGGACAGAGTGATTCATGACAAGGTAGCTTGGGAGGAAAGGCACTTATAGCTGGTGGTAGGGGATGGGGGGTGGGACTGGGCTGAAAGAAAGACCTTCCTGTAGTAGATGGTGATTGACTTGTCTCTTACAGGAAGAGAGGGCCCCTGAAGCAGAAGTGAGGAGGGGGTACATTCCAGGCATGAGGAGTCTATGAGAATCCTAGGCTTGGAGACTGTCAGAGTCTTGACATAGGGAATGTCAGAGCAGGGAGGGACTTTAGAGCACAGGATTGAAGACTGGAGCAGACAGGCAGAGCTCTAGACCTTGCCATTGTATGGCAGAAGAACCCTGTGCCTACAGAAGTGTGCCCAAGGTAATAAATAGTAAGAGGTAGAGGCAAGAGCAGACCCAGGTCTCCTGGCTCCCAGGTCATGGTCTCCTTGCTGCCCCCCATCGTGATCCTGACCTGAGTCTGACTCCGCTCTTCTCCATTGGTTCTTTACTCCATGTAGGTACGTCATCACTGACATCATCGGGAAGGATGACGGGCTCGGCGTGGAGAATCTGAGAGGTTCGGGCACCATTGCCGGGGAGTCATCTCTGGCTTATGAGGAAATTGTTACTATGAGCATGGTGAGTGTCCTTCTCTTGGGTTGCTGTCTCTGGGGCTGACTGGCCCAGTGGTTTGAGTTGTCCTGGGCTCCATAATGGTGTGGCTGCCTCCTCAGATCATGATGGCCCCTTCAAGCCTTAGGGCAGAGGTGGGGAACCTGTGACCTCGAGGTCCTTGAGGGCCTTAAGTGAGGCCCTTTGAATCCAAACTTCACAGGACAAATCCTTTTATTAAAGGTAGTTGACCTCCTTATCTCTGTGGTCTTCAAGGAATAAAGGATAAAGCTTTCATCCTCAACCAGGAGAGGAGTCCCACCCTTGGGAAGCCCTCATCCCAAATCTTTTTTCCTATACTGGGGAATCTCACCACCCCCACATATTCCTTGTTGCCACAATCCACCCAAGTAGTAGAGGGAGAAATATAGACTCCTATATTCCATGTCATCAATAAATTCACTATATTCTGTTTTATAAAGAGCATACTGAAACGTATGTCCCCCAGAGCCCTGAATCCCTACATGGATCTTCCTTTTCCAGTCACAAGGGCCACATAGAATGTGGCCACCTTACTAGGAAGGCTAGAGTCCCCAAGCAAGAGAGGCAGTAGTTCCCATTTCTCTGACATAAAACATTCCCAGGTAGATCTTCCATTTCACAGATGAGGAAACTGAATCTCTGTGGCCAGTGACTTATCCTCTGTGGCAGGCTCAGAGCTTGGGTCTCATGGCTCTGATGCTTTTTCCACCAGGCTATATTCCCTCTGTGGGTCTCATGTTAAGACAAGATCTTTCATGAGCAGCAGAGCTCACATTTTGTAGAAACAAAAGCAAGAGAATCCAGTGTTGATTCTGTCTCCCTAGCCCCCTCTCACCACCACCCCGCCTCCACTGCATTAAACAACCAGAGGATTAGTTGAACCTGCCAGGAATGGGACCTTTTAGAAGTGAAAGTGAGGCCTCTGTGCCCCAAGTAGGCCTCAGACAGCACTAGAGGCTGTGGGAGTCTTGCCTGGCCCATCTCCTGAAGCAGCGGCAGCAGCAGAGATCGACACCCATTATCTGGACTGAGAAAATTCATGGCATCCCAGACATGGCTGAGGTGCTATTTTTTCATGGTCCTATCAGTCAGTGAGAGCCCTCCAAGAAACACAGAGTACCCCTGGGTTCTCAAAGGCCACCCATCTGAGCCCGAGCTCAGCCAGTCCTGAGCTCTGAAGGCTTTGCCCTTGATTCCTAGGGGTGTGCGGCCACAGAAGGCACCTTGATGAGTGCGTAAGGGCTCATCCCTGGGTGAGCCACAGATGAGTTTTGGCCACAGCAACCCTGAGAGGTCACCCTCTGAGCCCTAGAGAGGCTGCTACTCTATCCCAACAAAATCCCACACTCTTAAATATCAAAGGATGACAGGCATGCTGGCCAAGTCAAGTGTAGCTTCCCTTCCCTTCCCTTCCTTTCCCTTCCCTTCCCTTCCTTTCCCTTTCCTTTCCTTTCCTTCCCTTCCCTTCCTCCTTCCTTCCTTCCTTCCTTCCTTCTTTCCTTTCTTTTTACAACATTCAGTTCCACAAGCTTTTGAGTTCCAAATTTTCTTCTCCTCCCTCCCCTTCCCTCTCCCCAAGATGGCATGCATCCAATATAGGCTCTACATATACTTTCACATTAAACAAATTTTCACATTAGTCATATTGTAAAGAATTACAACCAATAGAATGAACCCCAAGAAAGAAGAAACAGAACAAAATAAAAAAGAGAGACAGCAAATAGTCTGCTTTGATCTACATTCAGACTCCATCATTCTTTCTGTGGACAAGGGCAGCATTTTCCATCATGAGGTTTTTGGAATTGTCTTAGAACCTTGCATTGTTGGGAAGAGCCAAGTCTATCAAAATTAGTCGTTGCACAGTATGACTGTCACTGTGTATAATGTCTAGAGTTCTTTTTCAGAGCAGACGTTTCCTACTCCCTCCCTCTCTCTCCTCCCTGACCAATGACTCTCTCCTCCTGTAGGTGACCTGCCGGGCTATTGGAATTGGCGCCTACCTGGTGCGACTGGGCCAGCGAGTGATACAGGTTGATAATTCCCATATCATCCTGACTGGAGCAAGTGCGTTGAATAAGGTAAGCATGGCTCATTGGCATCTGGGGAAACCAAGGTGGAGGGTCGTCACCAGTCATGATCTGCTCCTTGTTTCCTGATTGTGGAGATTTGGGGATTCCTCAGAATTTACCCTTCTCTAAGCCCTTTCCTCTCCTAAATTCTTCCTTTCGCTGGTGCTGGTCTCTCCTCCTTCTGGGAGGCAGGTTGACCAAGATGATTCCATTTAGCATCTCAACAGGAAATCCTGGCAGGAGGTTTCATGCAGGTGAGCAGGGGAACTAGAAAGGAAACACCTCCAGGGGCTGTTTGAAGGATGCTCAAGCCTGGGGAGGGCATAACCTGGGCCAGGGCAGAAATGAGGGCCATTCTGTAGAAGAAAGAGTGTGGACTTTGTCCATAAAGGCACTGTAAGGTCATAATAGGATTTGGTTAAGGAAGAAACACCTTAAAGTTCAGGCATCTGCCGGAAGCAGGGAATTCCTGATCCTTTCATAGCACACTGGGTGACTCCTCTTCAGGGGCATTCTTTTGGTCAGGTACAAATGAGACAAGATGACCCCTGAGGTCTCTCCCAATTTTATGACAGGAATGACTAAATTGGAGACGAAGGATGATAGTAGCATCCTTGATCAGGAGCTCAGAGGGGTCTTAGAAACCGTTAAGGTCAACCCCTTGGTTTTATAGATGGGAAAACTGAGGCTGAGAGGGAGGTCAAGTGACTTGTCCAGAGTCACACAGCTTGACTTGGAATTGACGATGGCAAGAGCTGAACTCAAGTCTAATCCTCTCACCACTGAGCCACTTAGATTCCTGTTGGATCCCCCCTGTATGCACCATTGACATAGACAAGCGAGAATTGAATATCCTGGGTAGTTTGGGTGTTCTTTCATCCTCAGCTTCTTCTCTCTAGTCATCTCTGACCTTAGGTGATTTCATTTACTATTTGAGACAGTTCTGGCTTTTGGTCATTAAATCTGCCCCTTGCTTGTACCTCTGTTGTCCTATATCTGAGCTGAGTGAAGCCATGACCCCACTGGTGGTCAGCTATCTGGACTAGTACAATGATCCAGAAACCAGTAGGACAAGCCCTGTGAGTGCACGCGGGCCTACTGGATGCACAAGCTGTTCCAGGGACTTTGCTGACTTTGGGTTTTGAACCAGGTCCTCGGCCGTGAAGTTTATACCTCAAATAACCAGTTGGGTGGCGTGCAGATCATGCATTTTAATGGCATTTCCCACATCACCGTTCCAGATGACTTTGAGGGAGTTTACACCATCTTGGAGTGGCTGTCGTATATGCCCAAGGTATGGTATCTGCAGATTCTCCTACCAGGCCCCACTAACCTTTTCCCTAGCGAGTGTGTCCATCTGGTACAAATTCCATTCCCCTCCCTGTCCCCAACACTGGTGATGAATTATTCTTAGGCTAGGCAGCCCAGTTACTGTTGGGTGGAGCTCTTGGGACCAGACCATCATCATCATCATCGTTAATTTGTCCCATCTCTCTTTTCCACCGCACCCTGACTCATGCCATCAGTGGCTGCCCCGTTCCTAGACATCATTCATACTAACAATTGCCCAGTCTCGTCTAGCCAATATTCACTGTTTCACAACGGGAGAGCAGAGAAAGAAGGCTGTGTGTGATAAAAATTTGCTGTTTCATGTGCAGTTCTGTTGTGTACATGAAAAAGCTCATTTTTATCGGGTATTTGCTAAGTTCACAGTAAAAATAAAGTAACAATATAAGCAGTTATATAGCCCTTGATGGTTTGCAAAGCACTTTATAAATAACTCGTTTGATCCTTTCAACAGCCCTAAGAGGTGAGGTGCTATTATTATTACAGATGGAGAAACTGAGACAGGCAGCGATGAAGGATTAAGTGACTTGCCTAGGGTTCCACAGCTAGTAAGGATCTGAGGCTTTATTTGAACTCAGGTCCAGTTCTCTCAAAAATGTGCTGCAGAGCTGCCTATTTAAATTTTAAAATATGATAGAACCATCCAAAAGGGTGCCATGGCATTGCTTTCTAAATACTAGTGTTCAACTCAATAAACATTTACCAAGCATTTCATGTAATTTTCAAAGCAATGTCTCTGGATGGGATCTTGAGATCGCATGATAGGCATCTTCTGTAGAAGAGGGCCAGAGGTGAGCATTTCTCCTCAAGCATCCCTTTCTCTCATAGCTGACACCTGGTGCTGTCTGGAAACTGTAGCACAAACTTATGTTCCCTTAGGGCTGGAGGAAGGGGTCTCCTCTCAGATCTTAGATCCATCAGGTACAACCACTCTGTAGGTTTGAAAACTTGAGACCTAATAAGAAAGAAACTTGATTTTTCATTTCACAAGGCACAGAGCAAATTAGTGACAGAGCTGGGATTAGAATTTTTTTTAAATGATCGGATGACCAAGAAGCAATTGCTTTTCTCTCCCTAATTCTTTACACCCCCCACACTGGAAAAAGAAAAAAAAATCTTCGTAACAAACATACAAACAGAACAGATTCTTACATCGGCCATGTCCAAAGATAACAGAAGGTCCTGACCTCTTCTACTTTTCAGTAGAGTTGTGGAGTAAAAAATAATTTCTTTACCTTGGTTTTTCATAGGATTGTGCCTCAGAATGAGACTGGAGAATTTTCCTTCTTTTCTTTTCATAGGACAATCATAGCCCAGTGCCCATCATCACGCCCACCGATCCCATTGACCGAGAAATTGAGTTCCTTCCTTCCAAAGCCCCCTACGACCCCCGATGGATGCTAGCAGGAAGGCCTCATCCAAGTAAGCCCCAACTGCCTCATCCATCTTCCAGTCTTATGGACTTTTTCTGATCTCTTTAGAAAGCCTGAGGTCAAGAGCAGTCTTTTGGAGGTCATGCAGAGCATTGGTTGGGGGTGTCTATATGCATTCTGAACAGTTTCAGAAGCTAGCCATGGAAGGTAGTGCCAGAGAATAGTGATAACAACCAGGTTCCTGAAGTTCTTGTGGGACTTGTGTGGGATGTGGTTCTGGGGATAAACTAACCGAGAGAACTTCTGGCCCCAGAAGGCAGTGGATCATCTGCCTAAAGTGGCTGTATGCCACCATCACCCAGTCTTGTCCATGGATTGGATTGTTGGACCATTATAAACCTGATGCATTAGATTGGAGCTCCCCTTTTTCTCCCTCCTCCATCTCCGGAGAAAGCATTCTGGCACCCAGATGGGGAGCAGGAAGCAGATGGGAATGCTGCTGAGGTCATGATTCTGAGGGCTGCTTCCCCAGAAGATGTGGGTGTCAAAGGCAGCATCTCAATACCATTCATATTCCAAACACGTTACCCAAGCCAGGACAGAGCATTCCCCTAGATTTTAAATACAAATATTACCTGATCAATATTTTAGATTCTGCCTGGAGAAAGGAATCACTTGCTTGTGTTTGTAGCTTTGACTGTGTACATAGTGGAGGGAATTGTTCGTTGTGTGAAGTTCACCAATTTGGTGGGAAGATTTTTGGACTGGGAATTAAGAGACCAGGCTTCCATTTCTGACTCACACTTCTTGGCTTCGGGCAAGTTCCTTGACTTCTGGGTTTTGGTTCTCTCATCTGATAGTACTTTACTTATCTGTCTCGATAGATCATTGGGAGGAAAGTGCTTTGGAAACCATCATATGTTATATCTGTGCAAATGACTCTTAGGGATTCTTCTCAGTCTTTGTCCCTGGGGGGACTCCAGCCTCCCCTCTCCATGCATGATTCTTTCCCCTCACATGGTGATCTTTCCTCTCTCTCTTTCAGGTACCTATAAACTACTTGATTTTTTTTCCCTTCCTCTGTGAGAAGCTGTTCCCATCAGTCAGAGGGTCATGGGAAGGAGTCATGGGAATTTTTCCATCCAGTCCTTCCATTTCCTCAGACAAAGAAACAGGCTGAGAGGGAGTGACCTTCAAGGCCTGGTCACTTGGATCTCCCTGTAGTACATCTCTCTTCCTACCATGCTATACTTGTGCCCGAGTGAGAACTGGAATCCTTCCTTGGGAGTATTTTAATTTTCAGCCTTATCTTCATGAAAGGATGAAAGGATTAATATCCCCATCATGAGAATCTTTCCAGTGCTCCTGAAATCACAACAGGGGCAGCTTGTAAGGTCTCAGTATTTAAGGTCAGAAGCAACCTTAGACCATCTTTTAAGTCCTCATTTTACGAAGAAGGGAAGTGAATCCCAGCGAGGGGGAGTGACTTATAATTAGTAAGTTCTGTAGCTGTAATTGGGTCCCAGGCCCTTTGACTCCAAGTTCAGGGTCCCAGTACCGTGATCTCAGTCTGATGATAGGGTGCTTAGTTTCAATGATGGTCAATGGGATGTTATCTCCAGATTTTGAGTTATGTATTTGTCTTCCCAGTGACCTTGTATAGTTTGAGGTGGATTAGGGAGGGAAGGGGAAAGGTAAATGATTTATGACCCTGAAAATCAGTCCCAGTTTTCTGGAGGAGGTTGGGATTTGTCTTCTCAGTCTGTTGACTCTCTCCGACCTTAGATGAAGCAGCTCCCATAGCACACACCTCTCCCCTTCTCTTCTCCAGCTGTGAAGGGAGCCTGGCAGAGTGGGTTCTTTGACCAGAGCAGCTTCAAGGAGATCATGGAACCCTGGGCCCAAACTGTAGTGACCGGCCGAGCAAGGTAACCGACTACAGATGGAATGCCACCCTTTTTACAACTTTCCCTCCTTGCTGAAGAAATGACCCTTTCAGGAGTGGAGGGTTGGAGAGTTGAGGATGACCTTCAGGTGTTAGAAGGGATGTCCCATCCTCAGCTGTGACCCAGAGGGAAAGAGGAATGAGTGAATGAAAAAGCATTGATTAATTCATTATCTGCTATGTGCCAGGCACAGGGATACAGATATCGACAAGTCCCTACCTTCGATGCGCTTCTATTCTCATAGGCAGAAACAGCAATCAATACTGGTGGCTAGGAAAGGCAGGCTTGGTTTGGGGGTCCCAGGAATGGTGAGCTAAGCTATAGGCCTGCTCTCCCTGTCCCTGTCCAGGAGCAGAGACACTATTGATTTTGTGACTCTACCAAAAGCAAGGGTGGGGAAGGATGGCAGAAGGGAAGGGGGCAGGGTCTCCAGGGTGGGCTGAGGCTGGCCAGGGCTTAGATAAATTTACACCCCTGTTAGTCCCTCACCAATCAGGTAGAAGTTACAGAGAGGTGAATTCTAACTCATTAAAAAGCTTCCTGATATTCCAGTCTGTCCAAGAGCAGAACAGTTTGCTCAGGAGGTAGTGATATCAGTGGGGGTGTCCAGGGAGAGGCTGGACAGCACTCCTTGGAAGTACTATAGAAGGGAAGCTTGGACAGAGTCACCTTGGAGGCTCTCTGGTTCTGTGAATTCTCTCAGCCTTTATTCCTGTGTCTTCCCAGGCAGGGGATGGTCTTTCCCCTGGCCCTTTCACGTTAGAAAAAGTAAACCCTGGAATGACTCTTTCAACAATGTTCTCATGGTACTTTTCCTAGAAGCCTAGAATGTGACTCCTATGCTTCCCTCTGGTTCACCCCACCACATTGTCTGGCCATCTTTTTCACCACATCCCAGGAAGATGGCAGTCACCATTCAGACTCCCTGGCCTCCCTTTGAGAACTCATGAGGTCAGGGAGATCTTCTGTTGTGGGCCATTCTTGATGTGTACCCCCCACCCAGTGCCCACTCATGCCCTCCACCCAGTGCCCGCTCATACCCTCCACTGTTCTCAGCCACTGTCCTGGTCACCCTTTTCTGAGTACGCTCTTATTAGCAGCCTTACTAGAGTCAGTCAGGAAGCATCTATTAAATGTAAGTGCTGATGACACAAAAAAAGGCAAAGGAGGCCTGCTCTCAAGGAACTCCCAGTCCAATGAGGGAGACAACATGTACACAGGATGTTTGGATGAGCCACAGACAGAATCAATTGGGAATATTCAAGATGAGAAGACACAAGAATTAAGGATTTGGGAAGGCTTCCTGTAAAATTTGGAATTTTAGTCAGGACTTAAAGGGAGCCAGGGAAGCCTGGAGGTGGAGATGAGGAGAGGGAGAGTCCTAGGCACAGGCGACAGTCACAGAGAATGCCCAGAGATGAGAGAGAGAGGGAGAGTCTTGTTTGTGGAACAACCTCAAGGCCGGTGTCACTGGATCTTAGAGTATGTTTTGGGGAATAAAGGTTAGCCCCTGTCTTGCCCCTAATCCCAAATAGGATCAAATAGATGAATAGGTATCCCCACCTATGAACAACTTATTACTTAAAATAATTGGTATTTTTTCTTTAAATAAGGTAATTGGTCAATCTTGAAATAGATACTATAGAAGAAAATTGTAGGTAGGACCTAGCACTTGCCTTTGGGGCACTCACGGTCTCCTTGGCAAAACCACTGTGTCACCCTGGGGTGACCTTGGGCCCCTAGGTACTTAGTATGTAGATGTAGAGCCCAGACCTTCACTTGGGTTTCTGGGAGAGATTCTAAATCTGAATCTCCCAGTGCGGTAGCTCTGAGAAAGCCCCACCCCACCATGTCCCAGCAGGCTTATGTGGCTTTATGTTTTACAGGTTAGGGGGAATTCCTCTTGGGGTGATAGCTGTGGAGACTCGCACTGTTGAGATGGTGGTCCCTGCTGATCCTGCTAACCTAGATTCTGAAGCCAAGGTGAGTGTGGGAGGAAGGAGGGGAAGATCTGGAGGGGTCAGCTAAGGGGAGGTTGTGGGGAGGAAGGATACAAGAGTTGTTTCAGTCTCTAATACTTTTACTTAAAAACCTATCCTCCACACCAAGGCCTTTGACATTACTCTCCAGAGGCTGTCTTTTCACTTTCCCCATCTTGGTTCCTTCTTCCTAAATTTGGGTCTATCAAAAGCCAGGTGTATGATGCTGCTGGCATCGTCAGATCCCCAAGGAACAGGAGACCTTTCCATGAACAGCCTTGCTTGGACTTTTAAAGCATCAATCAGACAACAAGTCAGTTAGGGGCCTGCTCTGTGCCAAGCACTGTGCTAACTTCTGGGGGTACAGAGACAAAAAACAAGACAGCTGTTGCCTAGCTTACATTTGAAGTGGGAAAATGATATGTATGCATGTAGGTCTGTACCAGAAATGTACAAAGTAGTTTCTGGGTAATCCTGGAGGGAAAGAGCCAGGTTAGTCCTGGGAAAGGCCTCTTACAACAGGTGACCCTTGAGGGAAGTCTTCAGGGAAGCCAAGGGTTTCCAAGAAAAAGAGGGAAAGTGAGACAGTATTTCAGGCAAAGGTATGGTGATGGGAGATGAAGTTTCATTCCTGCAGAGCAGAAAATAGATTAATATGGTGGAACAGTAAGGTGTAGAGAGACTAGTCCTGTGTGAGAAGACCGGAAAATGACAGGGGCAAGGTCATTGTTTTACAGATGAAAACAACAAGGTGGGCAAGTGCTTAAGTGACTCGTGAATGACACTTATTTAATCAGTGTGAGGCAGAATTGGAACCTGGGTCTTCCTGACTTCAAATCCATTGTCCCGTTTATTCCACCATCCTGTCTGGTCAGACTCACACTTTATAGACATCTCTCTGGTGTCTAAGCATGGGGTGGGTTCGAGGAGAGAGAGAGTAGAAGGCTATTGCAGTAATCCAGGCAAGAGGCCTCAAATGAGGGTGTTGTCTAGAAGAAGACAACACCTATGAGAGATGCTGTAGTGCCATCTTGGATATGGCAGATGAGAGTGAGGAATCCAGGCTGACTTCTGGGTTGTGAGCCTGAGGGATTGGGAAGATGGTGGTGCCTTCGATAGTCATAGAGAAAGTAGGAGGGGGGAACCTTTGGGGAGGAAAGACAATGAGCTCAATTTTGGACATGGTGAGCTTGAGTTTACAATCTCCTGTGGGAATTAGTGATGTGAAACTGGAGAAGAGAAGAGAGACCAGAAATGGGAACCATCTGCATTGAGATGATCTTTGTACCCGTGGCAGCTGATGAGATCACTAAGCAAGCCAATATAGAGAGAAAACCAGAGAGAACCCAGGAAAGTGTCTTATTTTGGTGCAGGGGCTCATATGTTAATCTTGTTTCCCTTGGGCTGTTTTCACTATATTGGTGTAGGGAGATGAGCTTTCCCATGGAGCCCATGTGGGCAAATCCACACCTGAGTCAGATTGGGCTCTCTGTTCTCCTGTTTATTAATATCACCCAAGGGCGTGGTGACAAGCCTGGACCTCCCTCACCACATCCTGGCTTTCCAAGCCTAAGGACTTGTAGACTGTGCACAAGTTATCCAGTTCCTCTGTGTTCAGTACTGATGGGGGACATAAGAAGGTTGGATAAGCCAGTGCCACATCCACATCTACATCATTGTGAAACTCACAGTGGAGCAGAGGTGACTTAGGCCAGCAGGGGACATTTTTTTAGGTTTGTTTTTTATTTTGGCCTTATATGACACCAAATCAGAGGAGCATTTCCACATACAAAGTAGAAGAGAAAGAGAGGATTATATGAAAAATTTTAAGTCTGAATTATGAAGCACATGCTTTTCTTTTTAAACATAATAAATTCTGTGGGTCATTTTCAGTGCTATTCAAGCCAGTTGATCTGCATTTTCTACAATGCTTCAGTGACTCTCTTTTCTCACTTTCCTTTTCCATTTTGGTAACTCCATCATTGAAAGGAAGAAAATAAACTTGTACGAGATGGAGTCAAGCAAAACAAAACAACAAAGGAAAAAAGCAGTCTCCAATGCGTTTACTTAAAAACCCATCCTCCAAACCAAGGGCTTTGATGTTACCCTCTGGAGGCTGTATTGACTTTTTACCAACCCCATCTTGGTTCCTTCTTCCTAAATTTGGGTCTATCCAATTTTTGTGCTTCTGATGCTGCTGGTGATGATGATGCTTTGGGGCATGATGATATTGATGATGGTGTCAGTTAATGATGATGGTGGTGTTGGTGATATTGATGATGGTGATGATGGCAATGATGCTGATATTGGTTTTGGTGATGGTGGTGGTATCAGTGATGGTGATGGGAATAATGATGGTGTTGGTGATAATGATGGTGATATTGATGATGATGATGGTGATATTGATGATGGTGATGATGGGGATATTGGTTTTGGTGATGGTGGAGGGAATAATGATGGTGATATTGATGATAGTGGCAGTTAATGATGATAATGGTGGTGTGGGTGATATTGATGATGGTGACGGTGATGGTGTTAGTGATGGTGATGGTGGTAGCATCTCTCCATTCCTAGAATGCTGGTAGGAGCCAATAGGGACACGACTCCCCATCAAAACTCTCCACTTGCTGTTTCTGGGGGAGGGGAAGCATAATGTGTTGGAAAGTATGCTAGGCTAGAGAGTCAAAACCCTTGGGTTTCTTGCACCTGGCTAGTCATCGCCCAGTGATTTAGGACAAATAACTCATGATGGTTGCACCAATTTCAGAGTTGCCGGAGGATTAGATGAAGTTTGTGTGAAAGCTCTGAAAAGTAGAGCTGTACAAATATTTGCACTAAATGTCAGAGTAATAAGCATTTATTAAGCACTTACTGTATGCCAAAGCATTGGGTGAAAACTAACCAGTCCTTGTCCTCAGAGAGATTACATTCTATAGGAGAGGCAGCATGCACATCTATGAGAATATACAAAATAAATACAAAGCAGTTAGAGAGGGGAGCCCTGGAAAGGGCTTGAAGTAGAAGATGCTATGTGAGCCAAACCAGATTCTAAGAGGCAGAGATGAGAAGGGAAGACATTAAAGTCATGGTCTTGTCAGGGCTGGCGGGAAGGGCAGTTTGGTTTGTCCACAGTGTGTAAATGAGAGGTCGCATTTGACCAAGCTGGAGTCAGATTGGGAAGGGCTTTGAAAGCCAAGGGTGGCATTTATATTTAATTCTTGAGGTAATAGGGAGCCCCTGGAGCTTGAGTAGGAGGTGATAGAGTCAAGTCTGTGCTTAATGAAGACCACTTGGGCAGTTCTATGGATGGTGGCTTAGAAATGGGAGATACTGCAGGCAAGGAGACCCCCACCAGGAGGCTAATGTAGGGAATGGTACCCAGCCTTCACCATTGCAGATAGAAATGTGGGTTGTTTTCTTAGGGAGAGGTTCTTATATTCTCAGTCTCAGCCATTTCCAAAGCCAGTAGGGCCTCAGTAACCTCCACCCCATGACGTTTCTTTTTCTATGCCAGGAGTAAGCCCCCTTTCCATGTTTTACAGATCATCCAGCAGGCAGGACAGGTGTGGTTTCCAGATTCCGCCTTTAAAACTGCCCAGGCCATCAAGGATTTCAACCGAGAGAAATTACCTCTGATGATCTTTGCAAACTGGAGAGGATTCTCTGGGGGTATGAAAGGTAAGGAGGGAAGTAAAATGAGCAGGTCTAGACAAAGGTGCAAATGGCATCATGGTGATAGATGAAGCCCAGGCCCTGAGGACAAAAGGCCTGCACTGGAGTCCAGGCTCAGTCCTTATTAACTGTGGGAGTTTGGGTAACCAATTCATTTTTAAAAGCCTCAGTTTTCCCATCTGTAAAATGGGAATAGTAGTACCTATTGGATCTGCTTCCTAAGGTTTGCATGAGAATCAAATGAGAGAATGTGTGTGTTTTATAACTACACAGCATTAGGTAAATGGGAACTGTTGTTGTTACAGGTAGGTTTGGGTCCCACTCTTATCCATCAACAAGTATTTATTAAGTACCTCCTGTGTGCCAAGTGCTGGAGATACAAGTATAAAGGATGTAACAATCCCTGACTTCAAAGAGTTTAGGGTTAGGGCTGCCTTCTAATTACATTACATTCTAATTTAATTCAAATGTTCTCATTCTGGAAACTTTTAAGAAGGGAGAAGGAGGAGAATGATGATGATGATGATGATGATGATGATGATACTGGCCCACGAATAATTTCCTGAGGTATTCCTGTCCTGTCATTTGTTCCTCCATAAGGCGGGCAAGGCTGAGATGGCCTTCATCATTCCAGGGAGGCCCCTGAGGACACTTGCTACCAGTGAGCTACAGGACAGGAAGCCAGGGTCAGAGAGATCACTCCAGGCTCCTAACTTGAGTTCTTAGAATTCTCAGTCTCAGGGGCCTCCCTGTTCTCAGTGGCTGACTTGGGCTCTGCCCAATGTGGCGAAGAGTGGTAGAACTGGAGAGGGTCTTTTCAGGATCCTCCAAGGCAGCTGAGAATGATTATGGAGCAATCCTTGGCTATGCATCTGTGTATCACAAGACTCTGTTGTTTATAAAATGCTTCCCTGACATAAGATAAGGAGAGTGAGCTTTAAGAGAGGTAGCCTCTTTCTGCCATTTAACAACTGAGGAAGTAGACTCCCAGGTGGAGTGACTCCCTCAAGATCATACGGTTAATTAGTGACTAGGGCCTCGCTCCAGAGCTAGAAGGGACTTTAGACAATCCCTAAATCTCTTGTCCCTCAGAGTGTTAGGGTCGTATTATTCTGCTGCAGGCAAAGTAGGGTAAGGATTGATGAGAAGACAGAACTAGAGTTCTGTTAGTTAATTATGTCAGTGGGGTTGGGGCTGGGGTGGGGCATTGGGGATGGACAGCCTGCCTGTTGGAGGCCCCTCTCCAGCTTCCGAGACCATGCTGCTCTTGATAACAAAGCTGGCCGGGCTGGGGGTGGGGGGCCTTTTGGTCTCCAGACATGTATGACCAGGTGTTGAAGTTTGGGGCCTACATAGTGGATGGCCTCAGACAATACAAACAGCCTGTCCTCATCTACATCCCCCCCTACGCTGAACTCCGTGGAGGCTCCTGGGTGGTCATTGACCCAACTATCAACCCTCTGTGCATGGAGATGTACGCAGACAAGGAGAGCAGGTGAGAGTGTCCCCGGGGCTGTCTTGGGCTTTTCCTTGTGGCTTCCAGGCCCCTTCTCAGTTCTGACTCAGAGCATCAAGGTTAAATTGTTGTTCTGAATAGAATTTGACATCTTCTGGTGGTTCGGGCAGGTTGGTTCTGTGACCAACAACATGGTGGAGTGTTAAGAGCCCTAGTCCAGGAACGAGGAAACCTGGATCCTCACCCTGGCTGGGACACTGACTGCGATTCTTCTCTCTACTCAACATTAAACTTCTTAAAGACCGTGTCTTACTGAAACTAGGTTTCCTAGCATTTCCTTTAGCCCTCTGTATGCATTAGGTGCTTAATTATTGTTGTTTTTAAAATATATCTATTTGAGGGTCTCAGTTTCCTAATCTGTAAAATGAGGGGATTGGACTCAGACTCCCTTCCATCCTTAGCAGTCTATGTTCTAAGTTCCATTCTAGCTGTGACATTTATTGATTCCAACTCTCTCTTCTTCGCAAATAGGGACAGATGGCATAAAATGGCCATAGGGGCTCACACCACCATGTTACTTACCTTCTGACTTCTGTTGAAACTCCATAAACACTTCTTAAGCACCTACTGTTTGCAAGACATTACTCTAGACAGTGGGGACACAGAGCCACGCTTGGGCAGTGGTTCTTCTCCTTGACATTTTATGGGGGAGCAGGAGAGAAGCGGGGGAAACCATAGGTACATATATAAACACATACACACAGTTTGTGCCAAGTGTACTCAAGGTAATTTGGGGGGAATAGAGACCTTTGTTATTGGTCACAGGGCACCTGGTAGAATTTGACTTTCCACTTTGTCCCCTCCTATTAGAATGTGGACTCTTGCCGAGCAGGGAGCATCTTTGCCTCTCATTTTGTGTCCCCAAGGTTTAACCCAGTGCTTGGGTCACATACACACAGGAAGGGTATAATCAGTGCTTTTTCATCCCTTGTCTGAGGGTCTTTGGAGACCATCTAACCCAACACTCTTATTTGGTACCCAAGGTAGCTGTGAAGTCCAGATCGTACTGTTCATGAGTGGCAGAGCTGGGCCATTCAATCACTAAGCATTTATTGACAGTCTCTCTAGTGTCCCAGGCACTGTGCTGGGTGCTGGAGAGGCAAGGACCAGCAAGAAATGGCTCCTACCATCAGGGAGCTTATGTTAGAATGGGAGAGGGATGAGATGACATGCCCATATATAAGAGATACAAGACAGTTTAGGAAAGGAAGACCCCAGATGTTGGAGAGATCAGCACAAGCCTCATGCAGAAGGTGTTGCTTGAGCTGAGTCTTGAAGAAAGCTAGAGATTCCAAGAGACAGAGGTGAGGAAGGAGAGCATTCCAGTTCTGGAGGATGGCCATTGCAAAGGTGTGGTGGTGGGAAATGGGATATACAAGAAAGAAAACTGGGCTAGACCATAAAGTGCAATCCAGTGCAGTAAAGTGTAATACAGAAAAGGTTAGAAAGGTAGCTTAGGGCCAGATTGTAAAGGACTTTCACAGCCTATTTGGAGTCCTTTGAGTTAAGAGAGTGGCATGGGCTAGCCTTAGACTTAAGGAGCAACACTTTGGCAGTTGTGTGGAGTTTACATTGGAATAGAGACTTGAGGCAGGGAGGCCAATTAGGAGGTCATTAGAGAGGAATTCAGACAGGAAATGAAGAGCGTCTGAACAAAGATGGCCATCATTTTTCTCTGATGTATATGTATATGTATATACACATATGTATTGTATCCCTCGTTAAGAGCATCCCTGAGAGCCCAGTGCCCAGCACAGAGTCATTAGTCACTTAATAAAATACACATTGATACTGACCGGAAAAAGAGGATCTAGGAGAAGAGGATAGTCAGCAGGGTCCCATGCAGCGGAGTCTGAAAAAGATGTGGACGGAGAAAAATCCTTCTGATTAATTAAGGGATCCTGAATAACTTGTGAGAGTAATGTCAGCCCACTGATGAGGTTGGAAACCTGAACTGCCAAAACTTGAGAAGCGAGTGGGAGGATGGGCAGTGTGGTCACAAGTATAGACAGGGTCAGGTCCCTGGTCTCCTTCTTCCCAGGCTTGAACTCTTTCTACTGATCCCCACTGTCCCCCCACGAGGCACCAGGTAGTGGTGGGACAGCTACTTTTAGTAACCCAAGCCCTGGCTCCTTATTTTCCCAGAGGTGGGGTTTTGGAGCCTGAAGGAACTGTGGAGATCAAGTTCCGGAAGAAAGACTTGATAAAAACCATGAGGAGAATTGACAGTATTTACATGAAGCTGGTGGAACAGCTGGGTAAGAGGAGAGAGAATGGGTCCCTTCTCTCCCTCTCTCCTTCTCTCCCTCTTCTTTCTCCCCTCCATCCCTCCATTCCCTCCCTCCCTCTTTCTTCTCTTTCCTCTTTCCCTCCTTTTTTCTATCTTTCCCTTGTTTTCTTCCTTCTCTCCCTCTTTCTCCCCTTTCTTCCCTCCTTTTTTCTTCTCTCCTCTTTCCTTCTTTCCTTCCCTCCTTCTCTCTCTTTCCTTCCTTCTCTCCCTTCCTTTTTCTTTCTTTACTTCCTTTCTTTCTTCCCTCCCTCCCTCTTTCTCCCCCTTTCTCCCTTCCTCCATCCTCTCCCTCCCTCTTCTATCCTCCCAATCTCTTTTCCCTCCTCTTCCTTTTTCTTCCCTCCTTCCTTTTCTCTTTTCCTCTTTCTTTCCTTCCCTCCTTCCTTCTTTCCCTCCTTGTCTCTCTCCCTCCCTTCCCGGGCTACAGAGCTAGCCTTAATGCCTTGATGTCTTCTTGGGACCACAGGGGCAGAAGACCTGTCTGAGAAGGATCGAAAGGAACTGGAGAGCAAGCTGCGAGCTCGGGAAGAGCACCTGCTGCCCCTCTACCACCAGGTGGCATTGCAGTTTGCCGACCTTCACGACACGCCAGGGAGGATGCAGGAGAAGGGTGTCATTACAGTTAAGGGAGTTTCCCAGTGTCCTCTGCTCCCAGAAGGAAGGGAGGTGGTGGCTGTGCTTCCATGCCCTGGCCTCAGGCGTGGCTGCACCTCCAGAGGCCTGCAGGGAAGTGGGGGGGGCCTTCCCCATTGGGAATACCAGCCCACCGCCTGGCCCCACCACCACCACCCTGGCTGAGCCTCTAGTGGACGTGCAGCCACCCTTGCAGTTGTCCCCTCTGTGCAGCATTGAAATAACTCCTTAGCCAATTTAGTGTTCAGTTACATTTAATTACATTACATTTAATTACATTTTAAATATTAACATTAATTAACACGAACAAATCATTTTTTGTTGGATATAAAATTTGGTTTTTATATAGTTATCCAATGTCAGAGCTGGGAAGGGCTTTGGAACCTGGTCCCTTGCCTCCCAGGGCTCTCCCTCACCTTCTCCCCAGGAGTGCTGCCTCTCCACTAAGCACTGTGGCTTCTCTTTTAGGACATTCTGGAGTGGAAGAATGCGCGCACGTTCCTCTACTGGCGTCTCCGCCGCCTCCTCCTTGAAGACATCGTCAAGAATGAGATCCTGCAGGCCAACGGCGAGCTCAGCCATGTGCACATACAGTCGATGCTTCGCCGCTGGTTCATGGAGACGGAAGGCGCCGTGAAGGTTCTTTCCGCCTTAGTTCCCTGGCCTCTGGCCCAGCATGCACCAGCCTGCATTCTTTAGAAAGACATCTTTGCAGGAAGGAAGACTCCCCAACTGCTCTCAACAGAGTCGGGGGGGGCTGGACCTCTCTAGGGGACAGATCAAACCACCACCAATCCTGCCCTCCTAAGAAATGACCTTTCTTTTTCCTAATTCTCTTCTCCCTGTTTATTAGTTCCAGTTGGAGAATGGATTAACCCTGAAATAGTGGGCAGATGTATACAATGATAGACCCCCAAACCTAGTGGACCTCCCTTCCTCTAGGGTCTTCTCATACCTCTGGGGAGGTTTCTAATATAATGACCAGCAGCGTGCTTGTCATTGGGAAGTGCTTCCTACTATTAATTCTTTGGCTGAGTGGATGAGCCTGGGCCTGCCCTCAGCTGTGAGGAGGCAGTCATCAGTCTCATGATTCTCCTGGATAAGTCACTCAGAGGCCTCTTTGCTCCAGGAGGGTCTGGAAGCTAAGGCTGATTTGTCCCAGTCAGTTCAGTTAGCATCTTCACACTGGGAGTTTTCTGAGGTCCTGAGCCCTGTTTCTACCTGTGCCAACCTTCACCCTGCCCCCTCCCCTGCTCAACTCACCTTCCCTCTCTTCCCAGGGATACCTCTGGGACAACAACCAGGTGGTTGTGGAGTGGCTGGAGAAACATCTTCGGCAGGAGGATGGTCTACACTCTGCCATCTGGGAGAATATCAAGTGTCTAAAGAGGGACTTTGTCCTCAAGACCATCCGAGGGTGAGCCAGGGCAGCTGGATGGTGCTCCAGCAGAGGAATGGAGGAGTGGGCTGGCAAAGGCAGGCAGCTTTACCTCTCCTCTTCTTTTTTCCCTCCTCTCCCTCTTCCTCCTCTTTCTCCCCTTCTTCCTCCTCTCCCACCCCATCTTCTTAGGGCTAAAGTGCAGTGACCTAGGCCTAAGCCCACAACTCCTGTTGTGTGGGCATGTCCACCTTTCTGGACTCCACTGAGTCCCGGGCGCAGCACAGCATAGACCAAGGGCATTTAGGGTTGGAAAGGACCTTCCAGGTCATCTCGTTCAGCCCTCCCCAGTCCAGTGCATGAATACTCTGTATAATGGCCCAACAAGACATTCCCCAGTTCCTGAACACCCCGGGTGGGGGGCAGTTTACCACCTTGAGTTGATCAGTTTCGTTATCATGGTCATTGAGCCCGAATCCACCTTCCTGACTCCCACTCTGTCCCTCCTAGCTGCTATGGTCACCACTTAGGCCAGTCTAACTATTCAAGTGTGTTGGTAATCTGGTTCAGCTCACTGAAGCTAGGATAGCTCCCTAGCCCACTTGCTCCAGCTCTGCCCATCCCAGGCTCCTTCCAATTTGGACAACCCTGTAAATGTGGCCTGATTGGGGGTGGGGGGTGTCTCTGAGTCCAGGGAAGTCAGCCCCACATTCCCAATCCTTCTCTCTCTCATTTCCTTCAGCCTGGTTCAGGACAATCCCGACGTGGCCGTGGACTGTGTGATTCACATGACACAGCATATTAGCCCAGCAGACAGGGCCCAGATCGCCCATCTCCTGGCCACCATGGAGAGCCCAGCTTCCACCTGACCAGGGGATGCATGGTGGGGCAGGACACAGTCTCGCCTGGGAGAGGATGCCCCAGTGGTCTGGAGGCGTCCAGTTGAGGCTGCTGGCTGCCACTCGGAGCCCCACAACCAGGGGACTGGAAGAGAAGGCAGCTCCCTCAGCCTCCAAATAAAGGCATCCCTGTGGCCTTTTCATGCAGAGATGTCTGCCCTTTGGCCTGCTGGGCAGTCATGTGTTTGTTTTGGCTCGAGGCGCCTTTGTTGCATGGCCCTCCAGGCACCAGGCTTTCCAGGGGCATCTGACACTCACCCACAGACTCCAGCTCCTAATTAAGGATCCTCCATGACTGAGGAAAGGGGACAGACTTGGGGCCCCAGATCCAAAGGGGACTGGAGGGAAAGCCAGCTTTCTAGGTCTAGCCTGGCTGACTGGCTGCCTGCCCGCAAGGGGATCATGGTGACTTTTTTCTGTTCACTTTTCTAAATGAAGAGGAAAAACAATTTTTTCAGAACAACGAATGACAAATTACTAGGGACATTAATGGGAAATATTCTTAGTAGTAAAGTGATGATTTTTTTAGGAGAAATGAAGTATAATCCTGGCTCTGGGGGGCTACATGTTCTCCGAGATCCCCTTTGTGGTGAGGGGGAGAGGCTGCCAGGTGCTTCCCCTGGGGCTTCCCCTGGGGCTGGGCACCAGTCTCTCTAAGGAAAGCACAGACACTTTTTGATTCCTCTCTGAGTGGCTCGGTCCCAGGCCATCCCACCTGCCACCCTCACAGGTGCTAGTTTGCTTGCCGGACTGGAGCATGTGGAAAGAAGGGAGAAACGTTCCTTACCTGACGTCTGCCATGATTAGTAGGCATCACTACTGTGACACCCGCCCCCCTCCCAGACTCTCATTCACAGAGGAACCTGCTGCTAAAGTTACCTTTCCTTCCCCCATCAGTGCCTTGTTGCTGGTGGGCCTTGTGCCCACTACATGCTGCCCAGCTGACAAAGAACAGTAATATGTAAAGCCCAGGTGGTTTAGTGGAACAGTGGCCCTCTAACTGTCCTGATTTGACAAGAGGCAGATGGCTGAGTGCCCCTGGAGAAGGAGGAAGAAGGAGCCTGAGCTCTGGATGTCCTTGGCCTATGGGATCCAGAGCTCAGCTTCTGGGGGGTTAAGGACTTGCTGCCACCATGCATCTTGCTGAGCAGCATTTATCAGAGACTCTCATGCCAGAGTCACAAAATGACCTAATCTGATTTATCCTAAGTACCAGGTAGAAGCAAGGACTGAGGCTCTTAATGTGTAACTGTCAGTCCATGAAAGCCCTGGTGGATGAATAGGGAAGGAGGTTCCCAAGGAACTACTGCGTATTTATCACTCTGAGGATGGTGTGGAGGCGAGGCTTTGCCTGTGTAGCTGTGCACACTGGGCCTCAGGCAGGAGGTCATGCCGGTCCTTTGAGGGGTGGTCTAGACTAGAGAGAGCTGTCAGGGAGGCTTCCAATAAATTGACCATGTTTTTCAGATGTGTGTCTGAAACTGGACTCCTCATTCTGTGCTGGGTAAAAGCCGGCCATCTGTGTTGTTCCTTACACATCTTCCCCCACAGATAGTCCCTCATGCCCCACCTTACACACACATTCATTCATTCCCCAAGCCATTCTTAAGTACCTGTTCTGTACATGGCACTGTGATGGGCCTGGTCTCAAGGGGCTTACAATCAGGGAAGGAAGATAAACATGGGCATCAGTAGAAAAGGAGTGAAGGCGAAGGTAGGGGCTATATGAGGATTTAGAGAGAGTGTATACGCCTCAGGCCAGGAGGTGGATAAGACGCTCCCTGGACAAGGCAGCATCCTGGGCCACTGAGGAAAAAGCAGCCAGCATTTATTAACCTGTGTGCCGGTGCTTGGAGTAAGGTGAAAGGGAAACTGTCCCGCCCTACCAGGGAAGATACCACCTATCCCCAAGAAAGTAAAGAAGTTAGGGTGGGGAGGCCATCTCAGTGTTAGGGGAAAATGGCCCAAGTAGATCAGTGTGAGTCAGGCTGACCTTGTCCAAGGTCACAGGGATGGTGCCTGCCAGGCTGTGCCAGTTCATTTCCTCCTCTCCTGCCCAGCTGGCTGAATAATAGGAGGATGTTAGCATCACTGGTAAGCCATGGAACCAGTGACTGACATCTAGGACACTTTTTGTCAAACTCGGAGTGCTAGATTGCAGACAGAGAAGACAATCACCTTGTATGGTTCTAGCTTCACACTCTGACAGAGGACTGCCCTATGTGGGAGGGCTGCTTTTCACTGCCTGGACTGGAGATATTTTTACCTTTCATCTTTGATGTAGGGGCTTTTATTCTAGTAGCAATGAATCACTTGACATTACTTTAGAAGGGGGCCATGTGTCTCCCCTGAGGAATTGTGGGCACAAGGAGAGAGATCTCGACATTGTAATACAACGGCCGCTTCCTCTTATGGGAGACCTTTGTGCATTTGGGGGTTTGCCTCTTCTCTATTCAGTGCCTACCTGGCTCCTCAATTTTCTGCTTCTTACCTACCACCACTGCCATGAGCTCCTTCCCCTTGTCTTGAGCGTCAGGAGGGGTAGGCACCCTCCCTGTCTTCTTCCATGTCACACCCATGCCCTACCTCGAGGAGAAAGTAAAGCATCCCAGGATGTCCTGGTGCAACATCCAGTATTCACCTCAAACATCAGGGGAATGGACACACAGCCAGGTCTAGATCAGAACTATTTCTCCTCCAGGTGATTTCTTGATGGTTACAGTCTTTCCAAGGTAGGGCAGAGGAGGATTTCTTCCTGAGGAATTTGGGCCTGGGTGACTACAAATCACTGGACTTTTAAGAGCAGTGATCAGAAGACCTGTGACTACGGTCTCAGTGATTCTGGATAACTCATGCTAATTCCACCTGCCAAGGAAAATGCTGTTGTAGCTGGAGGACCAGGGTTCTAATCCTCCTGCTTATTTATCCCCTGCATGATCAGGTGTCCTCATGTTTCAAATGAAGATGCACATGAGGATGCCCAAGGTCACCTTCGGCTCAACCTTTGTTTTGGGGGGACAACAGAGAGTTTTTGGAAGTATACAGGAAACAATAACCAACCCAAAAGGCTGAGGGAGGTTCCCATGGGAGTAGTAAATCCCCAGGAACAAATGCTATAATCACATTGACTGACTCTGGCGAGCCAATGACATCAGTCAGGAAATTGGAGCTCTTGTCTGCCATTTTGAAACACGACATTTTGGAAAGATCCTTAAAGTTCAAAGGAAGAGTCCTAAGGTTAGTCCTGTCCTTCTGCAAAATTGTCCCAGAAAAAAGAAATAGAGCTTTAGAGCCATCAATGAGGTGACCTTAAGTTCTAGGATCAAGGCAGCTAGGTGGCGCCACAGTGCACCAAGTGCTGAACTCAGGGGAAGACCTGGGTTCAAATCCAGTCTCAGCCACTTACTAGCTGTGTGATCCTGGACAAGTCACTTCCCTTATGCCTCAATTTCCTCATCTGTAAAATGGGAACAATAACAGTACCTAATTCCCAGAGTCGTGATCTAACGAAACAGTATTTATAAAGTGCTTTGCAAACCTTACAAGTGCTATATAGATGCTAGCTTGAAGTAGTTAGTAGTAGTAGCCTACCACTTCCCAAGGCATTATCCTTTTATTTATAAATTTTTATAATATATTTTATATTGGATTTATAAAATTAATCTTTTATGCTAGAGAGCTTGGTTTTGGGATTCTTTTCAGCCCTAAATCTGCAGCATTCACTCGTGGCTACTACATCTCCCCTTTAGGGACATGCAGAAGAAGCCAATTTTTTCTTCCACTAGGGCTTCATGAATACTTAACGATAGAGATCATGTCCTCCCTCAGATCTTCTCTAGGTTACACCCCAATTCCTTCAACAAAACTTCTCGTGGCTCAACTTTAAGGCCCTTCACTTGAGGTGCTCTGACCACCTTGTTTGGGAGGTCAGTAAATACTGTTCAATGGTCTGGTGCTTAGCACAAGACCTGGCACACAGGAAGCACTTAATAAATGCTGGTTGACTTGACAAACCACTTCCTCACAGCCTTTTGCTGTTCACAGATGTCTGGTCAATGAGCATCCGTCTCTATTTCACACTCTTGAACAACAAACTCACCATTTTTTTCTCATTTTATTGAAAAAGATTCTATTACTCTATATTTATAAAAGCTTGGTGTTGCCCTAAGAAACATTCATCATTAACAATTAAAATATCATCAGTGATCTGGACCACATTGCAGGTAAGAGTCTCATGTGGCTTGTGCAACATGGAGTACTCTGCCCACTTTATGGACATCTGGAGAGTTAAAGGGACCCCAAAGGTGGTGCCCTCCAATTTACTGCCTCCAGGCAGGTCTCAGACCAAATTGCTCCCAGCAGACACACAGGTGCCTTATGAACCCTACCCAGGATGAGTTCCAAAAGGGTCTACCCACAACAAAGAGGAGCAACTGCCATCTTGTCGGTCAACTTTGGACCACAGGAGAAGTTCCCATCCCTTTTTTTCTTTCACTTTCAATTTATCTTGTGGTTGATGATTCTTCTTCATTTCTCATTTCTCCTGATCCCCTCTAACTCAGGACCCCTGCATCCAAACCCTCTGCAGAATAGGTTACATGAACCAGAGCATCATCAAAGACACAAGAGTGAACAAAACATGGCAAGCGGTCAATGCATTAACCACTTCTTTACCATTTGTAGAGTTGTACATATCATGGTTGGGCCTGAGTCTTAAAATCCAACAGAAACTCTCTGCTGCTCAGCCCTGTGCCAATAAGCAATCAATACTGTACAGCTGGGTTTTTGTTTTTAAAAGATGAGCTATGGTTCACAAAAAAAATGAGATGTTTCACAGTATGCAAAGTATGATTCAAAAAAGAAAGCCAAGGTTGTGGGGGACAAAGAGACAAGTTCAGGATTTGATTCGCCCATAATTTGTGTTAGAGGCAATTCAGAGTACAGTCACTCAAAGAGCCAGGGGCTCGGCTCACAGGGTGTGGTCTCGATCAATAGCAATAAATATAAATAAATTTACAAACAGTAATACTGCCTAGCACAACCCAGGGGACCTAGTCTATGGAAATCTAGGGACTGTCTTATCTTCTCTAAGGAAGATAAGAAACTGAGCAACTCCCAAGGGAGATCCACTTCAGAACTCTCCAGCTCTTCATCCCACCAGCATCCTAGGACTCGTCTCCCAGGCTTGGGCTCCATCCATCAGAGACATCCTGGGGCGGTTCCACCCAGGGCCCATCAGGCTTCTCAGAAGAATAAATTGTGTCCACAGGAAAGGAAGAGTCGGGCTGACGATGGAGCCCCGGATGATGGGGGTGCTGGACATCCCAGGGCCCCACAATCAGACTGGGCTTTTCCTAGAATTGGGTCAGGCCAAGGATCAGGAATGACCCTGGAACCCTGCACTGTTTGTGTAGAGACATCTGTCTGAATAGTTTAACCAGAGTGGAAGCAAAGTGGCTCATCCAGTCACACAGTGGTTACTAACAGTCCAGGACATGCTCAGGATATGTTCTATGCAAAGGGTCCATGGAAGTATATAAGCATGGTGGGCTTGTCTCTCTCTCACCAACAGCTCTGTACCTTGCAAAGGGCCATGAATACAAAAGTAGAGACCCAGTGGTGGGTGGAGTCAGGGACTCCAGCAGCTCATGGGGTCCACCCCGCATTGCATCTAAGCACCAAAGGCTCCCTTCACCTCCAAGGATAGGCACCCCTACCCCTACCAGGGCCAAAGAGCCACAGCCCACTCAGAGCAGGGCAATGGGTTTGTTGCCTGGCGTGCCCAGGTACTGGGCAGAGGAGGATGACGCACCGTCCCCTGAGGCTGCGTAGGCGGTGTACAGGCTGGTAACCTGTAAGTCTGAGAAGGACTGGTCACTGCCGCTGGACACAGGGGTGAGTCCCGAAGCTCCCAGGTCACAGTCCGACAGTTGCAGGGGGGAGTTGCTGAAGGCCCCAAGGGTGTCCAAGCTAAAGCTGTCATCCTTCATGGCATCCCAGAGGTTCCCTTTCAGAGGCAAGCAGAGCCATGTCACCCCAGGTGCCCTCCAAGCTCCCCTGCAGAATCACAGAGCAGGGGCAGCAGGCGAAGGCAAGACCCTTCTGTCCAGGCCTAGAGAGGAGGAAACTGACCAGGACTCAGCCAAAGCCAGCAATTTGGGTCTGTAACTTGGTACCACTGGGTGACCTTCATCCCCTGGACACTCGACAACCCACCAGCACCCACCATCATCTCCTTATAGAACAGCATAGGTCTCCTACATTCATGGGACAGGGGACTTTAGACATCACCCTTCATTACAAGTGACTTGTCCATGGTCACACCACTAGCAAGTCACAGACTCGATTAAAACCCACATCTTCTGTCTCCAAACCAAACAATCTGTCTGTGCCCTTACCTGACCTCAGTCTCAACAAGCCCTGGAGGACCGTGGGGTGAGAAGCAAAACTGGGAGGCTGGGGCTGGTCCCACGGAACTCATATATGCACCAATGGCTCCCAAATAAATAAACCAGATTTTCAATGCTCGGCAGCCCCAAAACACGTAGTGCTCAAACACTAACTTGGACTTCTACGGTCTGCTTCTCACCCCCCAGCCACTAAGATCGCTCTCAGTTCTGCCATTCTGTGTTCTCAGATCCCTTGGCTCTCTCCTAACTCCTGCGCAGAGATGATGCTCCTGAGCCCCAGGGGGATGTGCATTGGCCTTGAATTCTCCCTTTGACTGTGGCCCAAGGCTTAAGTAGCTTCACCTGCCTTCCCTGGTCCCCTCATGACTAATGCCCCGTCAGCGCTCAGGCTCTGCCACCTTGGCTGGACTTCACCAAGGAGGCCAAATGACCACAGCGGTCCTGCTCTTGGGCAGCAGACATACTACATTCACAGACTCAGAATCACAGTCAGAAGCCTAGGTTTTAATCCCAGCTTGGCCACATGGAAATTTGAGCAAATCACAACCTTCTGGGCCTCTGGGCCTTCTAGGACCTTCTGACCCCATGACCAAGGGCCACTGTAGTACCTCCTTCTCTGGATTGAGCATCACTCCATTCTCCAGCCCCCACCCCCATTCCTCTAGGACCCCCAGGCTCGCTCACTCACCCTGGAGGGCAAAGTCCATGATGCTGGGGTCCAGAGCGTCCACCTCAGTGCTCACGTCACCCACAACGCTGAGAAAGTCCACAGGGCCTCTGCTCATGGCGTGGTGGGTGGGGAGGGGACTGCAGCTCACATCAGGCAAGGCATGCAGTGGAGGAGTCTGGGCTGGCGCTGGGGAGCCGGGGGCCAGGCCTGCTCGAGGCTGCAGCTGGTGCTGCAAGGGGATGGACTGCAGTGACAGGGTCATCACTGGCTGGGGTGGGAGGCGGGAGGTGGCCAACCGGCCCTGGGAGGCTGCAGCAGCAGCCACCACTCGGCCCAGCACAGGGACGTCCGGCTCCCCAGGCTCTCCCAGGCGGCGACAGCTCTCTGGCCGGTCACTGATAAGCTTGTCCAGCTCCTCTGCAAGAGATGGAGAGAGAAGGAGTTCAGTGCCTGGTCTACAGGGCCGGGAGGTGGGGGACAGAAAGACCCCAGCATTCAGAGAGAGGTAGCTCACATCTTGGCCAGCCCAGTCAGCTGGGACAGGGCCCTTTTCTCCCTGATTCCCTTCTTGTCGATCTCCCCTTGATAAAATGAGGGGTTTGGGCCAGATAACCTACATGCTCCCTCTAAAATTAACCTGGGAGAGAAAACAGATTTTTGTGAAATGGAAACAAAATGAAGCGTTAGAAAATTGTAAAATTCATTTGCTCCTCACTGCCCACAAGGTGGGTTCTGGAGGTTTGGGTCACCCACCCTTTGACAGATGGGGAAACTGAGTCTCTAGGGGCCTCCTGTGGGGGCAGCGTGTGCCAAGGCCCTACCTGGGTTGGCCATGCTCCGGCGAATGGCCGCCAGGTCCTTCCTCTTCCATTTGTACATCTCCTCTTCCATCTTGTCGATGCGTGCCAGGTTCAGAGCCCACAAGCAGCCCTTGCGGGAGGAGCCGCTTGTCTTGTTCTCCACCTTCTCGAAGCATTTGTTCAAGGACAGGTTGTGCCGCACAGAGTTCTTCCAGCCGTCCGGGGCCGTCTGGCAGGGAAGAGACCACAGAAACGGCTGGAGCCGCAGACTGCCCACCCGCCCCGGGCAGGAAGCTCCCTCCCTGCTGAGGCCATGCCCTCTGCTCATCATCTGCAGAGCTCAGGTCCTTCCCAAACTGTGGGATCTGGACTTCTACTGTGGCCTGCTGGGGGTATGCCTGCCTCAGTCTCCCTTCCCATCCAGCCTCCTTCCTACAGATCACTGGCCGCAAGAATCCACACTCAGGCCTTCTCGGCCTGCTCACGCCCCCACCCCAGCCTCCTTCAAGTCCCTGCTCAAAGTCCACCTTCTGTGAAGGGCCTTTCTTGGTCCTCCTTAATGCTGGACCTTCCCTGTGGATTCGCTCCAATTTTCCTGGTCTAGCTGAGGCTGTTTTCATGTCCTCTCCCTCATTAGATCAGGCAGGAGCCTGGCCTTTCCTAGTGTAGTGCTGGGAACATAGTAGGTGCTTAATCAATACTTGTTGACTTGTTTCCCCCCAAGCTCAAGGGGGCCCTCGGCAAGGAGGGAGTGGGTGGGGTTGAAGTCAGGCTGGACAATGCATTCCACAGCCCCAGCAAGGGTGCCCAAGTGGGACAGGCTGCCCTCCACCACCCTACACCACAGCTTATACCCTGGCGGGGTTCAGGCCGCTCCTCACCTTGAAGTAGGGAAAGTGTTCCTTCATGAAGCTGTAGATCTCACTGACCGGGAGGCTGCCCGTCTTACTGTTTTTCAAGGCCATGGCGATGAGGCAGCTGGAGGGGGATAGTGGCCAAACATTCAGATGGCCCCTGGTTGGAGACTGGGCCCTGAAGGATCCATCTGTCTAGCCTTCCTTCCCTCCTTCCCTCCCTTTCCCGAGGAGCTGGGGGTGTGTGTGAGTGTGCGCGCGCGCGTGCTGAGAAGGGATTGGTGCAAGCCAGTGATGTGGGGGAGCGGTCAGTGTGGCCTAGGCATAGAGTCAGCCCCAAGCCAGGAAGACTTGGGCTCCAATCCCGCCACTGACAACATCCTGACTGGGTGACCCAGGGGGACTCTAAAGGGAACCATGAAGCATGGTGAAAACAATGCTGCCTCAGGCGTTTTACTTGCTGTGTGACTTTGGGCAAGTCACCTCACCTCTGTCTACTTCAGGGTTCTCAAAAAATGGGGATAGTACTAGCAGGCATCAGGCAGGTTGTCATGAAGATAAAATGAGAAAAGTCTGTGAAAAAGTGCTTAGCACAATGCCGAGCACACAGCAGGCAATGCAAGTAAACGCTTCCTCCTCCAGGATATTCCTCCTCCCCTAGCTTGGGGCAGAAGCTCTGGGTCACTAGGGGTCAGGCAGAGCCTGGGCAGGGGTGGAAAAATGCTACAAGGGGTATTTTCTCAGTCATGGGTTAGACTGAACCCCTGCCCTCCTACATTGGACAGAGGCTGCTGACTTCTGGGAGAACCGTGTCCCCACTCCATAACCCAGCCCCACCCTGCCCTCCTCCTCCAGGTTGAGGCTCATGGGATCATGGACACCAAGCCGGAAGGGACCCTGGAGGCTAGAGACTCCAACCCCTTCATTTTTACAGAAGGGGAAACTGAGGCCCAGAGAGATTGGTTCCGCCAAGGTCACACAAACAGCTAACCATCAGAATCAGAATTTGAACTTGGGTCTTTGGATTCCAAAGCCAGTGTAATTTCCAGTCATCTGCCACCAATGCCAAAAGATATGGAATGCACCTGATTTCTGCCCTCCCCTTCTCCTGGCCTCAGTTTCCCCACTTGTAAAAGCGGATGATGACCCCGTATTTTGTACCCCACAGGACTATAGTGAGGAGCAGTGGAAGTCATAGCTGCTAAGCATAAGCAGGCATTAATTAGAGCTTACAGGCTGGACACGGCCTCAAGGCACCTTTAAGGCTGCCCAACCTACGGCAGGGGGGTGGGTGTTGGGGGGGTTAGAACTCCTTGTTTGTCTGCCTAGGATCTCCAGGCCTACTGTTGTAGGGGGAACGATAAAGGGAACTCCTGGATGAGTTGAGCACCCCACCTCCAGGATGAGAACATGGGGGAGGGTATAGGGAGGGGGCTGGAGGATCCAAACTAAGCCTTTTCCTTGGGGGCTCTCTGGGGACCGAGGAGCTACAGGGCAGAGGAGGGAAGGGAGCCCCAGAACAGGACAGGGGCACTTACCTGTAGGAGTAGATGGGCTTGGGGTAGTGCTTGGGGTTCAGGTCCTGAGCTGAGTGTGCAGGGAGGCGGGGCTGGGGGAATGGAGGCTGTGCCCCGAAGGAAACACTGTACATTCCAGCAGGGGGGCACTGACCATAGGAGAAAGAGAGAGAGGGAGGGAGTGAGAAAGGCAGAGAAAAGGGAACAGAGAAATAGAGAAAGGGAAGGAATGTCAAAGAGACAGAGGAGAAGACAGAGAGAGAGAGAGGAGGAAGAAAAGAGAGAGAGACAGAGACAGAGAGACTCTAGCAGACATTTATTAAGTGGCTGTTACCCGCCACTGGGAGGCAAAGACTAAAAGGCCTCAGTGCCTGCCCTCAAGGGACTTGCAGGTTACTGAGAGGAAGGCCCAGCAAGCAGTCAGAAGAGGTTTCCTGGGGAAGGGGTACCCACAGCTGAGCCTTAAAGAAAAAGGACACACAGGCAGGAGGAAGCAAGAGAATCAGCCGGCCAGCATAGGTTAAGTGGGCGTTCAGGTCTCTGCCACATCCCTCTGGGTTCCCCTGAGGCCCTCTGGGAAGGGTGGCTCTCCTCTTTGCTCCCTCATGATGCCAGTAGGGTCCTACTCTCCAGCCTCTCCTGGACAGCATCCTTACACAAGGGCAGGGCCTTGGGGTCTGGTGGGCTTCTTCCTAGAAACCAGCTCCCCTAGGACCCCTGTGGAGGGCCCAGCCTCCTTCTTGTACCTGATGTGTACCCTGGGCCAGAGTGAATGTCGACTGCGAGGGGGCTGGGTAGAGCTGGGCTGGGTCCTGCAGGCTGGGTGAGGGCTGGCCCCCCATGGGGAATTGGTTCATCTGCAGGGGAAAGGAGGAAGAAGAGACCATGGGTTGGAGTGGAGGCCAGGATCTCATTCCCTGCCCTGCCCTCCTCAATTGCACTTACACTGGCTCCATGGGACCCAATGCTGCTGAGCCCCAGCATGCCCTGGGGGGGCATGCTGCCTGGCACGTGGCCGATGGTGCTTGGGGCACCCGCTGCAAGCATGCTGGCTGCCATGGGACCTACGTCAGAGGCAAAGCAGAGAAAGACAACCAACCACTGGCAGGAGGGCCTCATGCGCCAGCCCGGCATGGCCATGCAGGAACAGCGAGGGAGGGAGATTGGCCAGAGGTGCCCTGGAAGCCCTCCAGAGTCTGGGACCCAAGGCCTTTTCCCTAGCATGAGACTGCACTAACCCAGCGGTCTCTCCCTCTCCCTTGGCTTCCTGAGCTAACACTTGGCAACTCTGCTCCCCATCCTGGGGTGATACCTCCCCCAGACCCTGACCATCCACAGTCTGCCTCTGCACCCAGACAGCCCTTGACAAACCTTCCCTTCCCACTATGCCCCACTCCACTGCCCCAAAGACACCAAACACTCCCTTCCCACCTGTGCTGATGACATTCCATCCCCTGGTATGACCACAACAAGACCAGGGATGGAGCCCTCTGGGTAGGACCTCAGAGGCTGGAAAATCCAACCTCCTCATTTAATAGATAAAGCAGCAGTGGCCTTGGGAGGTCGCATGGGTCATAGGTCCAGAGCATGATGTCATGGACCCCTTGGACAGTCTGTCAGAAGTCTCTGGACCTTTGGTAGAATTATGTTTTTAAATAAATGAAGGAAATGCTACATATTAGTCACAATAAAGATGTTACTTTTTTTTCCCCATCCAAGTTCACAGAGCCCTTGAAACCTATCCACAAGCCCCTTGGTCATCTGTGAACCTCAGGCTGGGGGCCCTGACATGAGGCTGCAAGGGACCTAAGAGGTCAGCTAATTAAACCCACCCATTTCACAGATGAGGAAGCTGAGGTCCCCAGGGCAGAAAGGACATACACCAAAAGATGGTCCATAGATTTCAAGCTTCACTACCCCAACACCCCCACCTGTCACCATCACTTTCATCTGACTTTTAGCAGGATGTCCTTGGGTTGGGAGGAAGCCCCTTGTCCCTGCTCATGGCCCAGCAAAGGGATGATCAGCTAGGAAGTTTGGGGCTTCGGTTCTGAACCCTCCCTGTTTCAGTTGTGTGACCTTAGATAAGTCACCTGCTCCACTAAGCCATCTGTGAGAAAGGGGATTAGGCCAGGCCATCAAGGACAGCTGACCTTCTACAATTCAGGATCTCAGAGCAGCTGGCCAGCACAAGGAGGTGACCACACACAGTAGGGATTCAGGAAATATTTGTTCATCACAACAGAGGTCCCCAGTTCCTGGCAGAAGCTCTATTCCTGGGGGCATCTAGGAACCTTGGAGCCATCCTGGGGTCACCAGATTTGGGGGAAGGCATGGCAGTGGGCACCAAGATGCCCCACCTGGAGAGCTGGCTACCTGTCTGCTGCAGCAAGGTGCCGGAGCTGCTGAAGTCCATTCGACCGTTGGCCATCTGCTGTAGCCGGGGCACATCCACTGCTGTCAGCCAGGAGAGAGACTGCAGGTCACTGGGCAGCTCGTCCTCAGCCGCCCGGGAGGAGCCTGAGGCCATGAGCCTACTGGGGGACCAAGAAAACAGAGCACAGGAAGGCTGTGGGGATGGTGGGCAGGGCAGGCAGGGGTGCCTGCTGGGTCAGCACCTGACACTGTCAGGATGGGACACAGTACAGAGTAAAAACCAGACCCTGACTGGGAGCAGTGGTCTGAGGAAAGCACTCCCAGAAAGCCCGGAACTGGGCTTAGGAGACCGAGCTCTGACCCACGGCTGAGGGATATGGAGTCAGGGACATGAGTGAGAATCCTGCCTCAGGTACTCACTCGCTGTGTGAGCAAGTTACGGAACCTTTCTCAGCCACAGTAACAGTAAACTGCTTCAAACCAGATAAAATACGTTGAGTGCTTTGCAAACCTTACAAGCGTTGGATAAATGCTGGCTGCTCTTATACTGCTGGGCCATTTCCCTTCCCTAGGGATCAGGCCCTTCATCTGTAACATGAGGGCAATGCACTCAATAAGCTCCACCTCAGCTTCAGAATTTTATGTGGAAGAGCCCTCCCAGCCCTGACATCCCCTGCTCTCAGGCCCCTCCCAGCCCTGACATCCCCTGTTCTAAGTGACCTCTCAGCAATGATGAATCAGAACTGGGAGGGGTCTTAGAACACAAAAGAATGAAACCATTTCATTCTACTGCTTCATTTTAGCCATTGGGGAAGCGGGGGCCCAGAGAGGTAAAGACACCTAGACAGTGACAAGACCAGGGCTAGCACTGATTTACAGACTAGTTCCCAAAATCTGGGACGTGCTAGGGACGACATGGGAGCAATTCTTTTGCCAGCTCTGGCAGATCTCGGTGGCCTGTATGGTCACTTCCAAGTCTGACATCCTGAGGTTTCTTAGCCCCAGGTCTACGTGAAGGTTTGGTTTTTTATCCATTTTGGTCACCATGTTTCAACATCGTTGGCTTCCTTTTGAATCCTGCGTATTTTGTTTTATGCTTTTACAAATACACTTCTGAGTAGGTTTCCTGGGCTCCCTCAGCTTGGCTGTCCAAGGTGCCTGGGATCCCAAAGGGAGAAGCCCACAAGGGCTCGATCAGAGCAGTGTGGCCCAGGGGAAAGTGCTGAGGTCAGGTCCTGAGTTCTAATCTCACAGGGGCTACTTCCTATCCAGGTTACCTGGGCCTAATTTTCCTGATCTGGGAAATGGAGACATTGGACTAATCTCTGGGGTCCCTGCTAGCTCTAAATCTCTATAACCGACCTCAACTTCTCAGGCCCAGATATTCGACATGCCACAAATAGGCTGGTGGGGAACTTGGGGAAGGGAGGAGCCATCAAGGCAGGGCAGAGCCTGGAGTTAGGGAGATCTGAGCTCAAATCAGGCCTCAGACACTTGGTGTGTGACCCTGGGCAAGTCACTTAACCTCTGCTGCCTCAGTTCCCTCAGCTGGGAAGGGGAAAGGGATGGGAACATGCCTACTATGTGCCTAGCACTATGTTGAGGGCTTGATATGGATTATCTCATTTAGTCTCAGAGGTTCACCGTGATGGTCACATAAAATAATATTTGTAAAGTGTTCTGCAGACCTTAAAGCTTCGGAAACTCAGAGCTGGTGGGCAGCAAGTTCTAGGACAGTGATGTCAGGAATATGACATAATAGATACCAATATTATTATTCAACAGCAGGTAGTACAGGCCTCTTTCCAAGGGAAAACAGAGGAGGAAAGGATAGGGGCAAAGAGGGACAGAGGGGAGGCATGAGCAAAGGGAAGAGAGGGACGAGAGAGACAGGAGTGGGGCAGGACCGAGCTGGACAGGCAAGAAAGCCTCAGGGAGGGCTGGGTGGGCCTCCCTCTCCACCAGCTTCTCCCCAGTTCTGTTTCTCTCTTTCTCCTTCTTTGTGTATCTCACTCCCTCCTTTTTCTCTCTCTCCCCCCTTCCTCCCTCTTCTTCCTTTTCTCTGTCTCTTTCCCTTTCTTCTCTGTCTGCCTCTCCTTCCCTCCTCTCTATCTCTGCATTCTTTCTCTTCCTCCATCCCTCCTCTCTCCCCCTCTTCTCTCTCTCTTTTCTCTCCCCTTCTGTCCATCTGTCTCTCTCTACTCTCCCTCCCTATATCTCTCTCCCTCCCTTTCTCTCTCTGTCTCTCCATTCTCTCTTTTCTTTCCATCTCTCCCTGTCTCTGTCTCTCTATTTGTCTCTGTCTGTCTGTCTGTCTCTCTTCTGTAGTTTTCGGGACCATAATTAGTATTGTCATGGCAACCCCTGTTCAGTTATTTGGTCCAGGCTAAAGCTTGCGATCCCAGGAAAGGGGGCATCAGGTGACTACCCCCCTGCAAGGGATTGGCTGGATCAAATGTAAACAGGAGCCCATAGTGTTTGAAAAGTGGGCAGGCAGGCCCTGATGGTCCCCATGACAGTTGGCCCCGGCTGGCATGGGCCGCCTCTCCATTATGCTGGGAGCGACTGCTGCCCCCACGGCACGTGGCCCCCATTGTTTCGGGGTCTCCTGTCTAACTGTTTCTGACCCCGACCCCCCCGGCTGTCTCTACCCAACTCCAAATTAATCTGGTTGAGTGACAGCTAGCATGCCCCCAGTCCCCAGGACCATCTGGCCCCCGCTCCCTGCTGGGCCCTTCCCGACAGGCCTGATTGCTCCCGCTCGATCCCCAGGGTCACCCGGGGCCCAGGGCACACGCCTGCTGTCAGGAAACGCATGGGGTATCCTAAGACCCTCCCCACTGGAGCCAAGACCAAAGAGTGTGTGTGTGGGGGGGTGTGAGTGTGTGTATGCATATCTACACATTCACATACGTAGTATGTCTATGTGTGCCTCAGTGTGCACCTGAGTGCGGGTATGCAGTGGGTATACATATATGTGTGCATATGTGAGATGGGGAAAGCGGAGGCCCCGAGGCAGAGCAATGGCTGAGTGTTGCTCTGGGGGAGGCCAGGAGCTTGCAGGGGAGCTCATACCCCAATTCTGTTCTTGGTCCAGAAAGACACAGACAAGTCACTAAACCTCTCGGGAAAAGGTCAGGATGTGGAGCTCTGGAACCTGGGTTCAAGCCCTGGCCCTGCCTTGAGCAAGCCAGGTCACCTCTGCTGGCCTTAGTTTACCCAGATGTAAGATGAGGGGCAAGGTCTCAGGGCCCTCCGTGGCTCAACTGACTGTGCCTACTGACCTTGGGAAAGGCATTCCCAGACCAGCTCTCACTGAATCCTCTCAGGAACCCTGGGAAGTGGACGGAGTGGGATTTATCATGCACATTTTACAGATGGGGAAACTGAGTCTTACAGAGGAAATGTGGTCTATCGAAAAGTGGGGGAAGGAAAGGGAAGAAGCATTTATGTAGTGCCTACTGTGTGCCCAGTGCTATGCTAAGCACTTTTTACAAATGTTATCTCAACTGACCCTCACAACATTGAGAGAGGGGCGCTGTTGTCATCCCATTTTACAACAGAGGAAACTGAGGCAGACAGGGGTAAGTGAACTACCCACAGTCACACAACCGGGGTCTGAGGGTGAATTTGAGTTCAGGATTTGCTGAGGCCAGGTTTAGCTATGGCCCAGCAAGACCTCAGAGAAGTGACTGCAGAGTATGGCACAGGGGGAAGGGGCCTGGGCTACCATCTGGCTGCAAGTTCTAACTTTGTGAGGTACCAGTGGGGACCTTGGGGGGGTCACTCAACCCCTTGGGAACGTCTGGATACCTCTGAAATGAGCCCTTTGAATCAAATGATCTCTAAGACCCCCTCCCAGCCCTGACATCCCCTGTTCTCAGGCCCCTCTCAACTCCGACATGCTTTGTTCTAAGGCCTTTTCTAGCTCTGATATTGTCTATTCTAAGGCCCATCCCAGTTGATATTCCATGTTCTAAGGCCCCTCCAGCTCTGACATCACCTGTTCTAAGGTCCCTCCTAATTCTAACTATAAATCTCTGCCCCCTACCCAACCCTTACCCATCACCTGTTTCTCCCCATTTCCCTCCCTGTTCTCCAAAGGCCTTGGCCCCCCCTCAAGATTACGGTCTTTACTCAAGGTATCCTTTCAAGAACAAACAAGACTAAGAAAGCACATGGTTACCAGGTTCCCTTGATTAATGGATTTAACCCCTTCCTACTGCCAAACCTGTGTAACTCTCCTCCATGGACTTCCATAGCTTAGCCCCACTGGGTCCTTCTAGTGTGCTGGAGGGTACCCATGTTTTCTACTGACATCCCAATGGAACACTCTGGCTGTTTTCCACCCATTTCCCAGTCTTTCTGTTCACCTTGGCCTGTCCCCTGTCCTATCTGTCCCAGAATGGCAGACCATTTCTATTTAGCAAGTAAGTAAAATGTTGGCTGACTAAGAAGATTTCTGGGCTCTTCTGATCTCGTTATTGGGATAACTCACTGAACCTGGTTACATTTCCACATGCGGTGATTGCAGTTGGTATCAATGTCATGTCTCTTGTCCACTTCTACTCACTTGTCTACATAGGTTGAGTAGGTTGTTCCACTTGTACGTTCTATTTTTTTCTTATTTTTATTCCTTCTTCTCATTTCTTACCAATTCTTATTTTAAGTCTGAGAAGTCAATGGTCTGACCATGATTCAGGGACAACTCCCACCTCAAAAACCAGCCTTTTCTTGAATGTGAGGATAGGTCTAGTTTTCTGAGAGTTGTCATGAGAGGGAGGCAGGAGGCTCCTGGGTAATCTGTAAGTCTTTGACTTCTCTCTCCTCATCAAGTAATACTGCAGTAAATTATTTTCATGGTGGTGAAGTGGATAGACCTTAGAATCAAAAAGACTCATCTTCCTTAGTTCAAATGGGGCCTCCGACACATACTAGCTATGTGACGCTGGGCAAGTCACTTAACCCTGTCTGCTTCAGTTTCCTCATTTGTAAAATGAGCAGGACAAGGAAATGGCAAACAACTCTAGTATCTCTGCCAAGAAAACCCCCACAAAGAGTTGGATACAACTGAAAATAACTCAACAACATTTTTAAGGTGGTCTTTTTGCAAATACCAGTATTGCTAAGTGTGATGACCAAATGTCATGGGAAATGATGATTCTTGTTGCCTCTGGACATAGGATAAAAATCAATCCCATCAATCCCTTTTTTATTTCTCCAAGGAGGATCTGGGAGCCATCCTTCCATCTAGCTGCAATTTCTATCCTTCTTTCTTTTGCCTCTACTTACAGCAAGAACCTCAAAGTGGGTACCATTCAGCTGTCCTAGCAATGGGCCCACTCACTGTCACTGGACAAGGATTTAAGGGGACAGGACCACCAGTAAAATTCAGGTTTTCGATTCTCTGCCACTATGTCTGCAGGATCTGAGTGGGCTGCAAAGGTCCAAGGGTCAGCTTGTATTTTTATTTGTTTCACAGGTTACTATGGCTAAAAAAAAGAAAAATTCGTGGGCTAACCAGGCTGACCCTCAGAAAACAGACTTGGCCTGTTAACCTGAGCTCTAAGCAAAGCTTTTCCAACATGGTATAACCCGCTAGAACTTCATGTTCCAATGGCAAGGGTCTTCATGAATCCAGAACACATCCATTTAATGATGAGGATCACAGGACTTTGTTGGGGAGGAATCATAAGAATCTCTCTCAGTTCTTTATGCTTTACAGTAGAAAGGGCAAATGTTGCACTCATTTTGCAGATGAGAAAACTGAGGCTAGGCAAAAGGAAGGGACTTACCCAAGGTCACATAGCTAATCCACACTATATCTGGGACTTGTGTTCTTTATCTCTACAGCAGCCTGGACCAAGTCAAGGAAGGTGTCTCAGTAGACAGATGGGGTTGGAGATTAATACTGAAGAATGGATGACAGCATTGGGTAGGAGCTTAGTTAGGGGAGATGACTTCAAAGGCTCCTGCAAGCTCTGAGACTATGGCTTTGGGAAGGTCTCTCCTCTTTTCTGGGCCTCAGTTTTCTCCTCTGTAAAATGGGGTGTTTGGACCAGATGGTCTCTGAGAGTCTCCAGATTTGGGGATCCTGTGATCCCATGAAAATGAATTACAGAGTTAGACTCAGATTCGAGTCCTGGGTTCAAATCCTACCTTAGAAACTTACTAGCTATAGGACCATGTGAAAGTCACTTGCCCTCTCCGACCATCAGCATCCTCTTGTGTAAAATGGTGGTAATCAAAGGAGATAATCCCAATAATATCTGCCAAGTAATATTGATTCTTCTAACAACACTGTGAGATAGGGGCTATTATAGGTGGAAAAGGCTGAGGGGACCTGAAACCCAAGTCTCTACTCCAAGTCCAGGCCTACAAGGATCAGATGCAGGTAAAGCAAACTGGTCTCAATGGGTGGTTTCCTGGAGAGAAAGTCATCAAGACCCAGGTTCAAATCCTGCCTCTGATATATGCACAGCCTCTCAGGATTCTAGGCACCTTTCCAAGTTGCAGAGGAGGTGCTGAGCTGCATTGGCGGATGGAGTTTCTTCACCCGGGAGTTCTCATCCCTGTGAAATCACAAGTCCAGACTCCTTCTCTTCCCCAATCTCTCTTAGACTGCACAGTTCATTCTCTTGGATGGAAAAGCTTTGTATTCTAATAAAGAAATCATGGAGCAGGGGCAGCATGATGGTTCAGGGAAAGGCACGCTAGCTTTGGAGTCCAAGGGCCTAGGTTTGAATCTCAGCCCTGCCAGGTCCCTGTGTGAGCCTGGGCGAATTCTCTGCCTTAAGAGAACGTGGCCTAGAATCTTTCACAAACCCACTCCTGCCTTTGGGGCCCCTCGATAATCACCTTCAGAAAGAGTATTCCGCCCCTCACTACCTGTGTTCCCCTCTATGGGCCTCAGTTTCCCCATCTGTAAAATGAGGAGAGTTGGGCTAGATCACCCCTTTCAGTACTGACTCTACTATGAATAAAACACTGGTTCCAGGCAGCGCCACAACTAGGTCTGAACCACAAAGACTTTGTCCCAGGGTTTACATTTAGATGGTGATCAAGGTTTCTTCAGAAGCAGCAGCATCTAGTTAACAAGAGGTATTAGGCAGCTTCCTTTCCCTCCTGCCAGACTCTTCCTTCCCTGTAGGGGTGGGGGAGGCTGCACAAAATGTTCTGGTTTTAGGTGATTTCCACAAATAATAAAGACCCAGGTTCTTGACCTGTTCCTAGGAGATGCAGCCTGGTACAGTGAATGAGCAATGCATCTGGAGACAGAGGAGGATCTGGATTCGAATCTCACTTGTGTGTTCTCAGGCAAATCTTCTTCCTCTCCTGGGCCTCAGTTTCCTTCTCTGTCTATGATGAGGATGGAGCAGCTCTGAGAGATGACCTGGTGACTCTAGTGCCCCTGCCCTTCCTCTGGGGCTTCCCTCAAGGGTGGGTAACAGCTAGCTCAGGGAACTACTACTGAGGGCAGTCAAGGCTATGGGCTCCCCCTTCAGAGCTTTCATTGAGGCTACCTGGTGTTTGAAGACTGGGCCGGTGGGTGTGCCAGGGTCTAGGAGAGGCCTTTGTCAAAGCTGGAATAGGGAGTGGGTAAGAGAAGATGGTGGAGAAGAGAAGGAAAAGGAGGGGAGAAAATGGAGGAAATGGAAGGCGGAAGGAGGGGACAGGAAGACATGAAAAGGGAGAAGGGAAGAAGGAGAAGGAGACAAGAGAAGGGAAGGAAAGAAGGGAGGGAGGAAAGGAAGGAGGAAGAGAGGGAGGAATGGAGGGAGAGAGGGAGGGAAAGAAGGAAGGAGGGAGGAAGAAACAAGAACCAGGAAAAGGAAAGGGAGGGAAGCAGTGGGGAAAGGAGAAGCCTGGAACCAAAGAACAGACCTGGATTCTCTAAACCACTGACCCCAGAGGAGATCTCTAGGGTGACCTGATTTGATGAAAAGATTTTTATAAAAATAAAAATGGATCAGCACGGTGTAGACTGAATACTCTGAAGTGGAAATAAACCATTAAAAAAGAATAGAGGAATTACAGCCCTTGCACTGACTGCCCACACCCAGGCCATCCTCACTCTGTTGGGAGGGAAACACTCAAGGAATCTGAGGTCTGCCCAGGAAATGGGACAGCCCTGGCCTCTGCACCCACCTCATGGACAAGCCTGTCCATTTCCACAAGTATCAACTTCATAGACTTCCTACCTCACAGAGAAAAGCCAGCACTGGGCAAAATATAAAGTGATCTAGAGATAAATTGCAGCAACCTGACAGGGGAAGGAAACAAGCATTTATTAAATGCCTACTATGTACCAGTCACTGTGCTAAGGGTATTAGGAATTTAGGAAAGGGACCTTGGAGGCTTTCAAGTCTAAAGTTCCTCTTTTACATAGAGGAAAACTAAGACACAGAGGTGTTAAGTGACTTGCCCAGAGCTACACAGCTAACATTAAGTGCGTGAGATGGGATTCGAACCTAGGTCTTCTTCAATCCGAATCCAATGCTCTAGTGTTGTGCCAGGATACCTCTAACTAGTATCATTCCCCAAGATTTCAATGGCCTGTTTGACAGTCCCCTCTACTCCAACCAGAATGCCCTCCACTCTTCTCTCAGCCTATCCAGATCCTCCCCATATTTCAAGGCCACCTTTTCCAGGAAGCCTTCCTTGACTACACCAGCCCACTATGATCGATCTTTCCTTTGTCTGGGCTCCCAGGGGTCTTTCTTTTCATACAGCTGACTATATGCCATGTTCCTTCACTATTCACGGTCTCCTATACATGTCCAGCTCCTTAAGACTGTGAACCTTTTAGGCACAGGGGCATTTTCTTAGGCTTTGGTGCCCATCATCTGACCTGGTCTGGAGCTCTGCACAGGGAAGGGGTTCAACAAACAGATATACATATATACATATATATATGCATATATACATTCATTCATTCATGGACTGAGTGATTCTGAGTGAGTCTGGGGTCTCTTTTGGCTTCCAATCTAAGACCCCATATTCTGGGGTCATTGAGAACTTCCTGTTTGAAGAAGAAATGGAGAGCATTCACATGAGCTGCCTCTTCTCCCCTCATCCCCTATCAGATGCCTTCTGATCCTCTTCTCTCTGTCCCCCGGGACTCACATGATGAAGTGGCCTGACTTCTCACCAAGGCCAGCCACTCTTCTCGGTCCAGAAATGCCCTTCCATCCTGCCTCCTTGAACAGATTGCCCTCTCTGTCATTCCCACTCCTTCATTTATTTTCAATCTCTCCCTGTCTCCTGGCTTCTTCCCTCCTGCCTACAAACACACCCATGTCTCCCCCATCCTAAAAAATCCCTCACTTGGTCCTTCCATCCTCAATAACTACTGTCCTAGATCTCTTCTGTCCTTGGTAGCTAAACCCTTTGAAAAGGCTGTCTACACTGGTTGTCTCCACTTTTGCTCTTCTCATTCTCTTCTCAATCCCTTATAGTCATCAGTCCACCAACACTACTCTCTCCAAAGCGACCAACGATCCCTTAGCTGCCAAATCCTCATTTGGCTCAATGGCCTCCATCCTCATGCTCCTTGACCTCGAAGCCTTGGATACTCATCACCTTCTCCTCCTGGACATTGTCTTCTCTCAGGTTTTCGGGACACCCCTCTCTCTTGATTCTCCTCCTTCTCCTCAGTCTCCTGCTGGATCCTCTTCCAAATCTTGCCCTCTACTCATGGATGCCCCTCAGAGCTTTGTCCTGGGTCCTCTCCTCTTCTCCCTTTATATGAAATAACTTGGCAATGTCATTGGCTTCCAGGGATTTGATGACCACCTCTATGCTGACGATTCTCAAATCTACCTATCCTGCCCCAATCTCTCTGATGACCTCCAATCTCGCATTTCCAACTGCCTTTCAAACATCTTGAACAGGATATACACCTTACACTCACTATGTCCAAAATGGAACTCATTATCTTTTCCCCAAAATCTTCCCCCACTCCAAACTCCCCTACAACTGTTGTATGCCTGTGAAACATGGACAGTCTACAAGCTCTATGCCAGGAAACTGAATCACTTCCATTTGAACTGTCTTAGGAAGGGTCTGAGGATCACCTGGCAGGATAAGGTACCAGACACTGAGGTCCTTGCTTGAACTAAACTGCCAAGTATTCAAACTATGCTTCAGAGAGAGCAACTCCGATGGGCTGGCCACATTGTTCGAATGCAAAATGTACACTTGTCAAAAAGACTAATTTATGGAGAGCTTGCGTGGGGCAGGTGATCACATGGTAGTCAGAAGAAGCAATACAAGGACACTCTCAAGGTCTCTACAAGGACACTCTCAAGGTCTCTCTCAAGAACTTTGGATTTGATTGTACACCATGGGAGATACTGGCACAGGACACTGGCATGGCTTGCCCACATCAAGAAAAGTGCTGTGCTCTAGGAGCAAATCAGAACTGAGACAGATAAACTAAACATAGGATGAGCAAATTTGGAGTGATCACCCCAAATGTTCACACAAACTATCCATGCCCGACATGTGGTAGAGCACTCCAAGCTCACATTGGTCTGATCAGCCACAGTTGGACACACTGAAACTTGATTTTATCACGGTGATGTCATTTTGGTCCTTTTTGAGAATGAAGGACAAAAACCACAACTATCCAGGGCACCACCATTCTCCCAGTCCCTCAGGTTCCCAACCTAGAAGTCAGCCTGGACTCCTCCCTAAGACGGTGCCAATGCCCATCCACTTCACCTTTGCAACATTGCTTGAATACACCCCCTCTCCTGGTACAGACCCTCATCCCTTCATGCCTGGAATGCTACAAGAGTCTGCTGGGGATCTGTTGCCCTTGGGTCTCTCTCCACTTCAGTCCATCCTCCATTTAGCCACCAAAATGATTTTCCTAAAATTCAGGTCTGACCATGTTGCCCCCTACTCCACAAACTCCAATGACTCCCCAAACCCCTCATAACCCAGTCCCCTCCCAATTTCCAGTCTTTTCACACCTCACTCCCGACACATACTCTTAGATCCAGTGATACCAGCTCTGACCAGCCCCCTTGCCGGTTTCCTTAAGTCCCACCTCTAACCCTACTGTCTACAGCCTTCCCCAGCCCTCTTAACTATAGTTCTCTCTCCATATTATTCCTCTTTTCTACACATGTTTGCTTGCATATCACCACCCCCCCTTAGATGACCAGATTCCTGAGGGCAGGGGCTGTCTTTTTCCCTTTTGTACTCCCAGCCCTGAGCACAATGCCTGGCATATAGTAGGTGCTTCATAAATGTTGACTAACTGATTGATCTAGGCTCCCTTCTCAAATCTAATATTCTAGGTGATAAGGACCTTGACCTTCTCTGTTCTAAGGCTCCTCCCTATTCTAGAATCTGAGGAGAGATGGCACCAAGAACATGCACACACATACACACACACATGCACACACACGCATGCACACGCACACGTACACACACATGGGAGTGTGCCCAGAGCTGGAAGGAGATCCTGTTACGTGCTAAGACCAAATTCAACACAGAAGAGGAATAAGCCGAGAACTGTGGCATTTGTCCAACTTCTCATTTGTTACTGAGTAGAGGAAAACTAAAATGTGACCTTGGGAGCTAAACAAGCTGGGGAGAGGAGCACATTCTTAAATGCCTTGAAAGTATCACAGCCTAGAATATCAGAGCTGAGAAGGGCCTTAGAACAGGAGATGTCAGGGCTGGGAGGGGCCTTAGAATGGGGGATGTCAGAGATTAACTGGTACCTTAGCCCAGGTGTGTTCTTAACCTGAGGTTTATGGACTTGCATGTGTTTTTAAAAATATTCCTATAATTCGAGTGCATATTTCAATATAGCTGGTTTCCTTTATAATCCTATATAATTATTTTATGTACTTAATAACATGATTCTGAGAAGGGGTCCTTCGACTTCCCAGGGCAGCCCAAGGGGTCCAGAACACAGAAAAGGTTAAAAACAACAGTGTGTTTCTAGAATGCTTTAAGGTTTGCAAAACACTTGATATATATTAGCTCAGCATAACCCTGGGAGGTCGGTACTGTTATTACCCCATTTTACAGCTGTGGAAACTGAAGCAGGCAGAGGTTAAGTGAATTAATTGTCCAGGGTCACACAGTTGAGGTCAGATTTGAACTTGGGTCATCCTGAGTCAGGACCCAGTGCTCACTAATGGAGAATTCTTAGCCTAATTCAAACGCTTTGATTTTTGTAGACAAAAAACTGGAGGTACATAGAGGTGAATGACAAAATTATACAGGGAGGGATGGTCTTTGACCAGAAAAGTTCTTCTTTCTGAAGTAGAAAAACTGGACTTGACTTTCTTTGACACTTTGGGAAAGGCATTGCCTCTGCATGGGGGTGGGGGGACTGGCTACACTTAGGGTCAGCTGTGTTCCAAGGGTTACCCTGGCTGCCAAGCAAGGCAAGGGGCAGATGGGTCAGATGGGAGGTTTGGGAGTCACCCTATCAGCCGCTCAGACCCGAAGGAAGTACATCCACTCATATGCACACATACCCATGCTCATATACACACAAATATTCACACACAATTACCCTCACATGTTCAAACACACACACACATTCATCTCCTAAACATTTAAGCTTATGGAAGGTCTAGTCCGTGTCCCATACGCAGCGTTATCCCAGCTGCCCCTTCAGAGAGAAACGCTACCTTCTCTTTCCCATCAGAACCTCCCAGGCCTCCTAACCAAAGCTCAGAGATGTCTTAGAGAAAAGCTAGGTCAAGTGATCACTGACTATCTGTCATCAGAGCAGTGGGGAAGGGCTTCTAACCCAGGACTCAAAAGCTGCAGGAACCTTTGGAGGAAAATGACACATAGAGAAGAAAGAAGCAGTACATTCAGGATTTGAACACAAATTCTCAGAGTCCAAACCCAGGATTCACTATGCCATGGTGCCTAGCACCTAGAATGTCATTTCTAGAAGCTGCTTAGAATACAGAGAATCAGAGCTTAGAACAGCTTAGTGTCAGAGCCTTGGAACAGAGAATGTCAGAGCGGGGAGGTGCCTTAGAGATTATTCAATCCAACTCTTTGATCTAACAGATGAAGACACTGAGTCCAAGGTAGGGAAATAGGCATGCCCAGAGTTACACAGTGGGTGGATGGCAAATCCCCTGCCCCCAATCCAATGCTAGTTTCCCTAAACTGAGCTTCTGGGTCCTAGGAGTGGGCAGGGCCCCACCACCCTTACACTGTCTCTAGGAACCAGAGCTTTGCCAGGAACCAAGTGCCAAAGGTCCACCAATCTAGAGAAGCTGGTCTTTACTCAGGGAAGCTGAGGTCAGCCAGGAACCCAGGACTGAAGGGCTCTTCATCCTCCCTCCCCCTGAGCCTCTGAAAGGCCCCTCCTGGCCCTGGGCTGGAGGTGGTGGCTGCTGCCTCATCTGGGGGGGCCCTGGACCGATAAGCATCCCCTGATTGCTCCTGAGAGGCCACTGCTGGCAGGGCCAGCTGCTGCCCATCCACTCCCTGCAGGGCAATTGAAAAGTAACGGCCAAGCCCTAAACAGCCCAGCTGGGGGAGGGTCTGCTGGGGCCCAGGCTGGGGGTGCAGGGTCCACAGAGTCAGAGGCGGGGACCTGTCATTGAAAAACAGTCTGAAAGACTTTGATGGAGCTGGAGCTCCCTAGCCAGACCTCAGGAGCTATGTGGCTAGGGGCCAGAAGGCAAGAATGCTTCTCTAGGGCTTGTATCCAAAGGCAAAGGGGATCGGTGACTTTTCTCCCCCTTTGCCTAATAATGCCTGAAAGCCTGCTCACTGTACCAACCAATATACAGCTTTTGGGAGAAGCTGCTTGGTGAAGAAAGCACTGGACATGGGGTCATGAAGAACTGATTTCAAATTCTGCTTCAGATCCACAAGCTGTGTGACCCTGGCCAAGTCACTCTCATTCTCTAAGCCTCTGTTTCCTCATCTGTAAAATGAGATGGGGAAGTAGACTCAATGACCAGCCCTAAAGCTATGATCAGCACTTGGCACAGTGTCTATATACAGCAGGTACTTCATAAGTGTTTATTGAGTAACTGATCAACTCTAAATCTGTGATCAGTATTTAACACAGTGCTCAGCACAATTTATTATGTTTGACTAATGGAAGTGACCAGCTCTGAATCTATGACCAACATTTAGCACAATGGGAAGCACACAATAGGTGCTTAATAAGTGTTTATTGACTGACCAGTTCTAAATCTATGATCACATTTAACACAGTAGGGACTCAATAAATGTTTGACTGAGTGACTCAGTGACTAGCTCTCACTCTATGACCATTTATCCCAGTGGCTAGCACACAGTAGGTGCTTAGTAAGTGCTGACTGACCAATTCCCAAGACCTCTCAGATCCTTTCGAGCTATAATTGCTAGTTCTCTAATCTCAGGCCTGGAGAGAGGCCCCGGAGACAAGAGCAACGTCCAGATGCTGATTTTAGGGCCCTCTAGTTTTCTGAGAGATGCTCAGAATTTTCCCCACCTTGAGCCCCATCAACATCCACCAGTAGTGGGCTCAGAATCACCAGACCCAGGCTCATTCTCTGTCACCCTGCTGGTCATGACACCCAAGGCAAGCCAACACATCACTACCATGTGAGACTCCATTTCCTCATCTGCGAAATGGGCATCATAAAACATCTAGGGAACTCTCCAGGACTCCACCAGGTTTGCAATCACATCAACATGGACATTCACTCCAATGGGCAAATAGCAGTCCCTAACCCATGCTGCCCCCCATTCCAGAGCTCGCCCTGCTGCGGGGGTGCTTCCTCATTTTCCCTCCCTTGTGCGTACTTCATATTACTGTATTGATCTCTATAGGTACTTGTCAACTCCTCCAGTGCAACATAAGCCCCCTGAGAGTAGGTACAGCTTCATCCTTTGTATTAGACCTCCAATGCACCTAGTAGGCACCTAATGAATACACACTGATTACATGACACTAAGGCTCATCAATGATTCTCCCACTCTCTTTCCGCTTGACCACTTTTAGGGGGCCACTCAATTTCAACTCTTCAGAGACTAGAATGAGCCAAGGGGACAGAGATGGGAACCTGACTGTCTCTACTGGTGCAGCCCTTATAGCTTCAGAGAGATTTCCTTAGAGTACACAGAGGCCAAGTGACTTGCCCAGGGTCACACTGCCAGGATGTGTCAGAAGCCAAACTTGAATTCAGGACTTGCTGGCTCCAGAGCCAGATTTCTAACCACCAGGCAATGCTGCCTCTCTGTAAGGGCCATGGCTTTATAATACATTGGTGTAGATTATTTTGAGTCCTACAATAACCTGGGAGGTGAATGCTTTGGGTGTTTTTATATTCATTTGAACAATGATAAAACCTGCTGGTGACCCACATGGTTAAGAAACCTCAGAAGTGGGATTTGAATTTGAGTAAATCTAGTACCTCCAGTACTTCGAGGGCCATGCAGAGTGCTCTATAATCAGAAACATCTCATATAATGATGACCACCTTTCTACAATCTCCAAGGCATGCCAGGTTCTTCAGAACAGATACCGGAGGCAGCTGGAGCGCCCAGTCCTGGCATCAGGAGGTTCTGAGTTCAAATCCAGTCTCAGACATTTTCTATCTGTGTGGCCCTGGGAAAGTCTCTTAACCCATTTATGCCTCAGTTTCCCCAACTGTAAAATGGCAATCATAACAGCACCTTACCTCCAAGGGCTGTTGTAAGGATCAGATGAGAAGTACTTAGCACAGTATCTGGCACACAGTAGGCATTTGATTAAAAAAAGCCTTTCCCTTCTAATAAGTGCCTTAAACCCAGGACTATCTCAGTTTTCCCAGCTGACAAACATAACAGCACCTACCTCCAAGGGCTGTTGTGAGGACTGAACGTGATAATGTTTGTAAAAAGTTCAGCATAGTGCCCTGCACATAGTAGGTCCTATGAGATAGGTTCTAGGGGCATTATTAGCCCCTCATTACAGATGAGGAAACTGAGGCTCAGAGAAGTGGTCACATGGATACTAAGGACCAGAGGCTGGAACTGGACCTATGTCTTTCTGACTCTGAGGCCAATGCCTGGCCCTCTACTCCAGGCTGGACATTACTCAGGGTGGATACTCCTTCCTCTAGTAGAGTCCAAAGTATGCATCAGAAAGGCCCTTTTCTGGGATCCGAGCACGGGGCCTCAGATTGAGACTCTGCCCCTTAACCAACTCTGTGTCTTTGGTTGAGTCAATGGAACTCTGTGGGCCTCTGAGAGACCCTACAAACCCCTTCCAGTCCATGGGCCTGAGTTTCTCATCAAAAGGAAGGGGGGGAGCCCAGAAGTGCCTCCTAGCCCTCTTTACTGGGGTTCTATGGCCAGCCCTCTGGGGATGAAACCAGAATCCATGGTCACCTTAAGTGCAATCAACAGGCATAATTCTGTCCCATGTTGGACAGGGCCAGGAGCCCCTAGGCTGGTAGCCGAGCTGGGTATGAACCCTGCCTTCCGGGCCTCCTCCCAGACCTTCTGCTCCCTCCCCAAGGCCTCAGAAAAACTGTGGCTCTCCATTCCAATCATTCCTGATGGCTTCCTATGGAAGTAACTGGCTGGGTGACCTCCCACTCTCTCTGAGCCTCCCTTTCCCTGTAGCTAAATGGAATAATTATGCACTTCAGGTGCTGACTTCAAGAAACTTTGTAAACTTTAGGACATCTAGGAGACCCAGAGGATACTGGATCTGGAGTCAAGAAGGTCACCTCAGATGCTCACTAGCTGTATAATGGAGTTAGCTTCTGCCTGACTCAGTTTCTTCATCTGTAACATGGGGATGATAAGAGCCCCTCCCTCCTGGGGTTGTGAGGATATAGACAGATCATATTTGTAAAGTGCTTTTCAAAGCCTTTTCAAAGCCTTCGATGCTAGATAAGTGTCAGCTATTACTACTGAGACTGATTCACAGGCATAGGCTAGTAATATTAGCTAGTAATACCACACACTTCTAAGGGATTTTAAAAAGTTTGCAAAGTACTTTACATAAATTAACTCACATTATTTTCACAACTCTGGAAGGGAGTATTATCATGCCCATTTTACAGATGAGGAAACTGAGTTAAGCGATTTGACCAAGGACACAGAGCTAACTGGTACCCATCTAGGGAGAGTTTCCTCACTGGGAGTTCCCTAACAGATTCAGTTGAAAACAATTGTAATGTTGTTAGTGAACTATTCACATGTTGAATTACATTCAGGTTGGACTAAGTCCCACGTCATGGAGTCATGAGGATCAAGCTTCTAGCTAAATGTTGGTGGTGGGGGGGGGGTCCCCATGGCCTCCAAGGACTTTTCCAACTTTGAGAGTCTGACTGTTTAAAGCACCTACTATGCAACTACAGAGTAAGGCACTGATTCTGCCTTAAAGAGCTCCCAGTCTAGGAGATTCCCTTCTATAAAGCTAGAGACAATAAAGGAATAATCATGCTCATAGAGGGCTTGGAGATTCTCTCAGCTTAGGAAAGCTATCAGTCCTGTGACTGTTCAGTATGGTGGCTCCAAAGCCCTTGCTCACTGTCAGATACCTCTGAGAAAGGGGACACATACAGAGACAGAGACAAAGAAACAGAGAAAGAAAAGAGAGAGATGGAGGAGGAAAAAGGGAGAGACAGAGACAAAGAGACAAAGAAAGAGAAACAGATACAAAGAGACAGAGAAAGAAAAGAGAGATGAGGAGGAAGAAGGAAGGGAGAAAGAGACAGAGACAGAGAAAGAAAGAGAGAGACAGAGACAAAAAGACAGAAAAAAGAGAGACGGAGGAGGAAGAAGGGAGACAGGAGAGAAGAGAGACAGAGAGAGAGAAACAGAGACAGAAAGTAACAGAGAGACAGAGAAGAAAGAAAGACAGAGAGACAAAGGGGGAGGGGGTCTTCCTTTTGCCTGGAGTTCCATTCTCAGTGATCTAAGCAGGGGCAGATGGCCAGTTTTCAGCATCCCGGCCCAAAGTGAACACTGAGTCACTGCTAATTTGCTGTGAGATCTTGAGCACATCCATTCCCTGGATCTCTGGCCTCAGAGCCTTCCCCAGTGAGAGGCTGAGTTGAAGCTCCCAGTTCATGAGGCTCTGATGGTCTGAGACCCCTTCCTCCCTGCCCATTAGGCTGTGCACTCCCTGAGGGCAGGGGCTATTCTGTTCACCTAACGTTCCTCATCTCCACCTCCTTCTGATTCTCCTCTGTGATTTGTCCTAATCCACCATCCCTCTGGCCCAAAGCCCACGTGGGGCAGAAATGATTGCTGTTTGGCCCTTGACCAGAGAGAGTTGGGCAGTCCTCCTCCAGCCCTTCCTCCAGCTCTCCTGCCACTAATTGGCAACTCCAGGTGCCCCGCCCCCTTCTGGGGCAGGACCCTCGGGGGCAGACAGCAGGACAGTAAAGGAAGCTGATTTGAGCTGACAGGTCCATTCATCTGCCAGTGCTTGGTGCTCCTAGGCCTGCTGACCCTCCTGGAATCCCCAGGACTTTCCCGGGGCTGAGGGGAAGGAAGAGGATCCAGGTTAGGTGAGGCCCCCTCCAGGCACAGGGTCTGGGGTGTGGGCTGCAGCTCCCACCTAGCAGGGCCAGGCACCACCAGGATGACTCCCTCAATTCTGGCCTCAGTGTACCTATCTGTAAAGGGGGGAATACATCAGCCAGGGTCCAGAGAGAGGAAGATCTCCAAACTCAGCCTCGGCTCTCTCATCCCTAATCTGTGGGGATGTTTTTGGATGGGCTGTGGGAGTGGTTTGCTGGAAGGGCCTTGGAGATCATCTGTCTCCCTCAGGGGTGTTGGCAGTCTGGAGAATTCTAGGAACCCTTCCCAGAATCATGCACTTAATTACGTAAGCTGAAGTATTTGGGATTACAATGGAGGCTGATTATTCTGAAAGGTAGTTATCAAATTTTTTTTAAACTAATTTATAGACCCCAGGTTAAGAATCTCAGATTCATAAGACCTTCTCATTTGCTCTGGAGTCAGAAGGCATGGATTCAAATCCTCCCTCTTCCTGGGGTTCTTCTGAAGTCCAATGGGAATGTCAGACAAGCTGACCCAGGGCCCTTCCAGCTCTGGGGATCTCGGGAGCCCAGAGTGGATAAGGAGACTTGTCTAAGATCACACAGGTAGAGCAAGGGGAAGTCCTTAGGGGCTCCCAGTCACTGTCTCCAAATCTAGGGTCTTTCCATTATACCAAAGGCATTTTTGATCAGTTTCTGGAGTGGGATGGGCTTGATCTAGGGGACCCTGGGCTCATAATCTCTGATTCAATACCTGGACAACATTTATGGTCCCTCTCCCCGGTCCAAAGTTGGATGTTTCCATTAAGTGTGCCCCAGGCCCTTCCAAGTCTCCATGGTTAGTCTATGGGGTGGAGTCCATCTCCACATCCCTAATGTATAAACCACACACACACACACACACACACACACACTTTTCACTAACTTCCCTTTGGCCAAGTCTTTAAGGAGGTGGAGAGAAGAAGGTCAGGGGGAGGGAGCTATGTGGGGGAGGGGAGGTCTGATCTCTTATCCAGTACCCCAACCCAACCCAACCCACACTGCCCACTCAGTGGAGGAGAGGGAAATGTCTCCTATTTCCATGGAGCCTCCGACCTGACAAACCCTTTCTTCTCAACAAATGAGCAATGAAAATACCATCATGCCTACTTCACACGAGGAAATGTCGAGTCATGGGAAATGATCATAACAACTTAACAGCTAGCCTTCACATGCTTCTGTAAGGTTTCCAAGCTCTTTATATATAGGATCTCATTTGGTCCTTTCAAGGGAGGTGCTGTGATTATCCCCATTTTCCAGGTGAGGAAACTGAGGTTGAAGGAGATTAAGCGATTTGTCCAAGGGTTTCACAGTCAATGAGTACTGGAGGCACAATTTGAACTCAATACCTAATGGGAAGAAGTCTCAGCCACCACCTCACCCAGCCCCCTCTTGTTTGTTTGTTTAAACAGATGAAACTCATACAAGTACTAAAGAATTAAGCCAGGATATGATTTCAGGGCCCTCTGGTCACACCTCTCACCCAGCTGAATGGCTGAAGATCGAGGAGATGACCAGTCACACACACTCGGAGCAACCTTTGCTCCTCGACTCCGGGGGTTCCCGCTAACCGCATCAAGACTTCCCAGAGGTGCCTGCCCCCCAGTACCCCAATTACAACAGTTTTCTTTGCTGCCCTCAGACCCTGGGGAGGGGAGGATGCCCCAGAGCAGCCCCCAGTCAAGAGAAGCTTTCTACAATATGTCATGGTTTGCCCTGATTGCCCGAAGTCTGGAGGATGCCCTGTAACCCACCAGCGGAGACTCAGGCTGGAGCCTGAAAGGCCAGTTTGGGGAGAGGCTGAACGCCGCAGCCTGCCGCTCCTCCCGAGGTCCCAGCCGCGCCTCCGGGGCTAGCCACCGTAAGCAAATCACCTTGGGGAGAGGGGATGACAAGATTCCTGAACCCGAGCTTTTCCGACGTAATTTCCAAGAAAAACAAAATAGTCCCTCACCTGTATTCCTGCGAAGGATGAAGACTGTGCCCTGAATTTCTAAGGATTCCTGACATTATGGTTGTGATGTCACTTTCTATCATCTCCTTGGGGGGGGAAACAAAAATTTGGTTAGGGAGGTGACTGAGATGGTCAGCAAATCAGTAGTTCAAGAGAATGGATCTGGAAAAGGTAGCGCATTTAGGGTGTGTGGGGGGAAGGGAGAAGGGAGGGACAGAGGAAAAAGGATAGATGGAGACGAGTGGGAAAGAAGGGAAAGAGGAGGAGAGGTGAAAGTGGAAAGAATAAACAGGAAATAAAGAATGAAGGAAATTAGAGAGAAGGGAAATGGAAGGGAGAGGAGAGGAGAAAAAGAGGAAAAGAGGAGAAGAGAGGGAACGAGGAAAGGAAAGAAAAAAGAAAAGGAAAGAGAGAGGAAATGGATGAGGAGAGGACATGAAAGGAGAGGGTGGAAAATAAGGGAGATAGAAGAGGGAGAAACAGACGAGAGACAAGAGAGGAGAAGACAAAATAAAGGGGAGACAGGAGAGAAGGTAGAAGAGGAGAGGAAGGACAGACCGAGAGGGAGAGAGAAGGTAGAGACAAAAGGAGAGAGAAGAGAAGGGGGAAAGAGGGAGGAACAGGGAGAGAAAGAGGAGGGAAGAAAGAAAAGAGATGAGAAGCGAGAAGAGGAAGAGAAAGGGAGAGACGGAGAGGGAGGGGGAGAGAGCGCAGAGACAAGAGGAGAGAGGAGAGAAAGGTGAAAGAGGAACAGAGAGAGAAAGAGAGGAAAGAGGGGAGAAGAGAGAAGGAGATGGAGAGAGGGAAGGAGAGAGAGACGAAAAGGAAGAGAGGGGGAGAGAGAAGACAGGGAAGAGGGAGAGGGGGAAGGAAAGAGAGCTGAGCAGAGAGAAGAGGGAGACAGCAAAGAGACAGAAGAGTGAGAGAAAAAGAGGGAAGAGAGAGAGAGGGAGGAGAGGCACACAGAGGGAGGATCGGGGGCTCCCGGACGCCCGCCACCCACCAGTTCCAGAGCTTCACTCCACTTTTTAGAAGTCGAGTCACAAAGCGTTTATTAAGCCCCGCTCTAGCCCCCGCACGGTGCTAAGTGCTGGGGACACACCGAAAGGGGGGAAGCAGGTTGTAAGCGAAGCTCCCGGAGAAGGGGAGCCCCGCTTTCCCTGGCCCATCCCGTCCGCACCCCTGCGCCCCTCGCCCCCCACCTGCCACCCCCGGCACATGCGGCTCGCGCGTAGTGTCCCAGCACCGGAGGGAGCCGCTTCGGTCCGCTGGGGAGGGCAGGCTGGAGGCACTGGGCCGTTGCCATCCCGACAAATGCAAACACTGCCAGTCCTACCCCGCTGCCCAGCACACACAGCGGCGCTCAGGGGCGGGGAGCACGTACCCCCCACCCCCCGCAAACGCAGCGTCCCTAGAAAACGCAAACGCAAAGGAAACCCCCAGCCCGCGCTTGGAGAGCGTCCGCGCGGCTCCAGGGGCTCCCCGGAGCGTCGCGGATCAGACGGGCGAGCAGAGCGGGGCAGCGGCCCGGGGCCGGCGCCCTCCTCCCAGCCTCGCGGCGTCCCGGGGCCGTGCCCACCCGGGCTGGCCAAGCGCGAACGGAGCCCGCTCCCGCACCTGCCCCGCGGGCGCGATGCGGGCACGGGCGCTGCTAGAGGCCGTACCTGATGCCGGCTGGGCGGCGGCGGCGGCACCTCGGCGGTCTCCGGGGCAAGCCCTGGGCTCTCCCCGCCCGCTCCCCGCCCGCGCCCCGCGCTCGCTCTCGCAGACCCCGCGCCCCGCGCTCGCTCTCGCAGACCCCGCGCCCCGCGCTCGCTCTCGCAGACCCGGCTAGGCACGATCGGCCTCCCAACCGTTTTCAAATTTCCCTCTCAGGAGCTGTCCAGCTCGGGAGCATGCGCAGTGGGCAGGAGGAGGGTGTGTGCTGGGCAGGGTCAGCTCCGGGGCAGGGTCAAGGGGATCGCAGCATTTCCCAGCGGTCTCCCCCCCCCCCCCACCCCGGGAGCGCCCGCTAGCAGCTTCTCGCGGGAGGGGGGAGACCAGCCCCGCCCCCGCCCTCCCTCCCCCTCCCCAAGCGGGCTGGAGCCGGGGAAGGATGGGGAGGAGGGAGGGCAAGCGGGCCCGCTGGAGACTTTTGGGGGTGCAGGAAGCGGGGGTGGGGGCTGCAGTCGTCAGAGGCAGAAAGTTGCCAAGATTCCCGGGGCGCCCCAACTTTGCTCGCCCAGAAGGAGGGGAGACGATCGCTAAGCTCCTGCCCAGTTTTAAATCTAGACGGTTCTCACCGCCCCAAGGGGTGGGGCGGCGGGGCCCCAGGTGCACCACCTGCGCCTGCCCCTTTAAGAGAGCGGAGCCCGGCGGGTCCGGCGCCAGCTCCGGGCCGCAGGGTCCGCGGGGAGGGGGAGCGCTCCAGCCGGACGCCTCCACCTGCTCCCGAGGGGGGGAGTCAGGGCGGGCGCTCCCACCACCCCCGGCCTGCGAGACCCGGGTGAGCCCGTCCGGCGTGCGGCCCCCGCGGATGGCGGGGAGCGTGCGGGCTGCCAGGGCCGGCTGGCCGCGGCCGGGGCGCCGAGCCGTTGGTGGGAGGGAGCCCACGCCCCCTGCCTCGCGGCGGGGTGGCTCCCGCTCCTCCTCCGCGCCGCTCGGCCCGCGCCTCGCCCGCTCCTCCTCCGCGGGAAAGGTGGCGCGCGGCCGGCCCGGGGGGAGGGGAGAGCCTGGGAGGAGGTCAGAGGTCGCCAGCGGACGCGGGGGCGGGGCCGCACCCACGTGTGCTCCGGAGGTCACCGGTCCGCGGCGAACCTGCGTGTGGCCCCGATGACCCCTTAATGGGCCCTGCTTGTGTCCCCGGAGCCGATCCCCCCAGGGTCACACCGCTGGGAGTCCGCCGTGGGGGCAAAGAAGGCAGACCCGGGCACCCGCCCCCGAGGAGCCGCCCGCCCTGCGGACGAGCTAGAGGCAGGATCCGAACCCAGCATCCAGGGGGCTGCCTCTTCCTTCGTTGGGTTGTTAAACGAGGCCCCCGCAGTATCCTCCCCATCGTCCGGATGAGAAGATAAAGGAAGGCAGGGAGAGGTGGGGGGCGGGATCTGCTTAGGGTTACACATCGGGGGCTTATTATACGCTTTTTACAGATGAGGAAACTGAGGCAGGGACGGCCGAAGCAGCCTGCAGCCGTTATCAAGGGAAGGATTCGGATCCTGGGCTTCCTAATTCTAAGTCCCGCACGTTGATTCGCTACTTTTATACACCTTAATGCCTAATATAATAGCAAACATTGCTTTTAAGTTTGCCAAGTTCCGTGCTACTATGTATCTCGTTTGATTCTCAGAACAACCTAGGGAGGTAGTACATACTGTACATACTTTGCTTGGTCACACGCAGGATTTAGAGCAGGAAGGGATCCTGGGGACCATCTAGTAAAGTATAGGAGCAAGAAATCTTGGGGGTATCGGGGTGGAGACTTGAAGGTCATAGGTCACCAGCAAACCTGAGACCAGGGGAGCGTTGGAAGCAGGTACATATGTCTGGGGTAAGCTTCTTTCCAGCAGGGATCATTTTGGTCTTTGTACTTTGTATCCCCATTGCCTGGCCCATAGTAGTGGCTAGATAGATGCATGTTGATGGATTAAATCAATTTATTAAATCATATTGACCAAATTTATTAAATCATAGTATTGAGAACAGAAAGGGGGCATCTAGTTCATATACACACCAGTCAGGTATGGAGTCGAACCTGAGGGAGGAGTGGGAAAGACGAGTCACCAAGGAACCTAGATTGAGGGGTTTGGTGGAATCCGGTCTATACATTCTTGTAACAAGATACAGAACAGAAAGGAATCTTGGTATCTAAGTTCCTTCATTTCCTTGTCTGTTAAATGGAGATAGCAGTAACACTTTCCTCCCAGCATTGTGAGCCTTAAGTCAAATAATCCATGTAAAATATATTATAGTTACATATATGTATATATAAAACTATATTTGTGTACACACATTTTATTTACATATAATGATAATTATATTGCTATATAATAATATGTTGTTATTATTGTTTATTGCAAACTACTCGTATTTTAGAGAGCTCCTAAGTAAGGGCAAGAGCTGAGAGGAGAGGACATTTGAAGGTCAGAGGTCAGCAGAACCCAAGGGAGGAAGTGGAGTGATCGAATGGCAGAGGCGAAGTTGGTCAGGTTTTAGGAGAATGACTAATTCAGCCCCACTCCTACTCCTCTACTCATTTTTGAGTGGTCTTTGGAAGAGAGCTAGCAGTGGAGCAGAAGTGAAGAAAGGCCAACAGAGAACCAGAAAAGCCAGGTGGGCGTGGAGGCAGGCATAGAACATCCCTAAATCACGGCATTTAGACCAAGAAGCAAGCGTAAAGATCTAGCCCAGTTCTGGGCACGTGAAGGCACTTAATAAATGCTCACTGACTAATCCAACCCAGTGAGGAGAAGGGATATCTGCAGGTCAGAAGACAGCAGCAAAGCTGGGCTGGGGAGTCGGCTCCATAGGTCTGGCATCCCACCGAAGTTCTGTCCTTCCCCGGATGCAGCCCCTCTCCCTCTCTGCTGCTTAGAAGCCTTAGCTTCTTTCAGGATTCAGCTCGTGCCTCCTCCTCAGTGCTTAACCCCTCCTCAAATAATCGTCCAGTTTATCCTTGTATATGCGGCTTCTTCTCGTCCTGGATCAGAAGAACATAAGCCAGAAAGACCGTGATTCAGGTTCAGATAGTGATACACACTGGCGGGGGACTGGGCCAGGACTGAACCCCTCCATGCCCTTGGCAGCTCTCCAAGCCTGGGCTGGAGTAGGGCTGTGGGTTCTTAACCCTTACATAGATTTCAGGGGTTAGTTGAACTTGGGATAGGAAAAGAGTTACATCTTTATTTTCTCTAATCTTTTTTTGCAATCCTCTGTATTTTATGCACTTAAAACCATGATTCTGAGAAGGCCCCTCCATAGCCTTCACCAGAGTGTCTGAGGGGTCCATGCCACCAACAAGGGGAAGAACCTTTGCTTTAAGATTGTAAACTGTGGATCTGAATTGGTAGAAAATGTTTCTTCTCTCTGCTAATGAAATTGTAGCTGTCCTTGTCCTGTACTCCACCTTCTAGCAACATGGAAGCTCCTTGATTTTACCTTTATGTCTCCACACTTAATATGGTGCCTTGCACCTGCTGGGCCTTAAATAAATGCTTTCCATATGGATTGTATGACTTGGAACAAATGATTGAGGCTCTCTTGGCCCATTTGTCTGCAAAATGAGCAAATCAGATTTGATAAACTCTAGTTCTGATACTACAAGCTTAAGGCCTAAGAGAAGCTGGAAGGGACCTTACAGAACACCTAGTCCAATGTCTCTCCTCTCCCTCCTTTCTCTAATTTAGGGAAAAGATAGGAAAGGAAGGAGATAAGCATTTCTGAAGTGCCTGCTCTGTACCCGGCACTGTGCATTTGCAAATGAGAAGAAGAAACTCTCAAGGTAAGATAGTAGGAAGTGACTTTAGGACTGTATCCTGGGTCCCCTCCAATGAATCCAGTGACTTTTTTCTACCATATTACATCAGTTGGCACTGATTCTGTTGCCCTCCCTGTCCTCCCTCTCTGTTGTGGAGTAGAAAGTCCCATATTTGGAATCAAAAGCCTGGCATTGGAATCAAACTCTGTACTTACTACCTAAATATTAGTCTGGAGTAAGCCATTTCACCTCTGTGCCCACCCCATCCATGGCTGTTTCCTCATCAGTAGAAGGGGTTGGGTTAAATTAGCTGTATGGTACATAGAACTTCTAGCTGTCCATCTTTGATTCTGCCATGCCAGAACCCCCATAGGTTCACAGAAAGTTAAGAACTAGAAAGGAAATTGGAGATCATCTAATTTAGTCAGATATTACAGATGGAGAGAAAAGGCCAGAGAAGTGAAATAATGAAGTAGCAGGACTCAGCCCATAACCCAAATTCTCTAGCTTGGAATCTACTTTTTTTCTTCATGGCTTCTGGTCGTCTGCCACCCTCCCTTGGATAATGCCAGGGGAAAGGAGATTTTGGGAAACATTTGTGATTGTAATCCTACCATGTCTTGAATTTAACAAAAACTCCAGCCACCAAGTCCAGGTCGTCTCATGTTCTGATGGTGTTTCACTGACCACTGAGAAAGGAGCAATTTTACCTTGTAGAGTGAGGACTATGAACGGTAGCTCATCCTAACTGATGGCTTGGAAGCTTTTCCCACCATCTGTTTAACCAGGAGAATGACCCTGGGCTCCCAGGATAGGCACAGTTTCATTTTTCATTCATCAGAGTGGCGGCAAGGAGGAGAAACCGTGAGGCTGGGATCTTTGGCTGAGCTCCAGTTCACTGAATTTCCTTCTCAGAGAACCTGCTATCCCTAACTCTGTTTCTCTTCCAGAAATAAAGAAACCACCTTGTACTCCCCCAAAGAAGAGGTTTACAAGTGTTAAATTAAGGTTGTTGAGGGCAGGATTTCCATTCCTCTTTTCACATATTTCAGCTTCATGCATACATACAATCCATTCTTCTGCCTGACATTAAAAACATCGTTGAAGTTGAGCAGACAGCAGGCACTTTTTATATGAAGTACATAGTGAAAAACAAGCTCTTTGTATATAAGGCAAAGGCTAAAGAATTCATAACTGTGCAAATCGGTTTGGTTTACTTTTGTTAATCCTCAAATTGCTTGAAAATGAACATGAATTACCAAATTTTACAACTACATTTTGAAAATGTTACATTGATGGATTGATTCTGTATCTTCAAACTGATTTGCTAAAAAAAGAAAAAAACAAACACAAAACCCAGAAGGTAAAATGAGTCCAATTTATAATTCTCTTGTGTTTCAGAAAACATAGGTAAATGAAAGAAACATTTTTGTTTATTTTGAAGTTGATGTATACACATGGCCTTTCTGTAATAAGTTCAAGTATTTTTAAAAGTAATTTTTCTTAGCCTGTGAATATTTGGACCCCTCCTTTTCTCCGTAATTTTTTTTTGCTCTTAAAATTCTTTTGTTTTTTTTAATCTCAGTTGTTTCTGGGAGGAAAAGTCCAAAAACTGCCTCCCTGATTTTTGCAGATGCATATGAGAGGTCCTGCCACCAGGATTTCCCCTGGGCCTAATATGACTGATCTAATTCATCAGAGTTCTGAGTTAAAGGAAATCTTATGTGTGACAAAAGACCCTCATCTTACATGAAGTCTTCCCCAATGAGGCAGAAGTGATTAAAATCCCACCCACTAAAGTAAAACAGCATGTGTCTTCTATTCTTGCCATCCAGTTGCATATGATATAAAATTGCTGTCTGTTGTACTCCCTTTCTATTTGCTACTCAAGCTTATAAAATCGGCAAGACAGGAATTTTGATTCATTTGTGGGTTTCTCCCCCCCCATTTCAAACTTTTCTTCCTATAGGACCGGGTCTGTGCTTTAAAAACCTATAGATACTTAACAAGATAAACACCAAGTTATTGAGCATGGCAAATAAAACAGTCATAACAAGAAAGAAAACAGCAAAGAAGCAATTACTAGACACCTTTTATGTGTACTGTGCTAAATCCTGGAAATACAAAGAAAGACAAAAAGAAAAGACAAAACGATCCCAGCTCCAAAGAGTCTGATGGGGGAGACAATATGCAATCAACTGTGTGCAAGTAAGTTCTATGTAGGATAAATTGGAAGTAATCAGTTGTGGGAAGGCACCCACATAAAGGACAGATTAGGGAAGTTTTCTTGTCGAAGGTGAGACTTTAACTAAGACTATTGGGAAGCCAAGAGATGGACGGGACAAAGAAGCACAAATCCTATGATTTGTTGATCCTGGTTTAAGAATAAACCCCATCATCTCCCAGGGCAGCTTTAGAACCAATGGTTTGCAGGTTACAGGACCTGCAAAGTATCACCATGTCTACTTTCTTGAGCAGTTTTCCCATTGTTTAGCTTTTTTCTCTTCCAGCTTTTCTACATCAGAGAAGGCCATCAAGGACAAATGAGCTCCCAGTCACAAGCCTCCAAGGTGGACATGACCTCAGGTCATCCCATTTAGCCTAGACCTGAACCACATTATTAGACATCTTCAAAGCTGGAATCAATCAAGTTCTGAAGAAGACCATTCCACTTCTGGACAGCTCCAAGGATCACAAAGAACCCAAGGACTCTTCTCTTACATGACAGCCCTTCAAATACTTAAAAAAAAGTGATATTCCCATTGCTCCCTCTCCATGGAGGCAGCTTGGTGGTGCAGTGGATGACATGCTGGCTCTATAGCCCATATGACCAGAGTTAAAATTCAACCTCATTTATTAGCTCTGTGACCCTGGACAAGTCACTCAATCTCTGTTTCCTCAACTGTAAAATCGGATCATAATACCTACCTCCTAGGGTTGTGAAAACCAAAAGACATTTGTCAAGTACTTAACACTGCCTGGCAGGCACATAGTAGGTGCATAATGAATACTTCATTCCAAGTTTAAAATTCCTACTTTCCTCAACCACTTATCACACGCACTGTAACGCACATCATCACTATCCTCGTTACTAACCTCCAAACATGCTCTGATTTATCAATGCCCTTTTAAAAATGTGACCCAGAGGGGACGCTTACAGCTGTTGTCTGACCAGAGCAGGGTAAACAGTAGGGCTATCACCTCCCTACTTCTGGATTGCTATGACTCCCTGCATGCAGCCTTCATGGTCATAATGGTACTAAGTTTGTGGCAGGGCTTGTCCACAGTCATGGCATGATGAGACCCTCAGATCATTTTCATTAAATCAGTCATTTATTAAGCACTTAGCATGGCAGTGTCTTGGTATCAAGGATGCAAAGACTTGTAGGGGAAAAGGAACATTCCTCCTCAAGGTGATTGCATTTTATCAGGTAAAGCTATAGACACACACGCGTTCTCACACACATACATATACAACTTATGTCAGTACAAGGTTATTTAGGAAATGAGGGTGCTAGTACTTTGGGCATGTGGGAATCAAGGTTTCGTGGAGAAGAGGGTTTTTTAACTATTAACTGGGAACTCATACTCATCTTTGACTTGAGTGAATGATTTTTCTCAACACAAATTTAATGCTTTGTTACTATTTGGTTGTTCAGGCATTCAGTCCTGTCTGATTCTCTGTGATCCCGTGGACCTTCGCACACCAGGCTTTACATTTATTCTGTTTCATATTATTTGTTTTGACTCAATTTTCAACTTGCCAAGATCTTTTTAGCTTCTGCCTTCAAGTTCCCTTAGTAGAGGACTTCCCCTCAGTAAATTGAGACCATTCATCATAAATTATCTTTCCCCCAATTTTGTACCTCAAATCCACTCCATAGTGTTCCTTCCCTCCCCCGCCCCAAATTCTTTTTTTCAGTCTCCATGAAGAAGGGTCCTTCCTCTTAAGACCACTAGGTGGTAGAGTGGTCGGGGGCTAGGCACACCAGAGTCCAAATCTAGCCTTGGACACTTACTACCTACCTGTGTGACCCTGGGCAAATCACTTTACCTTTTTTTGAATGACTATAAAATGGGAATCATAGTAGGACTTCTCTCACAGAGTTTTTGGGAGGATCAGAGATAATATTTGTCAAGTGTTTAGCAGCCCTAGTGCTTGGCACACAGTAAGTGCATAATAAGTGCTGGTTCCCCAAGGCCTCTACTTATGCCCTTCATCTCTTCCCTTTCCATTTCCACAAAGAACTTATTCTTTTGATCATCCTCTCTGTAATTTTCAGGGTGTTGTTTTAATCCATTGACACCTTTCCTGTTGCTAATGTGTCCTGAGATCTCCCCACTTCCTAATTTAAAACAAAAAAACCCCTTTCACTCAGTTCTACCATTCCTGCACACTACATCCCATGTTCCTTCTCTCTTTCATTGCCAAGCTCTTGGGATAAAGCTCTCAGTTTCCCTTGACTTGATTCTCCCAACTCTTTCGTCTCCCATCATTAATCTGGCATCTGACACCAACTCCTCAACCGAAACTGCTCTGTCTGAAGTTATCATTGATCTTGTAGTTGGTCAATCTAGTGGCCTTCTCAGTCCTCATTATTCATAACCTCTTTATGGCATCTCTCCTTGGTACCTTGTCCTTCCTGGGCTTTGGTGACACTGCTATCTCCTACCAGCCCTCTGACCCTTGTTTTTCTGAGTTATCCATCACTTTTCCCCTCATCTTTGAGTAGGTGCATCCCAGAACCGTAGGCCTTGGGCTCTGGGCTTTAACTTTATCTACCGTCACCTTCATTGGATTCAATTATCTATGCATAGGACTCTCTAATCTGCACATCAACCAATAGCTCTCCCCTGAGAGATGGTTATGAATGAGACCTGCCTGCCAAACACCTCAGACTCAACATAGTACCTTCCCCCTAAAACTTATTCCATTTCCTCATTTCCATATTTCTGTTGAGGATACCACTTCTAGTTAACCATTCCACCTGCCCCCACCACCATGTATGTTTTAAATAACTCCTTGATAACTGAAATATATGATGAACTAGAAATTTGTATAAAGTGCCTATTAAGCCTTCCTCCCTCCCTCTCTCCCAACTCTTTCCTTCCTCCCTCCCTCTTTCCCTCCTCTCCCCATTTCTAGCCCATTTCTCCCATAGTGTAAAGAGCAAAAGTCAGTAAGCATTTATGAAACACTTACTCTGTGCCAAGCACTGTGCTAAACACTGTGAATACAAAAAGAGGTAAAAAGCAGTCCCTACCCTCAAGGAGGTTAGAACCTAATGGAGGAGACAACAGGCATTCAAATATGTACAAATGAGCTATATGTAGGATTAAATAGGAAATGACAGAGTGAAGGGATTAGGAAGTAAATTACTAAAGAAAGTAAATTAAGGATTACATTACTTTGGGAAAATAGGCTAACTTTTTTTTTAGGCCTTTTAATCTTATTGCAGTTATTTAATAATTGCAGAAACTGCTAGCCTAGGAATTTACTTTCTAAAGGAGGAACACAACACACAAAAGGGAACTGGACCGTGTAGGATAGGGTATGCCCTCCCATCAACCCATGATGGTTTATTTAGAGTCCCTGTTCTTAGCTGACTTTGTGTCTTGGACCCCTTTGGCAGTGTGATGAAACTTAGGGACCCCTTTTCACAAAATATTTTTCATTTCATAAGATAAATACATAAGATTACAAAGGAAACCAATTATATTGAAACAAAGTTGCAAAATGTTAAAGTTAAGAATTTCCTGATTTAAAAGGTTTTCACACCAGTGGACCCACCAGCAGGTTAAGGAATTTATTTTATAGGAGTTTGACTTTTTGAGGAGCAGCCCTTAAGAATTATCTAAGGAATCTCTAAAAAAACATTCATGCATTGGTTTGGCTTGTTCGGGCCCAGCCAGTGGCATTCTTCTGGTAGAGTAAGTGTTGACAATTAAGACAACAAACATTTATTACAAGCCTAATATATGCCAGGCACTGTGCTAAGCTTTGAGGATACAAACATAGCCAAAAAATCGTCTTTGCCCCCAAGGGGCTCACAGTCTTATGGGGGAGGTAGAGGAGACAGTGGCTTCTGGGGAGAAAGGAAACCATTTCTGTCCCAGCAGGATGAAGGAATAGTGAGGAAATTCCAGTATTTTCCGATCCTTAGGAGCCTTAGCCTGGAAATAGCGAAGATGCTTCACTGGGGAGAATGGTTTTCTTGGTCTTATACCACATATTTTGACCCTTCAAAGGGTCAAATTTAATTCCTGGGGTAAATGAGGAAAGAACAGATGTGGACAACTGCATGCATGCTTCTAAATAGCTGACCAGTTGGAAGTGACCTCAGGAAATTCAACTTCCTGTCCAAATCATGACAGGTGACAAGTGATCATCCAATCTGGGTGGGCTTGCCCACCTTCAGAAACCTGTAAATACTTCCAAACCTTCTCCTTTTGGACAGGTCTAGTAGTTAGGACACTTTCCCTTCAACTGAATCCAAATCTCTCCGGGTATCATTCTTAGCCTCCAGACTGTTCAATGACTTGGGCTATAGATAAAAGATATTTTCACCTACCATAAAGACTTATTATTGGGGAAATATGGAAATAGGAAACAAATAGTATTTGTTAAAACCTATCAGAAAAAAGCTTCAGGTTTATTTTGATCCTTTCCATGAAGCATAGATGAAAATATTCATCTCCTTGGGTGATTGGACATTATTTTAGAGTCAGATATACTCTTTTTCTTGTCGCAGATTAAATTTTATAGAAAGACCGCAATATGTAATAGGAATAATACCTTTTATTTAATAAAATAAGACACTTTAAAAAAAACCAGAGGGCCCCTTGAAAAGAAATAATTTCTTTGCACACTTCAAGCCAGCTTTGTTTAATGCTGGTCACTGAATTGATGACTCTTCCTTTGTATACACTGGGCCATTTTAAACAATTCATTTGCCCAAAACAGATGCAGGGCATCGTATTTTCAGTTTAGAGCCGAGACTTCATCTTGCAAACTCTTAATTAGGATGGATTTGACCAATTGTTCCAAGAATTAGCCTTTAGTGTTGTTGACAATATGTGTTCAGAGCTCGATCTTCCATGACAAAAAGTGGCGTTTTCTGTTACCCAGTGCTTCTTCCATAGTTTCTACTTGCAAAGCTTTCCTCTGCCCCATATTCTTTTAGAGTTGTATATAAAGTGAAATGAATGAATGTAAATTGAACCAGCATCTAGACTTGTTTAAATATAACAACCTGTAGACACTTTCCCCCTTTTTTAAAAAAAATCAAAATGTTGAGAATAGGTTGTTTGTTTTTAGAAACGATAATATTGTATCATTGTAACAAATGATACTTAAAAATCATTTAGTGTGAAATTGCGGATTAATCCCATAGGGACTAGGTATTAAGACTAGTCCAGCCCCTTTGGAGCATACAGATGGTGAATCTGAGATTTACAATAGGAACAATCACTGATTACATGCATGGATGTAACGGACAAAAAGACCTTCACAACTAAAGCATGGAAAATACAGTGGAGGTCCTAGTGCCTGACTTGTTCAGAATGCTCAACTTTTAAAATACCTATGTTTTATTCATCTTACAAAAATGAAATTGTAATAGCCGACAAGCATGTATGGATATATATATATATATATGTATATATATATATATATATATATACACATACATACATATATTTATGTATATATGTGAAACTATTTCCACTGATTAAATTTCAATTCCTATTTATTTTTTTAGATCTATATTTAAAAAACATTGAAGAGTAATGACTGGTGATGGAAATTTGGCAGATGTAAGTAGCAGCCAACTCATTACTAAAACTAATAACTGCTGTTCGTTAATTCATTAACGAAAAAGTCGTCATTCCCTGCATGGGTCAGGGTCGTTCACTTCATAAGAAATTAATCTTTGCTGAAAATGAAGCCTTTGGCTGAGATTTTTAAAGCTGTCACCCCACTTGGACACCAAATTATGTATTTGTGAAGGTGTTGACATTTAAAATAAAAAACTACATTTGTACATATGATTGTAAATCACTTATTAGCCAACACGGAACATCTTTTTCAAGACTCTAAAAAGCCTGTTAAAGCTAATGTTTGTTTTGTGCCATAGATCATTTAAAAAATAAAACCAAATCCTCTCCTTAACTATTTCCTTTTATACTACAATATCCCCAAAGTTATGGGATTCTTATGCAACTTCTATACAAATAATCAAGTCAATTTTTTTTCTACTATCTTTCCTTATTGCTCAGTGGCAGATGTAAAGGTGAGAAACTTTGAGAATTACCTAATTTGGGAAAATAAATTGTTTACAAGAAAAGTTAGTTTCCTGGGAACTTGGAAAAATTGAATGCTGCTCTCCCAGATGCTTAGACATTGTGAGCACAAAATATTTGTATCCAAATGTATTGTAGTTTTTGATTCCCAAATGTGGTTTTTTTCTCATTCTATAGTCAGCCTATAATGAGGGAGATGGAGAGAGAGAGAGAGAGAGAGAGAGAGAGAGAGAGAGAGAGAGAGAGAGAGACAGAAAGACAAAGAGAAAGACAGAGAGACAGAGGCAGAGACAGAGAGAAAGAGACAGAGAGAGACAGAAAGACAAAGAGAAAGAGAGAAAGTCAGAGAGAGAAAGAGAATGTTTCACATGATATTTTTAGTCTTACTCTCCAAAGAGTTGTGTGAGGAATATCCATGACATACATATTACCTTTCTGGATGTCTGAGGGATCTGATGCATTGTACCTTACTTACCTTAAGGATAAGAGACCAGACTTCTTTTTTGAATTCATTAGGGAAACTTTCAGAGTGATTTTAAGAAGCAAAGTGGTGGGAAGAAGGACCTATTGTGAACTTCTCAGAATTGTTTGACACATGCTTGTGACGACTCCCTTTTTATAAACCCTGCCTGCTAAGCTCTGGAGCTTGAATAACGTCTTATTCAGGTTTATTCTTGAGTCAGTATTATTATTAGATCGTCACTGAGGTTGAGAATTGCAGAATATTTCCTGGGAAAATCCTGTATTCCCAACTGTGGAAAATCTGAGATTGCTATTTTTAGAAAAGCATCAGAGACAGAAGCCTGGAGATACCTAGACAAAAGACAGTCGTTGCCTTCAAGCAACTCACATTCTAATGGGGGAGATGATAAACAAACTACTAAGTACAAACTCCATTCAGGAGAAATAATTGGAAATAATCTACAGAAAGAAGGCACTAGAATTAGCAGGGATTGGAAAAGTCTTCCTGTGGAAGGTGGGATGTTAGCTGGAACTTGAGGGAAGCCAGGAGTCTGAGACGAGAGGGAGAGCATTCCAGGCATGGGGGCAGCCAGAAAGATGCCCAGATTTGGCAACTGGACGGTCTTATTAAAGGAGCAGGAGACCAATATTGATAGATAAAAGAGTATCCAGGAACTCTAATAGATGAATGTCCACAGGATGGGTGTTCAGAGAGGACCGACACCTCTGGAGTGAGGGCTTCTTACCTACCTTTGGTGACCCCCTTCACCCGACTCTCCCCTGGGGGTTCAAGAAGCTGGAGCCAGTCGTCCTGATTTTTGTCTGTCCACAGGACTTCGATGCCTCTGGAAGAGAGAAGTGGTGCTGCTGATTTTGTGCAATTGCCTCACTTAAATCCAATTCACGGCGAATCAAGATGTTACTCTGTGGTGTCATTGACCCTCTTTGACAGGAAGGATGAACGACACATATGGCTGTCTATATTTTTTACTAGTATGTGTGTGTGTATCTGTCTTATTTGTGTTCCTATTCTACTCTCCCAGTGGGTCTGAGCTCTTATTTTAGGATTGTTCCCTTTAACAGTGTAAGTCACAATCTTTTTTATGCCAGCTCATAATGTTCCCATCTTGTTCATGTTCTCCCATGAATTTGCCTGCGGAATTCTGTTGACCTTGTAAGCCTTCCAAAGGGGCATCAATTAATTACTCCTTGGTCTTATTAAGTGACCAGTCTTTTTTTTTTCACTCTCTGGTGACATCATTTACTACTTTTCCTTCGTATCTCTTCATTTTAATGTCTTGAAAGTATTTTTCTTTCTTTTTCTCCCAAATTGTGTGGTTTTTCACTAATCTTATTTATGTAACAATTTACTTGGCACCTCAGAGTTTTCTTTAACATATTCCTTTCTTTTGCCTTCCTATATCAAATCAGTCATCAAATATAAAACAGGGCCCTGACCTCAAGACACTTACGTTTTCTTGGGGGAATCTACCAGAGTAGATTTTAAAATATATGCAAAGTAAATATAAGGTAATTGGAGAAGGAGCTGGGAGACTAGGAGAAGGCATTTAGAGCCATGAGGATCTTGAAAGATCTCCTGGAAGGCATAACTTCTGAGAGGCAGAGATGAGTAGGGGGAACACATTCCTTGCATGGAAGACAGCCTGAATGAAGACAGCAAGAAAGGAGGTGGATTGTCATGTGAAAGGCACCAAAATCAGTTGATTTTTCTTTTTCAACATCTTCCATCTCTATCCCTTTGCATTCCTGCTACCACTAATCAGTCAGTCAACCATTATTTATTACATAGCTGCTATGGGCCTGGCACCATACTAGGCACTGAAGATATAAAGGACAGCTCTTTTCTGTAGGAGCTCATAGTCTATTAGTGGAAACAGCATGCAAACAGCCATGTACATATAAGATATAGATGATCTAAAATGCAATTACATATTCCTATTTGGAAAGAACATATTTATTTGAAGACTTGGATATATAGAGACATTAAATCTGTCCAGTTCAAGTGGCTTAACATCCCCCAACATACCTTCCCACCCTTTTTCCCTACAATAACAGCAGCTACAAAACAATGTGCTATGACTTTAGCCCAGTGATTGGAAGGTAGCAAATGAAAACTCAGGGACCGTCAGGAATCAGAACCCAGGATGATCTTTTATTTCTCTAGCATATCCTGAAAACCAGCACTCCAGTGCAGCATGTCAGGGATCTCTGCTTGCCCCCTTTCACTCCTCCCCACTCCAGTAATCTACCAAACAAATGATTTTACAGAATTTACCTTCTTGCCTCACCAATCCATCCTTCCTTTAGGCACAAGATTAATCTTTTTTAAACACTGCTTTCATGATAGTATTGACTCCTCAAAAGTCTTTAATTTTATATTAATTCTATTAACATTAATTTCATATTTGTATTTAATAGCCTCCTCCTTGAGGATAGACAATAAAGAGGATAATATCCAAGCTCCTAACTTGGCATTTGAGGATTTTCACCATTATCAGCCCACAACCTACCTTGCCAGTCTTCCATTACTCCAGTGTGACTGTACTGCAGCCAGAGCTAGTCCACTCACTAACCCTTAAATATTTCTAGGGCTTTCCCATCTGTTTTGACTCAGACTGCCTTTTTCTTTCCTTTCCACCTATGCAAATCCTACCCACTCAGCTCCCCGTCTTAAGACATAGTGGGAAGTCCATTCATACTCCAAAGAGATCAAAGAAAGAGGAAAAGGACCCATGTGTACAAAAAAACATTTAGAGCAGCTGTTTTTATGGTGGGCAAGAACTGGAAAGAATGGGGATGCCCTTCAACTGAGGAATGACTGAACAAGCTGAGGTATACGATGAAAGGGATGATTTTGGAGAAGTCTGGGAAGACTTGTGTGAACTGATGCAGAGTAAGTGAGCAGAATTAGAACAGTTTAACATACCGTAATAACAACATTTGAACAATGTTAAGAACCCCAGCCAATGCGATAACCAGCTGTGATTCCAAGGACCAAGAGATAATGACATTTACTATCTATCTCTTGGCAGGGAGGCATTGGTGCTGAATGAGATGTGTACTTTTTGGACATGACCAATGGAGAGATTTGTTTTCCTTGACTATGTGTATTTTATTTTTCTTTTCCTTTACATTAGGGGGCTAGGAAGAGAAAGAGAGAAACATTTTGTTAATTGAAAAAGACAAAATTTAACTAAAAAAAGAAGAAAAAGCCTTGGATTTGAAGTCAGGGAAATCTTCATTCAGATTCTCTATAGCCTTGGGCAAGTTACTTCCTCTTTCTAGACCTCGGTTTCCTTAAGTGAATGGGATAAAATTGAACGGGATGGTTTAGATGATGTCTAAATCAATAAACACTTTCCATTAAGGAACCGCTAGGTCCTTCCCATTTTTTTTTTACATCTGTGAATGTGAGTTCCCACCTAGTCTTGGATCCTTCCTTATTAAGTCTTTCCAGATTATTCTAGTGTCCAGGGAAGACCTCTGGTGTGACAGCTGCTGAGCCCTGTTTGTCCATCTTTGGTGTCTATCTGCTACCCAAAACTTATCTGTAGCTTCAAGAAGCTGCAGCATACTTAACATATATAACAACCAGACCCCGATTTGGTAAAAGTGTCTCAGAGCTTCAAACCATCAGTGAGTTGGGGGCAGGGGGTGTCTACCCCAAGCATGTGAAGACTTGTGAAGAGTGAGCAGATGAGAACAACTTATTCTGATGACCATGAAGGAGACTGAAGTAGACACTGTGGAGCACTTAGAGCTTGGTCAGACATCAAGGACCCCAAGGTCATCCACTGCATCCTGGGCCACTGCCAGTTGTCTTGATTGACTTTTGTCTTTCCACTGGACTTCAATGACTCAGGAAGAGAGAGTGAGGCTGATGACTTCGTGCAACTTTGCCTCATTTAAATCCAACTCACACCCAAGTCAAGTCATCATTCTTGAGGTCATCGGTTCTCTTTGAAAATGAAGGATGAGCCACAACAATGGCCCATAATGAGCTCCTCTTCCTCAGAACTCACATCAATGTAACACCTGGCAGTTTACAAGACACTTTCCTCATGACACCATTATGAGCTAGGAAGAGAAAACATTTTACAGATGTGGAAACTGAGGCTTGAGTTGTTAATTGGTTTTCCCAAGGTCACACCATTAGTAGAGGTAGAAGCTGGGCACAGTTTGTTCATCTCCAGTGGTCTTTCCATCATGGTTTTCTCTGGAGAGCTAAGCTGTAGCGTTCTTGTCTGTGTCATTTATTTGGTTATTAATTGTGCACATAGCATCCATTTTACTGAAAACTACCAGTTTACAAATAACAATAATCCAATTAATCCAAGTGTTTTGTAAACAAGATGTTGGGGTCTTCCAATGCATTTTCCTATTGAATCGTGTTTTGGGATGGTCCATAAATACAATTTAAGTCACAGTGTGATAAAGTAGTAGCATTGACACATGTGGTAGACAACAGTTCTATTGCCATAATTGTTGGGGGTGACAAACACTATCCAGTTTAAATGGCTTAACACCATTAACTCCCCCTTGCCCCCTCCACACACCTTTTCTCCCCTAACAATAACAAAGCAATAGGAGGGGATGACCTTGTGCCATCATGCAGGCTGAGTGGGCCTCTGCTCCTCGGTGTTTATCCCAGGTGAAGATGGAGATGTTGGAGTAGCATGAGCACCCCACATTGGCTTGTAGGTAGCTTTCAGGTGATCACTTAATTAAGCAACAAGACATAAGAGTATGTGATCTGTCCACCAGGTGGTGCTAGACTCAAGCCTTGGCCAGGTGACTTTGCCACTGAGCATCTGGGGCTAATTTATATGTTCCTCAGAGGTGGGGGTATCCCTCTGCCCACCCCAGGGTGCTTGCCTACTTCTCCTTCCCAACTTCTCCAATTCTTATGGGTCCCAGGATGATACAAAAGGAAATTTGTCATTCTGAAATATTAAAATTATGGAAATATTCATTGACTCACCCCTCCCTCATGTCCGGGAAATTTCCTTCAATCTGACCAACATTTATATTAGCAAGACCATCCATACTGTGACCACACATGACTAAGAAAGATGAAAGAGAGGGGCCTGAGTGGGTTGGAGGAGGACTAGGACTGTGCCTAGATGATACTCAGAGAAGGTGACTTTTGTCATCTTTTCATCTTTTACCATTTTTACAATCTCCTACTCAGTTCTGTTCTGGTAAGTTCTCTTTTACACTACAGTCCCTTACTGTAGCCTTGATCCTGCCCTGCTTGCTTGGTAACTGAAGGTGAAGTCTGGATGCTGCCAAATCTTTATTTCTGTCTGTGTATCTCTGTCTTTGTGTCTCTTTGTGTATCTCTCTTTCAATCCAAGATCCTCCAGGGCAGAGGAAGACAAAACTGGGGGATTTGGGTGCCTGCATAGTTTTTTGCCTTCTCTCCGGTCTCATCAACTTATATTGTTTTCCTTTTGGATCAGTGAAGGACGCAAATAATTCAATGAGTTGAACCCCACAAAATTAAATAAATCTTTTATGTGTAGATTGGTTTTGGAAGAGGACCAAAATGACATCACCATGATGATGTTGTAGATAAAGACTGGCTAAAGAGGTAATGTCCATTTAAATGGAGATTCCAAAGATTTATTAGGACTGCTGTAGACTGTAGAAGTTGATGGTTCTCTTTTCCCATGATATAGACAAATAACTAGTACGATTCTTATTAACTGTGATTAAGGTAACTTTTTAGTTGCCCAGAGGGAGGAAAGTGAGCCAGAGAAGATCTAGCTGTAAATTTAGGAATGAATTTTCTGGGTGTAATTAACTTAAGAGTAATGCTAGGCTGCCGAAAAAAATGGAACCCTGAAGGGTAAGAAAGGAGGTGGTGGGCAAAAGATACCGAAGTCAGAAACCAGGCGACAAAATTGCTCCAAGAAAATTGATTACCATACAGAGTGAGGGAAAGGGCAAGGGAGAAATACCTAATAAGCTAGAGTAAGTAAAAGAGAAGGATGAAAAAGAGTTTTTGAAATTCTTAGGCATTGGGCAGAAGGAAAGAACTATGACAAGTGCAAATAAATATTATTACTCAAATCGCCTGACTTCTGATCAGCCTTTTCCACTATTGTGATCCACATTGCCTGAAATTCCATCCATTAGAGATTTATCGGGCTTGCCAAGCATTTGCCTTTAAAAATTTAGCCCTCACTAAAAATTTTGGTAGCCCCTTAACAGGAATTAGTTCAGTCTATTGCTTTCTTACCAACATGCAACTTAGAATAACTAGACTGGGAGGGAGAGTAGAAGAACTGGTTATAGAAGGGAATGGGATGAAGAAGAGACAGGGAACATTGGAACTTTGAATAGTTCCAAGAGGAGGCTATTCTAGGTATGTGGCATTGTAGTGGGTTTAGGGAAGTACAAGGACATTGAGGATGTAGCGACTGGTAAAGGGTGGGCACAGAAGGCTAAGTAGAGGATGCCTAAGGGAGACCCTTTATTTCAAATTAGCCTATAGCTGTTCCAGCATCCATGAAATGGAAGGGAAATCTCCCTTTCCTCCTTTTCCCCTTTGCATCCCATAACCCTGCTGCTTCCAGGGCTCCAAACTCAGAGCACTACCAAGGCTATAGTGTGGATTTATTGACATTTGTGGGGCTAGCTTGGGAGTCTCTCCACCATTTAGAACTTTTTTTTTTGGCGGGAAATTGCTTTCTGAGATGCCAGGTTACTCTCATGCTTTTTGCACACAATCTATTGTTAAATCAGGAGCTGTCTGCAGTGCACAGCTTTCTGGTTCCTGTTTTCCCATGGATAACTCAGAGATTTTTCTAGTTTTCCAAGTTCATTATGGAGGATTGTTGATGTGAAATAGATCCAGTCCTTTGAGGTCTATTGACAAGTTGTTATTTTCTCTCAGGAGAAGCTAGCTGTATACAAGATAATGAACTGACCTGTCGGTGGTCATCTGACATGTTATTCATATTGATTATCCCATCAGGTTTTACAATAAATATGCCAAGGGGCATTTCTGTCCTTTATGCTCCAGGTTGCTTTCCTGTCCCAGTATTTGCCACGATAGTCATATGAAACTATAATAATTGTGACTACATTACAATTGTGACAACAACATAGCCAGCATTAGCATTGGAGTTTTAAGGTTTGCAAAGAGTTTTACAAATATTATCTTTTTTTTCTCATTATGATCTTGATTTTACAGTGAGGAAACTGAAGTAAAGTTCTTGCCTCCCGCCCCACAGCTAGTGAGTATCTGACTTGAGGCACAAGCATATAATTTCCACGTCAAAGAATGAAAGATCCTGGTTCTTTGGGACTTTGTACAAAATTCCTTTGGAGAAATATGTGGCCACTGCTCAAGGAAAGATATAAATAGGCTAAGGAAATATGAGTTATCAAAATCCCAACAATGAAAGAAGCCTACGAGGATAGAATCTGAACATTGACAATGAGGTTGATGCACACATTGCCAGAGCTAGCTGTGTTTGGGAGGCTCCGAAGAAAGGTTTGAGAGTGAAGAGGTCTTAGAATGACTACCAAACTGAAGGTCTACAGAGTTGTTGTGCTGACTTCATTGTTATATGCTTGTGAAACATGGACAGTCTACCAGCGCCATGCCAGGAAACTGAATCACTTCCATTTGAACTGTCTTAGGAAGATTCTGAGGATTACCTGGAAGGATAAGCTACCAGACACTGAAGTCCTTGCTCGAACTGAACTGCCAAGTATTCAAACTATGCTTCAGAGAGCACAACTCGGATGGGCTGGCCAAGTTGTTCAAATGCAAAATGTCACACTTGCCAAAAAGACTATTTTATGAAGAACTTGAATGAGGCAGGCGATCACATGATGGTCAGAAGAAGCAATACAAGGATGCTCTCAAGGTCTCTCTCAAGAACTTTGAGTTTGATTGTGTATCATGGGAGACACTGGCACAGGATCGCTCAGCATGGCGTGCCCACATCAGAAAGGGTGCTGTGCTCTTTGAACAAAGCAGAACTGAGACAGCACAAAGTAAATGCAAGATGTGCAGATTTGGGATATCCACCCCAAATATTCACATGGACTATCTGTGTCCAACCTGTGGTAGAGCATTCCAAGCTCATATTGATCTGATCAGCCACAGTTGGACACGCTGAAATTTTACTTTACAATGGTGACGTCATTTTGGTCCTTTTCAAAGACGAAGGACAACAACCAGGGAGTATCTGAGTCTGAATTTGAACCTATCTTCCTGACATTGTGTCCAGTACTCTTTCTGTTGTACCAGCTAGGTACCTCAGTAGACAGTTTTTTCAAATAAGGTATTAATATGCCAAGTGAGCATCATGATTCATATTAAAGGGAAAGCTGTATTAATAAAATAAATATTCCTTTTCTTTTCATTAGGATTTTTATTTTAAGAACTTTTAAAATATAATCATATATGTCTTGCAGTTTTAATCAACCTTCTTCAGATCTGAGGAAAGGCCAGCTGTCACTTGAAACCTTTTTGAACTGAACTGCATCATTGATAACTCTTCTTCATGATTAATTTCTTGTCTTACTTGAGTTCCGACCTTTACTTTATGTAAATGTCTTTTATTTGTTGTTGTATAAGAAGTCCTTGTGCAGTCCAAGGAGATGGCCCCTTTGGCCCCGTCAGTCTGCATTGTCCCCTTCCTGAAGAAGTTAATCAAATTTGTTAGGCATGACCTCTCTCCATTGTGAGTTGGTGCTCTCTGTCTTTGACCAGCTTGTACCTGCCCAAATGTTCTCTTCTTTCCTACTATAAATTGTTCCCGTTGTTAAAGGCAGACATGAGTTTGGACTTTTCTGGATTCCTTTTTGGTCCATTTCCCCACTCTTAAAGTTAGTTTGGTTTGCGTCCTTCTGTCTATAGAGAAGAAGGTTGTGTTGTTCAGTCGTGTCGGACTCTTGGTGGCCGCGTTTTGGGTTTTCTTGGCAACGATATTGGAGTAGATTGCTGTTTCTTTCTCCAGCTCATTTTATACATGAGGAAACTGAGGCAAACATGGTGAAGGATTTGCCCAGGGTCACCCAGCTACTACGTGTCTTAAGGTCACATTTGAACTCAGGTCTTTCTCCTCCATTGCACCACTTAGCTGCCCATGTTGTCATAACAGTACACAAATCACCAGATTTACTCTAATTATAAAAATAAAATAATTTTGTTGTCTTAACAGCTACTTAAATTTTTAATTTAAAATTTTTGTACATATTTATATCTTGTCCTCATACTTTTGGAATAGTGGTTCAACTATATACCCAATAAAAAATACACAAACTTTTACGTATTGGTAAAAAGCCTTTTATACTTTTCATAATAAAACAATATTTTATCCTATAATAATATTGTGATAAATATGCTTATTTATCAGAGCAAAACTCAAAATATATTTTCATGGCTACTTATAATTCCTTTTCAAACATTAATATACATATATACATGACAAAATATAAATGCACACACACATATATTCCTTTTTAACAGCTACACAGGTATCTACACACCTCATTTCGCATATGTAAGATGTTACTAACATCAAAAAAAAATCACTTTATTTAATATACCAGAGAACTCTTTATCCAATCCAATAAGTTTTTTTTTCAGTTTTAAACACTCATTTTAACATACATAATCAGCCAATATATCAAAAATAATTTATTAAATGGTCATTATGTACCTAATGTTGTGCATGGTCTTAGAGGCATGAAGACAGAAAAAGAAACTGTTCCAGCCTTATAGGACTTGTCTCATAGGTCTATAAGTCAATCTTGTAAAGATAAAATAAGATCAAATATGTCATATTTGTTCAGGGTAAATGGGTTCCTTATCCATTCACATTTCAAAATATTTAGGTCTGTAAAGTGAGAATTGCTTCTGTAGATGAGTCAGGTGTTTCATTTTGCAAGGTAAGTATTTTTTTAGATTGGGAAACGTGAAAACTATTTAATCAATATATCTATAGCATTAACTTTTTCATAAGCGTGGTTACATTATTTTTTGAGTTTAGAGTGTTAATTTGAGGATCTTGCATTGCTTTATAGAATATTCAAGTTTTTAAAAAATGCTCACCAAATATGCAAATTTCAGGAGGAAACTTTTCTTTCAAAACATTTTTGTGTCATATATAATAGATTCAGTTCATCTTTATTATCACTAAGAAAAATGTGGCTTTTTTTCTTTTAGCTCAAACACCCTCCACAATACTTTGGCTCAAGCATTTTTTTCCCCAGTAATATCAAAGTGCCCTATGCCTTGTCCCCATATCATCACACAGCTTTGCAAAACCTTCTTCTTTTAATGAATGGTTTTTATTTTAATTTAAACTTTTTTATTTGTTTTAATCAGCCAAGAGCTGCCTTCTCACTCTTCCACCCTACTTTCCCAAATGAGAACATAGGAAAAATAAAACCTATTACAAATATGTATAGTTATTTAAAATAAACTTCCACATTGGCCACGTCCAAAAAAATAAATCTCATTCTGCTGTCTGGGTCCTTCACTTCTCTATCAGATAGCATGTTTCCTCATTAATCCCCTAAAATCTTAGTTGGTCATTGCCTGGTAAGACTTCTATGTAATAGTATTCCATCGCATTTATAGACATCAGTTCTTCAGTTTATGGGCACTCTGTCCAATTCCTGTACTTTTCTACTTCCAAAAGAGTTATAAATGTCTTTATATATCCTGAAAGTTTATTTTGCTTAAAACTAATCTTTCCCTTAATTTATACTCCATCTAATGTCCCCTTTTGTCCCATTTCCTTGTGGAATAAAATGTATTTTTGCATCTAACTCTGTGTATATGTACTGCTTTGTCTTTCATTTCCTCTTTTGGCTAGTTCATATAAGTGTGAGGTGGGGCCGCTAGGTGGTGCAGTGGATAGAGCACTAGTGTGGGAGTCAGGAGGACTTGAGTTCAAATCTCACCTCAGACACTTGACATTGACTAGCTGTGTGACCTTGGGCAAGAAATCTCACCTCAGACACTTGACACTCACTAGCTGTGTGACCTTGGGCAAGTCACTTAACCCCAATTGCCTCATCCTGGCTTATCTCCAGTCATCTGATGAATATCTGGTCTCTGGATTCAGATGGCTCTGGAAGAGAAGTGAGGCTGGTGACCTGCACAGCCCTCCTTCACTCAAAACAAAGTCGAGTGCAAATCATGTCATCACTTCTCTGTTGGCATGGTCTTCTTTGGCAATGAAGGACAAACACACACACATAAGAGTGAGGTCCCTTCCAATCCCCTCTTCCTTGTTTGTAGATGTCTATGTGTATACATGTATACACCTTTTTTTCAATTTCTATAACATTTTAATTTAAAGGTTTATAAGGCTCTTTCCCTTGTGTGAGGTAGATAGCCCAAGTTTTGTACATGTACTCTAAGTACATGAGATAATTTCCCCTAACCTTCTTTTCCCTTCCCATCTCCCTCACCAGTATATTCAAATGCCCTCTCTTCCCCTTCTTTTTCTTAAGATCCTGAAGACATAACATGACCATGCCCAGGCCTTGTCTAATTGGATTCCCTCTATAAATCATGATTAGGAACAGTTCAGAGGGGAAGCATGTACCATCTCCCCACACCTGATTATAAGCAGTTTATCTTTCTTTGTCCTTTATTCCCGTTCATTCGTATTTCATTTTTATGTTTCTCTCTGTTTGTATGTTTGTATTTTCATCAGAAAATTTCTGTTTCATTAAAAGCCTTATTTTCCTCTGTACCATTATTCTTAGTTTCACTAAGTAAATTATTCTTGACTGTAAGACTATATCCTTTGTCTGATATCATATTCTAATATTATATATTATATGATATTATATCACATTATATCATATTCCAAGCTCTCTGTTTCTTTTTGGTGGTGGCTGATAAATCATGTGTAATCATGCCTCTTGCTTCTCAATACTTGAATTCTTTTCTTCTGACTTCTTCCAGTATTTTTTCCTTTGACCTGGAAGCTTTGAATTTGGGCTATGTGGTTCCTGGGATTTTCATTTTGGTATATCTTTCAGGAAATGACTCATGGAAACTTTCTATTTCCACTTTTTTTTTTCAATTTCTATAACATTTTAATTTAAAGGTTTGTAAGGCTCTTTCCCTTGTGTGAGGTAGATAGCCTAAATTTTATTATCTCATATATATATTATATAACATATAATGTAATTATAAATATATATCTCATATATGTATATATATATAATGTCTTATATATAAGGAAACTGAAGGTCAGAGAAGTGATTTGCTAGGAGTATATGGATATTGAATATCAGAGCCTAAATTTGTACCTCAGCTCTCTAACGGCATCTATTTCCACTTTGACCTCTAACTTTCTAAGAGATCTGGGCAACTCTCCTTAAAGCTTTTTAAAAAATTTATTATCTAGTCTCTATTTTTGGTCAGAGCATTCAGGTAGCCCAATGATTCTTAAATTTTTCCTCCTCAGTCCTTGTTTTTGCTATGAGATTCCTTACATTTTCTTCAGTTTTTGAGCCTTTAGGCTTTGTCTTAACATTTCTTCTATTTGGTCCATTCTAATTTTCAAGGAGTTTATTGCTTGGGCAAGGTTTTGTACCTCTTTGGCCAAGTTGGTAATTCCCTTTCTAATTCTTTTTTTCCCATAGCTTTCATTTCTTTTCCAGTTTTTTCCTCAAGTGTTCTGATGTCATTTATAAAAAGCATTTTTCACTCTTTAATTCTTCCTTCATCTCTTGCAGGACTTCTAGTTGAGTTTGAGCTCAAGCTGTGTTCTTTTGGAGGAAATGCTTGTAGACATGCTGAGGTTATTCTCTCCTTCTGTATTTCAATCTTGAGCATCCCTTCACCATAATAGCACATTTTGGTGGGGTTCTTTTTTATTTGCCCAGTCTTCCAGTCTACTTCCTGATTTCAGAGTTGATGTTCAGGGCTGGTCTTGACCAGACTTCTGGAGGGCAGGACTGATCCTGTTGTAGCTTCACTGGAATACTGAGTTTTGTGTTATTCCAGGATCTCAGGCAGGCTGGGAACTTTCACACTTTCAGTGCTCCCTAAGTAGTCTGACCTAGAACAAAGTCTGACCTCTTCAAGTTCCTGACCTGGTTTCAGTCTATGTAAGAGACATATTCCTCAACACACTTGGTGGTCTCCAAAGCATGCAATATGTCCATATTCAGGAAGGGTCACATTTTTAACTAGGTCCCATAGGCCAGTGTTTTGACTTGATATCAGTTAGCTCTGGCAGTACAGGTTCCAATAAAATTCTCTTACATTATATCTTTTTCATTTTGAAAATCTTTCAAGCATATTGAAAACTTCACTTGTGGCATGCAACAGCATATTGTACACGTAATCAAATGAGCATCTTTAACAAAGTCTGTTGCTTCATCCATATGTAATGCAAAATGGGAAGATTTTAGTTTCTCAATTAATCAATTAAAAAAAAGATCTTTAAACTTGGATAATTCTCCTTTTCACTGTGTTCTCTATAAGTGAACATTCAAAGTTGCTCTCCCTGTGGTTTGCCTACCACTATGTTGATAGCTTATATTCATAGCCCAGTAGCATTAGGCAAGCATTATAAAATCTTATGTGCTAGGCATTGTGCTGAGCATTGGAGATACAATATAAGCAAAAAGAAAGTCTTTGCCTTCAAATTATAGTGGGGGACGTTATAGTGGGGGACAAAATAACCAAAAAAAAACAGAAAATCTGGAGTCAGCAAGGGAAGAAAAGGTGAGGTGGTAAAATCCAGAAACTCAGAAATACAGCCAGGAGGTGAAAGAAGGGAAGTCCAAACTGGGCCCATCCCAAAATGGAGGCCCCAGAAGGGCCTCATCATTAATGCGGCAGAGGAATGTATCAGGGTGAGAAAGTCTTCAGTGTTGAGAAAAATCACACAGTGAGAAGGCAGATGAGGGGAATGAAGAATGGCCAGCCGGGCCACCTACATTAAGCTTATTAAATGAGGATTTATATGCTTAGGAAATCTGTGATGCAAACAATCTTTTGGATGTCACAGACATGGGTTTTTAAGCTTGTTTTCTCATTTTAAAAAAAATCTAATTTTTTTGGAAAAATAATCATGTCTTGCCATTGGCTTTTGCTTATACACTTTTAAGATATCATTTCAATTGATCAGATTTGTACATTTGAAGCAGGGGTCACCAAATTATGGTCCACAAACCAAATTTGGCCATTTCCTGTGGCCCATGAGTTCCATGCTTACTCAGATGGTTAGATTTGACTTGCTGGATGTAGTTGGCCCACCCTTGATCTAAAGCATTTATATAAAACAAATGTGATGGTCTTTTCTCTCCATCAAGATCTGACTGCTGCCATTTTCGTTAGTTGAAATTCACATTCCCCCATCCCTAGAATTCTCCTTCCTTCTCTCCTCCCCTTTTCTACCCTGGCTTCTAGTCTCACCCAAAATACCCCTTTCTACAGGACCCCTTTCCTGATTCCCCTTAATTCTAGCACCTTCCCTATGTTGATTATTTCCACTTTCTTCTGTCTGTAGCATGTTTGTCCACAGTTGTCTTCCCCATTAGACTGTAAACTACTTGAGGATAGGGACGATTTTTGCCTTTCTCTGTATCCCTAGTGCTTAGTATAGTGGCTGACACACAGTAGGTGCTTCTTACATGCTTGTTGACTCATCAGCTGTTGGTGAATTCAAATGATAGGTCTGATTGATCTCATTTTCTGAATTTTATTTTATTTTTGCATATCTGTCACTTAAACCATCTCTTTTGCCTTTGCTTACACCAGTTCTATCTGTTCTGTGGATTTCTCTTTCTAGTAAGTTATATATTTATCCATCATGAATGAAGGGAGAAGATTTCTCTTTTTAAAAAATAGTAACAATAAAGCATTTTAGACATTTCAATGTAATTGTCAAAAGTTTTAACTATTATCTGTAACTGTTCTTGAGTTATTTCAATTTTTAAAAATTGGCAGTTTGGGGGAAACTAGCTCATTTTATCATACTTGCCAAAATGAATGATGTTGAGCAATATGACATGTTATGATAATTTTAACTTCCATGCAATGAGAATTTCATTCCAAGTTGACGCACTTCATGTTCAAGTTCAGCAAGCATCCCTGTGCCATGACTCATCTGTGTTACGAGTTAATGGTGAAAGAGGCAGATTGACAGATTCCACCCACATGGAGATTTGACAAGTGGTGACTAAAATTTGACCTGATTTGCACATGCCATGTTAAATAATCTGTGCCTTGCATTTTCTCTCAGTTGGGGCTGGTTTGCCAACTCAGTCTTGCTTTCATATGAACTTTGATTTTCTTAAAAAATGTGGATGTTTTTAGGCACAAGTTATATTTTTAAATAGCTAATTGTTTTAACCAGTTCCATAATGCCTCCCCTGGGAGGGTGTTTCCCCCCCAAATCTGGAAAACTTTACCTTCTACCATGCTGCTCAAGATCATCTCAGACTGGAAGCATGATCTTAGAAAACTCATTTCACTTCTTGGGACATTAAAATGAAGAGGTCAGAGGTCAGACTAGGTAAAGAGCCATGATCACCAAACTCCCTAAGCTCCATGGTCTATAAATATCTGGTTTGTTTGCTTTTTTGGTAGCTATATTTAAGTTAGAATATTTTGAGTCTGTCACTGGCCAATGAGGAAGGAAACTAATTTGCTCATTAATATAATAGTAACTTAGAATTGGAACATAAGAAAAAAATTAATTGGGGTACTATAACTAGAAAATATCTGAGTAGAAAAATCCTAAAATTCACTAATTTCCAATAGACACATGATGAAGTCAGTTATGTTTCTCTTATGTCTGGTCATTGTGAAAAGGTTTTCATCTCTATAGAAAACATATTTGACTGAGTGCAACAGAATCTAACATATGATGAATTAACATAATATGCAATAGAAAAAAAATCTTGTGGGGATTATATATGTTCTTTGGGAGATGAGGTGCTTCCTACTTCCTTATTTAATAACCGGATTCTTAAAGGCTTTTTAAGCTTGACTGACCCGTGTTTTGTTGCCATGGCCTATCCCAATGACCCCTACCAAGACCCCTGTCCCAATGCGTCCATCAGGGAAAAATGAATCTATTTTAGGCGCTATCAGTCCCCATTATCTCTAATTGGGTCTGGCGGTTGGAGACAGGCCTCATTATTTTTAATTGGTCCCTATAGTTCTAGAGTTAAACTATACATAATTTAGTGCCGGTAACTCATATACATTTGTGTAGGAAGTTCAAAGTAAAAATGCAATGGGAGATTTTTAAAATATTGGTGTTTTCTGTACTGATTTCACCCAGCAATTCCAAGATTATTACACTTTGGAAACAAGATGAGTGGGGATTCATAGCATCTGGACAGCACACTTTGAACAGCTGATCGGTTTTTAAGGCATGAATGAATGAACGCTGCATCCACACACATCGTTTGACTGGCTTCCCACTAACATCATTTGAAGGTGGTTTAACCCATAAAATGTGGGTGTGGCTGGATTGACATCATAGAGAGTTATTTATTCTGGCTTACTCTAACACTTTTCTACAAATTAATTCTTTATGTTTTTTTTACTTCCCTTTTCTTTGTTGTATTTTTTGCAATATCAGTCACTGGAACTGGGAAATATACATCAGAAGAAGCTATCAAAAGGTTTCCATTGAATTTGATCATTGAATGTTACAGTTACTGGTTTTCCCCATTTCTAAAGAAAAAAGCATCTAAAAAAAGTTCATAAAACCATGAAGCTTTCTCTCCTGGGCTCTCACCCCTGCCTCTTGCTAACAGAAACAGTTATGTTTCTTGCAGATGCTGTCACTTCAAAGAGTATTTGAGGACTCATTTTCACTTAAGATTGAGGTTCAGCAACTGAGCACTGGGAAGGACCCTCAGTAGGCCAATGTGGGAGTCTTCTTGCAAAACATTCCTATGAAAAGTCCTGGCCCTCCCAGAGTCAAAAGCTTTTTGTGAGGAAAGAAGACCACTCCGGGAATAGAGACTTCAGAAACACCTTTTACTTGCCTTTGTCTCCCAGGAATATTTCCTAGACCTTTCAGAAACAGAGAAAAACCCTTCCACGTCCCCCCTAGAACACCAAGGAGCCCCGATAGGGACCGTTGCAATTCCGTCACTGCTGTAAACTGGATTTCTGTTAGTTATAACTTCACGTCAAATGGGAGGGGGGGAATTGTTTTGATTTGGTTTTGTGCTCTTTTTTTTTTTAAGACTCAAAGTAATGGCATAACCACACCTTCTTGTGAGCCTTTCTGTGTCTAATGGCTCCCTCCTTCAAAAATTCTTTTTGCTTGTGGTAAGAGATGTCATGTTGGGCTCATCGCTGACTTTGACTGGTCTTTCACCAGTTAAAATGCCAGGACTTGTCACAGCCTTTACCAAATTTATACCTGATGAACTAAGTGAGGGAAAAAGCAGCAGATTTGCTGTCAGTGAGAAATAAATAGATTAGGGGAATGCATTTCATGGAACCTTGTTTGTGTCTTGGATATTCAGTAGTGTTGATGGAGTGTTTGGGTAGATGGAGAGGATCTACCTTCTAAAGAAAGCCTAGGGGATCAGTTTGCTTCAGGACTTGGGAAAGTGCTAACTAATTATTGATTATGCACTTTCAGGAGTGAGAGGGGAAGGGGTCCCATTACTCTACTCCCCAACCTGCCTCCTCCATGCAGGTTCATGGTCTAATGAACCAGAGAAAGCCCGACCTGCTCGTTCCCTTCCCTTGATGCCTTGGTTGACTAGGGATTGCAAAGATAAGCTATTATTCAATTAAGCTGACAAATACTCTGATCCCAGCCACTGCTGGCAGCAACCTCAGGGGCAGGGTTCCACAGGAGCTCCAGGGCAGCATTTGTCCAGCAGGGGAGCCCTTTTCACTTTAGTAAGCCAGTCAACCCAATAAGCATTGATTAAGCACTTACTATGTGCCAGTCACTTTACTAAACTCTGGGGATATAAAGAAAAGCAAAAACAGATCATGCTCGTAAGGAGCTATCATTCTGATGGAGGAGACCACATGCAAATAATTAGTTACACACATATGTTTGTAAATTAATAATAATATTTTTTATTTTAATTTTCTAAATTTATGGAATAAAACAAGTATTTCCATAACATAGTATAATAAAAAAGATGATTACACATGAAACTGCGAATTTGCTATGTATAATTTATTATTCCTTTTAAAGATATAATAAAGTTTTCATGTAGATTTCCTTTTTTTCTTCCCTCCTGCAAACTAGAGTTATCTACCATTAGACACAATTAGGTAGATAGATATAGATATAGATAGATAGATGTATGTATATATGTATATATATATATACATATATACACACATATACACATGCAACATTATATATATGCAAATTTATTATATATGCATATGTTTGCCAAGCTATTCAATACATCTATTTATCAATTCTCTGGATGCAGATTTATATATAATACATAAATTATATTGTGTTAAAATATCTTTATCTATGTATTATTTACACAGTGCTTTTACAAATATTCTCTCATTTGAGCCTCACAAGAGCTATGTGAGGTAAGTTCTATTATTTTTTCCTTTTTACATGTGAGGAAACTGAGGCAATAGGTTAAGTCATCTGCCATCTGCCTAGGGTCACACAGCTAGTAACTAATTGAGTCAAAATTTGAACTCAGGTCTTCCCTACTCCAAGTCCTCTGTGCTTCCTCTTTCTGTATACATAGACATATGCATATATCTGTGTATGTATCGGTGCATATGTGCATACATTATATATAGAGAGAAGAGACAGTGGAGAGAGAGAAAGAAAGAGAAAAAAGAGAGAAGAGGCAGGCATAGAGAGAGAGAAAGAGGAAAGAGAGACAAGAGAAGATGGAAGGCAATCTGAGAAGGGATGGCACTAGCAGCCTGGACTAGGGAGGACTGGAATCCCACTTTTTCCATGTGGGATTTTACCTGAGCCTTGAAGGAAACCTGAGAAATGAGGACTGGAATCCCACTTCTTCCACGTGGGATTTGACCTGAGCCTTGAAGGAAGCCTGAGAAACTAAAAAGTAGAGAGAACAGTGAATCTTCCAGCAGGGGCAGGGACTGCAAGAACAAATTCAGCTGGGAATTGTTCCCCTCCCATATCTAGGTGGTGATATGAGGTATCCTCCCTTGTGGGAGAGTCCACTTACCTTTCATAGGGAGAGAATGGGTATACAATGTTGCTGATATCTTCGCAAATATTTCCTCTGGTGCATCAGGTGGGTAGATGGGTGGAATTACATAATGAAAAGTATTTAAAAGAAAAAAGACACTTTCCCCTCTCCTTTTGGAGATGTATGTTCAATCTTATTTTGGTTTACTATTTTTTAGAATAATTATTTTGCCTTCTAAAATTTAAGAAAATATTTTTGTAGATACAAACCACAAAGATGAATTGATGAACCAAAGATGAATTTCTCTTTGTACAACTACATCTTCTAGCTACAGTTTCTTTCCTGTTAGCACAGTGACAATAAATCCTCCATCAAATGGGTAAATTCCAGTTACCTAGAGAAAACCTAGCGTTCTGCTGATGACCTGTGGTCCTGCTGCTTACCTGATCACTTGTTTTACCTCATGCTCATTCCCTTCCATATTTGTATCAATATACTTTCTCCCACCAATTGCCTTTACCCTTTCTCTCCTCCCTTTGCATCCCTCCCTTCACCTGCTCTCTGTTAGGTTCCATACCTAAATAAATAAATAAATAAAACAAGAGGAACATGTTCTTTTAAGATAGAGTCCCTTTCATCGCTAATTCTCAAATTGAAGACTTGTGTGAGATAGTCAAAAGCCCTAGACTTGAGATCAAATGAGACCTTAATTCCTTACACACATCTGGGTGATCTTGAGTCAGTCACTTCCCTTTCTAAGCCTCCATTTTCTTATCTGTAAAGCAGACACAATGGTGGGTACACTCCCTACCCCAGGCTGCTCAGTGAGCTGCCCATCTGTCCTCACAGAAGCATAGCCTTCATTTCACAGTGAAGCCCAAATATTTTCTCCACCTTCTTCATTACTGATGTAACTGGTGTCTGACCCATATGTTGATGCCACCAACTTGCTTGGCTGAGGAAGCTCTCCCAAGTAGAGAGAATAGGGAGGGATTTGACTTCCAGGAGAGCGGTGGTGACCAGGTTAAATGGAAGTAATTCCAAGGCAGTTCAGAGACTCAGCAGGTAGAGAGTTGGCCCTAGAGTCAAGAAGACTTGAATTCAAATCCAGCCTCAGATACTTCCTAGCTCTGTGACCCTGGGCAAGTCACTTTACCTCTGTTTGCCTCAATTTCCTCATCTGTAAAATGGAGACAATTACCCCATTTTACCTCCCAGGGTTGTCGTGATGATCAGATGAGATACTGTTTGCAGCAGTGCTTTGTAAACCTTAAGGTGCTATTTAAATGCTAGCTTGTATTATTGAAACCATGGAGCACGTGTCACATTCTGTAACATTTCTGTAGGCTCACCATGGATTGCCTGCAGAGATCTTCAGAGGCTTGTTAGTCTCAGCTACTTCCTCTTGGCCTATTTGGTGGGTCCTTTGCTTACATCATCCAATGAGAGTCAGTGTTATGAGAGGAGAGGCCATGAGGCCTTTTCCCCTTTGAAGTGGTATGACCCTGTGAAAGGGACTTTGGTCCTTGATTGATTTCTTCTTCCTTTCAGACAACAGAGACTGGAACTTCTGACCAAGTGAATTTGAAAGGTCAGGGGAGCTCTCCAGCATCTCAGCATCCTAGAATCTAAGTACCAGACTTGAAAAAAAGGAGTGACCTTCCCAACTGTAGCCTGGCAATAGCTGAAACAAAGGCTCATCCAGCAAAGGTGCCACCATTAGACATGAACTTGGTGGGCCGATGCTGTATAGAAACTGAATTAGTCAAGTCTTTATTAAGCTCCTACTATGTGCTAGGCATCATGCTAAAGTGCAAAAAAGAAGGCAATAATATAGGTCACGCTTCAGAGACCAATGCCCTAGAAAGGTATGCCCCTAGGGAGAGGGTGCCCCTGAGCTTCTGGGCGAGATGGTTATATCTTTACTCTTGCTAATAATTCCGAAGTAAATATTCTTTTGTAAGAGTTAATTATGTTAAAGAGTTAAATGGAACTGGGAGTCTAATTGTTGGTCTTTTACAGTAAGACTGGAAGAACACAGGGATGGGGGTGGGGTAGACAATAGTAGAAAAGAAACACCACCCCAGTCCCTAGAACCCTAGGGACAGATAGGTGTTGTTTGCCTGGCCCTTGGGGGAGAGAGAGACAGAGAGAGTGACAGAGTCTGCTTTTTTACATTCTTTTTTCCTTTTGTGTGTGTGTTTTCTGCATGTACTATGTGTCCCAGTCAGTGGTGTCTACGTGGTTATTCCATTTTTTAAAGGCATCTTTGGCAAATCAAAAAGCATTTCCTACACCCCTATAGAAGGGGATGTGTCTACATTTCTTTGATGTGGACTTTTTTTTATTATAATAAGTCTGCTAAAATATGATTCTCACTGACTATTGGAGAAGCATCCTTTTAGACAATAACCACAAAATTAAGGAATTGCTTTTACTACCGCCAGTCTTTGGATATTCTGTAATACTCCCCTGTGTACTTTCATTTTACAAATACCAAAAAAGCAGCTATGTATATTGCATAATCCTGACTCCCCTTCATATATAAATGCACACATACACACAAATATCACAGCATGATTAGATCCTTGCTTCTGATGAATATTAATCATATCTTAAATTTAGAGAGCTGAAAAAATTGTCAATAGAGTGGAATTGTTCCATCAACAAACAAAATGTATTGAATGTCCATGCATACCAAGTGTTATACTAGCTACTCTACAAAGCAAGAGGGTCACAAGGCAGTTGTGTGTGTGTGTGTGTGCACGTGCGAAAAGAAAATGCATAAAATTATAAATTTGGGGAAAAAGTGAAGTGGCTTTTTGACCCAAATAATTAGACCTTGCATTTCTCAGAACAAAGTGTCAGTCCTGGAACCTTTTGAAACCAAGACAATATTTGAATCAGAGATTTAGAGATGAAAGAAACCATCTAGTCCAACTGTTTCATTTTTATGGGTGAGGACTGCTGAACCCAAGATGAAAAGTGATTCACCCAGAGTCACACAAGTAGTAGATGACAGGTAGGGTTTGGACCTTGGGCACAATGCCTGGAACATAGTAGATCCTTAAGAAATACTTTCTGATGGAATGAATTTACTTCTTCACTAGGGTAACAATAGGGACAGCTAGGTGGCGCAGTGGATAGAGCACCAGTGTAGGAGTCAGGAGGACCTGAGTTCAAATCTTACCTCAGACCCTTGACACTCACCAACTGTGTGATCTTGGGCAAGTCACTTAACCCCAACTGCCTCATCCTGGGTCCTCTCTAGTCATCCTGATGAATATCTGGTCACTGGATTCAGATGGCTCTGGAGGAGAAGTGAGGCTGGTGACCTGCACAGCCCTCCCTCAAAACAAAGTCAAGCGCAAGACATGCTGTGGTCTTCTTCGGCAATGAAGGACGAACACTCACGGTAACGATAATAGCTATCATAGAATAATGCCCAGCATTGACATAGCATTCTAAAACTTGCAAAGCGCTTCACAGGTATTATCTCATTTGATCCTCACAACAAACCCTATGAGATAAATGCTGATATTATCCCCATTTTACAGATGAGGAAACTGAGGCCAAGTGGTTACGTGACTTGTCCAGGCTCCCACAGCTAGTAAATCGCTAAGTCAGGATTCGAACTCAAGTCCCATGCTCTGTGCACTGCCCTACCTAGATGGTTGGTAAATAATAAAATTCTTGAGGGCAGGGAATGTTTCGGTTTTTGTCCCCTCACTAACACAATACCTGGTATGTAATGGGCATGTAATAAATACTTACTGATCAGTTGATTTCCCCTGTACTATGCCACATCTCCAAGCTATGAGCAAATAACAGTCTGGACCTTTTGAAATTAGTAACTTGAAAAAGAAGAGTAAACATTTTCACTTTTTAAAAAAATTACTAGAGTACTCTTAGTATATTTATTTAAGGAAAGCTATATTTGTTTTATGAACTATAAAATAGGATTTCTATCATGAATAAAAAATATTGGGTGAACAGTGTTCCCAATGTACAGATTTTATTTGAACCAACTTTTTTTGCCCATTGTGAATGCATCCAATGTAGATCAAGCCTTAGCCCTACTCTCCTTTCTGTTGGATCAGGGGTTGGCAAACATTTTCTGTGAAGGACCAGGTAGTAAATATTTTAGACTTTGCAGACCAAGAGGCAAAATGGAGGATATTATATGGAAGAGAAAACAAATTTCCACAAATTTTTAATAGTCAAAATTCAAAATATAATAATATGGTCTTTTGTAATATAAGTCTACTAATGAGAAGAATTAAATTGTTTTCAAGGAGAGGACATTTTACTGAATGAAGGTTCAAAATTAATGACTGTCATCAAAGTTGATTGCACATGATCATATATTAATGCTGATCTGTAATGAGGTTTTATGTATTTCATCTTTGAAAACGCCTTTTCACACAAATACTGATATCAATTCACAAGCATATGATTTTAATTGAACCAAAAGGCCAATAGTCTTAAATGACCTTGTTTTCTCTGTCGGGTTTCTTCCACTGCTACGTCCAAACACTATTTAATTAACTCAAGATCCTTAAACTACTTTCCTTGCTTGGCTAATGTTTGAGGAGAGGTCTCTGGCTGTCCCTGAGATACTACTCATCTCCTAAGTCAATAATAGAAGACTCTTAAGTATGTTTCAGTTGATGACAAGTTAAAATCTCTTTTCAATCAATCAATTAAATAAACTGGTACTAATCTCCAAAGAGAAAGCTAGAAGGTGAGGTGGCTAGATTACCTGATCTGGAGTTAGAAGACCTAAATTTAAATCCAACCTCTTATCTTCTGTTTACCTTAATTTTTTTTCTTTTTCTGTTTATCTTGATTTGTGCATAAATTGGATTTAAGTGAGGCAGAGTTGCATGAAGTCATCAGCCTCACTCTCTCCTCCAGAGTCATCATAGTCCAGTGGCAAGACAGAGTCAAGACGACTGGCTGTGGCTCAGGATGCAGTGGATGACCTTGGTGACCTCAGTGTCTAATCAAGCTCTGAACGCCCCACATCACCTGCTTCATCCGCCTTCATGGGCATTGGAACAAATTGTTCTCATCCACCCATTCCATCAGATGAAGTCTTCACATGCTTGGGGTAGACACCCCCCAACTCACTCATGGCTTTGAGAACGCTTGGTTACCGTCAACCTGGTTTGGCCCGTCTGCCAAAACGGTTTACTGGGGTGTGACTGCTGTGCATGCTGCAGCTTCTTGGGTGCAGGGTGTGTTCAGGGAGGACCAGTACCAGCACCTTTGGTGTGATGGATGCTGAGCCCTTTTCAGGGCTCTTTCCACCTTTGGTGTCCATATGTTCCACCTAACTCTCAACTTACCTTAATTTATTGGGAAAGGAAATGGCAAACCATTCCAGGATCTTTGCCAAGAAAATGTGATTGAGTATATGGTTCACGTGGACCTTTGACTGAATCCAAACTTCACAGAACAAACCCTTTTATTAAGGGGGACTGAATAGCAAAACTGTACCTGGAATCAGGAAGACCCACGTTCAAGTTCAGCCTCAGACACTTAGTAGCCATCTGACCCTGGGCAGTTCACTTCACCTTTGTCTATCTCCATGTCCCCATCTGCAAAATGGAAATAATGGCCAAGGGATCAAATGAGACAACACCATCCTCATTATTGTCCCACTCATGGTCTTTGTGACTTTCACTACTTCACTAGACTATAACAATGAGGTCAGCACAACGGCTCTGCAGACCTTTAGTCTGGTGGTCAGTCTAATACCTCTTCTCTCCCTAACTTTTCTTTGGAGCCTCCCAAACACTGAGCTAGCTCTGGCAATGCATGCATCAACGTCATTGTCAATGTGTACATCCCTGGAAAGTACACTACGAGGTAAGTTAACTTATCCACAGAATTTAAAACTTCTCCATTTACTATAACTTATGGTTCCACATATGGATGGTGTGGTGGTGGCTGATGGAGCACCTGTGTTTTCTTGGTGTTAATTATTAGGCCAAAATTAGCACAGGCAGCAAAGAATTGATCCATACTTGGTTGCATCTCAGCTGCAGAGGCTGCATTGAGTGCACAGTCATCTGCAAACAGAAAATCATGCACCAACACTCCCTCCACTTTGGCCTTGGCTTGTAGCCTTTTCAAATTGAAGAACTTACCATCAGTATGGTAATTGATCTTGATGCCGTGTTCATCCTCATTGAAAGCATTTGACAACATGACTGAAAACATCATGCTAAAAAGCATGGGAGCAAGCACACAGCTCTGTTTCACTCCATTGGTGACTGGGAAGGCATGAGAGCTTTGTCCATTATCCAGACCCAGGCAAACATGCCATCATGAAATTGACATTCAATATTTTTTCTTTTATTTTTTTTGATTTTTAATGTTCTACAATCACTACCATTAGTGATTTTTTCCTTAGATTTTTTCCCTCCTACCTACCCTACTCACCCCCCTCCCTCCCCAAGATGATATACAATTCTATATAGGGTCTACACATATGTTTCTATTGAATACATTTTCACTATAGTCATGCTGTGTAGAAGAACTAAAATAAATGGGAGAAATTATATAACAAACCAAAACATAATACACACACACACACACACACACACAAATGATATACTACCTTCTGTGATTGAATTCCATAGTTCTTTCTCTGAATGTGGAAGACATTTTGCCTTAGAAGACCATTGAGAATTTTTTTTTAAGTGCTTGCATTACTATGAAGATCCAAGTCTACCAGAAAAAACTCTCGCACATTGTGGTTGTTGCTGTGCATAAAGTTCCCCTGGTTCTGCTCCTTTCACTCAGCATCAGTTCATATAAGTCTTGCCAGGCCTCTCTGAAGTCTTCCTGTTCATCATTTCTTATAGCACAATAGTACTCCATTACATTCATATACCGCAATTTATTCAGTTATTCCCCAATGGATGGGCATCCCCTTGATTTCCAGTTTTTGACCACCACAAAGAGAGCTGCTATAAATATTTTTGTGCATGTGGGACCTTTTCCCATTTTTATAATCTCTTGGGGATACAGTCCTAGAAGTGATATTGCTGGGTCAAAGGGTATGCACATTTTTGTAGCCCTTTGGGCATAGTTCCAAACTGCTCTCTAGAATGATTGAATGAGCTCACAGCCCCACCAACAATGAATTAGTGTTCCAACTCTCCCACGTCCTTTTCAACATTTATTATTTTCCTGTTCTGTCATGTTTGCCAGTTAATAGGTGTGATGTGATACCAATTGACGTCAATATTGATGAAATTCTCTGGACAACCAAATTTTGACATAATTTTCCATAGTACCTCGTGACTAACAGTGTCAAAGGCCTTGGTCAGATTCACAAACATTGTGTACAGACCTCTGTTCTGCTCCTGGCATTTCTCCTGGAGTTGTCAGGCAGCAAACACCATATTGACTGTTCTTCAGCCCTTTCTGAAGCCACACTGGCTCTCAGGTATATGACCATCTTCCAGGTGAAGGATCAGCCTATTAAGGAGGACTCTGGCAAGAACCTTGCCAGAAATTACTAAGAGAGAGACCTCCCTGTGATTGTCTCAGGACAATCTATTCCATTTACCCTTATAGAGATGGACGATAGAGGCATCCTTGAACTCCTGGGGAATAACCTCCTCTTGCCATATAATCTGGAAAATTTCAGTCAGCTTTTGTATGAGCAATGGTCCCCCTCCCTTGTAAATCTAAGCTGAAGTAGAATCAGCACCAGGTTCTTTGCCACATGAAAGGAGCCTAATGGTCCTAGAAACCTATTCTTCAGTTGGAAGTTCAACTAAGGAGGGACTGACTTCAACCTGAGGTAAACAGTCAATGATCTCAGCATTGATTGATGATGGTCTGTTGAGAATGCTATGGAAGTGTTCAGCCCATTTGTCTAGGATCATGACCTTATCACTAATCAATGTGGCTCCATCATCACTGAGTAGTTGTGATGCACCATAGGTTTTTGGTCTATAAATAGCTTTCAAGGAATCATAAAAGTGCTTTGGATTGTTACTATCAGCATAAAACTGAATTTCATCTACCTTCTTACTGACTCAGGAATCCTGCATCTCTCTAAGCTTTGCTTGTACTTTGCTTTTGATGGAATTAAATGCTGCCTTCTTAGAGGTGGATGAACTATCCTGCTGGTAAATCCTGTTATATGCTTGTGAAACATGGACAGTCTACCAATACCATGCCAGGAAACTCAATTGCTTCCATTTGAACTGTCTTAGGAAGATTCTGAGGATTACCTGGAAGGATAAATTAGCAGACACTGAAGTCCTTGCTCAAGCTGAACTGTCAAGTATTCAAACTGTGCTTCAGATAGCACAACTCTGATGGACTGGCCACATTGTTTGAATGCAAAATGTACACTTGCTAAAAAGATTATTTTTATGAAGAACTTGCATGGGGCAAGTGATCACATGGTGGCCAGAAGAAACAACACAAGGTCACTCTCAAGGTCTCTCTCAAGAACTTTGGGTTTGACTGTGCAATATGGGAGATGCTGGCACAAGACCACTCAGCATGGTGTGCCCACATAAGGAAGGGTGCTGTACTCTTTGAGCAAAGCAGAATTGAGACAGCACAAAGTAAATACAGGATGCACAAATTTAGGATATCTACCCCAAATATTCACATGGATTTTCTGTGCCCAACCTGTGGTAGAGCATTCTAAGCTCGTATTGATCTGATCAGCCACAGTCGGACACATTGAAATTTTACTTTACAGTGGTGATGATATTTTGGTCCTCTTCCAAGATGAAAGACAACAACTACCGACCAACCAACCACCAACCAACCTCATTAGACTAGAAGCTCCCTGAAGGTAGGCCCTTCCTCTTTTAAATTTGTATCTCCAGCACTTATATAACTTTATTTCCCCCGCTTAGGGTTGAGAGGCATAAGAACAAAGAGTAAGGAAACCCTGGTGTTCAGAATCTTTGGAATGGCGAAGGGTATGATTGGTGAAAGTTTGCTTATCCTCAAGGAAAGAGGTCAAGTTTACACTCTGGGTGGAGAGTTTTCAGGGACTCAGGGCTGAAGTTTATAGTTTGAGGAAATTGAGGAAAGGAGGTTAAGTGACTTGTCACAACTGGTAAGTATCTGAGGCCACATTTGAACTCAGGTCTTTCTGACTATAGGTCCAGCACTCTGTACGCTATGCCCCCACACCCCACCCTTGCCCAACTGCCCCCTACAAAAGAAAATGGATAATGCATGACCCTGTAAAGGAGACAGATTCGCCAGAATGTCAGGATGTGTTCCCGCTGACAGTCCAAAGTGGAGTCCAAACTATGGGGTAGAACTGAATCTAGAGGCCTCTAAGAACCTCTGGAAAATCAAGACAGACAAGAGGGGAAGAATTAGGTAGATAGTTTTTTTCTGATAATCCCTTTATGTGTTTTATGCATTTGCTTATGGTCTCCTGAAAATCTCTTGTATTTTGTGCATTTTTTTGTAGAATGTATTAAAGACTGTCTTGTACCTGATATAATTTTATCTTTGGTGCTTGTAAGGGAACTGAGGATCCTGTTATTTATTTTGGGAAAACCTAGAGACAGGTTATTTTTGAATATTTTCCAGAGTAAATTCTGAATGGAGGCAATAACAAACCAAGGAAGGAGGGATCTTTGGGGGTAACACTTAAGATTAAACCCAGTCTGGGTGACCCCTGAATCAAGGGGCCCTATGCCATGAGTTACATTTATTTAGACAATTAACTAGTGAGAACAAAAAGTAAAAACACCAAGTTAAAGGAAAAAATAAAGATGAGAAGATACTGCATCTCAATTACTATAGCTCCCATCTGACCTATTCAAACAATTTGTTAACTATGGAAAATGGATTAAAGTAAAGATATTGACTCTGATTACTGATATTTTTTCAAGAACTTTAAGCTTTGCAAAACAACCTCTACAATGATGAGACAAAGGAGATCTCAGAAACTGCCCAACCAGCAAACATTTAATTTCTTAACAAATGAAGGTTTATAACAATCAAGGGCAGTGTAAATAAGAAGGTAAACGCATTTACAAAGTTATTTACAAAATATTCTAGAAAAAGAATAGGAACAATATTGCCTCACAAACGAATCAAAATAAATGAGGACAATAAGCTTGGAGAATGCTTAGAATAACACTCAACTAAAACCAGCTTGTCCAGAAAGCATGAATAGACTGGAAGGAGGACAACAAATAGGTATGAGTTGCTACAGAACTGCTGTCATGTCTACATCAATTGATTCTCATCACTGCTGAAAGTGAAATAACCACTTTTGGACTCAATCACTGCAGTATCCAGTTTACTCTAGGGATAAGTGAAAGTTGAAGTCCAGGAAATGAAATTAGGAAGAACAACTACATGTGAATAAATTCATGTGGATGCAATGGAATGGTAAGGGAAGTCAGGAATGGGTCTTTAAGATACCTCAAATAGTGGGATATTCCAGAATATCAAGGATGGTATTATTGCCCCTCTCCCCAACTAGGCAACCCAGAAGACTTGGTAATTACCTAACCACATGCATTTCTCATCTTTAGAGGCAGCTAGGTGGTGCACAGAGTCAGAAAGATCTGATTTCAAAGTCATCCTCAGATACTAACTCTGTGACCCTGAGCAAGTCATTAGCTTCTGTTAGTTTCCATTTCCTCATTTGTAAAATTTGGGATTTGTAAAGTACTTTGCAAACCTAAAATACAAATGCTAGCTTTTGTTATTATCTATATAGCATCTATATGAAAATGCTTTATGAATACATTTAGGGTATAGTTGATGAACATATGAGAAAGAATGGGTACATTTTTACATGAGAGTCTCTATAGGAGACCACATATTTACTACACCCATGGACTGAAGGATAGTTAGTATAGAGGTAGGACAATGGATAGAACCTGGAGCCAGGAAGACCTGAGTTCAAATCTTATCTAAAGCATTTACTTAGCTGTGTGACACTGGGCACATCACTTTACCCTGTTTACCTCAGTTTCCTCATCTGTAAAATGAGCTGGAGAAGGAAATGACAAATCACTCCAGTATCTCTGTCAAGAAAGTCCAAAAATGAGTCATGGAGAGTCAGACATGACTGAAAAATGATGGAACAGATATGCTAAGAGCTGTGGTTAGTGCTGGGGATACAAAAACAGGAGATACAAAGTCCCATAATAATTGCCTCTGACATGCACTAGCTGTTTGATCAAGAGAAAAAGATCATTCACAAAGACCATCTATTACAGGCAAGGTTCTGATCATCATTGGTGGAAGAAATTTCCACACCAGGAATCTTCTCCAGTCATCCTAACCCACCTGCGTGGGTGTATACACACACACACACACACACACACACACACACACACACTCAGGCCAAGACAAAAAGAAGGAAGAAAGGTAGAGTTTATTGACAATACAATATGCACAGTGTTTTAAAGAAGGGAAGCCTCATTTTTTTTCACACCTGCCTGCCTCATCCAAAAGTAAGATTCATTTGCACATTTCTGTCCTCTTTGGGGACCCAACCAAGCCCTATAGAAAAAGGGTCAGCTCTAGGGAGCAGGGGACATGGGATCAGGGCAGTCCACAGCTTCTGCCCCATCAACATGGCTTCTGCTCCTTCCCCCTGACTTCAGTCTTCTGGGCTGTTGGTTCTCTGTTTCTTCTGAGTGCAGGGACTCTTGGCTCCTGTCCAGCCCATTCAACTAAGCTAAACCTTGGTAACAAAATCTCTCAGCTTGACTACTCCTCTTACAGGTAGTGCCTTGACATGGCAAGATCATTCTATCCCAATTTACATTTTATTCATGAGTATTGACTGATAAATATTAATAGCAAATCCAAGGCAACAGTAGACCTGGGGGAAGCTCAAGGAAGGAAAGAAGGAAATGTGCATTTATTAAGCACTTACTACATGCCACATACTGCCTAAGTTATGGAGATACAAATACAAGCAAAACACCAGAACCTACCCTCAAGGAGCTTGGGAGAAGGGGGAAGGGGAGCAAAGGGGGAAGGTGCCCAGCTTGGGGGGTATGATTTAAGTCCAAAGCGTAAGGAAGAGGGCCAGAAAGGGAATTGGGCTTTTTTCAAAAAATGAAAGCTCTAGGAGGAAATCCCCCGTGGGAGAATGGGAACAGGTCTCATAGAAGGATGTTTCAGGGTGAGGAGACCCCAGACTGTGAGGAAAGAGACAACAGTGGAAGCCTGATTTTAAAGTCCAGAAAGCTGAGAAGAGGGCAGGCAGGGGAGATCAGTATAGTTCTTCCTTTTAAAAGAAAATCTAAGGTGGCACTGTGGATAGAGTCTTGGATCTGGAGTCAGGAAGATTCATTTTCTGAGTTCAACTATGATCTTGGATGCTTACTAGCAATGTGTCCCTGGGCAAGTCACTTAACTTGTCTGCCTCAGTTTCTTCATTTGTAAAATGAGCTGGAGAAGGAAATGGCAAACCACTTCAGTATCTTTGCCAAGAAAATCCCAAATGGGGTCACAAAGAGTCAGGTATGACTGAAACAACTGAACAAAGTGAACTAAATAAAAGGGATTTTAGTACCAGCCTCCTATAGCAATTCCTTGGTCTTCCTACCTCAAGTCTCTTCCTGCTCTAATCCATTTTCCACTCAGCTGCAAAGTCTTTTTCTAAAGCACAAATCTGACAATGTCACCACCACCCCCAACTCAATAAACTCCAATGACTCCATATTCCCTTCAGGATCAAATATAAAATCTTTGGTTCTGTTTTTATAATCCCTCACTCTGGACCTTTCCCACCTTTCCAGTCTTCTTATACATTACCTTCTTCCATGTATTTTACAATCCAGTGACCCCCTTGCTATATCTCTCATAAGGCACCCCATTTCCAAACTCTGAACATTTTCACTGGGGGTTTGCCATGCTTAGAATGCTCTCCTTCCTCATGTCTTCCTCCTGGCTTCCTTCACATCTAAAATCCTACCTTCTACAGGAAGCCTTTCTAGTGCCTCTCCCCACCACACACCCCAAACCTGTCCCTCTGACATTCTGTTCCATCTACTTTGCAAACATCATGTATACTCATACATAGTTATTTGTATCCCCCAGTAGGCTCCTTGTGAGATTCTTGTGATCAGGGACTGTCTCTCCCTTTTTGTGTGTCTCTATCACATTCACTTACACATAGTAAACACTGAATAAACACTATGCCCCATCCCTGCCTTTTAGACAGAGCTGTAAATTCCATATGACCTAGCCTTATATGGAATCCAAGAATCCATAAGTATGCTGAGGAAGAGAGATGCCTTCCTTACTGTTTTACCCCTCAGAATTCATCACCTTTTTGACTCTCAGAAACAGGGAGAAGGTAAATGAGAATCAGACAGAGATAAGGAGGATCTATACAAATCCCAACTTTAATATATATTTTTTCTTTTCACATATTGATGCCTTTAAGAGATAAGAAGCCTAGAATCAGCATCCTTTGTATCAATCCCACGGGACAGTTTTACCCAGGGCCATCTAAAGAAATTAAGTAAATTGAAGGTTTAACCTTCAGCATACAACAGTGTTCCTTATAATTAAGAGAAGAAAATAGTGGTAATGACAATGTCTACTTGAGCTGGAGACTTGAAGAGTGACCCTCTCTTGGAAGTAGATGGTAGGTTACATTTCTCATTGCAGCTGAGCCTTACCTGAGAGGCTAATCTGCTGTATTCCTACTCTCTGTGGATAGACTCTTTAATCTTGGATTTGTACCATAAGTGGGGGTTTATAGTTAATTGAGTTCTTGAGATTACTTCTAACTGATTCCAAATGTAACTAGTTTTCTCTCAAACACTGGGATGCTTACAGCTACTTTAAAATAAGATTTTGAAAATTTCATAAATGAGTTGAAAGCTGTACTTGTAACTTTTCAGAAGGAAGGGTCAATTGCAGGGAGTAGAAAGAGAGGACAGGAGAAAACTCCATCTAAAAGTAAATAAAATTTTTTAATTTAAAAAAGAAGAAAAAGTAATTAGTGGAAGGAAAGGAGGCAGGCCACAGAGTGAGAATATGTCTAATGGCCTGCCATGATTTAGGCTCTTTCTTCGTGGATGTCTTATTGCTGCCTGAAATATAGCATGTGGAAATCTCAGCTCATTACATCTCTCCTGTATTCCCCAAAGAACATGTCCCCTTTAGTTAAAAAAATTGGGGGAGCCAAGATGGTGGAGTAGAAAGACACACATACTAAGCCCATAAAATACCTGTAGAGAGGGACTCTCAACAAATCTTGGAGCAGCAGAACAACAGAGTGGAGATATCCAGCCCAAGGTGACCTGAAAGGCCCACGGAAACATTAGTTGCACCGCACATGGAGAGGAGCCCAGCCCAGCCTTGGCCATGGGGCACACGGCTCGGGAGCAGTTCTTGGGGGCGGAATCTCCAGTCAGGGAACCCCCAGTCCCAGCAGCAGGAGGTTCGAAGATCCCTCAACCCACAGGCGCCAAAGGTCAGTGAAGGATTTTTTCAGCTTGCCAGGAAGGGAGAAGGACCTTCCCATAGCTCAGGCAGCAGGCAGTGGCCACAGAGGCTGCATAGCAGCCCCTACAGACCGCTCCATTGATGGAGTGTAAAAACCCCTGGGGGCACTGAAGAGCTGAGTCTTACTGCAGCCCTGTGTGGAGGCCCTGGGTGAGCTGGTCTTTGTCTCACACTGAATGGTGGCCCTACCCATCCAGCTTATCTGAAAATCAGCCCCCCCACCCCGTGCTGACTTGGAAAATGGAGGCCAGGTGGCTGTGGAGAGGTAACTGCTAAGATTCTGGGCACAAAAATCCCTCTCTGTGTCCAGACCAGTAAATGCTTGATCATGCCACCTTGGAGGAACCAAGATCTCACAGATTCCCAGAGTATACCCTACTCTTGACAAAGGACCCAAAAGTCAAGTAATTGGTTAGGAAAAATGCCCAAAAAAAGGGAAAAAAATAAGCCTATGGAAGGTTACTTTCTTGGTGAACAGATATTTCCTCCCATCCTTTTGGATGACGGAGAACAATGTTTACCATCAGGGAAAGACATAAAAGTCAAGGCTTCTGTATCCCAAACATCCAAAATAAATATTCAATGGGCTCAGGCCATGGAAGAGCTCAAAAAGGATTTTGAAAATCAAGTAAGAGAGGTGGAGGAAAAATTGGGAAGAGAAATGAGAGAGATGCAAGAAAATCATGAAAAGCAGATCAACATCTTACTAAAGGAGACCCCCAAAAATGCTGAAGAAAGTAACACCTTTAAAAATAGGCTAACTCAATTGGCAAAAGAGGTTCAAAAAGCCAATGAGGAGAAGAATGCTTTCAAAAGCAGAATCAGCCAAATGGAAAAGGAGGGTCAAAAGCTCACTGAAGAAAATAGTTCTTTAAAAATTAGAATGGAACAGATGGAGGTTAAGACTTTATGAGAAACCAAGAAATCACAGAACAAAACCAAAAGAATGAAAAAATGGAATATAATGTGAAATACCTCATTGGAAAAACAACTGACCTGGAAAATAGATCCAGGAGAGAGAATTTTAAAATTATTGGTCTACCTGAAAACAATGATCAAAAAAAAAGCCTAGATATGATCTTCCAAGAAATTGTCAAGGAAAACTACCCTGATATTCTAGAAGCAGGGGCCAAAATAAATATTGAAAGAATCCACCAATCTCCTCCTGAAAGAGATCCTAAAAGAGAAACTCCTAGGAACATTGTGGCCAAATTCCAGAATTCTCTGGTCAGGAGAAAATATTGCAAGCAGCTAGAAAGAAACAATTCCAATATTGTGGAAATACAGTCAGGATAACACAAGTTCTAGCAGCTTCTACATTAAGGGATTGAAGGGTGTGGAATAGGATATTCCAGAAGTCAAAGGAACTAGGTCTAAAACCAAGAATCACCTACCCAGCAAAACTGAGTACAATACTTCAGGGGAAAAAATGGTATTTCAATGAAATAGAGGACTTTGAAGCATTCTTGATGAAAAGACCAGAGCTGAAAAGAAAATCTGACTTTCAAACACAGGAGTGAAGAGAAGCATGAAAAGGTAAACAGCAAAGAGAAGTCATAAGGGATTTACTAAAGTTGAACTGTTTACATTCCTACATGGAAAGACAATATTTGTAACTCTTGAAACTTTTATCTGGGTAGTTGGTGGGATT
>CM053773.1:233240034-233465760 GCA_028658325.1 Potorous gilbertii
CTCTTTCTCCTAGTACATTCCATTCAACAGTAAATTTTGGGGTTTTTTTAGGTATTCTTCCTTCATATTCAGCTCACCCTGTGCCCTCTGTCTATGTATGTATATATATATATATATATATATATATATATATATATATATATATATATATATGTATGTATACATATACATAAATATACACATGTACCTATACATACCGACACATATATAATATCCATATACATACATACATACCTATATACACCTACATATATATATTCCCTGTAACTTCCCTAGTACTGAAAAAGGTCTTGAGAGTAACAAATAATGTCTTTCCATGTAGGAGTGTAAACAGTTCAACTTTAATGAGTTCCTTAAGGCTTCTCTTTCTTGTTTAACTTTTCATGTTTCTCTTGATTCTTGTATTTGAAAGTAAAATTTTTTATTCAGCTCTGGTCTTTTCAACAAGAATGCTTGGAAGTCCTCTATTTCATTGAAATTCCATTTTTTCCCCTAAAGTATTACACTCAGCTTTGCTGGGTAGGTGATTCTTGGTTTTAATCCTATCTTCTTTTGACCACTGGAGTATCATATTCCAAGCCCTTTGATCCCTTAGTGTAGAAGCTGCTAAATCCTGATCATATTTCCACAATAGTTGAATTGTTTCTTTCTGGCTGCTTGTAATATTTTCTCCTTGACCTAGGAACTCTGGAATTTGGTTACAACATTCCTTGGTGTTTTCCTTTTGGAATCTCTTTCGGGGGTGATCGATGAATTCTTTCCATTTCTCTCTTACCCTCTGGTTCTAGAATATCAGGGCAGTTTTCCTTGATAATTTATTGGAAGATCATATCTAGGCTTTTTTTTTTTATCATGGTTTTCAGGTAGACCAATAATTTTAAAATTGTCTCTCCTGGATCTATTTTCCAGGTCAGTTGTTTTTCCAATAATATATTTCACATTTTCTTCTATTTTTTCATTCTTTTGGTTTTGTTTTATACTTTCTCGGTTTCTCATGAAGTCATTAGTTTTAATCTTCTCCATTCTAATTTTTAAAGAACTATTTTCTTCAGTGAGCTTTTGAATATCCTTTTTCATTTGGCCAATTCTGCTTTTTAAAGCTTTCTTCTCCTCATTGACTTTTTGAACTTCTTTTGCCATTTGAGTTAATCTATTTTTAAAGGTTTTCTTCAACATTTTTTGAGTCTCCTTTAGCAAGCTGTTGATACACTTTCCATGATTTTCTTGCATCACTCTCATTTCTCTTATGGGACATTTTCTTAGTCAGTTACTTGACTTTGGAATCCTTTGTCAAGTGGAGGGTATGCTACCTTAGGCTTCAGAGGTGTTGTGCAATTGTTCTCTGAGGTATCTTTAGGCACCTATAAGTTCTCAGCTCCTCCAAGCTGGCCTGCACTCTAGTCTGTGAGCAACCATAAGCACTCTTTTTTGCCCAGGATCTGCGAATTAGGGTTCCCTCTCCACAGCCACCACCATGCCAGTGCTCCTTCTCATCCCAGGACTGCCACTCAGGACCGAGACAGATCAGCTGATCAATTCCCCCAGGGTCTTTAGACCAGAGCTACAAAATTCAATGCTGCTGCTACCTTGGTGCTGGAGCTAGGGCCAGATCCCACCTCCCCACTCACCCAGGTGAAAGAGCTTTCTTACTGACCTTTAAGGCTGTCTTTGGCATTTGTGGGTTGAGAAATCTGGGAACCACAGCTGCCATCCATGATTCCTCACTCTGAAGCCTGTTCCAGTCCTTTCCATGCCACACAGCCCATGCTGAGCTGTGCTCTGCTCTGAGCCTGGTGTGATAGACCATTCCTGTCAGCCTTCAAGGTTGTCTCAGGCTGGAAATCTCTTTCACTCTGTCATTTAGTGGCTTCTGCTTCTCTAGAATTTGTTTAGAGTCATTTTTTACAGATATTTTATGCACTATGTAGGGAGTTCTAGAGCAGGTCCATCCTTCTACTCCACCATCTTGACTCAGCCCCAAAGAGCTTATATTCTAATAAGGGAAACAACCTGTAAAGAATTAAGTAAATTCAAGATGTGTACAGGACAAATGGGAGCAGATCAAAACTGTGTCCCAGAAATGGTGTTTCTTTGCCTTTGGATGAACAGTAAAGGTCATTTCACCAACTCCTTTATTTGCCTTTCCCTGGAGCAGCTATAAGCCATACTTTCATTAGGTGCATCTCCCTTTTTTTCTTCTGGTTTTGTTTATGGCAGAAATGTCAAGACACTTGTTTTAGTTTCTCCAGGAGTATGAAGGTGACTCACCAGGCATTGGACAAGGATCTCACTTCAGACTAGCAGCAGCTAAGTTAATATTCATTGATGTCAGGTTCATAGGATCATGAGTCTGGTGCTGGAAAGACCCTCAGAGGCCATCTCATCCAATCCTTTCATATTTAGCATGATCTAAGTCTCGTGGAAATGAAATCCAAGATCACATAGATGGTCTAAAAGTCATGATTCTTAGCATTCCCTTTTCCATAGTTCTTCCACCATCACTGTGAAAGTGGAAGAGATGGATCTATGGGACTGGAGGCCATTTTGTATTTTTCTTTGTTTCATAGGTTGCCATGACTAAAGATTCCACCACCAAGTGGCTAACCTAGCCTAAACAAGGATACATACATACATTCATTCACATGTACATATATATATATATATATATATATATATATATATATATGAAATAGATCAGTCAAAACTCAGTCTGCTGCTTATCAAAATTACATGTGCTTTGAAGTTTTCTTCACTTATTGCACTTTGTTTACTACATTATAAGTTTAATCCTTTTCAGGGCTGCTCATCCATCTTTGGTGTCCACCTTCATCCAGCATTTACCTGTGGCTCCACAAAGCTTTAGCATGTGCAGCAGCCACACCCCAGTAGAACTGCTTCAGTAGATGGCTTAAGTCAGTGAATTAGGGGGGTGTTCACCCCAAGCATGTGAAGACTTCCCCTAGCAGAATGGGTGAATGAGAACAATTTATTCCAGTGACCATGAAGATGCTGAAGCAGGCATGTGGAGCGCTTAGAACTTGGTCAGACATTGAAGATGCCAAAGTTATCCATCACTGCATCCCAGGCCATCGCCAGTCATCTTGATTTTTGTCTTGCCATTGGACTTCGATGACTCTGGAGGGAGGCCGACAACTAAGCAACTTGGCCTCACTTAAATCTAATTAATTCACAAGTCAAGACATCACTCATGACATGATGTCATTGGTCGTTTTCAAAAGTGAAGGATGCACAACAATAATATAAGTTGAGTAAAGTCAGGACTAGGTTTTATTTCAACATTGGGTTTTCTAAAACATGGTGTTGTTCTCTATTTGGTAGATATTGTTCAGTTGTGTTGGACTCTCTTTGAACCTGTGGTCCATATCACACTAATTACTGTCCATGGGGCTTTCTTGGTAAAGATACTGGAGTGCTTTACCATTTCCTTCTCCAATGGATCAACATTTTTTGGAAGATAACAAATAAATGCAAGTATCTATTCGTTAGATACCTACTAAATATTTGCTAAATGAATGCGTGTCTTTCTAATGCTTCTTACAGCTTTAACCTTTTGGAATTATCAACTCTTTCTTTGGCTCTGACATTGTATGATTCCCTGATTCTTAAGCAGGGGTCCATACTTGGAGTATATATATCAGACAAACAAGTCATCTTGCTTAGAAGTCTTTTGAAGTTCTTTATTGAAAAACCACCACTACTTGTACATCCTCCTCTATGACCCTTACTTTCTTTCATCCCAGAATTTTCTCAAACCCTGATCCCCAGGAGGGAGAGGGACAGAGTCTGCTTGGATTTCTTTTCCCTTGTACATTGGATTTAAGGGGATTTCCCTCTCTTGAAAGCAGCTCTACAGTCTCAGCAATTGAGCTAACAGCCTCCTCACTGTGAGCTGAGCTTTCTCGGACTGCCAGTTACCTATGAAGTCTCTCTCCATGGCGCAGTTAGTAGCCAGCAATGTGCAAACCTGCATCGATGACTGGGGAATTTTACCAGACAACATTTCAGTAGCCAGCATATGCATCTCAAATGGTGACTCTTTCATGGATAGTTCTTTAGTTTTTTGGTCCCCAATTTGACCCTGTTACTTTTTTACTGTGAGCTTGCTAAGAAAAGAAAGGGAAGGAAAAGGCAGCATGAGACAGGGCAAACAATCCCAACATCTAGACTAAGAGGATTGAAGTTCAAACACTGTGTCCTATGTGACTCTGGGCAAATGATTAACCCCTTTGCCATCTAAGTCACTCATCTGTAAATGAGGGAGTGCAGCTAAGTGGTGCAATGGATAGAGCTCTAGTCCTGGAGTCAGGAAGACCTGAGTTTGAATCTGGCCTCAGACACTTCCCAGTTGTGTGACCCTGGGCAAGTTATTGAAAACTGTTTGCCTCAGTTTCCTCATCTGTAAATGAGCTGGAGAAGGACATGGCAAATGATTCCAGTATCTCTACCAAGAAAATCCCAAATGGGGTCACAAAGAGTTGGATAAAACTGAAAAACAACTGACCAACAACAGTATTACAACAGAGAAAGAAGGAAGTTGTGGACATCTTGGGAAATGAGGAAAGAGGTATACAACCTTTGTTTTGTCAGCTGTGGACAAGAGGACTCTTGTTTCAAGTGTGTGCCATGGAGGGCTTTCCTTCTTCATGGCAGGTTGTGTTTGCAAAAGCCATTTACAAATATTTTATGTACATTCTGCTTCCTTCAAGTCCCAGCTAAAATCCCCTTTCTGTAAAAAGCCTTTCCTGACATCCCTTAGTGCTCATGCCTTCCATTTGTTTATCTCCATTTTCTTCTGAATTATTTCTTGTTTGTACACAACTGTTTACACTTTGTCTCCCCATTAGAATGGGAGTTCCCAGAGAGCAGAGACTGTCTTTTCTCTTTCTTATTATCCTTACTGTTCCACACAATGTCTCATACCATAGGCACTTAATGAATGCTTGGGACAGCTAGGTAGCGCAGTGGATAGAGCACCAGTGCAAGAGTCAGGAGGACCTAAGTTCAAATCTCACCTCAGACACTTGACACTCACTAGTTGTCTGACCTTGGGCAAGTCACTTAACCCCAACTGCCTCATCCTGGCTCATCTCCAATCATCTTGATGAATATCTGGTCACTGGATTCAGAAGGCTCTGGAGGAGAAGTGAGGCTGGTGACCTGCACAACCCTCTTTCACTCAAAACAAAGTCAAGTACAAGTCATGTCATCGTTTCTCTGATGGCATGGTCTTCTTCAGCAGCGAAGGAGACACACATGCACACACACATGAGCGTGTGCACACACACGCACACGCGCACACACACGCGCACACACACACACACACACACTCCAAATGCTTATCAGTAGCTTCCCTGTGCATCTCAAGGTGAGAGGGATGGGCTATCTCTCTCTGTTTCTTGAAGTTACAGCTTTCCCAACACCCAGCTGTTTTCCTGTACAGGACCTTCTTTTATCTCTTTCTCGACATACTTTCTCTGTATTCCTTGGGAGAAATTGAAATGATCGCAAAAATAAAGCCATGTTTCACTTGAAACTTATCAACCAAACCTTGTTTGTGGAAATTTGCCAAGGAGGTGAATTCAGTTAATTTTTTCACAACCAAAGGAATGCCGAATCAGGTGAAAGTAACCACATGAAAATTCCAGACCACACTTTCATTTGCCAACCCAAAACAGGTTTCAGGGTGATCTATCGTCCAAGTATAGTTTCTGCTAAGCGATTGCAAGGTTCCGAGACCGTGAAATGCTTTTTGTCATAGGGAAAGATACGTGAGGTAACTGGGGATGCCTAGGAGAGTTCAGAGTTACAGTATTTCTTTCTCGATGCTTTTCTATGGCATTGTCGTAAGCTCTGAGACAGAGGATGAAGTTAACCCTAGGAACTCCAGAGAAGGGTAATTCCACTAGATGAAGAGTTTAAAAAATACAACTTCTGGTCTGTCCCTCATTTTTGGAAGTAGCTAGAGCCAATTACAAAATTTTTAGGTTTATTATTACTAAGCAAAAACATTATTTTTTTCATCTTTTATTGAGTATTGTGAACTTTCTATCTGTGCAATTGCGACCACAATATAATACCGTAATTATCATCAGGAGACTAATCTCTAATGCAGGGATTTGTAATGTTTTCTTTTTTAGTGTGTGTGTGTCATGGACCATTTTGGACCCCTTCTCAGGAATATTATCTTTAAATAATGGAAGGATATTCTAGATTTCAATTCAAGGTTAGCTCATAGACTCTCTGAAATCTATCCATGGCCCCATGAGCTCCATGTTAAGAGCTCCTGTGCTGAAGTAATTTTAACCCTCAGTGTTGTTGCTGTGGCTATATTTCTCAATAGTTCCTACGTCACTCATGCCTGTTGATGTTCAAAATTACATTGATTCTGTGGCGACTGAAAGTCTGTATTCACATGATAAAATTTCATTGAACAATTTTCTTGCAAAACAAATGAAAAGTTATCCTTAATTGGTGTAGTGGCGTACTGTTGTCCCTGCTACTGGCTTGAGTTCCAGAGTTCTAAACTGCAGCTGACTTAAAGTCAATCAGAAGTCCACGTTAATTACGACACCTTTGCAACAAGTCTCTGCTGCCATACTGCATAAGGAGGGATACACTGACCTAGGTCTGAAAAACAGAACAGGTTAAAGTTTCCATTTTAATCAATAGTGAGATTAGACCCACAAGGAGATGCTCTACTTCCAGCTGGGTAAGATATGGAGAGCTAGTCTCCAAAACAAAGTGGTATCCTCAATAACAACTATTGACCCCTGAACTCAAGGAGATAAAAGAACTAACCTTGAGAGAGAGGAACCATTCCTAAAGGCTCCCCTAATGCCACTTTGCCTTTTTACTCCCCAGTAATACAACCTTTAAGAGAAATGGAACTCTATGACCACTAACCAGGCATTAGACCGGTTCACTTTTCTGGGTTTCCAAGAACTTTTCAGTTGAACACACAAATTATGTCTTAGAGTTAACATTTTCGAAGAAGAAACTGCTTTTTTCCCTTCAAAATCATTGACTTTGTGGTGTCTGCAATAGACTATGAAATATCACACTTTAGTGCTTCTGCCTCTTCTCTCCTGTATATTTGCACAATAAAAATCTTGGAGACACAGGCCAATTCAGAACAGACTCAGCTTTCGTTTGCTATTTTATTGTCTGGGAGTATAGGAAATGTACACTCTCTAGACCAAAAGGTCTTTGCTTTTTCCATGTCCCAAATTCTTACAGCAGTCTGATGAAGTCTATAGACCCTTCCTCAGAATAATGGTTTTAAGGTCTTCAAGGAAATCTCAGTTCAAGGTTAGTGAAAATAAAGATGTATTTTTTTCCATCCAAGTTCACAGACCCCTCTGAAATTTATCCAAGGACCCCTGGGCAGGGGAAGCAGTCTATAGACTTCAGGTTAAGAGCTGTTACTCTCCATATAAGGTGTCACTACTAGAGAGTAAGAATTCATCCAGCAGTTAATAACATTTTAGTGTGAATTTCAGTTATGCCTATCAGAGCTGATCCAGTATCATTTTCAAGCAACCTTCTTTTCAGTTTTGAGAAACATGTCCAGGTGGTATTTTTGAGATTTTTTTAAAAGGGAAATTTAGCTCATAAGTCCTTGTTTATCTTTTTATTTCATATTCTTTATATTAAGATTAGAAAAAGTATTCTTTTTTAATGTAATCTATGCATTCCATCAGAAATGGGAATGTAGTCCCATGGGGTTCTGAGTTAAATTTAGAGCTAAAACCCTATTTTCTATATTCATCTGGGAATGACCTTTTATTATAAGGGGATAGTAGGTGATGGGGGAATGGTTTACTAACCTATTACCGCAGAGCAGGATTACTGGCATGGGCCCAAAAGTTTGAGCTCCTCATATTAACCCGACAGGCAATTGTATTATTAAAGCCGACATGTTGAATGGAGTCTTTTAAAGTTATTCTTTACCTGTCTCATTGCGTTAAAGTGGGAACATGCAAAGGAGCATAGGAGAGAGGGAGATGGCAGGTGGAACAAAATATCTGAACCAGTTCCCTGTATCAAGCAGCCAGGCTTAGTTGATGTCCACCACATAACAAGAAAGAGTTGCTAAGAACAAATCCCTATTGTTGCTTGTCATCTTTAAATGAGTGTCAAAGTAGGCAGGGGGGCTTTGACCGTTAACCGCACAATTTAGCTTGCCTGTTGTGTCCTGTAAGCCCCACCTCCTCGGAGTTTCTCAGATTAGAAAAGAAGGCCCCAGTCCCTTATAAATGGGCCAACTCTTTTCTTTTGTGTGTAGACTGCCCAGTGTGAAATCTGCAGTGACGTTAAATGTTTTCTAATGAATAATTACTGAAAGGAAATGGAGGACTATATGTGTAATGGATTGTAGCGCATGAAAATGTTTTATTTTGCGCACAAAAATGTTGTCCTTCACAAGCACTGCAATTGTTTCAAAAAGTCTTTTGTGTAGATTTGATTCAATGGATTATCTGCGAGCATTTCCATTCCAAATAGAAATCAAAGGGAGCTTTTGGCAAACTAATGTTTTGCAAAATGGCAGCCATGAAACACATTTAGTATTTAAAGTTTCAGTTTTAAAGGAATGTTTGAACTCTGGAGATTTTCTCACTTTTTTCCATCTTTTGATTCGGGGAAAGTGAAGTGGTTTGCCCTGACCTCTGTCCTGTTCAGAAGGACAGACGGTCAGCCTCTTACAAGGCTTTTGGATACTATTCCCTAGAAACAAACAAGAGACCCGAAGAATGGTTCGATATTCTCTCTTGGCTTGTGATTAAACTTTTATCTAGATGACTGTGGATAAATAGGAGAATTCAGTGTATTTCACATTTCTCTTATTATGAAGTTACTCCACATTTGGCAGTTCTTACCTGGCATAATTTTGGGGCTCTAGTTGTATTGTGGTCTGGATACTAAGGAATATTGAATACAAGACATGGCCAGAGCTTTCATCTGTGCTTAGCCATACTATCCTGGGTCTCAAGAAATCCAGAAAATGTTCTGAGATGTCCCCGTTTCCATTTGTGGTGCGAAGTAGAATTAAGACATATTTATGTGGGCGAAAACCAAAGGTGAGGTTAAGGAATATGTGATTCACAGGTCACATCAACAATATTTTTAGAGACAACAGACCAACGCTATTAATCAAAGCATCAAATGAGCTTCTTTTCAAAAGTGTCAGCCAACTCCCTCCTCACTTGCCTTCTTGGGGTAGATGTCAGGTGTAAAATCTGAGAAGTTGAGCCTCTTCAAGAAGGTGACAACATGTTGGGCATGTTTAGTAGTATTGTCATTTTGCTGAAGTCCAATCGTAAAGTTCAGAAAGGGAGACCTAGAAATTCCAGAGGAGCCTTTTTTTCACCAATGGATTTGAGATCTCCCCTATTTTAAAGTTGTGATTATATACTTTTACTGTGAAACTCTCTGGACTTTTCTAAGAATAGTCTAAATAAAAATAGTGTTTTGAAGAGGTTAAAGGAGGTTAACCTACTCTCCTACCAAAGGGCATGTAGGTAACTCCCCCAGAATTATCTTGTTACACTCTTTTCCTTCCAACTTTAATACTCAAACTAGCTTCTAGTGTGGGCTTTCTTCACCTTTATGGTGTCATGGACCCTCTTGGCAGTCAAGTGAAATAGCTTTGCACCTCTTCTCAGAATCATGTCCTTAAATACAAAAAATAAAATGGAGAATTGCAAAGGAAACCCATTATATTGAAATACAGGTATCAGAATATTTTTTTTAAAAAAGTTCACAGACTGTAGGTTAAGAACCTAACATTCCAAGGACAGCAAAATGGTATAGTGGATAGAGTATAGGTCCTGGAATGAGGAGAACCTGAGTTCAAATTCGACCTTAGTTACTTATTAGCTGTGTAGCTCTAGGCAAATAATTTAACCTTGATTGCCTTCATCAAAATATATCTATCTATCTATCTGTCTTTTTGTCTATCTGTCTGTCTATCTATTTATCTATCTATCTACAGAGAGACAGAGAACTATTCCACATGGCAGCATAGATTTGTTTCTGTTTCTTGAAGATACAACACAACAGAAATACATAATGCTACATTTTTAATACAGCTACATTATTAGACAACTTGAAAAGCTTTATAGGTAGCTGTTGTGGTTGTACTTCTGGAACAAAACTTTCCTTGTTATAGACCAGGGATAGTGAAACCTACAGCCTCAAGGCCACAGGTTCCCCACCCCTATTGTAGACCAAGATGTGTTTTCCGTATTCGTCTCTAACTCAAAAAGATTAAAAGTAAAGTGAAATCAATCTCTCAGCAGTATTTGTTACCTGTACATTCCTGGTTTTGCTCCTAGTTGTGGCCATGAGTGTTTTCTTTCTTTAGAAATGATGTCTATCAGTTTGGTGACCAGGTCTGTGTAATCAAACAGATGTGCTGTGTGATTTGGGCTGAGGAGGAGCTCTATGGATCAAAACAATGTAAAGGAAACACCTGCGAGTCTTTTTAGGTACCCACAATTCCGCAGCCTTGAAAATGAGCTTGGCGTTCTCATTTGCTGTTGAATTCACACAATCATCTTACAATAGGACCCAGTTCACAATAGCAAAATGGCCAGTGGAATTTTTCAGTAATGTTTCTAAGCAAACCTTGTTATTTGCAAAAAAACAAAAACAAAACAAAACAAAACTGTGCTATGTTATTTTCGCAATAATGAAATAACTTATATAAGAAGACTGGGCAAAATTTAAAGTGCTATATAAATGCTAGCTATAATTAATAATAGTAACTAGCACTTGTTGCTTAGTCATTTTTTAGTCATGCCTGACTCTTCATGACCCCCATTCTTGGCAAAAGTACTAAAGGGGTTTGCCAGTTTCTTGAGCTCATTTTACAGATGAGGAAACTGAGGTAAACAGGGTGAACACAGCTAGTAAATGTCTGAGGCTAGATTTGAACTCTGGTCTTCCTGACTCCAAGCCCAACACTCTATGGTGATTGAGTAAAATTTTTGGGGTGGGTGAAGCAAGCATTGGGTTTTGAGCCAGAAGACCCCAAATCCTGATGTCTGCCCTTTACTGTTTATCTGACCTTGTGCAAATCACTTTCCCTCCCTGAGCCTCAGTTTCCTCATCTTTAAAATGAGCATGGTGGCTGCCTTGGTCTCTAAATTTCCTTCAAGCTCTTGGTAATTTCTAGGCTTGGCATTCTGCACTTCTCTCTCTCCTTTCTTGATGCTCACTTCCTGAGGTGTCTGATGTTCCTTGACTTGTCAAGAACCTCCCCTCTACAGCGTCTTCCTCCCAACTTACATATATGCTCTGAATTTTTCCTTTTAATCTTTCCTTCTCTTATTCACTTCCCTGAATTAAAATCTACTAATCCCACATCCAGTTATATTTTGGGTTTAGACATTATTTACCATGAAGGATTTCCAGGTATGGTGGTCACCTAGTAGGACGGCAGTTTGGGGATGTGGAGGCCTGATACCCTTCATTATGTGGTATGACTTCTATAGGAGGGAGTCAGTTAGACTGGCCCCATTATCTGAATTTGTGTTCTATAATTTTAACATTCAGAAGGGTCCCAGTTCAGCTGGTGTACCAAGGTGCATCATTTGGAGGATTGCGTTTAGTTTGGGGTATCAGGAAAGGCCATGACAAATAGGAGAATGAACTCTGAGCAGGATGACCAGAACGACAAAGGGCCCAGGGACCATGGTGTCAGAAAATTTGGAGGCAGGAAGAGGAATAACAGTTTCTTTCAAGTACTTGAAGGTTTGTTTTGGTTTTGTTTTTTTCTAGGCAATTGGGATGAACTGACTTGTCCAGGGTTACACAGCTAGTAAGTGAAAGGTTTTTCATATGAAGAAGAGGGTTCTGACATTCCTTTTGGCTCCCTGAACTAGGAGCAGAGAGTCCCCAAGGGCAGACCTTGGACTGATATATGGGCGAGGAAAGAACAATAATTGCAGCTGTGGAATGGGGTGCTGGGGTAGGGGTGGGGGAGGGTTTCCCCTCCCTAAAAGTTTTCAATTAAAAGACCCAGAGCTACTTAATAGGGACATCACAGAGGGAATGTTTGTTCAGGTATGAATGGACATCCTTGGTCCCTCTTCCAGCTCTGAAAATTTCCTACTGTGTGGTCCTGCCGAGCTGGGCTACCATTATGCCACCTACTAAACGTTTCTATGTCTTTCTGCTTCCACCCTGTAGCTTCCATTGACTTCCATAGCTAACATGGCCTCCACCTTCCCATCCAAACCCTACCTGCCATCTTTACACATGAGTTCAAATTCTATGATTCATCTATGCCTGGAATTCTCTCTCTCCTCCTCCTCTCTGCTTCCCTAACTTCCTTCAAGGGCTAGATAAAACCCTATATTCTGCAAGAAGTCTTCCCTGATTCTTCTTAATGCTCCCCCTTTCCTGGAACCCTCTCCCTGCTTTACTCTGACTACCCACCTTTCTAGCTTCCTTTAAGTCCCAATCAAAGATCCCTTCTTTTACTGGAAGCCCTCCTCAATTCCCCTTAAGTCTAGTATCTCCCCTCTGTTAATTCTTTCCTACTTATCCTGTGTAGAGCTTGTTTTGTATATATTTGTTTGCATGGTGTCCCCTCCACTATTACATTAAAAACTCCTTGAGGGCAAGGTTTTCTTTTGCCTTTTTTGTATCCCCAGTGCTTAGCACACTGTGCTTGGCACATAGTTGGTTGTTGTCCTTCATTTTCAAAGAGGACCAAAATGACATCACCATTGTAAAGTGAAATTTCGGTATGTCCAGCTGTGGCTGATCAGACCAGTACGAGCTCAGAATGTTCTACCACAGGTTGGGCACAGATAGTCTGTGTGAATATTTGGGATGGATACCCCAAATTTGCACATCCTGCATTTACTTTGTGCTGTCTCAATTCTGCTTTGCTCAAAGAGTACAGCACTTTTCCTTATGTGGGCACACCATGCTGAGCAGTCCTGTGCCAGTGTCTCCCATATTGCATAGTCAATTCCATAGTTCTTGAGGGAGACCATGAGAGTGTTTTTCAGGTCTACTGGATTTTGTGTTGTCTATTAGTTCATGTTCTATGTGCCGATGGTGAGTGGAATCATCTTTGTAGATGGTTTTGTACATTTTTTTGTGTGTTTCAACTGCATAGTGGGATTTCCCGCCAGCCATGGTAATCAGGCCAGAGTTGGGTAAACAGGCAATGTTTAGGGCACCTTTCCTAGCCCCCTTCCTCACACCAGGAGGTGAGAAGCACGTTCCTTAAAATACAGACATCCAGGGGGTTGCCGAGTCCCACTGCTATTTCCAGTGAGAAACAATCATATGGCCTGGGTCACCTGTGTACAGGGTCATGACTACAGCTCCCAATGTGTCCACATCTGCTGCTTCACCACTTGCCTGTTGCCATAGGACTTTGAGGCTTAATAGTGAAATGATATGGGTGATGTCTTTTGATTCATGCATAAATTGGATTTAAGTGCAGCATAGCTGCATGAAGTCATCAGCCTTACTCTCTCCTCCCGAGACATCATAGTCCAGTGGCAGGACAGAGTCAAGACAGCAGGCGATGGCAAAGGATGCAGTGGGTGACCTTGGCATCTTCAGTGTCTAACCAAGCTCTAAGCGCTCCACATTGCCTGCTTCATCTGCCTTAATGGCTGTTGGAACAAACTGTTCCCATCTACCCATTCCACCAGAGAAAGTTTTCACATGCTTGGGGTAGACACCCGCCTAACTCACCAATGGGTTTGAGAACTCTTGGTTACTCTCAACCTGATTTGGTCCATCTGCCAAAACGCTTTACCAGGGTGTGGCCGCTGAGTATGCTGCAGCCCTGGAGCCACAGGTGAGAATTAGGCAGAACAGGTGGACACGGAAGGTGGAAAGGGCCCCAAAAAGGGCTCAGCAGCCATCACACCAAGGTACTGGTCCTCCCTGAGCACACCCTACACCCCTGCTTAGTAAATGCTTACTGACTGGCTGTGGAAATTCTACTCAACCTTCAAAGTTGATGTCAATGTTGTCTCTCTTTGGCTTCCCTGACCTCCCTCCCATAACTCCCCACCCTCGGGGATTTCTCCTTCCACAGAAAACTTGCAGCACTATAAACCTCTCCCTGTTTCTTGTTTTGGTACTTTAAATGGTGTGCTGTTTCATGGGTGTGTCTGCTTCCTCTGTCAGCAGAGATCAAAGTCATCCTTCGTCTTTGTGACGTTTGTCCGACAAGCCATCCTTAGAGTAGCTACCCTGTTGTGCACTAGGGAGGTCTTCCTCTTCATCTCTGTAAGCTTTGATCTTCAGAACTTTTGTATATCATTCAGAGTGTCCGCCAATCATTTTTCATCCTTCATACTTGACTGCCCCTCCCCCTTATACAGTTGGGGTTATTGTTCTGTTTTTTTATTTTTGATAAATATATTTAAAGACAAGGTGTTCCAATAGTCTTAGTGCAGTTTTAAACTTTAATAAGCTATTAAATAATAAGCATCTAGAATAAAGTTTAATTAATTAAAGCAAATTATCATTCAGTGAAATAATTTAATTAAAACAATTCATCCGACTAAATTAATTAAATTAAAACATAATTAAGGTTATTAAGCTTTAATCAATTATTAAAGTTTAAAACTGTACTAAAGCTTTGGGGACACCTTATATTGAAATGAAAATGAAACTAAAAGTACCACACTTTGTATAGTTGGTTTCCTTAGTAATCTTATGTACTTCATTTTTTTGCATTTAATAACATGGTTCTGAATGAGAGACCAGTTTATATAGCATGGTACAGAAGCCGAGTAATGTCTGTCCAGTGAGGCTGGAAAGACAGGTTGAGGGTTGGCTATTAAAGGACTTTAGAAGCTAAATGGAAGAATCTCCATTTTATCCTACAGGTATTAGGGAGCCATTGCAGTTTACTGAGTAGGGTCATGACATGATTGGGTCTGTACCTAAGTAAAAACATGTCAGGATGAACTGGAGTAGAGAGAGACTTGGAGTAGGAAGATTCTCAGGAGGTACTGTAGTGATCTAGGTGACAGGTAATAGGGGCTCGACCAAAGTGGGGGAGGTGGACTATATGAGTAGAGAAAAAGAATCAGATGTCAAGGAGGTAGAAATGGCAAGATTTGGTGACTGATTGGATATGTGGGGTGAGGGAAGGTGAAAAGCCAAGGATAATGCCAAAGTTATTGGCCTTGGAAGGCTAGAAGAATGGTTCCTTGGAAAGCTTGTAAGATGTTGCAAGATGTAGGGAGGAAAGGGTCAAGATAATGAGTTTTGTATTGGATGTGTTGAATCCAAAATATCATCTCTGAGATGAACAGTTTGGAATGTCCAATAAGCATTTGGTGATGTGGAATTGTAGAGACTGGAGCTAGATATATAGATCTGTGCACCATCTGCATAAAGATAATTAAATCCACAGGAGCTGATGAGATCATCAGAGAGGAGATAGAAACAGAGGAGACATAGGGGGAGAAAGGGAGAGAGACAGAGACATATATATATATATATATATATATATATATATATATATATATATATATATATATATGTTGAGAGAGAGAGAGAGAGAGAGAGAGAGAGAGAGAGAGAGAGAGAGAGAGAGAGAGAGATGGCTCCCCATTGTCTCCAGGATAAAAAATACATACTGTTCATTTAGTTTTTAAAGTACTGCACAATTTACCCCTAACTATCTTTCCAGCCTCATTGGACATGACTTTCCCTCCCATGTTGTGCCCTCTTTTTCTTTCTTACACAGGCGCTCCTCCTGTATCCATGCTTTTCATCTCCCATACATGGGATGCCCCTTCTCTTCACCTCCATCTCACAGACTCCCACTCTTCTTTCAAGAAGCAGCTCAAGCAATATCTCCTGCATGCAGCCTTTCTGAGTTCCCCTAAGTGCTGGGCTGGGCCTTTCTGCCTAAACACCTTGTATTTTATAACATTCATTTCCAATAATTAGGTTATTTAAGCCTAGGGCTAACATAATGTTCCCTCAGATCCTCGTGGCTTCTTCCTTTGCTGATACAAGGAGTTTATTAAGAGAAATGTTAGGAGTACCATCACAATAGCTCCAAGCCCCCAGTTAGAAAATTTTCTAACATTTAGGCAGAGGTTGGTCTTTCTTCTTAAATTTACATTTATAAACATCTCTGGATAATATCTGGCTTTTTGTCTTTTTTGATTGAGGCAAAATTTAGGTTACCAGAAACATGGGCAAAAAGGCAGCAGCGTCTAATACAGTGTTTGCTAACAGGCAGGGACTGGGAGGGAAACTTTGGGGGAAAGCTGAATTTTTCATGGAATTTCTCTGTCCTGGAGGAGGTGGATGGTGCCATCCTGCAGGTTGTGCCCTGAGATACCTATGGGGTCCATGGCCCTCTTCCATCTCTCCCTTTTCTGCCACATCTCAATCCTATCACTCTCTCTCCTTTTAGTGGTTGGCCTTGTGAAGCCCATTCCTTCTAGCTCAGCTCTTGGTGTTCCAGAACTTCTTCTCAACTGCCAACCCTTCACAGTCTCTAAATCCCAAGTAGCTTCATGGAAGTGCAGTGTTCACACCTTATTTATACCTATAGTGAATAACTGATTTGTGTTCTCACCTGACAAATGTATCAGGGCTAAAGAGACTGGGGTAACAACATACACACACTTATACACATACATGAGCACAATATTATATATATATATGTACACATATATTTAGTATCTTTATTCTGTAAAAATACACATATTTTATCTATCTATATGTATATATACATACATATATACATAAATTTATGAAGCTAGGTAGCACAGTGGATGGAGAGCTGCCCAGAAAACTGGAGTTTGAATGCAGTCTCAAAACTTCCTAACTGTGTGACCTTGGACAATCCATTTAACCTCTTTTTGCCACTGCAGAAGGAAATAGCAAACACATTGCCAAGAAAACCCCAAATGGGGTCACCAAGAGTCAGACATGACTAAAACAACTGAACGACAACATATATGTATGCATATATGCACATATACATACATGTCTATATAAAAATGTGCATATGTGTGCATATACATATAATGTGTGTATATATGTATGATTCTAAAACATGGTATATAGGTATATAAATAAAATATGGGTATATATACACACATTTTTGGTATTCATATATCTACACACATATAAATCCAGGTATATAGGTATATACAAATACATGCATGCACTTTTTGAATCGATTAATCAATAAACAAGCTTTTATTAAGGACTCACTATATGAGAGGCAATGTATTAGGTGATGAGAAATGAAATAAACCCTGCTCTCGGGAGGTTTCCATTATAATGAGGGAGGCAACAAGTACATAAGTGTACTTATACATAATTTACATATATGTGCAGTATAATATATACATACATGTATGTACACACGTTTATACATACACATATATGCACACATATGTATATGTACTTGCTATCTTCCTTATTAGAATGGAAACCCCTTAAGAGTGTTTCATTCCCCAGCACCTTGTACATTGCCTAGCACACAGTGGGTACTTAATAAATGCTTGTTCCTCCATGAATAACTTCATAAAGTTGAAAATGCCTCGGCCAACTAGACATTCTGATGCTCTCTCACTAACCTAGGGGGACACCTGGTGGTTGATCGGTTTAAAACTCTTTTAGCCCTGAAAATGTAAATTACCTTGGAAATATCTCTTTTTCTGATAAGAACTTCTGAGAAAACTGCTGAAAAGCAGAAATTAGTCTTAGATCAATGTCTTACACCATATTTCATCATTTATGGAAAATGGTTACTTACATGAGCTGCGTACTAAAGGTCATATAAAAAAATTCAGAGAGAAGAAAATCACATACCTCTCCTAGCTCTAGGTAGTTGTTACATTGTTAATCCAATAAGGAATAGAGGGAATTACAAAGAAAAATCAGATACTTTTGATTACATTAAATTGGAAAGATGTTGCACCAAAAAAATTAAAACATGTAATATAAGAAGGGAAAGGTCAGCTAAGGAGAATCTTTTTACCAAATATCTCTGATCCAAGATATATAGAAAGCTATCAGAAATATAGAAGACCAAGAGTCATTCTTCAATAGATTATTGTCAAGGGATATGATCCAAGAATTCTCCAAAGAAGAACTACGAAGGATTCACAACCACGTGAAGGAATGCCCCAAATCTCCGAGAGTAGGAGAAATGCATATCAAAACAACTCCAGAGTTTCACCTCACCCAGCAAACTAGCAAGCATGAGAAAATAGGACACAGTGGGTGGTGGAAGGGTTGTGGAAAGACATTGTTGGTAGAGGTAGAAGCTGGAACAGCCACTCAGGAAAGCAATTTGGAGTTGTGCGAATTAAGTACTAATATGTCTATCTTCTTTGTCCCAGAAAGCTCACTGCTGGGCAAATACTCTAAGTAAGACAATGATAAAAAAAGAAAGGCTCCATAAACACCAACATGATTTGTAGCAGCATCTTTTGTGGCAGTTGAAAACTGGGGGAGAAAACGGATGCTTATTGACTGAGGAATGATTAAATAAGTTGTAGTACATGAATATAATAGCTCCAGGCTCCAGGGTCAACAGGATCTGAGTTCAAATCCAGCCTCAGACACTAGCTATGTGACCCTGAGCAAGTTACTTCACCCTGTTTGCCTCAGTTTCCTGATCTCTAAAAATGAGCTAGGGAAGGAAATGGCAAACTACTCCAGTATCTCTGTCAAGAAAACTCCAAATGATGTAACAACTCAATAACAACAGCCTACCTATGTTATCTTTCACTTAGTGATTTCATATCAAGAGTGCCCAAAGAAGAACTTCAGGGATAGGGAATGTTAATTTCAAAGTTCTTTTTTAAAGTTTTTATCATTAGTATAGCTATTTGTCGATTACAAAACTGAGGTGATAAATTCCTAGTCAATAGGTTGACGTGGATTTTGGAGAGGTAGGGGAAATGTGGTTCCAGTTAAGAAATATGTAAAGCCAGAGAACTTTTTCAGATGGGGCTGTATGAGGGAACTCTGATCCAGCATCAGATGCTTAGTCTCAGAAACTTAATTTTATCCATTTACTCAAGATAGACTACAGTCAAAGGAACTGGAAAACCAAACTCACAAAAAGGTGGTTTCATACCAGTGTCAACCTAATTTACCTGGCAGGGGTCTTACTTTTCTAAGGGAATAAAGTAAATTGATCAACAAAGATTTATTAAGCATCTACTGTGTGTCAAACTTTGTGCTATATGCTGGGGGTGTAAGTATAAAGAATGAAACAGTCCCTGCCCTTAAGGTGTTTATATTCTAATGGGAGAAAGAACAAGTACATATACAAATATGTCCAGCGAAATATAAACTGAAAAATACACACATGTCAAAGTATTTAAATGCTAGGTGGTTTGGGAGGAAGGGTCCAGTTGGGGTGATTAGGAAAGCCTTTTGTCTTCATGCAGAAGATGGTTCATTTTTTTTTGAGAGGAGAAAGCAAGGCAATAGGGGTTAAGTGACTTGCCCAAGGTCAACTAGCAAGTGTCAAGTGTCTGAGGCCAGACTGAACTCAGGTCTGGTGTTCTATTTGCTGTGCTACCTATCTGCCCCAAGATGTTTCATTTTGAAGGGAGAGAGGGGCTCTGCCATGGAGGTAAACTGAGCACATTTCAGGAATGTGGAATATTGAAAATAAAGCACAAAAATTACATATAGAATACTGTTATAATAGTGCTAGCTCTCACTTATGTAATGCTTTAAGGTTTGCAAAACCCTATATATGCATTATCTCATCTGATATTCACAACCAGCCAGGGAGATTGGAGCTATTATTAGACTTATTTTAAAGTTGTGGAAATGAAGGCAGATAGATGTTAAGTGGTTTGCCCAGGATCTCATAAGTTAGTAATTGTCTGAAGCTAGATTCCAACTCGGGTCCTCTTGACTTCAGATCCAGTGCTGGAGGGAATTCACAGAGTATAGGAGGGAGAATAATGTCCAGTGAACCTGAAAGATAGATTGAGGCCACGTGGTGGAAGCAATATTAACAGAAGAGTTTATATTTTATCTTAGAGGCAATAGGGAGTTGATTAAGATTAATTAACAGAATCATACGATCTGATCTATGCTTCAAGTAAATTGCTTTGTCAGCAACGTGAACTGGAGTGAGAAGAGAGGAGGTAGGGAGATCTATTGCTGCAATAATCTAGAACCAAGATGGTAGACATGTAAAGGGAGAGGAGACAGATGCAACAGCTATTGTGGAGATAATAGCAGCAAAAGTCGACAACTGATTGACTATATGCAGTGATGGAGAGTGAGGAGTTCAAGATGATGCCATGGTTCTGAGCTTGGAAGCCTGGAAGGGTGCTGGTGCTATCCACAGGCATAAGGCTTAGGAGAGGGGAGAGTTTAGAGGGAAAGATCATGAAAACTTGAATTAGTAATCTGAGAGTTGCTTGGTGAATCTAGGTAAGGGAAATTGAATGGTTTTGAGAGTTTCTTTCAGCAATAGAAGAGCTGTTGGTATTATACAACCTGTTGACTTTTACAAAGATGTGAATGTTCATGTTGCCCAGGCATCTCAGTCTATTTCTTTTTCTTTCCTTCTCCTTTTTTTCTATAGTCTTGGATAAATAATTACATTCTTAGATTTCAACTGTCCATCGTCTACATGTGGAACTATTAACCTTCTATTGTTGTTGGGGGTAACACATTTTTAAAATTTCAGTGAGTCCATCTTCCATGTTAAAGTCTCCCCCTAGCGCCTCTTTGTGGGATGGTGGTGACTCAAACTTCCCAAAGCCTGGGTCATTGACCTTTGAACTTTGCTAAGTCCTTTTCAGCTCTAGTAGTATGGGATTGGAATGATTTTATGAGGTCCTGCCAAATCAGAGAGCAGCTAATTGGCTCAGTGGATAGAGCACTGGGCCTGAAGTCAGGAAGACCTGTGTTCAAATGTGACCTCAGACACTTACTAGCTGTGTGACTCTGGGCAAGTCACTTCACCCTACTTACCTCAGTTTCTTTGTCTGTAAAATAAACTAGAGAAAGAAGTAGTAAACCACCCAAGTATCTCTGCCAAGAAAATCCCAAATGAGGTCATGAAGAATTAGACACAACTGAAACATGGCTAAACAAATTCTTGATAATGTTATAATTCCCAGGTGCACAGATTTATTCTTCATTGGCCACATTTTCCCTTGACTGCTTCCTGGTAATGTAACGGGAGATGTTTCTCATCTCATTGGTGAACTGTCTTCAAATTCTACTAACTATTTCTGGGAATCTGTCTCTAGTGCAGGAGTTTTTCACCTTTTTGCTTTCATGGGCTCTTTTGTAATCTGGTGTGGGATGAGCTTCTTCTAAAAATCATGTTTTTAAATGCATAAAATCAAATACACAGGATTATCAAGGAAACCAATTACATTGAAATACAATTGTCAAAAAATTTGTTTAAAAAGTTCAGAGATGCCAGATTAAGAACTTCTGATTTGTAATATTTACTTATTTAACTTTCTATGCATCTTATTTTCCAACTCGATGGTAAGCTACCAGAGGTCAGGGTCTGTCTCCCATACTTCTATCACCAAAGCATGTTGTATTATGTCATTCATTTAGGAGGTGCTTAATATACATCGCTAAATAACCTTCTGAATATTTTTCTTCTTTTAGAAAGAAGAGGTGAGGCGGAAACACATTAAGTTACACATGGAAGGGGCGCTAACGGCACGCGATAAAGTTGGGGTTCAAGACTTTGTGCTGTTGGACTCTTACACCAGCGAATCTGCTTTTGTGGATAACCTTCGCAAGCGCTACCGGGAGAACCTCATCTATGTAAATGATCCTATTTCTCTTCTCTCTCCTTTCTCTTTTCTTACTCCATAGTTCTCCTGGAGAAACCAGCCCTTATGGCTAATAGGACATTAATAGGTTAGTGATAAAGCAAAACAGAATTTGGAGGAATGATTGAGGTTGTCTTCTGACTCCCTACCTCCCCTCAAACCCTGGTAATAAACTTTGAGCATTTTTAAAATGTCCTGTGGGTGGGCGTATATCACACTGGAGGAATATCCCATTGGGAGGAACTCTTGACCTCCCCGCAGCTAACAACCACTTATAATTGAACTTGACAGAGTTTTTATTCTTGAGTTCCTCAAATAAAGCTATGATGAACTTCAAGAGCCAGATACATTATTTCCTTGTAAATCTGGCCCCAGACACTTATTTGTTGTGTGACCCTGGGCAAGTCATTTCACCTTGTTTGCCTCGGTTTCCTCAGTTGTAAAATGAACTGGAAAACCTAGTCCAGTATCTCTGCCAAGAAGACCCCAAATGGGGTCACAGAGTCAGATATGACTGAAACAGCCGAACAATAATAAAATGGAGGTTTCATTGACTTATTTGAAATAAGTAGGTCATTAGAAAGAAGTCAGAAATATTCATTCTTTAGCACAGTGCCTGGTACTTGCTATTGTTGCTGAGTTGTTTCAGTCCTTTCAGACTTTCCATGACCCCATTTGGGGTTTTCTTGGCAAAGGTACTGGAGTGGTTTGCCATTTCCTTCTCCAGCTCGTTTTACAGATAAGGAAACAGAAGCAAACCGGGTGAAGTGACTTGCCCAGGGTCACATAGCTAGAAGTGTCTGAGGCTGGATATAAACTCAGGTCTTCCTGACTCCAGGGTCTCCCTTTTATTCACTGTGCCAGTTGCCTGGTACATGCCTAGTATATAGTGAGTGCTTAATAAATGTTTATACACTGACCAATGTTTTAATCACATATACTGTCAAGTGAATTACATATTGTATATTTGTCAGTCACTTAACTAACATTTATCAAGTACCTGCTGTATGCCAGGCTCTGTGCTAAGTTCTGGGGATGCAGAGAAAGGCAAAAGACAGTTTTGTCCTCAAGGAGCTCACAGCCTAATGGGAAAGATGACAAGCAAACAACCATGTACAAATAAGCCATAACGGGGATAACCAATGGGGGAAGGTGTTAGAATTAAGGGGACTTAGGAATAAGCCCTACAATGTCAAACTATATTTAGCCTGTTATGAAAAATTTAAAAATCTGCTTTCCAATAGTTGTACAGGTAGAAAAATGGACTTGATGCTATGTCTGGTGAAAGAAGAGATCAAGAAGGAGGTGTTGGGAAGCCTAAGTGGGATGGCAGGGTCATCTTGGCTAAGCTTAATATTTCAGATTTAGTCAGTTTTTGGAAATTATTTTTCTGAATTATTTTGAAAAAGTATTTCGAAAATTATTTGAGATCAGGTTTCTGTTCATCAGAAGGAATTTATGATTTCAGTTCAAACTCTGACTTTTCTTCAGTTTCATGATTCACTTTTATCCTGGAGATATGATCAAGTTGTACAATTTACTAGAATTATAGTTAATTATAGTTAATAATAACATCAATTCACATTAATAAAGAGCTTGAAGGTCTATAGAGTACTTTACAAATATGGTTTCATTTGATCCTTGCAACAACTCTGATATGTACTATTATTTTCCCCTTTTACAGTTGAGGAAACTGAGGTAGGCAGAGGTTAAGTACCTTGCCTAGGATCACACAACTAGTAAGCTAGCTAGGAGGTGGAACTTGAATTAAGGTCTTCCTGACTCCAGGATGTCCAACTGCTCTACCCACCTGGCTGCCTAGGGATTAAATGCTTCAAATACTGACCCAGTAAAGGAGGAAAGGCACAAGATTCTTGAATGCAGAATGTGTCTTGAACAGAAGTGAGTTGTGTAAATAATTCCTTTCCTCACGTTCCCTTTGTCTTACAAAAAAGAGGACTCTATGGATGAATTCACAATCCAAAATTCCCCAGTGCAAGAGCCTCAGATCCATCTGCTTTGTCATTTTAGCAAAATGCTTGAGAAAGCTTCATTTCTCCACTTTGAAGAGTATTGTGAAAGACCTTTTATTGGATGATGCTCTAGGTAGAGGTTGGCATTAGATAATTCCAAAGGTCCTTTCCAATTCAGATTATTCCAACTCAGGAATCTGTAAAGGTGAGACAGGGTATGACCAGGGAGTCCTATAGTACCAAACCAGGTACTGACTTAAAAACACCTAGCAAATCACTTAGTACTGCCACACAGCTCATAGACATTAAAAGAAGGAGCATTCCAATATGGAGCAATGGATGATATTAATGGGTTGGCTCCCAGGTGTTTGTCTCTTTATTTTAGATGGTTGATTTCTGCTCATGTTGGGCATGTAAAATGATAGCCTGTGATCTGACCTTTGGAAGGAGTAACTTCCTGTGTTAATGAACTCACTTCATTGGTTTGTCCCTCCAGACATACATTGGGACCCTCCTTGTTTCAGTGAATCCTTACCAGGAGCTGGGCATCTATACGATTAAACAGATGGAGCTTTACCAAGGGGTGAATTTCTTTGAGCTGCCACCACATGTGTAAGTGACACTCAGGTCTTCCTTGTGGACTTTTGGTCTGTTTTATTGGACTCTTCTCTCCCTTACATGAGCTGCCCTCATCCTGTGGAAGAAGACAATTTTGGAATAATTGAAAACCTTTGTTTTCTTTCGTACTGTTTTGTTTTTTTAAAAAAAACTTGAATGATTTTTTTTCAAGTTTGTTGCTTGCTTAATGGCCTAGGGAGACAGAGTTTTCCATTGGTGGATGTCTGTTAGCAGAGGTATAAAGACCATTTTAGTAGACCTCGTGTTGGATGATACTCAAGGTAGAAGTTGGTTAAAGCACTTCCAAGACCCTTTCCAACTCATGATGAGCCTTTAAGGATAATGTGCCAATACTGGCCTTTTGATAACTCTTGGGCTACCTAGTCTCACAGGCCAGAATGATACAACTATATGGGAGACATAATAGCTCCTATCGGGATATGCCAATCCCAAATTGTCCCTAATGGTTCCCGAAGCAGGAGGTCACATCAGCTACAGCCTGTTATGGTGGGCCTATTTTCTCACAGCCCCTCCAGCGTTTTATGTCACCTTTATCCCATTTGCCAAATATACAGTGAAACCTCAGAGTTGTTTGGATTTGTGTTGTATAAGTTTTTATAACTTGGTGCATTTTAAAAATAATGTTATTGCTACTATTCTAGATCCATTCATCCTAGTTTTTAAACAAAGCTAGAGATTAATTATATTAGTATTCATCACATCAATAGCTAATATAGAGTTAGTAATAAAAATATTCTGTTTGGTCGATGAATGAGTCATGCTTGAGACTTGATGTGCTTGGTTTATTGAAGGCATCTTAGTACCATACACAGATATTATTACCTGCTGGGAGACAGGGGATCCAGGCGCATTGTAGATCTGTGTGGGGATGTGTGAAAGCTGAATTCCTTCTGTCCCTCTCCTCATACAGTTACGCCATAGCAGATAATGCTTACCGCATGATGTGCTCGGAACTCAATAACCACTTCATCCTGATCTCTGGGGAGAGCGGTGCTGGCAAAACGGAGGCATCCAAGAAGATTCTCCAGTACTTGGCAGTGACCTGCCCAATGACGGAATCACTGCAAATAGCCCGTGATAGATTATTGCTTTCAAATCCAGTCCTGGAGGTAGGCAATACTTCAAATTCTGTTCAATGGACAGTGATAGAGGAGTCTTTTTGCATGAGATTTTCTAGCTCTGGGGATTTATTCTGGTCCAGAGTGTTCAGAGGACAAGAAATAGAAGCTATGTCTAGACACAGAAAGGCAGCTAGGTGGCACAGTAGATACAGCACAGGCCTTGGAGTCAGGAAGATCTGAATTTAAATTTAACCTCAGACACTTCCTATGTGTCCCTGGGCAAGTCACATAACCCTGTTTGCCTCAGTTTCCTCATCTGTAAAATGATCTGGAGAAGGAAATGGCAATCCACTTCAGGATGTTTGCCAAGAAACCCCCAAATGGGGTCATGAAGAGTCGTACACAACAGCAAAATGATGAAACAGAAGCTAGATACAGACCAATAATTGATTTTTTAGTGTTCTGAACGTGGAGGGAAGAGAGAACCTGGTCTTGTAGCTTTCAGTTTATAGTGAGATAGAAGACATATGGTTCCAGACTCTTAGTAGGATTGTAAACCAAGTTTCTGAAAAGTTAGGGACTCCAAATGAGCAATAGAGAGAGAAAGAGCTGATTTCAGCCTTTTGATTGTTTATTCTTAGGCTTTTGGAAATGCAAAAACTCTCCGAAATGACAACTCCAGCAGATTTGGAAAGTATATGGATATCCAGTTTGATTTTAAGGTAAATTGGGATTTGAATTGGTGGGGAAGGCATTCAGTGATGAATACTAATTGGAACCAAATGGTCATGGCAGTGGTTCTCAAACTTCGTCATCTCAGGACCCATTTATAGACTTAAAAATTACTGAGGAAAAAGCTTTTGTTTATGTATGTTATGTCTATAAATATTTACCATATTAGAAATTAAAACTGACAAAATTTTAAAATATTCATTAATTCATTTTAAAATTATTTAAAATCTAAGTGCAAATGAAAACAAATCAAATTTAAATTTAAATGATTAAATATCAAAATAAATTTCAAAAATTGAATTGAAAATAAATTTGTTTAAAATATTTATTCATTTTAAACTAACAGTAACAAACCTATTATATTACTATAAATAACATTTTAATGAAAATTAACTTTCTAAAAACAAAATAATTTAGTGTGAAGAATGATGCTGTTTGGCATAGTTTTGCCAATCTCGTTTATGTTTATCTTAATAAATGGCAGCTGAATTTGCCTATCTGCTTCTGCATTCCATTAGTTACAGTGTGTTGTTTTGTTGAAATATCTGAAGAAAACCCAGTCTTACATTAGTATGTCATTAGAAAAGGGAGTACTGTTTTAATAGGCAAATAATGTGAGTAAAATTACAAAATAATTTTGACCTTGCAGATTTCCTAAAAGGGTCTTCAAGACCCCTGAGGGTCTTTGTACCGTGCTTTAAGAATGTCCAGTATAGAGGCAGCTAAGTGGTGCGGTAGAGAGAGCACTAGCCCTAGAGTCAAGAGGATCTGAGTTCAAATATGACCTCAGATACTTGACACTTAGCAGTGTGATCCTGGGCAAGTCACTTAACCCTGATTGCCTCATGGGGAATAAAAAAGGAAGTCCAGTGTGGAAAAAGAAGATGGTTGGAATTGGGTTTAGGGTCCCATCTCCAACTCTTAATAGCTGCGTGACCATGGGCAAATCATTTTGTCTCTGAGCGTTGGTTTCCGTCTATAAAGTTGTGGCAACAATACTGGTAATATCACTCTCTCCGAGATGCCCTGAGGTTCAAATAGGACAATGTCTGGGAAGCTCTTTGCAAGCCTTAATTTGCTCCAGAATTATGGAAGGGAGAGTGTCAACTGTCTTTTTCTTCTATCATATCTGATATCTGGTTCAGGTAGTATGGTGGGTTTTGAAGGTTGTTTTTTTTTTTTAATTCTTGAACTTTGTCTTAAAGACATCTAACATTCCACAGGTTGTATGGAGAATTAGTATTGTTTCATGAAAAAAAAAGCAGGGACATTTGTAGGTTCAGTCCCCTAGCAGATGACTACCCCAGGTTCAAAGTATTCTGTGCCTAAATACTCCTAAAACTATAGCTTATGAGTCCCCACGGGTACATTCACCTTTAATAGTCAAGAAGAGGACACTGTTAGTTCAAAGGAAAGGCGTTTCCTGAGATGGCATCTTGTACACAGTCACCATAAAACATTCCCCTATCTATCGGGGGTGCGCTCTCCCACAAATACACATAGTATTACTGAGAAGAGTGAGCATACATGTAGAGTATGTTAATAGAGAAGCACAAATGTAGAAAGATGGCAAACCACTCCAGAATCTTTGCTAAGAAAACCCCACGGACAGAATGATCCACAGAGCCGGACACACTGAATGACTGAACAACAACACACGATGTCCTTCCTTTTCTTATACTGTCCCCATGCTGCTCCCCTTGGGTACAGAGTCTTTGCTTGGAACTCTCAGTCAGTTCAGCCCCGTAGCATCCTTCCTCACATTCATGGCTAGCTCTGCCTTGACTCTCAAAGCTCCTCTGGTCTTACCTTGACTGACTTCATAAAGAGTGTGTCTTGCTTTTCAAAGGAGCACCATGGAGCATGATTTAACTCTTGGTCAACCCTGGCCAGCTACCCATTAATTCCATCAAATTGAATTGATTTGATTTTCTTTTAAGACATTAACATATCATTGTCAGTTATCTTTCCTTATGTTTTATAATTTTTCAGATGGACTGGGGGGAGGTCACATCAATTGATCAGGGGGTTCCCACTACCAAAATTTTGTTGTTGACCTCATTTAGGGTTTTCTTCTTGAAGATACTGGAGTGCTTTGCTTCCTTTTCAAATTTAATCATCTAGTCAAATTTAATCATTTTTAAAGAATGTCTTTGTTGTAAAACTAAACTGATTTGCTTTATGATAAGTCATCATTTTTCCTTTTGAAAATTATTTAGAATTTTTATAGTAAATAAAATTAGAAATTTAGAAATTATTTTCTATTTATTTATATTAATAATATTAATATAAACTAATACTGAACATTGTTACTTATATAAAATATATTTCATATTAAATATTTATATATTTTGTTATTGTTTCCTTTTTATGAGTTTGATAGAAATAAACAAACATGATCTTGCCATATATTAAAAAGAAAAGGGAAATTGCTTATGAAGGCCATGAATCTCAGTTATGCTTTTTTATGATTTAAAAAATATATAATGACTTGTCCTTGTGCCTCTTTGAACTTCTGTTCTCATTTGTGTATTTCATGAATGTTTCGTTATGTTCTTCTCTTTCTTTTTCTTTTGGGGGGACATCTCTGTTATTTTCATCTTTCCAACATCTTTATTATAACAAATAAGTATGTTTAAGAAACCAGATACATTTTTTTGGCCAGGTTAGAAACTCAATGTCTCATTTTTTACTTCTAGCTACCATTTCTTTGCCAAGAAGTAAGGGGCACTATCATCTAAGTTATAGTATGGTCATTGCATTGATCAGTTCTTAAGTCTTTCAAAACTGTATCCTTTTATAATGTTGTATGAATTGCCTTCCCATTTCTACTTCTTTCCCTTTCTTCATCAGTTTTTACAGGTCCATTGGTTATGAGGAAGACCTTAGGAATTTAAATCAACTTTATGTGGGAAAGAGGATCTTAGATTCGATCCTGTTTTAGATGACTGGTGTGAGTTTTGGCTTTGAATTTTCCCAGGGAATTCCAGTAGGTGGTCATATCATCAGTTACTTGATAGAAAAATCTCGAGTCGTTTTTCAAAACCACGGAGAACGAAATTTTCATATCTTCTACCAGCTACTGGAAGGAGGTGAAGATGACCTATTATCCTACCTGGGACTTGTGCGGAACCCCCAAGCATATCTCTACCTTAAACAGGTTGGAAAAATACAGCATCTAGTGCCTAGGGTTCTTCTGGAGGGTGGGACTCATCTCCCTTTCTTGGAATAGTCTCACCTCTTCCTAGCTTCCTTCAAAGTACAGCTCAAAGGTCATCTCCTAAAGAAGACCTTTCCTGACCTCCCCAGCTATCAGCGATCTCTCCCTGACCAAATTATTTTATATTTACTCTCTATATAGTTTTACACACTTGTCTACATATGTACTATTTTCTTCCCAGTGGAATATGAGTTTTTTGAAGACAGAGACTGGTGGTGTGTTTCTTTCCCTTTGCATCCTTGAATGTGTTGAGTTATCTATGGTACATGTAGGGTGGTGATGCCAGACTGGAGCTCAGGAGTGAAATTAGGTAGGATAGGATAAATAGATCTGGGAATTATCAGCACAGAATGATAAATGAACCCATGGGAACAGATACTTATCAACTAAGGGAACACACAAAAAGAAAAGAGGGCTCAGGATAGAGCCTTGGAGGATGTGTGGGTGGAACATGGATGGTCATCCAGTGTGTAAGACACCAAACCCAAGTTTGAGCTGGTATAAAGTTAAATAATAGCCGCTAGGTGGCACCATACTGCATAGAATACCCAGCCTGGAGTCAGGAACATTCATCCTCCTATGTTCAAATCTGGTCTCAGACACTTCCTAGCTGTGTGACCCTTGGCAAATCACTTCACTCTGTTTGCCTCAGTTTCCTCGTATATAAAATGAGCTGGAGAAGGAAATGGCAGATTGTTCTAGGATATTTGCAAGAAAACTCCAAATAAGGTCACAAAGAGTGACTGAAATGAGTCAACAATTACAAATTTAAAGAAAGTACCAGGAAGTTTTACTTCCATTTTACTTCCATTTAGGGGTAACAACATAGGAAGCATATTTAATAAAGACACAATATTTAAAAATATCACAGAATATCTTCCTTTTTGAAGCGATGACATTCGTTGGGTTGGACACATACATTAAGTGAGCATTTGCCTATTTTAAAGGCTATTGACAGAATTAATAGAAGTCTTACCGAATCTGTTCTGCGGTGATGCCTTCAGAATAATCCATGTTTCTCTAAGTGCTAACCCGACTTCCCAACTTGAGAGTCTCCTTCCATCTGGCCAGCAGAGAACTCAGAATCTTGTATCTGTTGGCAAGGGAATTATAATATGCTTCTCTAAATCTGAATGTTGTGATATCACTGCTCAAGTTCTAGCGTGTGGAACCGATACATGTATATAGATGATTTGATTAGTATGTGAGTGACAAATTATTGTGAGACAATGAAAGTAGCTATTTTTTAAAAAATTTCTCAGAACAGAAATTTCCTTTTGGCATTTCCCATAAATACTATTAAAAAGATTGAGAATTATTATTCCTGTGATTATGAGTTGTTAAATAATAGTTGACTTTATAGCAGGGAAATCCATTTTGTCTGTTCAGGAAAGTAATGCCTGAGCTTTTGTATCCTAGTACAAAGAGAATTACTATAGCAATCAACCAATCAGGATTCATTAAATACCTAGTGCGAGTCAGGCTCTGTACTACGGTGCTGGGGATATAAATAAAAGCGAGACAGTCTGCCCTCCCCAAACCCTTCATGGGGGTGGGACAGGATACAACATATTCACAGAGAAGAACATATGGGACATGGGAAAAATAATATCTTGCAAACTCTAAAGTGGAAGATCTTAACTCAGTGTCCATAAACTTTAAAAAATATATATTTTGAGAGCTGCATTTTGATGTGGTTGATTTCTTTTATATTCTTGTGTATTTTATATTATGCATTTAAAAACATGATTCTGAAAAGAGGTCCAGAGGCGCCACCAGCCCACCAAAGCAGACCAGAACACAAGAAAAGATTCAGAAGCCCCGGCCTGAAGTGTTTGTACGTAGTTTATGCGCATGTGTGCCTAATAGACACTAAAACTGGCGCCAAAAGATCCTCTTGGTCTCTTCTCCATAGGGACAGTGTGCCAGAGTAACTTCAATTAATGACAAAAGCGACTGGAAAACCGTGGTCCAAGCTTTCTCCATCATCGATTTCAATGAAACTGACTTGGAGGTAGGGACCACAAGGACATGGCTGCCATCTTTCTGTTAAGGTTGAGGATGGAAGCAAGGAGTGGTTCCTTGGTGGCTTCCTGATTCTTCCAAAGTTTTGGGGTAGCACATTATGGAGGGGAGGAATTTGTGGTGTAAATGTCTACTGAGCCCGATGACTAAATGTACTAGGATTTAAGTCCCATGTAAATTAGGGTTCAGTGACATCTCCATGCTTCGTGTAACTTATCCTAAAATGTAATGTAGGGACATTTATTTTCTATTTCATCTTCCTGTTTTGTCTATTACTCTACATTTAAACAACCATTCTTTGATATTTCTATTTTCCCCTGTGAGGTTTTTCTTCCCTTTCTCTTAAATGCATATTTTAACCTTTCTCTTAAATGCATATTTTAAAGTTTTCGTTATTGTTTTAAATGCATCATTTACAACAAACACCAGTTCAATCAAAACTGAGGTTAATCTCCAGTGAAAACTCCCATGATTTGAACCATTTACGTGAATGAATGAATGAATGAAGTATTTTTCACAAACACTCCTTCAGTGCCAAGCTCTGTGTGAAGGAGAAAGCAGTGAGTGAGTCTCTCTGAGTGAAGACTTAGCCTCTGTTTCAAAAGACAATCATTGCTTCCATTCTAGTGGAGTTGACCTTCGTATATAAATCAATCAATGAATGAATGAGAAAAAAATGACCAACAAATCCATTTGCTCTGACTGCATATGCAATGTTCCAACACCCATAGTCCTCCACCTCTGCCAAGAAGGAAGCACACATTTTAACAAAACGAAGTCAAGCTAATCCCTACTCATCCATCAAAATATCACTTCCTTTGTCTCCCTTTTCAAATGAGGCATATTTATAAACTCTCTCTAACTTTCCACTTATATGTATATATACAAGTATCTACATATGCACATATACACACAAATATCTATAGCTATACACATATACACATATATCTATAGAAATCTATTTGTCTATATCATATCTATATATATGATGTGATGTGTAATGTATTTCACATATATGATATAGATAGATCTGTATATAGATCTATCCACATCATATATACCTATATAGTTTTACCTATATCACATCTATATAAAACTATATTGATGTATGATAGGCATATCTCTGTATAGATACATCTATATCATATATTTATGTAAATATATTAATATCATATCTATATATTTTTATACAGATATCTATGTATCTATAGCTATGTATCTGTATCGGTGTGTATGTATGTGTATGTAGATATAGGTATATAGGTACATATATATATAGAGAGAATATATTTGAATAAATGAAAAATCAGTTATTAAGCACTGTATTCACACACACATAGGTTTGTAGAACATTTGTGTCTCTTTTCGTCTGATTCTACTGACCTCATCTGAGATCACTTGATCTTCTGTATTTCTTTCTTATTGTTCACATCTTTAATGTTGCCATAATGTTCTGTCATGTTCGTACACCATTATTTAGTCATCTGTTTTACAATCATTAGTTTTTGTCATTGGGTTCTTCCATTTGTTTGTTTTTTGATGTTATTGCAAATAAAGAAAGAGCACACATTTCTGGACAGATTGGTCCCATTCTCCCTGCCACTCCAATCTGCAGGATGTAGTGATAGAATCTGACCTGAGTCAGGGAGTGTAGAGTCATGGCTGGAGGGGCTGGAAGGACCATGAGCGATCCATCTTTGTGGCTCTCCTTTTCCATTGTCTGATTGCTCATGAAATCTCCACCCACAATGTAATGGTCTGTTTCTCTGCCCACACTGTATTTTATCAACATTTTTGTTGAAGGATGGGGCTATTGGTCAATCTCATGCCCAAGGGGGGTGGTGCCATTGTGATCTCTCAATTTAGAGTTATCTGATTGTTAGCAGTTTGTATTCCCCCCGAAAAAATTCTATTCCCCTTTATGCCCTTTGATCATTTCTACGTTGAAAAGTTCATATTACTAATGATCTAAGATAATTCCAAAAGATTCATGACAGAAAATGCTGTCCACATCCAGAGAAAGAACTATGGAGTCTGAAAGCTGATCAAAGCAGGCTATTTTCTCTCTTGTTTTTCTTTCTCGTGGTTTTTCCCTTTTGCTCTGATTCTTCTTTCACATGACTAATGTGGAAATATGTTTAATATGATTGTACATGTATAACCTATATCAGCTTGCTTGCTGTCTTGGAGAAAGAGGGAGAAAAATGTTTGGAACTCAAAATCTTTTAAAAGGGAGTGTTGAAAACTATCTTTACATATAATTGAAAAAAACCCCAAATACTATTAAGTGGAAAAAAAGAAAAAGAAAAGTTTGTAGCTCTCTTATCAATTATATCAATTCCTTATGAATTCTGAATGTCAGACTTTCTGCACTAAATTTATCAGAAAAATTACCCCTCCCCCCAGTCAGTTTCTTATCTTTTCATTTTAGAGATATTGCTTTGGATCATGTTTTCCCATTATGATTAATACTAAGAATTAATAGCAAAGCATTTAGGGGAAACAGGACAGAAGCATTTTTAGCAGCAAAGGACTACAGTTCCCTGTACTTTCCTTTTTAGTTAATCTATTCATTCACTCATTTATCTATTTATGTGCTTATTTATTTATGATGTACAATTTAAACATTTTTGAGTTCCAAATTCTCTTCCTTTAGCCTCTCCCCCATCCACTGAGCAGGCAAACAAGGGGATATCAAGTACACATATGAGATCAGGCAAAACGTATTTCCATATTAGCCATCTCACTGGGCAGAGGAAGAGAAGCAAGAAAAATAAAGCGAAAAGAAGAAATGCTTCCATCTGCACCCAGAGCTCATTGGTTCTCTCTCTGGAGGTAGACGATGTTTTTGACCATGACTTAGGTTGAGGTAGACATAACTGGATTCTACATCAGGGTCCTCTTCCCATTACTTAATCAGACAACTTGTTCCCCTTCCCCTTTCATGGTTGCAGAATCTCTTTGGCATCGTCGCCAGCGTCTTACACCTGGGGAATGTTCATTTTGTAGAAGATGCCGATGGATGTGTCACTATCCCTGATAACAGTCAGATCAGGTGGATAGCCAAGGTAACCCTCCTCTACCCCCTAAAGGGGGTTCTCTGATTTCATTCTTCTCAAGGCTGGAGATGAGAGCTGCCCCAAACCAGGACAGAATGATGATGGTCAAGTCACTCAATGATGGTACTGGATGCCATGGTGGATAGAACGCCCCACCTGGAGCCAGGAAGACCTGAGTTCAAAGTAGTGTCAGCTACTTACTAACTATATGATGATGGGCTCTCTCAGCCTCGGTTTTCTCATCTGTAAAAAGAACTTACGATGCCTACCTTACAGGGGGTATTTAAGAGAATGAGATAATATTTGTAAAAATAATTTCTAAGGTTGAGGCTGCTGTCATAAAAAAAAAACAATCAAGCTAGCCTGGGTCCAAGTCTATCCACTGGAGCCTTCTGGTGATGTAACCCTGGGCTAGTTGTTTAATCTCTTGATTCTAAGAACCACTCTTTGCACTGAGAAAGGGAGTTGGGGATTCATACTGAGAGAATATTAACAATAGTTTTCTCATAGGAATTCTAGTCAAGGCAGCTGAGCCAGTCTTAAGGCCCTAGGTTCAAATTCTGATCAAAAGATCTAGCAATTCAAAAGAAACACTCAAAGCTTATTAAGTATAGAGAACAGGATATGACTTTAAAGACTATACGGTACAAGGAACTCTTGGTCGTGGCAAGTGATCATTTTTCAGATATGAACTAGAAAAAATTTCTGTACTAAATGTTTCATATGAAATTTTTGTAGCAAAATCAGCAAAACACCATTGCTTGGAGCCTTAGCTTACTTCAATGGCAGGGCAAGGAAAGGGGAAGGGAATAAACATTAATATAGTACCTACTGTATATCATTCACTGTAGTCTCATCAGTGTAGGTCCTTCTTCTAAAGGTACGGAATTCAACCTATCCATATTTCTCATCCTTGGTGACTAATGTCTATAGCTACCCATGAGTCTCCTATGAAGTTCCATCCAATATTCTGAAGGTTTTCCTCTAAGTACCGTAAATAGCTAGGTGGTGTGGTGGATAGACTGAGTTCAAATCCAGCCCCGACACAGCTTAGCCGAGTGACCTTGGACAAGTCACTTTACCTCTGTCTGCCTCAGATTCCCTGTCTGTAAAATGCGGATGAACATTATAGTACTCCCCTCCCAGGTCGTCATGAGGTAACATTTGTAAGGAGGCTTGGAGCCTCAAATTGCTCTATAGAGCTTGCTATGATAAAATTGATGATGATGATGACGAAGATGATGTGGATTCCAACTTAACTCTCTTCCTGTCTCTTTTAATCTGAGTCACCACTTACCTTCTTTTTTCATTCACTTTTTTAATGTAAAAAACGGCTGATATTGACAAGATTTAGAAACAGTCTTGTTTATAATACTTTAGAACATTGATTGTAACATTTAACTGGAGTTTGACCTACCTGACTTTTTTTTAGTATTATTCCTTTAACAAACAAATATGGAACACCAGCAGTGACCAGTGACCTCTGGTGGAGAGATGGCATCCACAATAGGAGAACGCTTAGCACTGAAAATACTGTCAGTCCTTTAGATTTTTAATCAATTGGTGATGCAGCTGGTCAAAGAGCAAATATGATTGATGCATTGATTCTCACTTAAATCTTTCTTCTCTCCAGCTGTTAGGCATCCAATTGTTGGCTCTTCAGGAAGCTCTGACGTACAGAAAAATTGAAGCCAAATCAGAAGAGGTATAAACCCAAATTCCTAAATGGAACCATGCCAGGCTTCCCCAGCCCAACATGCCCATTGGTGGGGAAGGTCTTTGTGGCACCATCCCTTTGTCCTGAGTTTGGACCTTACAAACAGCCAGGCCTTCAGGAAGACCTGTTTGGGAATTGTGACTCATTGGAGTTTTCTTTCTACCATGTAGTGGGCACCCTTTAACTGTTTTTCAGGTGTTATGCCCACTGAATATAGATCTGTCGGTCTATTCCAGAGATGCGATGGCTAAAGCTATTTATGGACGGACTTTCACTTGGCTTGTCAACAAGATCAATGGGTCCCTAGCCAATAGGGTGAGTCGGATGACCTATTCCAGTGGAACACAACATGCAGGGAGGGTATTCTATTAATATCTCTATTAATGACTGAAAACATAGTTTTTTTCGGTGTCATGGAACTGTTTGGTTGTCTAGTGAAACCTACAGATCCCTCCTCAGAATCATGTTTTTAAATGTGTAAAATAAAATACGTAAGATGACGAAGGGAATATATATTGAATATTTTATATATATATATTGACTATTCAATATATTGAAATGCAGGTATTGAAATTGTTTCACATCCAAATCCTCAAACCCCTTCAAATCCATCCATGGGGTTCTATGAACCCCACATAGAGAATCTTTCCCTTAAAGAATACATGAAGAGGCAACTAGATGGCACCATAAAGAGAGCACTAGCTGGAATCAAGAAGACCTGAGTTCAGATTTTACCTTAGACACTAGCTTTGTGACCCTGGGCAAGTCACTTAACCCAATTATCTCAAAAAAAAGAAAAGAAGGAAGGAAGGAAGGAAAGAAGGAAGAAGGAAGGAAAAAAAGAAAGAAAGAAAGAAAGAATACATGAAACTTACGCCATGTTCAGAGAACCTGGGTACTATACACACAAAGGTGAGTTGGATGCAGGTTAGATTGGCTTGTAAGAACCAGTTTTCTAACAGGAAAACAGACATTTAGTTTGCTTAATCATGCACTACAAATGAACCCATGACTATTAAGTGGAACCACCACCACAGCTCATTATTTTTCTTGACCTTATATTTCAACCTTTCATGCTTGAATGTGGATCAAATGTTACAGGGACCATAGACAGGAAAACAGAAGTACAGTTACAAAGGTAGGGGTCTGCAGGAAGAGAAGGCACACTGATAGGGAAGGGGCACAGAGAAGGAGCTGTGTGGGTCAATGGATACACTCTTCCTCCACCCAATCCCCTCCAAGATATACAGTCATGGGCTTCATATTCCTGGGGCTCTTGGACAAATGAGTTGAGGAAATAAGGGCCCCAATTATCAGAGACTGGAGGTTCCTGCCCAGCTCTGGAAGGCATCTCTATTTTCCACAATTGATCTTCTCATTGGTAAAAAGCAGATGTCTTCATCTTTAAACCCTGTGTGTGTTCTTTTTGAACAGGACTTCACCCGAAAAACTGTGATTGGGTTGCTTGACATCTATGGATTTGAAGTCTTCGACAAGAATGGGTAAGAGTCATTATCTTCCAAATGATTCATGCTCACACCTTTCATGTTTTTCAAGGGTGAGGTCAAGGTGTCAGAGGCCCCACTATGATCAGAATGATTTCTCCCATTCTTCATAAGCATCCCAACCACCAAAGCCATTACCATTCATTTATAGAGACTCAATTTAAGAATACCAAGAAATAGAGGCCAAAGCTATCTTCTTTGTACATTCTTTACAAATTAGAATGGGGATGTTGTTTGTTCTTCAGCAAAAGAAGAATTAGGTGGTACAGTGGATACAGCATGGTACATGAAGTCAGGAAGTGTTAAATCCTTCCTCAGACACTTACCCTGGGCAAGTCATTTCACTTCAGTCTACCTCAGTTTCCTCAATGGCAAAATAGGGATAATGATAGCATCTACCTTACAGGGTTGTTGTGAAAATAAACTGAGATAATAGGTATAAAGTACTTTGCAGACTTTAAAATGATATAAATATATATTTATAAATGAATATATAAATGATATAAATGCTAGCTATTATGATTTATAAGTGAATATATAATATGTAAATTATATAAATGCTACCTATTTAGATGATGATGATAAAGATGCTTTATCAGAATAGAAACCCCATAAGGTTGAGTAGCCAAGATGACAATGCATGCAAAATCTAGTCTCCCCCTTTTATTTTGAACCCTTTTTGTTTTAAGTTTTGAACAGTTCTGTATAAATTACTGCAATGAGAAACTTCAACAGCTGCTCATAGAGATGACTCTCAAGGCAGAGCAAATAGAATATGATCTGGAAGGCATTGAGGTACGCTGCCCCCTCTTTCTTTACCCCCTTTCCACGAAGTGGTTAAAAGGCCATCCAAGGACAGTCTCTTTGGGACAACTTTGATGGAGCACCACTTTTCTCATTGGTGCCAGTGAGAATTCTTCTGTGCCTATGGCTCCCTGGGAAAACAGCTTGAAACCCATACTAGAGAAGTTTAATTTAATGTACAAGATATCCCCAAGATGGGAATGAGCCCAGTTTTGAATATTTGGCTCTCACCACCACAAGTTTAAACAGATTTTGTTGGCCTCTGAATAGAGATGTTCAAAGCAATCGTGTTTTAAATGCATCTTCTGTTTTTTGAAGGCACAACTCTTTGAAATGAGAATCTCTCTGTCTTGTCATTCCAGTGGGAACCAATACAGTACTTCAATAACAAGATTATTTGTGACTTGGTGGAAGAGAAACACAAAGGAATTATTTCCATTCTGGTGAGAAAATGAATGCTGACAGTGACTTAATGAACATGTTGTTTTCATCATACATATGGAATATATATGGACTTGGATAATCCAGTCTGTTTCCCCTCTGAATTCTCAGTACTTGAGTACCCATTTTTTAATGACAGGTAGTGTGGTGCAGGGGATAGTGCACAGTATTATTTTTTTTTGGAGGTGGAAGGAAGGAGGGAGTTTGAATGGTCTGAGTTCATATCCCAACTCTTGACACCTAACTAGCTATGTAACCGTGGCTATGCCTCAGTGTCCTCATCTGTAAATGGGAACAATAATCCCACTTACCCCATACAGTTGTGATAAGGATCAGTTGAGTGACTGGAGATAAAGAAGACGGAGGAAGAGGGAGTTTATGGAGAATGGCCTCATGGTTTTTCTTATGATTTTTCTGTAAAATATGAGGCAAGAACCTCAGTCAAGAGAGTTGGGGGTCAGGGAGTCATAGAAGTTTTGAGGGGGGATGAGAAGGTTTGGAAGAGCCACCGTAGAGAGATTGAGTTGATAATAGAGGTAGAGTAGTAGGATTTCTGAGCAAGGGTGAGGACCCAGCTGAGGTTATGTATTTGTAATGGATCCAGTTGGAACTGTTGTGTGTTCATTCAACAGCCCAGGTGTAGGAGCAATGACAAGTGATGGGAGTGATCACTGAAATGATAAAGAGGTGGAGAGAAGGAATCCAAGAAAGGAAGACAGTGTAGAGTTGACTTGGTTCACCAAGGAGTCAAGATGAGGAGAAGAGAGAGTGGCTAGAGCAGGAGAGAGGGCCTAGGAGAAAAATTGAGGGATCAAAGAACTGGAGGTCAGGGTAAGGATGAAAAGCAGAGTTTTGTAAGGGACGGCAGAGGGAGAGATGAAAAGCCAATAGCTAATGGTCAGATAAGAGGATGTCAGAATTCTTTAACATGGAGGTGGTACATTTATGGGTAATGGCAAGGTCAGGGTATAACCATCTCTGTGTGCAGTTGTGGTGAGGTGGAAGAGTTGGAATGGAGGAAGGGGAGAACCTGGAAGTGGCATGAGGAGCAATTCCAACTCCCCACCCTGGAACAGTGAGCCAAGGAGAATGAGTGAAGGTGAAGCCAGTCCTGGAGAGAATGACCAGGGAGGCTGTTCAGGGTGAAGTCAAGTTTCAGTGAGTTAGTAGGCGCAAGGAGTGGGAGAGAAATAGATTTAAGACAAAGGGAAGTTTGTAACCTTTTGGAACAGGCATTTCAGAGGGCACAGTGGAAGGACTGGATGAAACTTTGGGGTAGGGATGAGGAATTGGGTGGTAGGGGCTGTGGAATGGGATTTGGATGAGTTCCAGGAATTCAGACTCACTGACGTATGAAGGCTATGACCAGGCATGAAAATGTTCGTCACTGAGTGGAAGGCACCACTTCTCTGCCCTCAAAGGACGTGAGTAGTACGATGTGGGAGGTCTGAAGTCAGGGAGAGCATTAATCTTCTTTGCATCAAGGTTCTCCACATCCTAGTTAGAAGATTGGGATGGCAGTAGGAGGTGGAAGTTGCCTTATGTGGGTGATTTGGGACAGGTGAAAGATGCCAGGCCCCTTCCCTAGAAGTTCCTCAGGGAACACACTGCACCCAGCCACAGATGGAAGGTTCAGGGTCCTAGCTTGTGCACGGTCCAAGGTCTTCTTACCTAAGGAGTAAGATTATGAGGTGGCATCAGGAAAATCATTAAGAAAAATTAGAGTAAAAACTTTTGATTTTAAATTTAAGGAGCTTTTCCAGGTACAAAATTTATAAATACCCAAACCATTTTGACTTCTAAATAATATCTACTTAATAAACTCCAACTAGAAGGAATACTCATTATCATATCCTTAAGAAGGGATCATCCAGCTGCTGCCAGAAGATCTCCATAATGAAATAATTAAGACCACCATAATGAAATAATTACCAGCTGTATTCAATGACCGTTGAGGCCCAAAAAACCAAAGGCCAGTGGAAGAATAGACAGGAGACACAGAATGATACAACTGGAAGGGGTCTGAGAAATCCTTTAGCCCAACTCTCTCATTTTACAGATAGGGAAACTGAGGCACAGAGAAAGGAAGGCACTAAAGCTGATGCAGTTTGTTAATAGCAAAATTGAGGCTTATAACACAGATCTCCTGACCCCTAGGAGGGTATAATGTTTGCTCTGTCACAGTACAGTAAAGCATAGCATCAGAAATTTAGATTAGACTTAATTAGATGGCATCCTTCTTGAACAAAGGGGTCCCTCCATATACTTGTCACATGGTACTTTACTCAGGATGAAAGTTTGATGTTTTTGTTTGACTAAATTAAGGAAAAATAAACCCGTAAAGTTGTTTTGTATTGAGATGGTCATATCTCTGGGGTGGCTTATACTGGCAGCTCCCCTTCCAGCCCTGATTCTCTGGCTCATGCATAATTTAATTGATAAATTATAATAATACTTATTTAGTGCCTACTATATGCCAGGCACTGTGTAAAGCGCTTTACAAATTATTATGGCATTGGATCCTTACCACAACCCTGGGAGGTAGGTGCTGTTACAATCCCTATTTTACAGATGAGGAAACTGAGGCAAAAATATAATATATAAAATATAACATTAATAATATATAATATATCAATTATGGTGTAATTATCTGTTTATATAATTAATAATATATAAGGTTAATGTATTAATATATTATAGATAATATAAAATATAATATATAATAAACATTATATATTATATATAAACAAATATAAAATTGTAAAATCTTAAGAGGAGAAATAGATAATGTTATTCTATGACCTCAATTTCACCAAAAACGTTGCTTCCAACTTGCCTGATTTTCACGTACCTCACAAAAACTTGACATTTGTATTGTTGCCATCTGGATGATGAAAACATCCATACTCAAAGTATTGCGACAGAAAGCTTACCATTCTTTTTCTTTGAAGGATGAAGAATGCCTCCGGCCTGGCTTTCCTACAGATCTGAGTTTCTTGGAAAAATTGGAAGAGAAAGTAGGGAAGCATGCTCACTTTCAGACGTATGTACTTTGTGATTCTATGAACCGTGTTCAGATTCTTCCTTTTCTTTGGCATGCACATGGTCCCCTTGAAGATTTTCTGAGAACTCCCTCAAGGCGGTTTATTTGTAAGGTTTTTTAAAGGATACTCTTACATGGCTTATGTTGCCCTATTTTTTTCTCATTCTTTCACCTGGAAGTCAACCACAGTCAATCCTGAGTAAAGATAATCTATCTGTATAAAGGCTGATTTTTGAACAGGAAAGAAAAATAATAAGCATTCATGTAGCTCCTATCACAGGGCAGGCATTGGGTGAAGTGTTTTTTATAAGCAAATATTATCTCATTGAAATCTCACCACAACCCTAGGAGGAAGGTGCTGTTACTATCCTTATTTAACTCAGTGGAAACTGAGTTAGAAAGCGGTTAAGTAACTTTACCAGAATCACATGGTTAGGAAGTGTCTGAGGCTGGATCTGAACTCAGGTCCTCCTGATTCCAGACCTAACTCACTAGAAGCTTTCAAAGGGAGCACATTTTATTTAGAAACGACTCTGCTGGTCTATTGTGACAGTCCCATGGCCTCTAGTTTATTGTTCATCAAATCGCTGTTTTGAATGCTAGCTCTCTTTCTAGATAGATAGAACATACACATATATACATATATGAACACACACACACACACATATATATATGTGTGTGTTCACAAAAACATTTATAAGCAAAGGACTTCCTTTAAGCCCCCAAGGTACTCACCCAACCAATGTACCATGATATAAATTCCTGAGCAATGTACCTTGATATAAACTCCCCATCAAAAGTAGTCACTTCCCCAAGTCCTCAGTACATTAGTTGGTTTGTAATGGGAAGTGCTGAATGCTTCATCGCTGCCTTTGTTTGAAAACATTTTAGTTAGGAACATATATCCTAAGCATGTGACTTCCTGAATTGTCCCTCACTATTTCTTTCTATGTTGTGACAATATTCACCGTTGAAGCAAGACCATGCACTGGACTAGAAGTTGGGGGATCTGAGTTCAAACCCCAACGCTGCGGCGATAATGATCCGAGACCACGGCCAAATCATTGCCCATCGTCCCCATATGTAAAGTGTGTGTGGGAGGGAAGGAGAGGTTGGGATGGGATCAGTACTGGAGGTCCCTTTCATCTCTAAATTTACATAGGGCTACACAGGATCCTATATAGGACTTTGGAAGACACCTTCCACTAAACAAGCCTGTGAGGTCAAAAGTGCAAGGATCACCACCATTTTAGGTTCAGAGACATGGAAAAGTGTATTACCCATGCCTGAGTCCTTGGAATCCAAGTCTAGGACACTTTCTGCCCAGTTCTGTTGCTTCTCACACACCGTGAAGTAGAGAATTTCCATTTTTCTTTGTCTTTATTTTCCTGTAGCCGCAAGCTTGCAGGTCCAAAGGCTAAGAAAAAGATCAGCTGGATGGAATTCCGGCTTCTCCACTATGCAGGAGAGGTCACCTACTGTGCTCGGGGTGAGTGGGTGCCTATAAACACTTCCATCTACATAGTCAGAAATACCAACAGAGTACTAAGTACATGGTTATTGTACTGTCTATCTGTTTGTCTATCTGTCTATCTCCTATGTATCTATTTCTATCCCTCTGTTTTCTTGTCTTTCTATCCATCTATCCATTCATCTCTATCTATCCATCTATCTCCCTATCTGTTTTTATCCAGACATCTCCATATTTCTCGATTTCTCAATCCACTTATCCACCATCCATTTATCTATCTTTATCCATCCCTCTATCTTCATCTATCATCTATTTATCCCTCTATCTTTGTCCATCCATTCCTCTATTTCTCTATCATCTATCTACCTTTATTCATCTCTCTATCTTTATCTATCTCTATGCATCCATCTTTTATCCATACATCTCCCTATCTCTCTTTATCCATCTATCTACCATTCAGTTATCTATCTTTATCCATCCATTCCTCTATTTTTCTATCATCTATCTCTCTACTTTTATTCCTCTCTCTATTTCTATCTATCCTATCCATCTATTTATCTATCCATCTGTCTGTCTATCCAACTATTTACCTATCTATTTTTAAAAACAGAGCTGTCATTTCATTGGCATGAGAAAGTTCCGAATATGGAATTATTTCTTATTGATGTGGACTGAACTTGTCTGTCACTTAGAGCCTTTCAGGTGTTGTCTAGGACACTAAGGGGTTAAAGATCTTGCTGGTGGTCACAGGGCTAATATATATCAGAGACAGGACATGAGTCCAGGTCATCTTGACCCAAAGGCCTGTCTGCCATACACCATACCATGCCACTTGAATAATACTAACTATTAAACCCCAGACCTTCCATGTACCCATTCATATTTTCTTGTCGTTCAGTCATTTTCAGTTGTATCCAGCTCTTCATGACCTTATTTGGGGTTTCCTTGGCAAAGATGCTGAAGTGGTTTGCCATTTCTTTCTCCAGTTCATTTTATAGCCGAGGAAACTGAGGCAAACAGGCTTAAGTGACTTGTCCAGGGTCACACAACTAGGAAGTGTCGAAGGCCAGATTTGATCTATGGAAGATGAGTCTTCCTGATATCAGGTGCACTATGGCGCCACCTGGTGGCCCCAACTATTCAAATCGTATTCCACTCTCCATGAATAAGAGTTTGAATTCCTCTTGGAAAATTTTAGGACAAGGCAATCTAGATAGTGGTTGCACCTATAACAAATACAGAAATAGAACTTGGAATCAAAGCCACAAGCTTCTAGAAATGGGAGAAATCTTTGTGATAATCTGGTCCTAACTCCTCATTTAGCAAAGGAGAAAATAGAGGCTCAAGGAGTGAAGGGACTTACCCAAGGTGATACAGTGAGTTAGTGACGGGGATTAGATCCCAAATTTCCTGGGTTCCACTTGCCTTCTCTTTCCACTCTACTGCTCTGGGATTCAATTAAGTGCTCACTACATACCATGCATATACTTTGGAGATCTAAGCTGGGGTAGACTTTTGCCACAACAGTGCTTTGGCATTTCAGCTCTTGGGAGGAGGAGGAAAGAAGTGTCATACATGTGACTTTAACCAATGATCTTCTGGTCCCAAGAACGCTTATTTTAATGACTTTCTTTGGTAGTAAAGGCATGCCAAGATTCTGATTATCACTTTTCTTTTAAACTGTTTTTAATTCCCAGGATTCTTAGAAAAAAACAACGATCTCCTCTATAGACATCTCAAAAAGGTAAGGAAGACTCTCATTGATGATACACAGAATGTCTGAAAGAGCTCATAGTCTGACCGGGGAGACAACTATGTACAAACTGTCCCTAGATTCGATAAACTGGACATAAACAACAGAGGAAAGGTGCTAAGGTTAGGGATGATGGGGAAAAGCTTCTATAGAAAGTAGGATTTCACATGAGACATGAAGGAAGCCAGGCAAACCAAGAGAAGGAGGGAGGGTATTCCAGGCATGGGGGAGGACCAGAGAAAATGCCCAAAGATGAGAAATTGTGAAGAACAGACAGGAGGCCAGTGTCCTTGGGCTGAAGAGTATATGGAAAGGGGTAGAGTGTACAAAAACTAGAGAGGTGGGGAGGGACAGGTCTGGAAAGGCTTTGAAGACCAAATAGGATTTGTATTTGATCCTGGTGGTGATAGGGAGTTATCGAAGCTTATTGAGTAGGGGATGACATGGTCAGAGCTGCCCTTTAGGAAGGTTGCTTTGGCAGCTGAATGGAGGAAAGCTTGGAGTAGGGAAGGACTCAAAGCAGACAGATCCATCCCCCAGCAGCTATGGCAGTGGTCCAGGTGTGAAGTGAGGAGCAGTGTCAGAGGAGAGAAGGGGGTGTATTGGAGAGATGTTGTAAAAGTAAAATCAATAGACCTTGGCAACAGATTGATTAGGGCAGGTGAGAGACAGTGATGAGTCAGGGATGGCACATGCTTAGGTTGTAAGCCTGGGGGACTGGGAAGTAATAGGAATATTAGGAAGAGGGAAGGATTTGGGAGAAAAGATAATGAGGTCAGTTTTGAAGATGCTGAGTTTAAGTTTCAATGGGATGTTCAGTTTGAGATTCCTAATAGGCAGTTGGAGATGTGGCTGGAGTTCAGGAGAAAGCTGGAAGAGTAGATTGTATCATCAGCATAGAGATGATAATTGAATCCATGGGGGTTGATGAGATCACTACTCAAAATAGTATAGAGGGAGAAGAGGGAGGACCCAGGACAGAGCCTATGGAGATATAAAAGAGAAATAAGCCCTGGGGTAGTGGTAGTGGAGGAACCCACTGTCAGGGATGCTTAACAAACCAGTGGCAGGGCTGGGTTCAGAACACAGATCTCTAGTATTCTTTCCAGTATAGACATCCACTCACCTAAGGTCATACTTGGCCTTGCATAGATATCAAGAAATTAGGAGGAGGTGGGTGGGGGTGGGAACGTCAGTCCTGATTTTGATAGGAACAATGTTATTAATGGTTGAATGAGGATATAGCAGGATTTATGGTGGGATTTGATGGTAATGTATTATTAATGTTGTCCTGAAACTGGTGGGGACAGCAGTCCCCAGGGTATGTCCCTACTATTATTCAGTCATTTTCAGTTGTATCCAACTCTCCCTGACCCCATTTAGGGTTTTCTTGGCAGAGATACTGGAGTGGTTGGCCATTTCCTTCTGCTGCTCATTTTACAGATGAGGAAACTGAGGCAGACAGGGTAAAGTGACTTGCCCAGGGTCACACAACTTAAGGGTCTGAGATCAGATTTGAACTGGAGTCTTCTGACTCCACTGGGCCACCCACTGTCACCATGTGGTGATAACAAGCCAAACAAGACATATATATATATATATATATATATATATACATATATATATATATATATATATGTATATATATATATATATATATATATACTTGCTCAAGATCAGCAGTCATCCTGATTCTTTAAAGTCACCATTTTGGACAAAAGTGGAGTTTTTAAGAAATGTTCTTAGCTAAACAAGGTAAGATTGAGAGCACATTGTCAAAGTCAACATATATATTTTTTTTTAAAGCCCAGCCTAGTCTATCTAGAAGCTGTGTTTCATGACTTGTAAAATTCCAAGCTTTGCTTAAAGGAATGCTCTCCTTGCTAAACAAGCGGTTTCTCTGGCTGCCTCCTTGGCAAGGAAGGGATTAGTTCACTGGGAGTCCCAGGGAGACTTGTCCTGCATCAAAAACTGATGTACACCCCAGTTCCCAATCATGGCGGCGGTTTCTCATGCATCCACCCTCCCATGCACTCATTGGATCATGTTATGAACAGCTAATTGCTGAGCCTCAGTGTACATACAGCAAGGAGATGGATTCAATTTTATTCGTACTTGAAATAATAGAACATGATTTTAACTTGTTTCATGGCATGAAGGAAATAACTGTGAGCTATCTCCTATCTGAGTGATGAGCTCCTCTCACTTTCCACAGGAACTCATTTATTCTTTTGATCTGAAAGAGGATCTTTGCTCAGTCAGTATTTTCTCTAATCCCATAAAGAAAACCAGGCAGCTAGGTGGCACAGAGGATAGAGTGCCAGGCTTCCTGAGTTCAAATCCAGCCTCAGACACTTCCTAGCTATGTGACCCTAGACAAGTCACTTCACCCTGTCTGCCTCAGTTTCCTCATCTATAAAAGGAGCTGGAGAAGGAAATGACAAACCACTCCAGTATCTCTGCCAAGAAAATCCTAAATGGGGTCACAAAGAGCTGGACATGACTGAAACAATGGAACATAACAAAAACCAGTCAGTCTGGGAGAATGACAGCTCTTATACTTGAGGCAGCAAGGTAACAAAATGGCCTGGGGTATGGAGCCAGAAGTCCTGAGTTCAAATCCTTGCTCAGATACTTTCTTAATTTCATTTTTCTCATCTAGGAAGTAAAGATAATATCGGACTTAAATTTACCCGATTATTGCAAGAATCAATTGCGATAATCTTTGTAAAGGGCTTCATAAACGTCTAAGTGCTAGATAAATGCTGGTTATTATGACTGTTGGGGTTATTTCTGCTTTACCTAGAATTTGCTAGTAAGCCTCAGACCTACTTTTACCTTTCATTTCCTAATTAGGTGCTTTGTGGGTCTAAAAATTGCATTATTAAAGAGTGCTTTCTTGTAGAAGAATTAGAAAACCGGAAAAGGCCTACAACGGTGAGTGAGAAAACTAACTTACAAAATGCAGAAAGGCATCAAGACATTTCAGTTTTTTACAATCTTCTAGCCCCGGCCTGACGCAGTTAGAATGAAAAAACCACAGGACATCAGATAAGGGTCTGCTGGCCCATTTTACAGGTGGGCTCACTGAGGCCCTGAGAGATCGAGCGACTTTCTCAAGGGAGTTCATGGTGGACGTGGGACTCTAGACCCACACTTCTGATCATCATTTCAGGACCTTGATTTCTCAGTTGGATTTAAGCCATTTGTCTCTCTTTTAAGAAGGCATAAAAGGGGTGTAGTAGAAAGAGAGCTGGCCTCAGAACCAGGAAAACCTGAGTTCAAATCACGCCTCTGATATAGCCTTCAACCTCTCAGCACTGTTCAAGGCAATTCTCTTAAGATTGCAAAGAGGGCTCTAAGACCCACATTGGCAGAGAGTGTTTGCTCATTAAGGAATTCCCTTTTCCTGAGATCACACATTCAATCCCTATCCTAAGAAGGTAAAAATATTTTTTACCCTGACACTTCTTATCTAGAGATCCAAAGATGAATGAAATCTAAGAAGAGTTGACAATTTAACAACACATTAATTAATGTAAGAAAAGCCTAATGCTGGGTGAAGGAATATAAAAACAAAAGAAAAACAGGTCTGCCCTCCTCAAGGAGCTTATATTCTCCTGATGGTGGAGGGAGGAGCCACAACTAGTAGACCAATGGGTAAATACCAAATTTATGCAATGTCAAAGCAAGATAACTTTGGAATTGAAAGGAGAGTCCTGGGCATATCAGAAAGGGTTGTATGTAAGTGGGAAGCCCCGAGCTGATGCTTGAAGGGAGCCCAAGGATTCCAAGAGGCCAAGGGGAGGAAAGAATATATTCCAGTTCCAGGGGATAGACTACTGTGCATGAGAAAAAAAATCCCCAGTGTTGGAAGAATGGTAAATGCACAAAGAGAATGAAATAAGACGGAAAGATCTAGAAAAGACTAGTGTTCAAAGTTGGAATAGTTATGTTTCAGGTGAATTGTTTGTGCTTTTATTGGCTCGTGATGTTTAATCAGGAGTCTCCATCTATGTAGGTTGGAACTCAGTTCAAGAATAGCGTAGCCAATCTCATCGACATCCTGATGTCCAAGGAGCCTTCTTACATTCGCTGCATCAAACCCAACGAGGGAAAAGAACCAAGTGAGTGATTGAATTCAAGGAAACAGGAAGGAAAATGGGAGAATGGAGCCAAAGTTGGAAGGGGTTTCATCCACCATCTTGTCCAACCCACTTATCTTCCTTAACTAGATAAAACAATTTTTTTGTTATTTTGAAACTGGCAAATGTTAACAAACATGAACATTTCGACATGCAATGAACAGAAAAAAGAATTGTAAATGTAACTGCAAATCTCTATTACATTCAGTTTGTACTTTTTAAGACGTATATAACGAAATCAACATCAAAGCTAACCTGCTTGTCTGTTTCTCCCTCTGAACTTCCCTTTTCTCTTTGATACATTTAAAAACAAACAAAAAATGCTACAATGACCCTCTTCTCTTCTTATTCTTCTGTTGGATTGTCTGTCACCAGAGACCCAGAGAGGTTAAGTGATTTGGTCAACACCTGAATCTAGTGATCTTTCCACTGTACCAGAGGACCTCTTTGTTTTAACATGGTTAAAAAAATAAAAACAACCCACTATTCCATAGGCTCATGGAATAACTTTTTTTGTAATGTAAAAACAATTATGTTATATTATATATATGAAACTGCCATTCCATACTAAACAAACTCCACTTCATTATGGACCTAGTTATTAGATCTCATCATTACTTACAAATGTCCCACATTCCCTCAGAAACACCTCTCTTTCCACCTCTCCCTGTGTCTCATCCATTCTTTGTCCCTGTATTTCTAGTGCCTCACATGCTTAGCACACAGTAGGTGCTGAATGAATGCTTGTTGATTGATTGATTTACCTTAGTATTGCTTAAAGATTGGGAGGCACACATTCTGTGTCAGAGATGCTGAAAGTAAAGTTCCAATGTACCTAGATGTACAACCTCCTGAAAAGTCCCCCAGCTCATAGAGACTTTGGGATGAAACTGCTCTTCTCTGTTTCTTTTCAATGATGCTTCTATAGGTAAGTTTGATGACTTCCTCATAAGGCATCAGATCAAGTACTTGGGCCTGATGGAGCACTTGCGGGTGAGACGAGCTGGATTTGCCTACAGGAGGAAATACGAGCATTTCTTGCAAAGGTATGTTTTCTGTTGACTTCTCAGTTCGCACTGCTGGACCTCAAAAAGGGTGAGCAGCATTCAAGGTGCTTGGAATTCCGATGATAGGAGAAATCAAGAGATCACTGAGAATCATATTGTTTGAATGTCTCATTTAATTCTAACCACCCAAAGATTACTTTTTTTTTTAAATGTGTGTTATCTGGCCATCAGAGGGCAGTGTGAACATATCTTTTAATATTCTTCAGTGTGCTGTGATGGTAGCCAAAAATCCCTAAAAGGGGAGAGTTGGCAGTGGTGATGCCCTCCTCTCCTCCTTTTCTGAGTACAAATCATCGTGTAAGTCTCTAAAAGGCGGGGAGTTGTCAATGGTGACGCCCTGATCTCTTCCTCCTCTAGGTATAAATCCTTGTGCCCGGATACCTGGCCCCACTGGCATGGTTCTCCATTAGAAGGGGTGGAGAAGCTCATCAAATACATTGGTTACAAACCTGAGGAATACAAGTTAGGGAGGTGAGTGGGGGCCTGTCATATTTTTGCTCTGCTAGGGATTTATTGCATTTCAGTTGTTCATTTATGGTTACTTTATGATCATGACCTCACCCATCCAATAGGAGTCTCCATTGCTCGCTCAATGGCAAGGTTCTGTGGGCTTAGGCTGCTACTCATAAAAAATGTCCTTCTGTCCTCCTCAGACAAAAGTGCTGTTCAGACCCGTTTAAATACTCTGAGGCCTTATAGGGAATGAAAAGAGAGCAAACCATGATTCAGAGATCCTAAAATCTGGGGCAGACCATGCCGTTTGATGGTCTCTGATCCCTAAAAATGGGGGAATGTTTCCCAGTAGGGAAGTGCTTAAAGGATATGCTCAAACAGCCCTCAAAAGAAGAACTTTGAACTATTTACAACCATATGAAACAATGCTCCAAATCACTAATAATAAGTGAAATGCAAGTCAGAATAACACTGAAGGTTAACCTCTCACCCAGGATATTGACAAAGATGATAAAACAGGAACTAGTCAATGATGGAGGCACTGTGTGAAAGATAGACACACTAATGTATTGGCAGAGCTGTGAATTTGGACAGCTATTCTGGAAAATAATTTGGTACTGAGCAAATAAAATCATTAAAATACTATACCTTTTGACTGAGAGATCCTACTTTTACGCATATATATCAATAACCAACAAGGTCATTGATAAAAAGAAAAGCCCTGTGTATCCCAAAATATTTATAGTAGCACTTTTTGTGATGGGCACAAACACAGATGTTCATTGACTGGCGAATGGCTAAAGAAATTGTGGTACATGAATGTAATGGAAAATGACTGTAGTGAAAGAAATGATGAGCATGATGAATACAGAACACAAAACAACTTGCTTGAATTGATGCAGAGTGAAGTAAATAGAACCAGGAAGCAATATACACAATGACTACAACCATGTGAATGGACAAAACAATCACCAAACCACAATAAAAATTGAATATTAAAAAATTATAAATACCCATCTTGACCCAAAGCAGAGATATGAGAAGATATTTCCCTCTGCTCAAGGGAAGGCCATGATGGTTGTGGAACCCTGTATATAATATCAGATGATTTTCTTTGCATTGATTGGTTTGGTGGTTTTTTTTCCTTCCATCTTCTTTTCAAGAAAAATTATGAAAAGGAATAGTCCTCTGGGAGGGGAGAATGAGGGGGAACATAGGTGATTTAAAAACAAGATACCAATAAAGAACTATTTTAAAAAAAGAAATGGGAAAGTGATCAAATGGCTTACCTAAGATAGATTTTTCTCTGTCTCTTTCTGTCTGAATCTCATTCCATCTTTCTTTTTCTCTGTCCTTTCTATCCCTCTGCCTCATCTCTCTCTCCATTCTCATGGCTTTCCCTTCAACTATCTCCATCTTTCCATCTCCTGATCTTTGCATCATTTTCTTTCCCTCTTCCTCCCTCTCCTTTTTTCACCCTCTCCCTCCATCTTTCTTTCCATTCTCTTCATCTTTCTCCATCTTTCTTTTTCTCTCTTCTTCCCTCTCTCCTTTTCTCCCTCTACCTCCATCTCTCTTTCTCTTTCCACTCTCTTCATCTCTCTCCTATCTTTCAACCTCTCTCCATCTCTCATTCCCTCTTTCTGTGTCAGTTTTTGTCTCCATCTCTATCGCTTTCTCGATCTCTCTCAATCTCTCTCCACTCTGTCTCTCCATCTCTTCCTCTCATTTTATCTCTGTCTCTCTGAACCCTGTCTGTTCCTCTCCTACACACACACACACACACACACACACACACACACACACACACACACATCATAGTGAGAGGCAGCAAGTCAGTATTGGAATCCCAAAGCCCCAGTGTCTCTGAACAAGTTTCCTTCTCTTCTTAGTGCCTCAGGTAAACTCCCTTAGACTAAATTATAGGCGGTGCCATTGGGCTTTGGTGGAAAGAATTTCCCACACTGATGAAATTCAAAGTCTAGACTTCATTTATTAAACATGCATGTTCTCAAAATATTAAGTATAATCATGTGAATTTGACTTTAAACATTATAATTTAGGTGTAATTAACTGTGGTTAGTCATTCAGGTTTTCATCTTCTTTTACTGGAACTGTTTATTGAGCCAGTCTTCCAAATGGTCTCCCTGACTAAGCCCATCCCATTTCCAGCCAGGCTTATCTACTCAGCTGCCAAAGAGATTTTCTTTAAGTATAAGACTGACCAGGTTACTCCCCTGCTCATTAGACCTCCATATCTCCCCATTATCACATACAAAAGCATCTACTTGACCTCCTTTCCAGCTGTATTATGTACAACATTCCCATTCACAGACTCTGTGGTACAGACAAACTGGTCAAGTCTTTTGACTCCTCTATGCCTCAGTTTCTTCATTTGTAAAATAAGGATAATACTTTTGGCCCCCAGAGTTGTGAGGATGGAAAGAGAGGATATTTGTAAAGTATCTCTGATGTATCACCAATACAAAGTAGGTGTTTGCTAAATGTCGTTCCCTTTCCCTCCCCTCTATCTTGTTCCTCATATGATCCCCCATTTCCCCTCGCCTCTAAATGAACCCAGGATATCTCCCCTTCCTGGAATGTTTTCTCACTTCCCTTCCATCTCTCAGAATCCCTAATTTCCTTCCAAACTCAGCACCTCCTACGCGATGCCTTTTCCAATCTCTCCCCCAAGTTGCTAGTGTCCTCCCTGCCAATGTGTTTGCTAGATATATCCTCAGTTGCCTACATGTTCATTTCCCCTATAGAATGTAAATGCCTTGAGGGCAAGAACTGTTTTATTTTTAGCTTAGTTTCTGTTCCCTGGAACAGTGTGTGAGACATAGCAGGCACTTACTCAGTGCTTTTGGATTGGTAATTAAGAACCAGTCCTTTATTCTTTCTTCCTAGAACCAAGATATTCATCCGTTTCCCCAGAACTCTTTTTGCCACAGAAGACGCCTTTGAATTTAGCAAACATCAGCTAGGTATGTTTTTTCTTCCTTTGATGTGTGAACACCTGTATAATAACTAGTCTAAAATGGACAAAGAGTTTCCTTTGTGGAGTCACGCGAAGAGTGAATCATAGCCATTGCCCTGGAAACCTTCTCTTTGAATGGGAAACCAGACCCTAGAAAGGAAGCCAGCCAACTCCAGGAGCTAAGGTTTCGGGTGAGAGCTTAGGTGAGCTTCAGACAACAAGCATTTATTAAATGCTTGCTCTGTGCCAGGAGCTGTGCTAAGCAAATACCCAGAGGTCACAGATCTAATTTTGAGTGTTTGGTGCATTTGTGGGTGCAAAACTCTGCCATCTTAGTTGAGGATTAAGGAGGGTCCTTCCTTCCCAGTTCATACCATGTAAGACTTAGGAGGCACCAGGGAGAGCCTGGGAACCAGAATAGCAGGGTAGGAGTCCCAGCTCTTTCCATTACTCTCTGCATGACTTTGGATAAATCACTTTCTCTGATCGCAGTTTGTTAAATTGCAAGACTTGCGTTGTGCCAGATCTAGGAAGTCTGAGCAAATTTTAGCTACTTACCTCTTGAGTAAAGGCTGAAATAACTTTGACTAATGGTCACTAGGATGCCCAATAGTCAGAGACCCAGACTTTGAAGTCTGGAAGACCTGAGTTCAAATGCATCCTGGGACACTAGCTGGGTGATCCTGGGCAAGTCACTTAACTCTGTGAGCCTCAGTTTCCTCATCTGTTAAAAAACAACTTACCTCACATGGTTATTGTGCAGATCAGATGAGAGAACATGTGTAGACCTCAAAGTGCTGTATAAATGCTAGCTATTATTAATGTCTGAATGTTCTGGGATCAGGCTTTTGGAGTTGAGGTCATGCTGCCCATGATATCATTCACGGCTGAAGGAGATTAGACAGGAGTAATGCAGAGGAGAACAGAAATATCTGAAGGATTTTCCTCCTTTGAAATCTATGCGGACTTTTTTTGCAGGCTGGGTCATTCTAATCCCTAGAAGGGAGATTTACTAAATTTAGCAATGGACTACAGAGAGGATGGTTGTTTTCAGACAAAACTATCTTGTGATTCAGACAAAAAAAACTTGTGATTTCTTGCACTGCTAGATTATGAAGGAGAATTAAAGGGAAATTCTTTTGGGGGATGTCTGTCTGTCTATCTATCCATCTATCCATCCATCCACTTACCTATTGACTTTATACGTCTATCATCTGTCTGTCTATCCATCCCTTTATTGCCTTTATATGTCTGTCTGTCTATCTATCTATCCATCTATTAACTTTATCTATGCCTATCTATCCATCCATCTATCTAGTGACTCTATGTATCTATCTATTCATCCATCTATTGACTATATCTCTCTATCTCTCTGTCTGTCTATCCTATCTATCATCTATCCATCCATCTATCTATGGACTTTACATGTCTATCTGTCTGTCTATCTGTCTATCCTATCCTATCATCTATCTATCTTTCTATCTGTCCATCTATTTATACATATTGTATACAGATATGTATATATACACATCACCAACATATTACTATATACATTACCAACAAACCCTCATTTGTGACTTTATCTAAATATATGTTTCTGCGATAGGAAGCTGGCGATATTTTCACTCATGTCTTCACAACTAAGCAATGTTTAAGTTCACCTCCATCAATGATTCCCTCCCCAGTTTTGAATCCTCAGTGAGTAAGGGGGTCAGATTCATAGATAGTTATGAAATTCCATCCTTTGATTCATACTCTTGAGGTCTTCTCTGTAAGGGGAGAAAAGTGCAAAGGACCCAAATGAAACTCATTTTACTAAAACTTTTGTTTCATTTTAAGTTGCAAAAATTCAAAGTACATACAAGGGCTGCTTAGAGAGGAGAACATACCTGAAAAAGAAGCAAGCAGGTAAGAAGGAAGCACAAGGACCCATCTGTGCCTACCATGTGAAACTGGGTGTGCATGGGGGAGGCAGCGTTCCAGGGTAGAAAGAGGCTCTGGGTTTGAGACCAAGTTTGGCCAGTTAGTCACTGTGTGACTTTGGGCACATTCTCTAGGCTTGAGTTTCCTGACTTATAAAATGGGATCATGAGACACAAATGAGAATATGTGTTGAGGATTTTGCAAATATAAAATGCTCAGAGAATGTCAGTCACCATTGGGTTTTATGGAAAAGGGACCCAGACTGATGATCTAGTGGACTCTTCTTCAAAGCCCCTCAACATGGTATGAGACAGCAGGACGCTCCAACTTTAGCGAGGATGAACAGTCATTCTTAGAATAGCCTTCACACGTTCAATATGATTTTGTTACTTCATTCAAAGCAATACTGAACTCCCTAATGGCAGCGATAATTCTTTCAGCCATTACACTTGAAGCCTACTGGAGAGGTGCGCTGGCTCGAAAGGAGATTAAAAGGAGAAAGTGGGCTGTTCAGATCATCAGAAAGTAGGTTCTCCTGTGGGACCAGGGATATGCTCTTTATGTATTGGGGGGGGGGGATTTCTAATTAATTAATTAGATAACTATTTATTAAGCTTCTGCTGTCAAAATGTCAAGACACTGCAAATACAAGTCTAGAAAGCAACCATTCTTTGCCCTCAACTGCCCATTCTACTGGGAAGAAGCAGTGTGGGCCTAGAAAATTCAATATAAAATGTCGTTTTGTTTCTCCTTTCCTACTTTTCTAGTTCATATTCAACTTTTTGCTTGGGAAGGTAGAGACCCTGAAGAACGAGCTCCCTGCCATGTGCTGTGTGGCTTGTGAGCCTCAGTTTCAGCATTTGTGAAGCACATGTAAATATTTTTAAGTTTCAAATTTTATAAAACAATTGTAAATACTTGTGAGTTTATAAAATAAGTGTAATGCTTTTGACCCTTTGGAGCCTGTTTCCTTATTTTTAAAATCATTCTCATACTCCTGTTGTCTACTTTTAGAGTTGTTGGGTGGAAAGCAATTTAGAAACCAAAGAAGCAACCTGTAAATGTGAATTCGTATTACTAAAGATTTTATTATTGTTTTATTAGTAATATTTATTTTCATTAATATTTTTAATTAGTAATCATGCTGAAACCTTTAGAGTCAAATTTTATCTACTGAGATTTTGTTGCCATCACAATTTTTCATGTGAATTGATTCTCTTGATCTAGAGTTGAGACATACATGTATATGCTTCTCTCTTTTTTCTCTTTGTTTCTCCCCATCTCTCTCTCTCTCTCCTCTCTCTCTCTCTCTCTCTCTCTCTCTCTCTCTCTCTCTCTCTCTCTCTCTCTCTCTCCCACCATTTTCTCCCTCCCTCCTCTCTCCTCATCTTTCTCTCTGAGACTACTTTGGTCTATTGAACATCTAAACGCTCAAGGCCTAGTTCAGAGTAACTCATGACACAATTCCTTGTTTAGGTTCATAAGAGGGTTCATCAATCGAAATAAGACTCTTTGTTCAGAAAATGAAGATTATATTATCTTTGTGCGGAAGAATTACATCTTGAACCTGAGAAATCATGTTCCCCAAAATGTGTTGGACAAGAGCTGGTTGAAGCCCCCAGCCATCTTGGAAAATGTATGTGCTGAACCTGGCAAATTTAGTAACACTGTGATGGGGGGCCGTCACCTGTATCCTTTCTTGTGTACCTTCTTGGGGTAAAAGGCTATAAGCAACTACACTGCAAGTCTAGTGCCTACAATAGATTTCAAATTTTCGTAAGGGAAGTACAAAACAAACGGGCTATGTGAATAAGGCCCTGTCCCAATTCCCCAAGCTGGGGTCCAATCATCAAGTAGTATAGATTTGAGACCAATCTAGGGCTGCCTGGGAGAGTCGATTGCCTTTCCCTTTGGCTGTGAGATGAGAACATTCCAATTTAATAAGCACTTCTTAAGAACCTGTGCGCAGATCCTGTGCTCTGTGTAGATAAGAAGGGGCCTCTGCTCCTGGGGAGCTCCTGGTCTGAGAGGGTGGCTTGTGGCACCTATAAAGATCATGAGTCACCAGGTACTTGTTATTCCTTTTCTTTCCTTCTCAAAGAAGATTGATGACATCATAAGAATGATTAAAAAAAAAAAAAAGTCAGCGGGTCAGAGGGAGCCAAAGTGCTTTGTGAACCCTGAGGGGAGAAAGTGCTTTATTGAATACAGGTGATCAGGAATGGATTGGTATTTGACTAGGGTTGTAGCGGATGAGAAGCAATCACAATAAAGAAAGAGACAAACATTTACTAAGCCCCTACTGCCTGTACATTGTGCTAAATAGTTTACAAATATATCCTCAAAATAACCCTGGGAGGTAAGTGTTACTCCCATTTTACAGTTGAGAAAACTAAGGCAGACAGAGGCTAAGTGACCAGGCTCATACAGCTAGCAAATGTCTAAGGTGAAATTTGAACTCAGGTCTTGACTCCAGGTCCAGTGCTCTATTTATTGTACCACCCAACTGCCTCTGATAGAGTGATTGGAGACAGGTGGGAAGGTGGAGAAATGGACATGATTTAAGATGAGACTTCCATGTGGACTTGATGGATGTAGCATTTGTGACTGTCTTGGTGTATGGGGGGGGGGGTGGCTTTTCTTCCATACAGACTTCTGAGATGCTGAAGAAAATCTGCATGAGGAATCTGGTGCACCAGTATTGTCGTGAGGTGACATCACAGAGGAAAGCTCAGGTATAGCCTTTCTCTCTCCCTTCCTGTGTCACCTGAGGATAGATGTGCATGTAACCTCCACCACAGGAGTCACCTGAGGACAGGGATACATGCAGCCTCCACCGCAGGAGCAGGGAAGCCTTGTCTGCTTGTTTTCCAGTTAACAAGGGGTCCAGAGGACCCGTCCTGAGGCTTTACACTCAGAAGACCAGAATTTAAAGGTACTACAGAAAATAAACCTTAAGGGAGGAAGGTAGGGGAAGCATCAGGACCACAGCCCACTTCCATTAACTCCTGGCTTGGGCTTTGTAAACTGGATTTCCGCATAACTTCCAATAGTCCTTTGTGTGCGGGGAGCAAAGCTAAGTCCTAGTCAGAACTTCTTACCCTGGGATCCAAAGGTAAATTTCAAGGGGTCCATGAACTTGGACAGGAAAAAATTATGTATTTGCCACTAACCTCTAACTTAAATTTAGTGTTTCTTCCAATTATTTAAAAACATTCTTCTGAGGAGTCCACGGGTTTTGCCAGACCTATTCTCAAAGGGGTCTATGAAACAAGATTAAGAATTCCTGCTCCAAATGAAGGTCACAGTGTCTTTATGCATAGGTGTGTATCTTGAGACTCCCTTTGGAGACAGAATATGATGAAAGGAACAGAGGACACCAGCCCAGAGAACCCTGGGTCTGAAACCAGTCTCAGTTATGTATTAGCTAAGGAACCCTGAGCAAATCTCTTTCCTCCCCTGAGTTTCCAACTTCCTCATCTGTAAAATGGGGCCAATGCTTCCATTTAATAAAGGGGTTTGTGAGGAAAGTACTGTAGAAAACAGTGCTATCAAAATGTAAGCTGGGGAGGGGAGTACACCAAGCTAAATACAAAATCCTCTGTCATCCAAAGCCCTCCATAATCAGCTCCCTCCTACCTTTCCAGTCTTCTTACGCCTTGCTTCCCATCAACTCTAACTCTGGGATCCAGTGACACTGGCCAGCCATGAACAAGACCCTCCATCTCTTGGCCTCCATCCCTAGAAATCTCTCCTTCTACTCGATTACTGACCTCTCTGGCTTCCTCTGAGTCCCAACTAAAATCCCACCTCCTATGGGCAGCCTTCCCCAATCCCTCTTAACCCCAGTGTCTTCCTTCTATTCATTATCTCCTATTTATCTTGTATAGAGCTTGCTTTGCGTGTTTGTTTGCACATGGTCTCCCCCATTAAGTTGTGAGCTCCTTGAGTGCAAGGACTGCCTGGCCTCTTTATCTATCCTCAACATTTAGATCAGTGCCTGCCTGGCACCTAGTAGGCATAATAAATGTTGATCAATTGAGCTAATTACTTTGTCATCCTGTAACTAGCATTTATATAACGGTTTAAGACTTCCAAAGCCCTTAACCAATTGCATCCCACTTTATCCTCAAAACTACCCTGGAAGTTAGGTTATACCCATTTTACAGATGAGGAAACCAAAACATAGCACAAGGAACCGACTTGCCCAAAGTCACATGGTCAGTAAGTTCAGAATTGAAATTCCAATCTCCCTAAGTAACTCCACCCAGTATAATGCTATCCACTTCTCCCTGTGGCTGCCCAAGGATGGTAGAAAACAATTTCGATCGTATATCACCAGATGCAGCAAAAGGTGGTTACAAGCAACCTGTTCCGAGGGAAGAAGGCTGGCTACCCAGAAAGTTTAAACCAGCCATTTGCCGATAGTCGGATAGGTAAGTCCTTAAGTCAGCCTTTTTCCTCTGGATCCTAGTCCTGAGACAGCCTAATTAGCACAGCATTGGGACATTGGGGGTGTTTAATGATGACTTCCTTCAACTGAGATTTTGGGTACCAGGTTACCTAACTCCAGGAAGGACTTTTATGGCTTATGGGAGCCACTGAACTTAAGAGCTATCCTCAAGAATCCAAAGACTAATTAATGACAAACTATTTTTTTCACTACCATATTTTTTTTACCCAAAGAAATATATTTAATTCAGTGGAATCTTTCTAGTGAATGTTGTTCTACCTCCAGCCCCCATTAACTGCCAGTTCACATATCCCATTTGTAAATATTAGGGGAATTAAAAATGTGATGATTAAGGAAATTAACCTGCATGCACATGAAAGGGAACTTCTTGATTGTCAATAAACTTGCAGTTCAGTGATGTTTCATCCAATTATCTTGTTTTCTCCTTAGATGAGGCTGACATCAATCTCAAAGTTCTGCAGTTAATTGGCAGTGAGAAAATCCAGGTGAGGAAAAAAAAAAGAGCACAGGTGTGAAGTGCTTGTTCTGAGCCTGGGGTGCAAAGAGCTCTCTCCTAAGAGGCCAGAGACCTGGGTTCTAATTCTGACTCTGCTCTGACAAAATCCTCAAGGGGAATCATGATCCTTTTAAAAATGTGCTCTCCTTGGAGGAATACACTGATATGTGTACGTCAATTTATGTTTCCCTCACCTAGCAATTAATCAGACATAAAATGGTAAACAAAGCATTTACTGTGTCCTTTCTATGTGCTGAGAGCTGAGGATGTAAATAGGAAAGGAAGCCAGCCCTTATTTTCAAGGAGTATATAGGAAGGTTCATCCCCAAGGGTCCACATGGCAGGTAATCTAAGTTGTCTCAGATTTAGAGAGGAGAGAAGGTTGGCTAATGTACAACTCATCATTAGAATCATTTAAAGCAATAAAAGCACATCCATTTGTGACATTGCATCTTTCGAGACTTCTGAGGACTTTCATTTCCGGGTGTTTAGTAGTTGTTTATAATAAATGAGTTATTTATTAAGCACCTACTGAGTGTCAGGAATTATCTCATTCTCAAATATAAAACACTTAGCACAGTGCCTGGCACATAGTAGGGGTATCATAAATGTTTTTCTTTTCCCCCCTCCCCCTGGAAATACAAAGACAACAACAAAAATCCCTCTCCTCAAGGAGTTTACATTTTATTGGGGGAAATATACATACATTTTTAATAACCAAATACAAGGTAATTGGAGGAGGGGCCTCACTAAGAATTGGGGAGACTGGGAGAGGCTTCATGTAGAAGATAGTGCTTGGCTAAGTTCTTTTAAGTTGATTCTTTAAATATATATATATATATATATATATATATATTTCATTAAACATTTCCCACTTGCATTTTAAATTTTTTTAACATTTATTTTTAAAAATTTTGAGTTCCAAATTCTCTCCTTCCCCGCTCACGAGAAGGCGGGCAATATGATATGAATTAGACATGTGAAGGCGTGCAAGATATAATGAGCTAAGCTTTGTAGGAAGCTTGGGATTCTAAGAGGTAGAGGGACACCAGCAGGCATGGCATTCCAGGAATGGGAACAGACGGTGCAAAGAGAGACAGGAAATAGAATGCCATGTGTGAGGACCAACAAGATGACCATTTGTCTGGACCCTAGAGTCTGGGAAAGAGATTAATGAAAAAGTTGCAGTAGCCTGCTAGCTGGTCTCCCTGACTCAAACCTCTCTCCCCTCCAGTCTCAGCTGCCTTATTGATCTTCATACAGCACATCTGGCCATGTCGCCACCCCCTTAATCAACGCCAGTGGCTCCCTCTTATTTCCTCCATAACCTGACTCCTTCCTGCCTTTCTGGTCACTCTGCAAATCTAGTGACACTGGCCTCCCAGCTGTTCCTTGAACCCAGCACTCCCATCTCTCCATCCCAGGCATTCTCCCTGGCTGTCCTCCATATCTGGAACTCTCTTCTCCTCATCTTCCCTCTTCTTGTTTCTGTGGCTTCCTTCAACTCAGCTCCCACTTTTTCCTAGTCCTTCCTGCTGAGATTATCTCCAATTTACACTGTATATGTTGTATTTGTGTGTAGACATATGCATGTTGTCTTCTCAGACTGTGAGCTCTTTGAGATCAGGGACTCTTGCCTTTCTTTGTATTTCTAGGGCTAAGAATAGTGATTGTATACAGTAGGTGCTTAATAAATGCTTGTTGAGAGTGGCAAGATGGCAGAGTAGAAAGACACACAAACTCTAGCTCTTCCCCCACAGCCCCAAAAATTACCTGTAAAAAATGACTCTCAACAAATTTTAGAGCAGCAGAAGCCACAGAACGACAGAGTAAAAGAGATTTCCAGCCAAAGGTAACCTGGAAGACCAACAGGAAAGGTCTATCCCATGGGATGCTGAACAGAGTGGAGCTGCGTGGCACCAAGAGGAATAGGACTGGAACAGGCTTCCAGGGGAGAGTCTTTCCAGCAGGAAGGGTCTCAGATCCCTCAAACCACAAGCACCAAAGAAAGCTTCAAAGGTCAGTAAGAGGGCTTTCCCAACTGGGCAAGAGAGGAGCAGGGTCCCCTCCAGCACTGGCCCCAGTCTGTGGTGGTGGTAGTGGCAGCAGCAGCACTGGTGGCCCACGGCAGCAGTGAGCATCCATTTTTGAAGCACTCAGCCTAAAGCTCCTGGGGGAATTGAGCAGCTGATCTAAACCTCAGCCCTGAGCATGGTCCTGGGGTGAGGAGGCGTACTAGGACCCTACTCTTGACAAAGGATTCAGAAGTCAAGTAACTGGTTGGGAAAATGCCCAAAAAAGGGGAAAAAATAACACCATAGAAGGTTACTTTCTTGGTGAACTTTCTTCCATCCTTTTGGATGAGGAAGAACAATGTATGCTGTCAGAGGAAGTCAAGGCTTCTGCATCCAGCATCTCCAAAATGAATATGCAATGAGCTCAGGCCATGGAAGAGCTTGAAAAGCAAGTTAATAGCTTGCTAAAAGAGATCCAAAAAATGCTGAAGAAAATAACACCTTTAAAAATAGGCTAACAATTGGAAAAAAAGAGGTCCAAAAAGCCAATGAGGAGAAGAAGGCTTTAAAAAGCAGAATTAGCCAAATGGAAAAGTAGGCTCAAAAGCTCACTGAAGAAAATGGTTCTTTAAAAATGAGAGTGGAACTGAGGTAAGCCAATGACTTTATGATAAACCAAGAAATTACAAAACCAAACCAAAAGAATGAAAAAATAGAAGATAATGTGAAATATATCATTGGAAAAACAACTGAATTGGAAAATAGATCCAGGAGAGACAATTTAAAAATTATGGGACTATCTGAAAGTCGTGATCCAAAAAAGAACTTTGACATTATCTTTCATGAAATTATCAAGAAAAATTGCCCTGATATTTTAGAACCAGAGGGCAAAATAAATATTGAAAGAATCCATCAATCACCTCCTGAAGAGACCCAAAAAGAGAAACCTCTAGGAATATTGTGGCCAAATTTCAGAGTTCCCAGGTCAAGGAGAAAATAGTGCAAGCAGCTAGAAAGAAACAATTCTAGTATTGTGGAAATACAATCAGGATAACACAGGATCTGGCAGCTTCTACATTAAGAGATGAAAGGGCTTAGAATAGGATATTCCAGAAGTCAAAGGAACTAGGATTAAAACCAAGAATCACCTACCCAGCAAAATTGAGTATAATATTTCAGGGGGAAAAATGGTCATTCATTGATATAGAGGACTTTCAAGCATTCTTGATGAAAAGATCAGAACTGAAGAGAAAATTTGATTTTCAAACACAAGAATCAAGAGAAGCATGAAAAGGTAAACAGGAAAGAGAAATCATAAAGGACTTTCTAAAGCTGAACTGTTTACATTCCTACATGGAAAGATAATATTTGTAACTCTTGAGACTTTTCTCAGTATTTGGGTAGGTGGAGAGATTATACACACACACACACACACACACACACACACACACACAGACAGAGAGCACAGGTTGAGTTGAATCAGAAGGGATGATATCTATAAAAAATAAAATTAAGGGGTGAGAGAGGAATATATTGGGAGGAGAGAGGGAGAAATGGAATGGGGCAAATTATCACTCATAAAAGAGATAAGAAAAATCTTTTTCAATGGAGGAGAAAAGGGAGGAGGTGAGAGGGGAATATGAAGTTTACTTTTCACATATGGCTTAAGAAAGAATTAACATGTTCACTCAATTTGGTAAGAAAATCTAGCTTACACTACAGGAAAGTAGGGGAGAAGGGGACAAGTGGAGTGAGAGGGTCATTATAGAAGGAAGGGCAAATGGGAGAAGGGAGTTATTAGAAGTAAACACTTTTGGGAAGGGACAAGGTCAAATGAGAGAATTAAATAAATTGGGGACAGGGAAAGATGGAGGGAAATATAGTTAGTCTTACACAACATGACTATTATGGAAATCTTTTGCAATGACACATATACAGCCTATATTGAATTGCTTGCCTTCTCAGTGGGGATGGGTGGGGAGGGAGGAAGGGAGAGAAGTGAGAATTCAAAGTATTAGAAACGAATGTTGAGAATTGTTATTGCATATAACTAGGAAATAAGAAATACAGGTAATGGGGTATAGAAATCTATCTTGTCCTACAAGAAAAGAGAGAAGATGAGGATAAGGGAAGAGTGGGATGTGATAGAAGGGAGGGTACATTGAGGGAAGGGGTAATCAGAATACAAGGTGTTATGCAATGTGTGGGGGGAGGGGAGAGATGGGGAGAAAAATTGGAACTCAAAATTTTGTGGAAATGAATGTTGAAATCTAAAAATAAATAAAACTAATTAAAAATGTTTGTTGACTGATAGGAAAAGGTAGGTAAGAACTACATTATTGTTATGAAGGGCTTTAATAAAGTGAAAGAAAGATCATGTGTTTGATCCTAGAAGTGTTCAAATCTTGGATCCTTTGAGAAGATGACATAGGATTGCTTTCCCAGGACATTATAGTACCCCCATTCCTAGGTTTATGACTAAGTCAAGGATTCAAAAAATTTCGATTTTTAATGGAGAATTCTTAAACTTGGGGATATACTCTTTTTTTAAGTTATCTTTTAAACAAAATTACAGGTATATCTGTATAAATGTATAGGCACCACCATTTGACTTTTCATGTTATGTGATTCTTTCATTAGAGTCAACTACTGGGAGCCAAGAGACTTGAATTCTAGTCTTGGTTTTGCCACCAAGTCACTGTGGCCTTGGGCAGTCACACCATCTCTATAGACCATGGCTTTCTTGCCTCATCCAAGCCCTTATGTTACAAACTATCTGAGGATTCCTTCCAGCTCTAACTTTCTGCTTCCCTCCCCTCTCCTCAGTATGGCACACCAGTGGTGAAATATGACAGGAATGGATTCAAAGCCCGACAGCGGCAACTAATCCTTACCCAGAAAGCCTTGTATGTGGTGGAACTCGCTAAAATTAAGGAGAGGATAGAATATGAAGCAATAAAAGGTAAACCTGGAGTGGGCTAGGGAGGGGCATGACCCTGAAGGGAAGGCTGCCAATCAGCCCGTTGTACTGGGATTGAGATTGATTAGCAAGGGCTACCATTCATACAGTTCATAGCTTTTAGGACCAGAGGATATGTGTATGATGCACATACTTCTCCCCAAATTCACCTATATGTATAATCTAATAAGATTCTATCCTGAAAAAACCATTTATTGTAGCACAATGCCTGGCCTGCTACAATAGGTACTTAATCAGTGTCTGTTGACTTGATTTGATATTTAGCTGGGTTCAATCATTAGCAGAAACAATCCTGGTTGGGCTTCTTACTAGAACCAGGGTTCTTAACCTGAGATCTGGGGAATAATTTTTTTTAACATTTTGATAAATATTTTTATATATTTTCCTTTAAAATCCAATGTTATTTGGTTTTATGCATTTATTCAGTCAACAAGCATTCATTAAGTGCCTTCTATGTACTAAGTATATTTAAAACCATTCTGAGGAGTCCAGAGGCTTTACCAGACTGTTCTACAATACAAGGAAGCTAAGAACCCCTGGTCTAGAAACACATCTGCAGTGTTTTCGAGGCAGTAATGTTACCATGAGACATGGTTTCATCTCAAGCTCCTGAGTTCTGGTATCCCTGACAGTGTAGTGAAAAGTCCACTGGGCTTGGGGTGAGAAGGTCTGGGGTTGAGTCTGGGCCCAGTCACAAGTCAACGAGCATTTCTTTTTTTAAAAAGTAATTAACTTATTTATTTTTAGTTTTCAACATTCATTTCCACAAGATTTTGAGTTCTAAAATTTTCTCCCATCTCTCCCCTCTTCCCTACCCTGAGATGGCATGCATTCTGATTACCACATCCCCCAGTCTGCCTTCGCTTCTATCACTCTTCCCCCTTGTTTTCTTGTAGAGCAAGATAGATTTCTATACCTCCATTGCCTATATATCTCATTTCCCAGTTGCATGTAAAAATAATTTTTAACATTTGTTTTTGAAAATTTGAGTTCCAAATTCTCTCCCTACCCACCCTCATTTAGAAGGCAAGCAACTCAATGCAGGTTATACCTGTGTAGTTATGCGAAACATCTCCATAATAATCATGTTATGAAAGACTATCTATATTTCTGTCTATCCTATCAGCCCCCCATTTATCCTATTTTCTCCTTTTACCCTGTCTCTTTTCAAAAATGTGTACTTCTGACTACCCCCTCCACCAATTTACCCTTCCATCATCCCCCCGTCTAATCTCTTTTCCCTTTTCTTTTCTGTAAGGTAAGATACCTAATTGAGTGTGTATGTTACTTCTTTTGTAAGCCAAATCTGATGAGAGTAAGGTTTACTCATTCCTTCTACCCTCCACTGTGATACTTTTTTCTTGCCTCTTTTATGTGAGATAATTTATCCCATTCTATCTCTCCCCTTCTCCTTTTCCCAATGTATTCCCCTCTCATCCCTTAATTTTATTTTTTGATATTATCCCTTCATATTCAACTCACCTTGTGACTTCTGTGTATCTATGTATCTATCATCTCTCTCTCTCTCTCTCTCTTTCTCTCTCTCTCTCTCTCTCTCTCTCTCTCTCTCTCTCTAATTTCCTTCAACTACCCTAATAATGAGAAAGGTCTCATGAGTTACAAATATCATCTTTCCATGTAAGAATGTAAACAGTTCAACTTTAATAAGTCCCTTATGATTTCTCTTTCCTGTTTACCTTTTCATATTTCTCTTGATTCTTGTATTTGAAAATCAGATTTTCTATTCAGCTCTGATCTTTTCAGCAAGAATGCTTGAAAGTCCTGTATTTCACTGAAATTTCATTTTTCCCCCTGAAATATTATACCCAGTTTTGCTGGATAGGTGATTCTTAGTTTTAGTCCTATGTCCTCTGATCTCAGGAATATCATATTCCAAGCCCTTTGATCCTTTAATGTAGAAGCTGCTAGATTTTGTGTTATCCTGATTGTATTTCCACAATACTTGAATTATTTCTTTCTGGCTGCTTGCAATATTTTCTCTTGGACCTGGAAACTTTGGAAATTTGGCTACAATATTCCTAGGAGTTTTCCTTTTGGGATCTCTTTCAAGAGACTTTCAATTTCAGAGAGGTGGATTCTTTAAATTTCTATTTTACCTTCTGGTCTTAGAATATTAGGGCAGTTTTCCTTGATAATTTCTTGAAAGGTGATGTCTAAGCTCTTTTTTTGATCAACAAGCATTTCTTAAAGGCTTACTATGTGTGTCCCACTTACCCCATGTACCTTTCAGAGTGGTTGCAAAGTATTATGTGACCTGTTTTGAGCTATTATCTGTGTGGGAACTACTGTTAGCAGTGGGGGGATTTTAACTTTGGGGTTTGTCTAAAGGTGTTTCCACCAGCAATCTGAGCGATGGACTCTTTGTCATTCACGTATCACCAGAGGACAGCAAACAGAAGGTATGAACCTGTCCATAATTTCTAAGAAGTTAGGAATACTTTTAAAAAAATTTTTTTTTTTTGGTCATAGGGCTGGCATGTGCAGAAAAAAAGACTGGAGGATAGGCGAGAAGTTCAATTAATTTACCCAAATATAGACACTTTCCACCCTAAAATAACCCAGGTGGAGGCATCCACTCCAGGATTGGGGGCAGAGGGCAGGAAAGGAAGAGGGATCTATCAAAAGATGACTGATAGAGAAACAAATTATTTTTTAATTCTATAAATTAATATAAGTGGGGAACAAAAAAAATCACCAAGATGGACAGAATGCTAAATGGCTTTTCCATCATTGCTGAGGATTTTCTTACATCTTGCTGAAATTCAATTCAGTAAACATTTATTTATTAAGTATCTACTATGCTATGTGCCGGGCACCCTACTAAACCCTGAGGATTTTGTTCTTGTTCAGTCCCGTCTGACTCTTCATGACCCCATCTGGAGTTTTCTTGGCAGAGATACTGGACTGGTTTGCCATTTTCTTGTCTAACTCATTTTACAGATGAGGAAGCTGAAGCAAAGAGGGTGAAATGACTTCCCCAGGGTCACACAGCTAGTATGTGTCTGAGACCAGATTTGAACTCTAGTATTCCTGACTCCAGGCCTGGTGCTCTATCCATTGTACCACCTAGCTTCCCAAGCCCCAGGGGAGACAAAGAAGAAAAAGACAATCCCTGCCCTCAACAAGCTTATAATCTAATGAGAAGCGTAGAATGGATTGAGTTGAGACAAAAGAAACACAAATAAAATTAGGAATCTCTGAGAAAAATTTAATATTCAAAATGTTTAAAAAATACTTTGTATGACACTTTTGTGGTGTAAACACTATTCTATCTCTAGAGAGTGTCAGAGAGAGAGGACAGAATGGGACATGGCCCTCTGTACTGGGAGGCAGCTAGGTGACCCAGTGGACCTGGAGCCAGGAAGACCTGAATTTACATGTGACTTCAGATACTTAATAGCTATGTGACTGTGGGCAAATCTCAACCTCTGCCTTGGTTTCCCCATCTGTAAAATGAAGACAGTAGCACCTACCTTTTGGCCTTGTTGAAAGGATCAGATAAGATTATTTGTAAAATGCTTTGCAAACTAAAGCCCTTATAGAAGCTATTGTTCTCATTAGGAATGCTGGGCATGGGTGTGGGCTTGAGGCACAAGTGTGAGATGACCTTTCCAGCTCCCTTCCAACCCTTAGGTCTCTGTGAATGATTTTTTCAGAATTCTGACTAGATGCTCCACGGGGCTCTTTTGCCAGATAATAATCTTGGGATGTTCCCTTCACTCTTCATTTTAGGGTGACATCATTTTACTGTGTGAACATATCTTTGAAACAGTGACTAAACTCTCCATGGTGGTGAAGAAAGAGGACCTAGTTCAGGTGGTTCAAGGAAGGTAGGCTGCCCCTTTTCCCTTCCCACTCAAAATGTCGGTCTGATCAGGCAGCTGACATCAAGGGCCACTGGTGGAGTCTGCCAGGGGAACTCAAGAACCACCATGGGCAGATCTTCAGGGCTGCTGCTACTGCCTCAAGCTACTCTTGGAGGTCCTCCAGGCCTCTCCGGACAGTGGGGATCCATCACCCCTTTCCTGCTATGGCTCCATAGCTTTGGTGGGGTGGGAGGTGGGGGAATTTGAAAAGGTGGATTCTTATTAAAAAGATGAGAACTTTCTGTCACTCCTGAGCTCACCCCTAAACCTCCTTACTAAAAGATATTCAAGCTGAACTTTCCATTATATGGAGAGCTTGTCTTCTCTGTTGGAATTTTCTTTTTCAATCATCAGTTTGGCCTTAAGTAGGACATAACTGCATCCTTCATCCTACCTTGGTTTAGGGCTCCTTCTATACAAAGCCTTCATTTAAATATCCCTCGATACTCAATAGTAAAAAGTTGTCATTTGAATGACATGGACCAAAAAAAGATTCCTGGGATGAAGCCGAGATTTTAGAAAGATCTTTCATGAAAGGAGGGTACCCCTCCCCACCACCAACCTCTTCTTACATCCTGATTCTGATCTTCCTTTCCCTTAATTTTTCCAACTGCACATGCACATGGCCTAGGGCCACCCCTTCAGGCTTGCTAGCTTCTGTCTTCCCTTTTTTATGTCTGACTGGGGATCATCATGTATGATCAGTGACTGTCATCATGGTCCAGGCAAACGCATCAGAGACCATTGAGGCTCCTCCATGAATCCTATTTGAACAGTTCCTGGATGACTTATCCCTACTTTTACATGATTAAGAAATTCTTATTGAATTATCTTTGATATATATTTTTAATTTTTTGATACATTATCTTCAGTAATTCAATTTTTTATTGCTTTTTTAAAAAAAGTTTTGTGCAATTAAAATTGTCTTTGAATTAGAACAAGTTTAGTTTTAAACAACCAAAGTCTCACAGATTGCGCACACACACACACACACACACACATATACATATATGTATGTGTACATACACATACATACACACATATGTTTGGTCTTTTGGGGGGGAAGGAAGGAAGCAGTGCAGTGGATGGTGTTTACGTAAGTAACATATGCCTTTGTTTGTAGTTTACAATTTTACATCAGTTCGGGAAAAGAAGGCACCATAACTTTCAGCACTGGACAGGAAGAGCTGATATATAAAGATAAAGATGGACAATTAGCTGTGGTGAGTGATGATGTCTGGGGAAGGTGAGTAGGTACCTGGAGGCACTAGGCATAAAGACCCATCAGTAGTCTGGGCTCTTGGTCTGAACCTGCCAATCACCAGCCAGTATGCTGGGCAAGTCATTTCTTTTTGAGCATCTGTTGCCTCATGGGTCCAATGGGATACCTGCTCGATCTGCCTCCTAAGGCTTATAAGAGGAGAGAGGTCAATGGCCATACAATTAGGTGGCATCAGTACCTGGGGGAGGCAGGAGAGACCACAGGCAATGGTGGTAGGCTTCCCCAGCATCTCTGGATGATGTTCTAGGTGAAATTAGGAATCATGGGAAGGGTCTACTGTGTTTTTGGGACAAGTAGGAACCAGCCATGCCTACATCAGAGGGAGCAGAAGGGAGTGGAAAGAGCCCTGGTCTAAAACTTTAGAAACCTGTCTTCAAGTCATAGCTTTGATATATATTTAACATGTCTGGCCTCTCAGCTTCATTGCCTCCATCTGCAAAATTCATGTTGCACTTCCTAGATCTCTGGAGGGTTGTGAAACAGTCCTTAAGATAGATAAGCACCATTTAGTGACCAGAGAACATGGAGACATGAAAGTCATATAGAACTGGGAGACCAGTCACAGGTTTTCCAAGGTAGGTTAACTGGGATGACGGCTTGGCACATCATATCCAGAACAACTAGGGTCATCAGCTGTCTTCCTCTTCTACACTAAGGGCAAGGGCTTAAGTGTGAAGATTTCCCTCCCCCCCCTTGAAACTAAGACTCATTTCTCCCATAGGTGTCAGTCCAGATGAAATCCTGATATGGGCGATGTCCAGCGGTCACCAACTTAGCTCTTAAAGGGGTAAATGAGCATGAAGGCTCCAGTTTAACAAATGAGTTCCAACTTCACGCATAAGAATGTGGGTGCTATTGAGGAGTTCTGCGTTTTCAATTTTTCATCTATTTTAACAGATGACAGTCATGTGTATATCGTCATATCACGTTTGATGTAGACCCCATCTACTCTAGCTAGTCTCCAAATATGAGGCTTTGTTTGAACCCACAAAACAGTGAGCTTCTTGAATGTTCTTACAGTACCTAATGCTTACCTGGCTTTCACCTTCAATCAAGTTTTGGGCCAGAAAACTACCTTCCACCACTCTTGCAGCTGCTTCCTTGGTGACACCATCCTAAGAAGTATTCCCCTCTATTGTTGCCCAAGTGAATGATCATCCACCTGACTGGGATGAAGGAGGGCAACACTGGAAGTGTTTCCTGGACAGTGGTGTAGGAATGAGGTGGCTGTTTAAGGAGATCCTAAATACACAATCTGACAGATTACTAAGCAAAAGAAATTTTACAGAGCTATAGAAACTGAGTTTCTGGCTTGTACTAAATGTAGCTTAGAACATTTAAGGAACTGCTTAAGGATGTGTGTGTGTGTGCCTTTGAAGGCTATTTCCATAGTTCTGGCTCTCATAGGTTGCTCTCAGACTGAAGGCAGAGTTACGAAGCATTTCCCCCCATTCCAGATTGTGAAAAATCTACTGAGGATATGGCAATATGGCGGATGTTGTCTTCTGCTCTTTGACCTACAACTCCTGATCAGCATTGCACTGAACCAGAGTGATGACATCCCTCTCCCATCTCCAAAGCCTTGAAAGTAGGCATGGAAGCCTGGCTTAAATGGGCCTGAGAAAGCCTAGAAAGCAGGGGTCAGACAGCTGTATGTAGAAGTCCTTTATATAATTTTATTTTGCATATACATGTGTATAGACAAATGCTTGTAACTTACAAACATTGAATACTTCTAAAAAACAACAGAACACAAGCATTTTGTGCATAGCTTCAAGGGAGGGCAGTTAGTATAAAACATCAGAATGTGCTAGAGTGATATTTTTGGTGAACCTCTAGTTAAAAGTGTGTACACTCAACAGGAAAGGAAGGATTCTACTGTTGCAGCTCTACAGGAGCTGAATCACGCCTATGCCCCCCTCACAGTCATGGTCCATGATGGTCTGTGATGCGTCTATGGGCCAGACATGGTCCACAAATGTTCAGGGTTTCAGTCTGACAGTTTCTTTGAAGGATACAGAAATATGGTGTTACCAAAGACCAGACTAAATCTAAGGCTTCAGCACAGTGATTATCGTGCTCATGTGCGGCTCAGAAACTCCACTCTCTTGGCAAACTCTGTGGAATGTGGTGGGTGATTGAATTTCTTGGTCATGGGATGCAAGTGGCCAGAAGTGAGTCTCCTGGAAAGAGTGGTCAGTATATTAGGCGTAGCAGTAACATTGTGTCCTCCACCTCTCTCAAAGCTGTGCTAAACCTCATTTTTGTAACTGCAATAAAATGGACTATTTTTGACTAAACATTAGGCTGACCTTTGACTTCTCTTGAGCAACTGACGTTAACTTCTAACTTGTGAAGTGTCATTAGAAAAATACTGCAAGTAATGGTTGAATCTAGAAACCAGTTTCATGTCCTCCTGTTTGGGGCAGAATCTAGAACCTGGCTTATCCTTCTGCTTGGGGTTAGATCAGTCAATGCCGATACAAGGCACTTAACAAGTGTTTCTTGAATTTTGTCAGATTAATGGCATCACTCATCACTTCATGGGATAGGAACGTAAATCTAAGTTTAACTTCAGAGGATAATTGAAAATTTGGATTTGTGAGAAAAGCTCTAACAGGATGGTGAGCGAGCCAAAGCATCGTATGCTCGATTCACAGAGGAGGACAAAGTTTGATCTTAAAAGGGTCAGGACAGCTTCAGGAGTTGGGGGATTAGCTTATGAACTCTTTCCCCCATTGGTTAATGGCTGGACCTAAGACAGTATTCTGGGCTAAGAGCACCCTGCTTGAAGAGTAACAAAGAATCTTGGCCTCAGGGACAGGGTTGGCCGTCATGGGGTGGGCTTGTTGAGGATAGACAAGGTTGGGGAGTTCTTACAGAACCATGATTTGTCTTTTTGCCACAAAGGGAAAGAAATGGGTAAAATCAGTCACAGTGTGATAAAGGAAGTGTGTGGTTCCAGCATTACTGGATTGAGCTATGACTCTGAGATACCAACTGGCTTTTTTCTCAGTGCTTCCTCAGACTGGGACCTTCTCCCCTTCCCTGCAGGATGCTGTCCCCAGGAGGTCACTTTGGTCAGCACCACCACCATCTTTGGGACCATCTTGTCTTCCCTTAAGCTGAGCCATTCTTGTGACTGTATGTAAGGGGGACTGAGACAGAAGGAAAATGCAAATTGTCAGAAACTTCATCTTGACCATGGAAGTACTAATAAAGTCCAGGTTTTATTATGTGAATAATAAATTCTAGATTAATAAAAGCCTACTTTTGAAGAATAATTATACAGTGACTTCTCCAATACAATGGACACCTTTATGGCCTACCCACACTCACAATGCTTTACCGTTGTACAATGTGACCTGATTCACAAAGCCTGCCCAGCAGATGGGAAGGGAGCTTGTCCTAATCTCCCCAGAGGTCCCAGTGTATATGAAGGTGGGAAGCTTAAATCCCAACCAATGCAAAGTTCTTTTGAAAGTAATTTTTTGGGGAAGAAGACCCTTGCAGGCATAATCAATCTGACTAGATAAACTGAGTCAGGAACATTTTGTACAAAGCAACCAATCTCAGCGTTTGGTTGATGAATATGTGATCAGAATAGTCAGACATGGGATTTTTGATCTCTACAGGCTTTGGGATGGTGAGGGGGATGATAACAGAAGACAATATAACAATATTTAAAAACTCGCTCCCTTCTGACCACTTACAGGCCAAGTTCCTCTGAGAGCGTATGGCTTAAGTCACAAGAAGCCTCTTCAATACATAAATAGACTCACAGAAATACATTGTCTGGTAACAATCAAACTTGCCACAACTAATGCTTTGGTATAAAACTCAAACATCCCTCTAATCAATACACAGACATTGTCTCTCATTCACATCCGTTATCTCTTTGCCATCACATGCCTGAGTCTCCCCCCGCAGAGTCCAAGTCACCCTTCTGTTCCCTCTTGGCAAATATAGCAGAGAGGTGCCCACCTCGAACCCACTCACCCCCATGGCCCGGGGGAGAGGGGCTCTGGGGCCCCCAGGGAACATGACTCACTCTCTCACCATCACACAAACACATTCTTTTTCTATTCTCTGAAAGTGGCAAAAACAAACAGGAAGAAGACATTTTAAAGGTATCTGTACACCATGTCAGCTGACAAAGCTGGGGCCTGAGTCACAGAGACCCAGAGACAAGACCTAGAACCCTGCTGAGAACATTCTCTTATTTACAGTAAGGAAAGGCAAAAGACCTGGGTTTGCAGTCCGACGCTGATATGGACTAGCTGGATAATGGTGCGCAGGGCACAAGAGTCTGAGCCTCAGTTTCCCCATCAGTAAAATGGGGCTGCTGAGTCACATCCTTTCCCTGGCAGCTTATGGTCAAGAGAATGCTACAGAAACATGAGCTCCAAGGCAAGGATATTCTCCTTGGAGAGGCTGAGCTGGTCTCTTGGAGTCTCTGCTCTAGGGCGGGGGACCCTGGGGAGCAGGGCAGGGGCCGGAGAAGTCATCTGGATTCCAACCCAGCAGAAGGACCCACCCTAAAGCCTGCTGATGGTCCTTCCTGCCTCTTAGGAGGCATGGGATGGGATAGGGTAGGGGTGAGGGGGAAGGGGTGAAGCCAAGGGGCTGCTGAATAGAGTGTGCCTTGGAGCCAGGAAGACTGGCAGCTACAAGATATGTGACCAACTGCAAGGAGATGGAGACAACTCCCACAGCAGTCAATGGCTGAAAAGTGCTGACCTGCCGTGGTAGATGGACCTGCCTCTGGAGCTCCTGAGACCAAAGAAGCCCTAGCAGTCCCTTGGCTATGTCCTATGTCCCTCAGTCATTGTCAGTATTGTAGCGGAGAACACAGCTGGACAATGGGGTCCACCTGGCTTAATGGCCGTGTGCCGTCCTGCCTGTAACATGGGGACCGGATCCGCGGACCATACAAAGCTGACCCCCGCCCCGCCAAGCCAGATTCTTAATCAGACCCTTGGTGGGGAGGGTCATAGCCAGAGTCCTGCCGTGGGCCAGTGAAATGGAGCTCATGGATGAAGGGCAGAACTTAACACAGGACCCTTGATGGCCCATCAGCTGCATCCTTACACTAAGGCCACAAGATGCACATGATTGTTCTAAGAGAAAAGAAATTCCCATTTGAGAAGGCTTTGCTGTTGCTCTTTTTTTGCCTTCTGGCCATGGAAATACTGTATACGCCACCTGGGGCCTTATTCCTTAGGAGGAGGCACTGCGGCAGGATGGCCCCATGCTTCCCCTTGGGATGGGCAGACCTCCATGACACAGGCGGCTGACCCCCATGTCAGGGAGATCTGCAGAGAGCTGTGAGCTGACCCTGCGGGCCTCCCACCAAAAATAAATACTGAAAATGAAAGTCCTCACTGTCACCTCCCAATCACCCCCACTCTTCATCCCCAGCACTGGGCAATGCTTTCCCCAAAGGCTGGCTGATGTTCAGGGAAAGGAAAAATGACAGATACAGCATGAGCAGTCCCAAGGTGAGGAGTGTGCCCAAGACAGAACCAATTTACCTTGCCAAGAAATGCCAAAAGAACAATCTGGTTTGTTACAAAATGCCATATCCAGACTTGACAGGCTCTCAACATTGCCTGGGTACAGTCTCTGGGAGCAGCACAGCAGGGGTGGCTGTACTGCTCATTGGTGCAGGTGGGCCCGGTCATCGGGGCGCTTGATATGGATCCGCCGCACACGTTCGATCCTCTCGCGCTCTTCATCCTCATCCAGGTGGTGGGAGCGGCCGGCGGCACCACCAGTAGCCTCCAAAAGTGCGTTGTCCGGGCCTCGGCCATCCTGAGCCTCGTACAGCAAAATATTCAGGGTTTCCTCATAAATGCGGGCCTCAGGGAACTCCACCTGTGTTCCCAGAAAATGGGGTAAGTCCCTCAAACCTACAACTCTTGATGTTCATTTCCCCCAAACTGTTTAGTTCTAACAGGCCACTGGACCTGCTTAACTGGGTGGCCCTTCCCGCATTGGGGGTCTGGTCTCCTCAGCCACAAAATAAAGTGATGAGATACGTCCTGGATGGAGGTGTCCACCCACTGAGCAAATAGCATGCAGCACACGAAAGATATCATTGTGCTGTGAGAAATGCCATTAAGAAGAATTCAGAGAAACTTGAGAAGACTTCTATGAACTGATGTGAAGGACAACCAAGAGAATAACGTGCCCCACCATCACAGCCATGCCGAGGGCAGCAGAGAGGCAGACACGTTCAGAAAAGGCCAAGGGAGGCCATGGAGCTTAGTTGTTCTTTCCTCTTACAAGGGAAGATTCTCTTTGGGTGGAGAGAGTCAACAGGAAGTAAAAGCATCAATTACACATTCCCCTGCTGATCCTTGGCATGACCAACTGTGTGACCACAGACAAATAAATGCAGCTTTACTGGCCTCAGTTTCCTCTCCTATAATGTAGTGAGAGTGATCAGACCTCAGAGTGATCAGATCTCTCAAGGTTGTAAAGCAAGTAGAACTTACTGAACATGCAGAACTACATCAATGTGTGTTCACACACATCTCCTGCTCTCATCTCCAAAGTCCTTTCATCTCTGACATTTTAGGATTTCTTCTGAACTTACCTAGAACATGAAGGTTTGGGGAATGTTTTACAAGGAAAGACTCAGGGTTGGGGAGCTACACCCTCTTGAGGGCTGCGAATGGGGACCTTTGGCATTTTCTTCTACTCTGGGGAAGAGACCCAAAGATGGGAATGCCATCACAGGAATGCCAGCGCTTTACAGGCCATCAATGGCCCCTTTAAAGGGTGGGCTGCCATATGCAATTCTTTGTCCCCTAACACCCTAAAGAGCATACAGAATGGAAGTGAAACAAATGCTTTAATGTTAATTTCAATGTGATGTCCTTTTCTACAACTGAAAAGCAAACCTGAGTTGAACAGCTCAGAGAAGTTCATCAGGAAAGCAAAGCGAAGGCCCCATTCCCTCTCTGAAAGGGAACTGTCTCACCGCAGAGACTTCTGGGGATGGTCCTTCCAAAGAGTGGCCGTGCTGTCCAAGGATGGGGCCCCAGCTGCTTGTGGGAAGGACAGTCACTGAGCCAGGCCTGCTTCAGACCCAACCTCTCCCTGATCCTCTGCCCCACAGGGAAGGAAGCGGGCAGCCAAAACGGAGTGGGAGCAGTGTGCCTTGAGGCCCATGTGCTGAGTCTGACTTTGGCTAACCTGGGGAAGGGGAAATGACCTCTTAGCTGCTACACAGGAAATCTGTCTTCTGTTCTGAGCTTTTGTTTCTCTTGTTAATCTGGTTCTTCATTCCCCTGAAGGAACAGAAGGCTAGGTGGGGGTCCTACCTATGCCCCAAAGGGAGAGATGTTTGTGATATTCTAAAGTTCTTCGTGTGTCTTGTAAAGGTTACTCAATGAACAGGGAATCACTTTCAGAATGTTTTTCAATTCCCTGAGACGGAAGAAGATGATACATTGCTGCAGGAGGGGGCCTACAGCCCTAAAGAGCTGGGGAGAGGAATGAGTAGCCCTGACTTGCTACTGGGGCAGCATATGGGCAAGTGGAGGGAAGAGGCAGCTAAGTGCTAACACTGATAAGGGGCGGACCATGTGCCAGGCACTGTGGTACATGCTTTTACTTTTTTTGTTAACAAATGTCTCATTGGAGCCCCAAGACAACCCTGCAGGGCAGGTGCTATTTTCCCCCTTTTACAGATGAGGGGAAACTGAGGCAAACAGGTTAAATGGCTTGCTCAGGGTCATAGCGAATAAATGTAACTAGTAATTGAGGTCAGATGTGAACTTGGGTCCTTCCTGACTCCAGGCCCAGAAATCTATCTCCTGCACCACCAGCTGTGGGGGGGTTATAGGGTAGAGAGAAAGGCCAATTTCTCAAGGAAGACGATTTCACAGAGAACCCAGTGCCATCCCCACCCATACCGCGCTCCATTTAAAGAGAATTCTAGCTTTCACCCATGGTTTGTTGCTCCTCAGAATCAAGCAGGGCCTACTGCTGGCTTTCTGGCCCCTCTCATTGTATCCATGTGTCCAGAAGCAGCTCCCAATGGAAGAAAACCCAAACCTCCTGCAGCACCAAACTGGCCCATGGCACCTGCTTCACCTTGACCAGGAAGAAGGCAGAGCACAGGAGGAGGGTGTGGTGGGCACAGGAGGAGGGGGTGTCAGTAAAGCAAATGGTATCCATCACCAGAGAGCAGCCACAGGTTGAGGGGCCTCTACTCTCAGGACCGGCTATGGGGCAGGGTGGGTCTTCCCAACACATGAATCCCCCTGGCACAGTCATCTGGCCTCTGCTCTGCAATCTCCCACAGCGGACAGGCCCTCCAGCCTGTCTGTAGAGCACTAATTCCTGACTACGAGTGGTTGCCTGCCCCCAGTCTCTAATTCTGCCCTTAGAGCCCAAACAGAACCAGTGAATCCCTCTTCCATGGGGCAAGTCTTCATGTGTTCCAAGATAGCCATCACTGTTTGCCCAGGTTTCTTCTCTCCCCCATTAAATGTGCCTAGAAGAATCATTGTCTCTAAATGAGAAGGAAGCCTGGGTGCCCCTCCTTGGGTTGGACAGTTCTAATGGTTAGTGGGGGCAGCTAGACTTGGAACTTCAAGCTGCCTCCCAGTAAGTCTGCAGCGCCTTCCCACCCTAAACCCTACCTAATTCTTCTGGACCCAGGGGAGTAAGTCGGATCTCTCTGTTTCCTTTCTCCTTTCTCTCCATTCCTTATCTCTTCTCTCCCCGCTCTCTCCATCTCTTTCTCCCTCCCTTTTGGTCTGTGGTTCCTGGTGGAAGGATCCCCTTTACCTAAGGGAGAGAGCTCTTGCTCATTCCAGCTTGGGATGACCACTGGACCACAAAGCTCAGGGAAGCTAAGGATATGGGGGTCAAACAGGGACCTTGACCTGGTTTCACCAAGTCTGGCTCTCTTTCCAGGCTGGCAGGGGTGGACAGAAGATAGCTTTTCAAGAGCAAAGAGTCACCAAAGTTGCCAGAGCACTGTGAGGGCTATCTTGGGACAGAGGCAGTGGTGTAGCGGAGAGACAGAACCCAGGTCCAGAAGTGATCCCCCCACTTCTACCTGTGTGACCCAGGGTAAGTTGTCTGGCTCTTGGCCCCTTCCAGCCCCAACCCTGTGCTCCCAAGAGATGGTGGATGTGGAGGGCCACGGCCTCTCGGGGCCCTCACCTTGGTCTGCTTCTTCTCTGTGGCATAGACAATGGATGTACAGCAGACTTCTGCAATCTTCCGGCCCTGACCATAGAAGGACCAGCAGCAGATCTCATCACCAATGACATCCTTGATGAACAAGACCCTCCCATTGAAACGCAGTGACAGCTTGTCAAACAGCTCAATGTTTTTCAACATGTTGTCATCAGAATTGCTGCAAAAAAAACATCCAATGTGGTGAACTGAGCCCATGGACTGGTGCAGTGTGAGTGGGCTGGAGGCAGAACCACCCTTCCAACTGGAGGGCATCACCTGAGGGGGGCTGGGGATGAGGCAAGGGTGGGACCAGGCACAGTGGAATGAGCCACAGAACTACAGCCTTTATAGAAACCAAATAGAGTCAACAGCCTGGACTTGATGAACCTATGCTGACCCCCTCATTAATGATTCTAATTGACTGGAAGGGGTGGGAGGCCTCAAGGTGAGAAGACCAATCAGGAGATTTTTCTCCTAGTGGCCTAAAAGTGAAAAGAAATGAGGCTCCAACCAGAGTAACAGCAATGGTAATGTGATTGAGGAGACAGAGGAGGTTGATTTTTGCAGAGACAAAATCAACACCGCTGAGCAATTGATAAATGATAGCGCCATCTTGTGCATGGGCCCACTGGGACTTCTTCTGCGATCGGAGCTGTCTCTTCTAAGTCCCTGCCATGGACTTCTCTGTGTATGCTCGTAGCATTCCGCATCAGGCCTCAGCACAGAGTAGACACTTAGTCAGTGTTTGAACAGAAGCTTGGAACACACACAGATGCCCTCTTGATGAGTGGAAGGCTCAACAGAAGGGCTTGGTCACAACTCCATAATCTCCGCCTCTAATTCTCAACCCAAGGAAGAAATGGGGCAGAAACAAGTTCCCCAAAATCCTGGTGGACACATACTTTTGGAGGGAAGGCAAGGAGACAAAACCGCTGCTGAGGTTCAATGGAAGACCTGAGTTCCAGTCCTGGCTCTGGTTTATTAACCCAGTGCATGACCTCAGGCGAATGACCTCTTCTCTCTGGGTGCAGGTGCCTCGTCTTTAGAAGGAGGGGTCTGGATTCAAGGGTCTCTGAGGTTTTGCTGATGGGATAAATGTATCTTCCCCCAACCCCCTTTGGCCTTACCTGGTATAGGAATATTTGTTGTTACTTCTGTTGTAAAGCAACTTCACTGCTGGCTGCAATGAAAGAAAGAAAAAATAAAATTATTTGCTAGATTGGCCCATTCCTAGGATTGGAGACTCTGCGGAGGGCAGGAAAGAAGAGAAAGGCTAGAACGGCTTCTTAATGTGAGCCACAATTGGGAGAAGAGGGATAAATGGGGAGTGCATGGCCCGCAGTCCAGAGACTTGAGTTCAAATTCAATCTCAGACAATTTACAGCTGGGTGACCCAGGGCAAATCACTTAACCTTTGCCTGCCTCAGTTTCCTTGACTCTCAAATGGGGATCATCGTAGTAGCACCTACCTCCCAGGGCTGTTGTGAGGAAAAAGTGAACTACCTGCAAAGCCTGGGCACAGTGGGCACTTCGTTCCCTTGCCTGGTTCTAAGTGCCTGCCCTCACCTCCCGTGGATGCACAGAGGGTCCCACATACCACATCCCACGTACCTTGTTGGACGTGGCTATCAGTTTTTGTTCTTCTTTGGAGGAGGTGATCACAGGGACCTTGCAGAAAGGCTCATAGGAATCTTTGTTCTGCTGGAACAAAATGTGCCCTCAGTCCAGGGGGTCTGCCTGGAAGGAGCCTTCCCCCCAACTCTGGGGACTCTAAATTCCAAGTGTTCTTAATAAGCCCTAATGGCAAGAAAAGGGAGTCTGCCAGACGTCAGGGGGCTCCTGTGAGAGATGTTCTGCCATGTGTCTGGAAGTGTGCAGTCAGGGACGACAGCCCTGCACCATGGCAACTCGTGGTCATGCCAACATGGGGTCCTGAAATGCCTGATGCCCTATAGGGGGCCTACAGGAAAGATGCAGGGCTTGGGGGCAGGAGCAGGGAGGAGAAAACTCTAAGAAAGACAGGTAAGATTCCCCTCCACATCTCCTGTCCTCCTGGAAATTTCTACTCCTCCAAAGAGTGGGCTTGATACAAATCTTTTCACAGAACAGAGATCTGGCACATTTTCAGTCAGGAGGGGCCCACCCCACATAGCAAACCAGCCTCTGCTTAAAGACCTCCAGGAAGGGGAAGCTCACTGGCTCTCCAGGGTCCCCATGACAGCTCAGGGCTCTGGCCTCCACCAGCCCCTGCAGCTTCTACTCAAGTGGTGTAAGGCTGACCCCTCCCCACACACACTTAGGACAGTCTTTCAAATCCTGGGCAAGGGATGAAGTGCCCAAGGGTACAGCTAAGTGCAGCAGTGCCAGGAGGGCACATGCTTCAGGATCCTGGAAGGCCACCCCAAAGAAACACAGGTGGGAGGCAGCAGGTCCCAGAGTAGGTGCTGAGCCTCGATGAGGCTGACCACCCACCTGTAAGGCTGCCAGGCACTCGTCCACCAGGCCCTGGACAAGGTAGTACTTGGCCTCAGCCAGCAGCTCCTCCACCTCCCGGCGGCTTTCGGGCAGCGGAACGGCTCCATCCCGTAAGTAGTTGAGGATTGTGCCAAAGTGTTTCCCACACCGGTCAATGAGGATCCAACCTGTGTGGGAAGAGAACAAAGGACCAGTGAGGGTAAGGGCAGGAAAGCCTGGATATCTAGGCACATCCCCTTGCTGGGACCCAAGCGCTCCCCTCAGACAAGGGTCCAATGAGATGCCAAAGCCTGCTTCTCCTCAGTGACAGCTCACCAGGCCAGAAAGAGCCTGTGGCTGGGCCAGGCCAGGTCATGTTTGGAGTCAGAGCACCTTGATTCACATTGTGACTTTGCCCGTGCGACCTCACTTATCCTCATGGGGTGGCCTCAGTTTCTTTCTGTGCAGTAACGAGGGGGGCCTATGACCTCCAAGGTCACAGCTCTACCTCCAGACTTAGAGCCCCCCAGACCCCAGCAGCCACAGTTGACCAGGCAGAGAGCAGCACATCCCTGGCAGCACATCGGGCCATTTAGGCAGCTGACGACTGAGGGAAAAGGATTCTGGTCAGAACCTTTCATTCCATTGCCAGCCTAACAAGTCAGTGCTGTGGACATCTATGTGGATGCTCGATTTCCAGGTTGCAGAGAAGCTGCTGTATCTCTTCTCCTTGCTCTTGGAATGCATCCTACTGGCCAGCGCTATCTGACAATACTGCCCCTTAACCAGCCCTCTCATTTTAGAGAGAGGGAAACTGAGGCTCAGGCCTGTTACCAATCCTGCAGAGCAGAACTGGCCTTGTGAGTGGTGAGATCTGAGGGACCACACCTGGACACCCACCTCTCCAAATGTCTCTCCATCGATGCCAGGCTCTGAAACTCCTTGAAGCCCTAAAGGCTTTTGTTCCTCTGAAGTGTCCAAATAAAATGCAAATGCCCCAGGGAAGGCAAAGCCACTCAGACACAAGAGGGCCAGGGCAAACACCCTCCACCACAGCCTGAGCTGAGAGGAGAAGAGGCTCTCCTGGGGTCTAGTGAAGGGGCCACAGCCACTGCTGTCACACAACCCAACAAACTGCCCAAAGCAAAGCCTGCCCCATGGGCTGGGCTTATGCTGCCCTTACATAGCACTCCCTCCTGGAGGCCCTGCCCTTTCTGCAGTGACGGGTCATTGCTCTTTGTGGTGATCCTGAGGAGGCTTTGAAAACAAAGCTGTTTCTTTCGCTGCTGCTATCAGAAATTTCCTGTCTTCCCACCTTGGGAAGGTCTGCTACCTCTTGGAAGGGCTTATCCCCTAACCCCCAGTGCCTAGCACCAGCAGCCTCTGAACCTTCTACTTCACATCCGAATTGCTTAGGGTCCCCAAGCTCCTATGAATAATCAGTGGCCACCCCTCCTCAGAGGTAAATGTCAACGGCACAAGCACACCTGGCATTTATGGCTGGCTGCATGGGAAAGCAAACGTCTTTACAAAGATGGTATGTCACATGTAAGGGTCTCCTCAACCCACTGCCCTTAACCAGCCACCTTGAGGACAACATGTAGTCCTGGCATTGATAAAAACTGGCACAGCACCTTGGGACCGAGCATGCTGAAAAGAAGGTTTGACTCAGATACTGAAAACCATGCTCCCACTCACACATGTGCAGCTCTGGGTAAGTCATCACCCAGAATCAGATTGAAAAAGTGAAGTAAACAGGCTCATACCAAGTCCCAGGCACCATGTTACGTGAGCCCGGGGGATGCAAAAAGAAGCCAACGCAGTCCCCAACTTCAAGGAGCTCACGTGCAAATGATCAATAATATGAACTTTCTGATCCAAGAACACTGCTAGACACACACCAGGCATTCCCCTTTTCTCCCTCCCCCCACCCCCAGGCCCTGGAGGCTGAGAGAGAGGAAAGGCTCCCCAGGTGCCCAAACAGACTGTTGCCACTCTGACAGTGACAAAAAAGGGGGAAGACCCTGCAGGCCTGATGCTGAGGGATGGCTGACAAGACCACAGCATGTGACCATGATGACAGTTATGCCTGAGATGCCTGGGGGTGGTGCAGAGAACATAGGTGGCCAGGCCTCCCCTGAGCCCCAGGTACATATTCTCACCCCTGCCCTAAGTTCTCCAAGGCTCAGTTTCCTCATCTATAAAATGGGGGTACCCTTCCTTCAACTCCCTGCTGTGCAGGACCTGGCATAAGAGCAGGGGCTTCTCTGATGTAAGGACTGTGGGAAGGAAATCCTTCTGGAGGGGAGGCTCACCCAGCCAGGATAGTCAGGGTACTTCTTGGCTACAAGGCCAGGTCTCTCTCCTCCACAGATGGCAGCGCCACTGGCTTACATGATTTCACCTAGTCTGATATTATCACGCCCATCGATGGGCTCAGGATGCTGGGACATGCTCTATCTGTCCTTTGTCCACTTCTCCCAAAGGGATGTATGCCCATTTTCCACAAGGGCAAATTGAGCTGTGGAAAAAGGAAGGGACTTTCTGGACTCAGAAAAGAACTAGCCAGTGCTCAGCCTGCTCCATGATGCTCGTGGGCAGGGCCCTTTCTACCCTTGGGAGCACTTGGGGCCCTGTAGGATGGGAGCTGTGGGAGTGATCCTTAGATGAGGATCCAGGCAGAGGCCCAGCAGAGATGACCACCATTCTCCACTGTTCTACTGGCAAAGGGCTTCCCTCCTTCACTCCTCTTTGGCCCACAGACTGTCCAGCTGCGAGGTCTGAGCAGAGGCCCCTCACTTCAAGTTGACAAGTGACAGACGGCCTTGAGTTTCCATAAACTACCGGGAGGTCCACACGGTCGGGCTCAGCCCCAAGAATGCTGTCAGGAAATGCTTGTGGTGAAGGAATCATATTTTGGACAAATAAGGGCAGAGGAGACTGTACACACACCGGGTAGTTCCAATTAATGCCATCTTCACTTTAAAATGTATCTAATCACTTTATAAAGGGAACACCCTCCCCCAACAGCAGAGGGGGCTCAGCCTGGGGAGGGGAGGCTTAGCCTGGGGAGGGCTGGTCATGGGTATTATAAGATCAATCAGAAGCCCAACCCCCTCCAAAACTGGTTCTGACCCAAGGAACTGGGTGTCTCCCTCCTGGAAGGAGCGATTGGTCTTGAGCAACAGGCTGCCTTGTGAAATAGGTAAGAGAAATGGGGGCAGCAGTCTCAACAGGGGTTAGCCCCCTATGGTTTATGGAATGCAACGGAGCAGGGTTCATGTTAATGCATGTGTCAGTGGATGGACCCTCTGGCCAGCCAGTGAAATCTTTGGACCTCTTCTCAGAACCATTAAAGGCATAAAACAAGAACCCATATTTGTCTAGATCGTGATTCTAGATTCGCAGACTTGATCCTCACAACAACCCTGAGAGCTAAGGGCTGTCCTCATACCCATTTTCAGATGAGGAAACCGAGGCTGTGACAGGTTGAGTGATTTGTCCAGACTCACAAGGCCAACAAGTGTCTGAGGCAGGATTTGAACTTGGGTCTTCTGGACCCCAAGACTAGAGCTGCTCTACTGCACCTAATCATCGTCTCAAAAGAAGTGCAAAGGAAATCAATGGATTCTGAAACATTTAAACAGGAAAGTCAAGTTCACAGACCCTTCCTTGTACTAAAGGAAAACCCTGCTGACTCACAAACCTCCCAAGATCCTTTGCTACAGATGCCCCCTGCATCTTCACTCACACCGCTTCCTCCTTGGGCAGCCTGAACTCTCCCCGCTTGTTTACCCAGATGTGGGGGGTAGGGGGAGGCATCTCCAAGGCTCAGCTCAGGCTCTGCCTCCAAGGTCCTGACACACTGGTGCTCCCCCAGTGTCAGGGATACACTGCCCTCTTTCTGGAAGTTGGGACTTGGTGGATGAGGGTTCTCTCTCCAGAGGCAAGTCCCTGTCCCCATGTAACTTAGTGATGGTTTCTGGGGGCCACTCTGATTGCATAACATCCCAATACACAGCAGACCAGAAGCTGGGCCTCAGATAACTGACACTTGTCACCAGGCTGGTAGGCAAGGTTCTTCCTGAGCCTGGGGGAGCCCAAGGCCCCGTCCACTCCATGAGGAAGGACTTAATTCAGCCCTACTCACAGACCATCGGATCAACTCAGTGAGGATCAGAATTACCTCAACACCCAATTCCACCCCCCCACCCCCACCCCCGCCCCTGCCCCCGGCCAACCTGAAGAGTCACGCCCCATCAAACACTTCAAGGAAGGTGATCCCTCCAGAAATGCCCAGTCTCAGTTCTCTCTAGCTCTTCCTTTCCCTGGGTGAAGATGCCCAGGATGTAGGCACATGCTGGGGTTAACAGGGCTAGATCAGCAACCTCTCTGTGATGGGTGGGCAGCCTCTCCAGAGATGTGGATCATAAGCCTGCACCCTTCCCAGCCTGCAACTCTCCTCCATGTCTCTCCATCCACTCTCCCAAACTGGATTCCCCAGTCCTCATGCTCCAGAGGCCTTCCACTATTTCTACCAGGGATGCCTCAACTTCCCATTTTCCTCTCACCTCCTGCTCACTCTGTGACCAGCCTACAATCTGAAACATACACACCCTTCCCCACAACCCCCACTCTAAGCCTTCAACAAGGTCTAATGACACCTGGCATGTGGATACCGCCCCAGGGCTCTCTGGGTAAGCTGCAGTTCAGAGTCTTCTGAGGTCACGGACTACCACAACCCACAACTGAATTGCACAACTGGGCTGTCATGACCCAAAAAACGGTGGGTCATCAAGGATGGGACAACATTCCCCAAATGTGATACAGCTCCATTACCTTGTCTGATTCAAGTCAATGTCACCACCTTACTCCTTGCAGCCCTGGATGTGTACACACACACACACACACACACACACACACACATGCCCCACTTCCATGCATGTGGGTACACATAGGCATAAACACACATACACACATGTTCCCCCCACATGCATAGGTGCACACTTAGATCTATACATGGATACAACATATGTATGTATGCGTGCACATATACATGTACATGTATGTGTATATAAGCACACATGGTTCAACCCCCACAATATGTATATGTGTATACACACACATGTCCCACTTCCATGTGTGTGGGTATATATAGGCACAAACACACATACACACATGTTCCTCCCACATGCATAGGTGCACACATAGATCTATACATGCCCATACAACATATGTACGTACGCACATATACATGTATATGCATGTGCATATAAGTACACACGTTTCACCCCCCCAATATGTATATGTGTACGCACACACACACACACACACACACACACACACACACACCCCTTCTGAGCGAGCACGGATTTCAGAGTACAGGGTTTGACGCACTTCAAAGGATGGTGTGGGATGATGACAAGAACACTGGACCAGGAGCCAGAAGACTTGAGTTCCAATAACGCCCCTGCTCCTTATTAGCTGCCTGATCTTGCCCAAGTTACTCTTTCAGGCTGTGCCCTTACCAATAAAATGGGAATAACACTGACAGTGCAAAAGTTACTCAGAATTACCGTGCAGTGTGTTTACACACACACACGGATACATATGTATTCTCAAGAACAGGTTTTTAGAAGACGTTTCTTTCAATTCAAATGAAGATTCTGTGCTAAACTTTATCACCCCCACTGTCTCGGACATGTCTGTCACTGTACCATGCTCAGGCCTCACAGAGGCAGCAAGGCTCATGGACAGAGTGCTAGGCTTGAGGTCAGGAAGACCCAGGTTCGAATCCCAAATCCTACTAGTGGTACAACCCAGGGCAAGTCACTGACCCTCCCTGGACCTCTGGTGTGAGCCCAGGACATCCCCACCAAGTCACAGCCTTGGCCACTACCAGATGCCTGGGTGGAGGAAGAACCCACACAGACCTGTCTTTACTTGCAGACTCGGCCTATATTTGGAAAAATATAGTAGCTCCTTCATATCACCCTCAAATACTTAACTGAAATGAGCTGTTAGAAGTTACAAATGTCTGCACCAGCAGAGCTGCTGGGGCATACATGGCTTGGGGAGACGAGTCTGCCTGGGGCTCCTCACTTTCACAGGGGATCACCTGACACCATCCCATGGATGAAGAGATGATGAACTGATTTAGCAGCTGGCTGCGTCAGCCCAAGGGATGAAGGGGAACCTGAGAGTTTTGGCAGAATCCTAGGAACTTGAGATTTAAGCTCTGACAAGTCCTGAGGAGGGGCCCGTCCACCCTGACAGCTGTCTGTGCCTATTCTGGAGACCAGCATTTGGGGCCCAAGAACTTGTGGCATCCATGGCCCAACACCCACTGTCCATCCCCCCCAGATGAGGCCCCCAGGCCTCCTCCCCTCCAACAGGATCCCACAATCCACAAGGTGCCAGATTTGAAATTTCCACATTTTCTGGAAAGTCCTAGAAGTGGGCAACTAGTCCCTGACCACAGGGACTGAATGTCTGACTCCTTTTAGCAAGTGAGTCAATCTGCCACGCTGAAGAAGCAAGCTGCCCAGTAAGTCCCTGAGCCCCTTCCCTCGACCTCCAAAGGTGCAGAGAAGGATTCATGCAGAGCTAGAAGCTGGGTAACATGCGAGTGCCCTGAGCCCACTATGAGAGAAATCAGTCAGGCCTGTACATGCATGTGGCACCATTCCCCCATCCCTGCCCAGGTGACAGCTGGGTCTCGGAGAGGGCAAGTATGACTAGTGTTCAAGAAAAGGACTGGGGCTAGGAAGACAGACTCAAGGTTCAGCTAGGTGGAGATAACTAAGCTTCTGGGAGTTGATGACACACCCAAGAAGCCAACATTGAAGGGCTCCATGGCAGGTCCTGAACAGAATGGTCTTGGCAGGGACTGACACAGACCACAGCCCAGGTGGGGCCAGATGCCCATGAAGGGGGCAGGAAGTGGCTGATGACCCAGCAAATGAGAGAGAAAGAGAGAGCTAGAGGGAGGGTGTACTTAAGAGGGAGGGTCAACGGTGTCCGACCCTGTAGGGAGATCAAAGCTGAGGACAGAGCAAAGGCCCTCGCAAGCATGGTCTGCCACAACTGTAGGACGTCGAAGTCAGGTCAGGACAAGGGACTTAGGGCTTAGGACCTCAGAGGTCAACTGAGGCCCACAGGGGAGAGTGACTTGGCCACAGTACCCAGGGGGTCAGAGGCAGAACCAGGATTTGCCTCCAGGTTCTCAGAGTGCAAGCCTAGAGTTCTTTCTACTGACTCAGCTGCTGCCCCAGAGGTCACCCACAGTGTGGGTAAAACCTTCTAACTCAGGCAGGGACCTGAAGGACCTGGACAGTCTATGCAGTGGCTCCCAAGTCTGAGAAACAGTACTCCATGGAGAACCTGGGGAGGACACCCTGCCCTCACTTCCTGCACAGAGCCCCTCACAGTCTGGCTCCTCCTCCTGCCACCCCCTCCCCCCTAGGCGGTGCCAGCCTCTGGGTGGGGGCTCATTTCCTTCAGAGGTTCCAACGTTATTGTCTTGGTTTCCAGAAACAGTTCCAAGTAACGCTGGGTGTGGTGAGACAAAAGCAAGCTTTCCCCTCATGAATGCCCAGCAGGTCTGGACAAGGGGCAGAAAACAACAGGTTGGTGCACGGACCTCAGTTGGTGACCTGGGCCAAGCCTTGGCAAGTCCCAGATGTCCAGAGGCCTCAGCTGCCCCTTCTCCTGGGGCCAGGGAGGAGAAATTCAGCATGCAGGTTTGCTGGTCAGAGTTTGGATCGCTCTATGCCTGACCTGGTTCCTCTCCAAGTGCCCTGGTCCCCAGGTTTTGGGCCCAGGGGAAGCAGGGGGTGACACACTGGGCCAGGGAGAGCTGGGAATGCCACCAGTTCTGAGGTTTACAAAGGCTTCTTTTCTCAGCAGGGCCCTGCTAAGTGAGTAAAACCAGTCAAGGCAGAGAAAAGGCTTGAGGGTACACAGGGTGATCTACATTCATTACCTTTAAAGTACAGAGCTTGGAGAGACAACATGGACACATCTGAAGGTCAATGCCTAGGTTACTCCTAGACCAGGGTACAACGAGCTTTCCTCCTCAGATGGGCAGCTTGAATCCCCTGACTCACCACTGGAAGCTCAGGCTATTATAAGAAAGGGAGGAAGGCCCATGCCCAGTCCCACAAGCCCTGGCTACAATGGGCATGGCACCATGTTGAATGCTGGGTCCATAAAGATAAGATGAACACTAGGCCTAAGCCTGAGAGACTTCTGATCTGCTGGGGGACACAATGCAAGGAAGAGGTTGCATTAACAATGAGGGGGTCAGGAAAGGCCTCCCAAGAGCAGGCAGTGAACACAAATATTTAGAAAATGCCTCCTATGTGCTAGGCACAGTGACAGGCTTGGGTAAGTAAGGACCAAGAATAAAGTAAATAGTGAACCTAAGAGAGGGGAGAGTGTACTCCAGGCATGAGGGGCAGCCCATGCAAAGGTAAGGAGGCTGAAGACTAGTCTGGATGGAATGTGGAATGTGTAAAGGAGAAAGAATAATGGGAAAGAAGCTAGAAAGGCAGACCAGCACCAGACTGTCAAGGGTCCTACAGGACAAATGAAGGCTTTTTTCATCCTATCTTAAAAACAGCAGGAAGCTGCTGAGAATGCTTAAGTGAGGAAATGATATTGTTGGTTATCTAGGTATTTACATGGAGGATGGATTGGAAAACAGAGAGCATGGAAACAAGGATTCAATTAGAAGGTTATTACAAATATTCAGGGAAAAGAGGATGAGGATGCAAACCAGGGCAGTAGCTATGTGCCTGGAAAGGAGGGATGGACAGCAGAGTTGCTGCTGCTAAGAGTCAAGGATGCCTCAGAATCTGCATATGCAAGCACTGGAAGGTTGGGTTGGTACCCTCAACAGAAACAGGGAAAGGACAGTATGGGGGTGGCCCACTGTGGACAGCTCTTGGGACATCCAGGAAGTAGGGGCTGGATAGACAGAGCTGGAGTTCACCCATGTACACATACATGTTCATTAAGCCCAAGGGAACTCACAACAGTAACAGTAACAAGCATTTATTAAGTGCTTATTATCTACCAGTATGGTGGGATGGGGGAAGGGGAGAGAGGAGGAAGCTAGGTGGTGCCATAGTGCACAGAGCACCAGCAGATCTGAGATCAAATCCAGCTTACTGAATCTGTGACCTCGGATAAGTCACTTCAACATGTTTGTCCCAGTTTCCTTATCTGTAAAATGGGCTGGAGAAGGAAACGGCAAATTATTCCAGTACCTCTGCCAAGGAAACCCCAAATGGGGTCAGGAAGGGTTGAACATGACTGAGATGACTCAACCAATAAAAACAAGCAAGGCAGTCCAGAGACTGAACCTTAGGGAAGATGTCCAGGATTAGGGGGCAGTGAGGAGGCTGAGAAGGCCAGACAAGGAGGAAGACGCATAGAAGACAAACATAGGTTTTTACCAAAAAAGCAGGAGTTGTGATCATGTCATCAGAAACAAAAAATGAGAATAGAAACAATGAAAACCTCAACATAAAAAGAGATACATCCTGCTGGGAGGAGCCCCAGGCCCCTGACCAACAGCAACACTGACCTTGCATATCTAAATGCCGCAGCATCTAACTTGGAGGGTTTTTTTTAAATTACATGTAAAAATAATTTTTTAACATTCATTTTTAAAAAGTTTGAGTTCCAAATTTTCTCCCTCCCTCTTCTTGAGAAGATAAGCAATCTGATATAGATAAAATCTAAATTCATGAACTGAATTATGAGCAGATGTAGTGAGTAACACAACAGTAATACAATAGCAGGAGATTTTAATGTCCCCCTCTCAGAACTGGACAAAGGCCAAGAGTGAAAAGGGTAATGAAGGAAGAGGTAGTCACCAGGATCAGTGAGACATGGCAGAGGTCAAGAATGATGAGTACTGAGAAAAGGCCATCAGCATTAGCCATTTCAAAATCAATGGTAACCATAGAGAGAAGTCTCAGTTGGACTGTGAGGTCAAAAGCCTCAGTACAAGGAGTGGGTAGAAGACAAAAAAGCTGAAGGGAGGCAATGTTGGGCTTCTTCCAAGGACTCTGGCTCTTAGTGGAAGGAAAGGAGGTATAGGACAATGGCCCCAGGGGTGGAAGGTTTAGGGGAGCCCGAGCCTGGTGGTGGGCAGCCCAGAAGAGAGGGCCAGGGAGGACCCAAGAGCTCCTGGAGGAGACGGGAAGGAAGAGGATCAAGGGGCTGAGGCGAGCTACTGGCTTTGGCAAGAAGTGCCAGGAACAAAGGAGGAGGAAGTCGGGGATGACATGGTGGGGTGTGGAGGCACAACCCTGAGAAGGCCTGTTTCCTCACCTCGCTGATATCAGTCAGCCTAGAAGGCTGGGCCAGTGAGGGGTGGCAGTCTCTGCAGTAGCTGACCATCAGGAATGAGAACAAAGAAACGTGGGGCGGCTGTGATGGCCAGCCTGGTTAGCGTGGGGGCCTCCAGCGGCACCATGAAACACAGAAGGAACAGTGTGAGATGGGACGGGGGGGAATGAGGCATCAGGGCAGAGAGGGCAGAGATAAGGAAGATGAGGCCAGAGAAGAGGTCATGCAGGAGGAACGAGATGAGAGCAGAGAGGAGGCCACCTGCTAACAGGTCCCTCCTGATGGCCTCTGCTGCAGAGCAGGCCACAGGAGTGATGGGGGGTGCTCATCACCCCCAGCATGTGGCCTTCTGCCACCCAGCACCTCACCTGACCACTGCCCCCCTTCCCTTTCCAGCTGCCCCCTTATTCCTCCAGCCCTCTCTTCTGATGAAAGATGTTCTACTGCTGAACCAGATGCCCTCCCATGAATCCTTTCAAGACTAGTTGCTTATGGGTTCCTTTCAGGGAGCCAAAGGAAGCAGGTTTTAAGGCACCACCACTGTCTCCTCTTACAAAAGGGAAACCCCCTCAGAGCAGGTTTTGCCCAGCCTCATGAAGGCCCTCAGACTGAAAGTGGGAGGAACCTCAGAGGCCACTGAGGACCTTTCTTACAGATGAGGAAACTGAAGCCCCACAAGGGGAACTCAGTTGTTGGGTTGTTCGTCAGTCATTTTCAGTCACATCTGACTCTCCGTAACACTATTGGGTGTTTTCTTGGCAAGGATGCTGGTATGGTTTACCATTTCCTGGTTTGCTATTTCCTTCTCCAGCTCATTTCACAGAAGATGAACTGAGGGGGAAACTGAGTGAAGTGACTTGCCCAGCGTCACACAGCTAGTAAGTGTCTGAGGTTGGATTTGAACTCCTATCCTCCTGACTCCAGGCCAAGTGCTCCATCCACTGGACCACTTAGCTGCTCTGATTTGCTGGGGCCCAGAGGGCTAACACAGATCATGGGTGGGTTGAGAACCCCTGTCTTCCTGACTGCGGGTCCAGTGTTCACCTCAAGACTTGGCTGAGGCCATCCATGGCTGTCCCATAAACCTGGACCCATGCCAGTGCTCTCTGGTCACATGAGATTGACAAATGGCCAGCCTGCTCTCAATGCCCCTTCTCCCTTCTCCCTCATTCACTCGCTCCCCAGCCCATCCAGCAGGCAGTCTGGGTTCAGAGGGGCCCACCCACTTCCTTCCTTAGGGTCAGGCTGGTTCTTACCTTCACTGTCGGTGAGCACCTCCATCCTCCCGCTGAACATGGCCTTCAGCATGGTGTCCTGCTTGGTGAGGGTCTGCATGGTGGTGTAATACAGGGCTCCCCCCACATTGAGCTTGACGTACTTGGAGCTGGGGCTTGTCCCCTTGAAGGAAGTGGTGCGGGTGGAAGCTGCTGGCACTGCTGAGCTCACCACACTTTCTCCCGACATCTCTTCCTGCCAGAGGTGGGAAAAAACTGTCACACAGCAGCCTTGCCAGGCCCAAGGAGCCCCTTGCCAGGCCTGGGGAGCAGTCTCGTCAGGCCTGGCAGCTGAACTTTAAGGGGGCTGGACGCATCATACATGGTAGCAGCAATAACTGGACAGGAAGAATTGGCCTCTTCTACAGCTGGGTACCCTGGGACCCACTTTCCCATAGAAACAATTGTACGGATGGCAGTAATTACCATTATGCTACTAATAGGAGTAATTGCTATTCTAGGACCACAGTGGTGGTAAACCATTGAGCTCAGCTACACTAGAAATGAAAAAAAGCTTTGGAGAGCCCACTGGAGGCCCTGCCCACCACCCACAATGCTGCTGCTCCAGGAATGGGCGCTAGAAGGACCTGGGGAAAAATATTGGCTCTGCCTCTCACTACAGACTGACCCAAAGTTCTCTGGGTCTCAGTTTCTCCATCTGTAAAATGAGGGGCTAGGCCCAGATAACTACTAAGCTCTCTTCCTTCCAGCTCTAAATCCTTTGGTCATAATAGTTCCAGACAATTGCTTCCTAAACGGCCCATGTCTCAGTGCGGGGCTCTGTGGACCAGCCACTCAGCAGGCAGTAGTTCCCAAGAGGGTCTCCCCAGGAGGCACAGGCAAGCTCCGCATTTTGGCTTGCCAGCAGCCCCAGAGGGCCAAGAGGTGCTGGCTTCAGAGACAGGGCAGAGGATTCTAGGATGGCCCATCATAAGGGCATCAGCCATTTATACATTGGGAAAGTCCTAGGCACTGGTGCTTGGGACATTAAAAAGGTTTCCTTTCCTCACTCTCAGATTCTAAATAGCCTAAAAACAGCCTTCCTCGGACTCAATCAATCAAATACTGACTAAGCACCTGTAATGCCAAGCATGGGGACAATCTCTGTTCTTGAGGGGCTAACCTGGGGGTTGTGGTGGAGGTACAACAAATATACCTAAAAATACATTGTAAAGTTAATAAATACCAATACATGTAAGCAACAATTTAGGGGAGGACTCTGCAGCTGAGAGGAGGGTCAAAGGAAGGAGTGAGAGCATTCCAGGCCTGGGTAAGGTGGACAGGCTCCATGGAGTCCAGAGCCAAGTTGTGCAGGGCACTGAAAGCTAAACAGAGGAGTCACGCTTTATCTTTGAAGAGGGAGTCAGGCTGAAGAGGGGAGTCACTGGTCAGATCATTGCTTAAGGAAACAGACAAAGACACAGACACAGACACAGACACAGAGCAGCTGTGGAGGATGGGCTGGAGCAGCCAAGAGGGAGCCCACTGCAAGATTCTGGGCCTGAACACAGGAAACAAGTCGAGTGAGAGCACAGAGGGGCTTTGGACAGTTCGAAGGTGGAAGGTGGATTTGGCAGGGGGAGCTCCAGGCTCACCTCTACCATGTTCTTTCTGGCCCCCCCATTTCTCCCATCTCCCTCAATGCTCTTCTCCCTTCCCACTCCTTTCTCAGGTCCCTGCATTCTGCTGAAATCACTCTCTCCACCAACACCAATGATTCCTTCAGGTGATCCATGCTCCATCCAACCCACCCATCTGCTTTGACGTATGAGACAGTATTTCCTGTCACTGGGCCTTGGCTGAAGTTCTCTATCCCACCACTACCAATCGAGGCCTTCCGGCACCCATCCATGGCTGCCTTTCCAAGTTCACTCTACTTAGATCTCACTGCCTGCTTCTTCAGGGAGTCAGCCCTCTTTCCAATCTCAGTGTTTACTGTGTAGACACTCAGTACTTTATAGGACAAATCCTATCCCCCTTTAGCACAGAGTCTCTATGAGGAAAAGGAGTTTCATTTTTACATTCTATTTCAACAGTACATTGTAGACCCTTAATAGATGTTTGTTGATTGACTGCCCAAATATTGTATTTGTTGAACTGAACTGAATATAAAGTCTTTGATGCACATTTACGTCTTGTATAGGACCTTTCACCAGCGTAGAGTCTCTGGATGGATGCCTGTTACCTACCACACAACAAATTAACCAGACTAGGGAGCCACATTTCTAACTTTAGGACAAACGTGACCCAGACCATGGGAGGTCAGAGCTCAGAGGGCCCTCAGATATCATCTGATTTTACAGGCGTGGAAACTGAGGCTCAGTGACTTGGCCAAAGTTGTGGTGAACATTGGTGGCTGAGAAAACCAGCCCTACATCACCAACTGGATGTCCTGCGGGTATCTCCACCTCAACATGTTTTATCTTGCTCCCCAAGCACTCCCTTCTTCCAATCTTTCCCACCACTACTGAGATCACTGCCATCCTCCCAGTTCCCACTGGGGACACAAATGCAGTGTCCATTGACTGTTTGCTTTCCCCAGACACAGTCCACCTCTCACCACATCTTGTCTAGGAGACCCCTTCTCTCTTGCTTTCACCGCCTCCCACAGGAGGCCCACAGGAGCCTTCTGGATGGCTTCTGATCCAAACCTCTCCTCACTTGGACCCATCCTTCAGCGGACTATCCCTAAATCACTGGGCTGACCCTGTCATACAGCTCCACTGCCCCCGTGAGCACCCATGGTTCTCTATTTATTCCAGGACCAAATCTAGGCTCCTTTGACATTCAATGTTCTTCATAATCCAGCACCTTTGTTCCTTTCCAATAAACTCCTACTTCACTGTCCTCTAGCACCAACTCTATTCCAACCACACTGGTCTCTCGGGAGCCCCTTGAACACACCTGCCCTCACCCATCTCCATCCTTTTCCCATTGGCTGTCCCACACCTGGAATGTCTGTTCCCTCATCTCCACCTATTAAGTTTCCCTGACTTCCTTTAAAACTCAACTCAAATTCCACCCAGTTCAGGAGTCTTTGCTGAGTCCTGGCCTAGCTACCACTCCCCCCAGGCTTGCGCCCAGTGCTTACTATGTTACCTCCTTCATTAGAATTCGAGGTCCTTGAAGGCAGGGACTGTGGGTTTAGGGGCTTTCTTTATAACTCCAGGGCTTTAGCAGTGTCTGGCACATAGTAGGTACTTAATAAATGTTTACTGAATTAAATTCGCACATACAGAGATATTTAATTAATGCTTGTGTACTTGACTTTTTTTTTTAATCTATCTTCAGAAAGAATTTCTCCCTGATTTAAATTGTCTGTCTGCTCCCCACACTTCCACCTGCCCTCCTCACAGGGACACATGCTTTCACATTCCTAATGCAGCACCATACCCATAAGAGGAAGCCTTCTAAATCTCTCCTGCTGCTTTTTCCATTTCAGTTAGCTCTCTGAACAGTACCAGGCTGAATTGCCCCAAAACAATGGCTGAGATCCCCTGACCTGGATTTACTCTGTCTTCAGATCTGATAAGGGGAGATGGACCATTTTCCAGAATCCATAGTTCTGTTTGCTGAGGAATCTGGAGAGGCCCTCAGAGAAAATAATCTGGCCCCATTTAGCTCCACCTTGGAGCCTGAGTTACAGTTAATCCCACAGCCCCAGAGAGCTGCTGAGGCAGAACCCCAGCTCCTTCCTGCACAGGGGCGCCAGCCCTCTGCCCCGATGTTCCACTTGGTCAAAGATTTGATTTCATTATTAAAGTAGTGGTGAAGGAGAGACCAGGAGGAAAAAGAGAGGAAACTGATATACAAGGTGTCAGTTACCAGTTACACTCAATCAGAGAGAAGGCTTCATTTATCCTAATCATGTGGGCATCGTAAAGGGTTCTCTTTTTTCTAGGGACACCATCCCCTCAGGGAATAATGTTCTCATCTCCTCTGTCACCCCTCCCCCTTCTCCAATTTCAAGACAGAACTTTGACTTGTATGTTTTAATAATTACATTGTAATTAGCATTGGGGGCCCTGCCCTCCCCACCACCACACCAGAGTGATTCCAAGTTCTAGGGCATCCTTATGTCTTATATTCCAGAACACTTAGAGATTTATTCCCTTCTTTCAACAAAGTAATCCCATTGTCCAGTCTGGCCAATGCTTAATGAATGGGGCAGTAGGGATATCAGCAGGGGATGTGGTGTCCTGGCTGCAGCATGTCCCACCTGTGACAAGTCACTTTTCTCTGGGGTCCACTCTAACCTGGGGAACCCAGACCAAGGTGTTCATAGAATTTCTTCCAAGATATTAGTAACATCATCTTATTTTAAGAGGAGACAAACCCATGCAAACAATCAGAATAACATCTCCAATTCTATCAAAGGTGCTTAATCATTTGGTCTCCCGGGCTAGTAAATTTTCATCTTGTCTCTCCTTCAGCTACGACTTAAGACAAACTATAAGAAAGCCTGTTGGCAAGCTTCACTTCTAGAGCTGGAAAATGGACTTTCTATTTTACTCTTCGGACAAACTGGATCTACTCCATTATCAGGGGACATTCCAGGCTTGGTTCTGACAGTTGGGACTACTCCAAACCTCCCTATCACATGCTAGGTAGCCTCCTAAACTCATCACTACCTTTCCCCTTCCCTTCCCCAAGCAACTGCCAAGGCCTGTCCATTTCACCTTTGCAAATCTCTATCAATTTCACCTTGCAACATGTTAGCCTTGTTCCCCTTCTCTCCTGATACTGTTACTACTCCAGTGGTCCCTCATCAAATCCCTATTGTAGCAGTTTTGGTGTCTTTCCACTCCAATCTTTATTCAGCTGTCAAAGTGCTCTTCCCAAAGGAAGTCACCCCCCTCCCCCTCCCATTCAATATATCCCAGTGGCTCCCCATCACCTCCAGGCTCAAAGAGAAACTCTCCTGGCATTCAATGCCCTCCCTAACCTGCCCCTCCTTCCCACTATTCTAACCCCTTACTAACTCCCCTCCCTCTGCTTGGAGATCCAGTGACATGGGCTTCCCTGATTCTTTGCAGTTTCACTGGCCATTCCCCCATGCCTGGAATTCTCTCCCTTTCCCTTCTGCCTTCCTGGCTTCCTTCAAGTCCCAGCTGAAATCCTACTTTCTACAAGACTCCTTTCCCAATCCCCCTTAATGCTAACACCTCCACTCTATTATCTCCAATTTATTCTGTATATATCTTGCCTGTTCTTGCTGTCTCTCCCCATTAGTGGATGAGTTCACTGGGAGGAGGGACTGCCTTTACCTTTCTTTGTACCCTAAGCACTAAGTACATACACAAGGTGGTCAATAAATGCTTACTAACTTCAAAGTTTTGCATTTGTCCTCCCAGGCTGGAAGGGCCCAGCTCCCTGGAGGACTCACAGACCTCCTGGAGCTCCTCTTGGCTAGTCATGGTCATTCAAAGGGTATCTGGGCAGGGACAAGGCAGAAGGGAAGGTAGAATGGGAGGGGGTTGTGGCAAACAAGAAGGCCCAGTATCTGGGCTGGTATCTTCGTTTCCAGACACTCCCATCACTTAAGCTGCAAACAAACGAACAAACCAACTTCCCCAAAAGCTCCAAAGAGGACTTTCCAGTATCCTCACCTTGGACCTGGAGAGAAACGGTTCCAATTGCCCTGAGGGAGGGCCCTTGGTTTACAACTATAGGTCCCATGACCCAGTGATCCTGAGCTCAGGACCTGCCTTACCATCCCCCTACCCTGCTTTGGCATCTCTCCCTGACGGCTGGGTCCTCCCAAACCAGACCCTAATTCCCACTCCTTCCATAATTCCTTCAAGCACGTGCTCACAGAAACCCCTTGGAAAAAGGACTAACTGTCCAGGGAGCTACTGGCTACCTAGTGAGTCCGATCCCAAATCCAGAGAGCCCCTTCCTGGATCACAAAATTACTGTTTAGAGCAGGATCATTCAATACAAACCCATCCTTATTAGGAGATAAGGTAGGTCAAGTGCTTAAAGTGATACATATAATAAATATCAGTTACTATTATTACTGTGTTAAACACTCATACAGGAGATTTCGAGTAGAAAGGGACAGAAGAGATCATTCCATGCAAAATCACTACCGAAAAGACCCGAAGCTGTAAGGGACCTCAGTTCCACTCCCACATTTTACAGGTGGGGAAACTGAGGCCCAGGAAGCTTATTTGTCCAAGCTTTCACGTAATTACTGTCATAGTTTTAGAGCTGGAAGGGATCTGAGATGTCATCTAGCCCACTTCTCTCATTTTACAGTTGGGGAAACTGAGGCCGGGAAGGGAAAGTGGGTTTGGACTCCAGGCCGTCACTTGCACGTCGGGAAGGGCTCTAGCCCCCCGCCCGCTCCGCTCATCGGGCCCCTCCTCATCAGCGCCCGTAGCACCCCCCCCCCCTCCAGTCCGGCATTTACGGGGCGTAGGCTGCAGGGGCGCCTTCCCTCCCCTCCGCCCCGCGCTTGCTCTCTAGGGCTTCCCCGCACCCTTCCACTTCCTCCGGGCCGGCCCGACCCTCTCCTCCCCTGCCCTGCCCAGCGTCCGCTCACCATGAAAAGCCCGAGAGCGCCGGAGCCGCCGAGCCGGGACCTGGGCAGCCAGGAAAGAGTTGGCGCAGGCGCACGGGGGCCAGCCCGGGCGAGCCGGGGCGGGGCGGGAAGGACACTTCCGCCCCGCTGGCGGCCCCCCGCTTCCGCCCTGCTAGGTGCCACCGGCTCAAGCCTCCGCCGCACGCCCACTTCCGGCCCCCTTCCCCGCGCTCCCACCGCCTCCTCGCCTCGGAACGTCTGTGGGGTCGGGCCGCGTTTCCGGACGGAGCGCCGAGGAGCGGACAGCCCAGGGGCAGGATGGCGGCGCGGCCGCGGCCGCTGTCCGGGGCCCGGCGGAGCGCAGGGGCATCGGGCTGAGGCGGCCCCGGCCCCGGCCCCGGCCCCGAGCGGGTAAAGGCGGGCGGCGGGGACGCGCGCGGCCCGGGTCCGAAGCGGGGCGGCGCGGCGGGAGCGCTCGCGGGGGGAGGTGGGGGAGGGGAGGCGCGGCATCGCCGTCGTCGTTGTCGTCTTTGTCGCCGCCCCCGCCGCGGCCTGCGGAGGTCGGTGGGAGCCCCGGGCCCAGGTCCGAGCTCCCTTCCCGCCCACCCCTGGGGTGACAGCTGGGGAAACTGAGGCCCGAGACGGGGCTTGTCAGAGGGCCCAGCTCGCTCGGGGACCTCAGTCATCTGCGCTCTGGGTGGGGCCCCTAGATCTTCAAAATTGTGGCCCCCGAGTCACCCCGGGCAGGGCCCAGCCCCCTCCCATTCATGCATTCATTGGCTTATTCACCCCTACTCGGATCTGAAGCAAGCCACATCCACTAGCATTTATTATGCACCTGCTGTGTGCCAAGGTCGGGGACACCAGACAGGTTGAAGTCCCAGGCCCTGCCTATCTAATGGGGGAGGGGGGACCAGTGGACACAGTGGAGAGGCTCCGTCCACACGTGCGGGCCCATCTCCATCGGGCGGTGACCGCCGGTGTGCTCGATCTTGTTGGTACGTGGTAGTTAGTGCCCCGGAGGCCGGAGACCGGCAGCGTACCCGGAGGACGCCCACTTCCCTCCGGTCGCCCAGTGTTTCTTTACTCAGACCTCTTTGGAACCTTGTTCTACCCTTTGGGGCCAAGTGGAGCAAGTCGAATGGCTCTCCCAGATAATGGGGGAAGGGCATTTCTGTAGTGCCTACTGTATGCCAAGTGCTTTTTAAAAAGAATTTACAGTAATCTCATTTGATCCCCAAATGAGAGTACTTCCTACAAGTACCTCCTTTAGAGAATCCATTGAGATAATGTAATGCTTTACAGACATTAAAATGCTACATAATATCAGTTAGAAGCATCTCTGCTGTTTCTTTCTCCATTTTAAAGTTGAGAAAACTGAGGCAAGCAGGGCCTAATTGACTTGCCCAGGGTGACCCAGCTAGTAAGTGTCTGAGGCTAGATAGTTACTTTCTGTTCAGTTGATCCTCATATGACATGGAGGTGTAAGGTCTGTGCATCCTGGACCATCTCCAGCATATCAATGCCCTTCTGCGGCTTTGGATGCCAGAGTTGAACATGTTACTCCAGATAGGGTCTAATAATACTCCTCCAGAAATGATCCATTTGGCTTCCATCCCTAACTGCCCTTGGTTAATTGAAAGCTAAGGTCCTGAGCTTTACAGCTGAGAGATCATGGAGCCCAACCTCATTATCTAGAAAAGGCCATTGGGTCTTAGGGAGGTGTGCCTTCAGGCAGGCAGTAGCAGTGCTGAGATTCAAACTCAGGTCTTCTGATTCTAAAGTCCATGGTCTTTCTCTAGAGCTAGCCAGAATGAGGCTGGGTTCTCCCAGCCTCCGTCCAGGGGCAGCCGGACCTGCTCCGTGATGCTGCCCTAAATAGCACATTTTGAACTTGGGGTCAGCACTTGATTTGCCCTGGTTGTTCCCTTATCTTTGTGTGTCTCTAACTAGAAAATGCTGGAGCATCCTAAAGGTCAGGCTGTGGCTGTGGCTGTGGCTGTGTGTAGGGGGCCCAGGAGCAGCCATTCATTGAATGAACGAATGAACAGACAGTGAAAAAGCTGCAGAAAGAACAGACAAGCAAGGTTCCCATCTGTCCTATGGATTGTTTTAAATGCTTATTGACTGAGAAACGGGATACCTTGTGTGGTGGAAGTACTTGATTGGTTGGTGAATGAATTTTATGAAATACCTTTACAGTAAAATATTGGAGAGAGAAAGAATATTAGCCTTGCGGTCGGAAACCTAGAGCTAATACCTCAGTCCTAACTCCTCACTCTCTTCTAAGATTCTACCTGTATTTCTTTTTAGTTCTTATTTAATGAGGAGGTAGCCTGTCCATTTCCTGGGGCTCATTAATACTTGTATGACCTTGGGCAAATCACTTGTGTTCTCTAGGCCCCCTCTGTGGAGACCAGATCTCCAAGATCTCTTGTGAGCTGTGATCCTGTTAAAAAAAAACAACCCCCCCCCCACTCCCCGAGCCATCTGCTCATTCCTGCCCTTCCTCATCCAGCACTTTGTATTAAACTGCTTTGCATATATTTGCATTTGTTTGTTACGGATCCATATGTGTAATTTTCTCTTAATGCTGTTTTCTAGTAGGGGTTGTTTCCTTCCTTGTACTTGTATCCTCAGTGCCTAACACTGAGACACAATAGGCGCTTAATAACTGTTTCTGAGACACAATAGGCGCTTAATAAATGTTTCTTAATTGATTGATTGATTGAACCTTGGACAAGTCACTGTGTGAGCTTCAGTTTCCTCATTTGTGAAATGAGAAAATATCATCACTAGTAACTTCTTCACAGGGATCCGTTAAGATAATATGATGCTTTACAAACATTAAAGTGTTATATAAATGTCACTCACTACCATCGTAGCTGTCACATAGTAGGTGCTTGATAAATATCTTTTGATGGATTGATTTTTCTAGGAAGGCACTTTGGAGAAGATGAGTTTTGAGGTAGACTTGATGGTGAGGAATTTGGTGTCCATGCCTTTCTTCTCCTCTTATCCTGAGGAATGGCAAATCACTAATCCTGGGGAGAAGGCCTGGTTGGAAGAGTTCACGTGATTGGTGGGTAGGTTGGGGCTGGGCTTCTTCTCCAAGCATTTTGCTAGCTTCAGCTCCACTTCTGCAGGTCCCCCCAAGCATGGATGTGGACTCAGATCTCTGGATGTAGGAGAATTTGTGGAGGCTTTCTCATCTTTCATAAAATCACTCATTCTGCACTGCCATCCCTCTGAATAGTAGAACACCCATTTTTAGATGGCTGTTTTCATGTTTCTCAGACTACTAGACACAGTTCTTGGCCTCTCCAGTGGTGAAACCCATTCCATATACCTGGCCTGACCTTTCATTTTGCTTTATTTTATTGATATCTTTTATCAAGCCACTTTTTTCAGTCCCTTCTACTGAGTAGGCCATCCTTTTAAACTGAGAATTTAAAAAAAAGAAGAGGAAGAAAAGCCATTCTGCTAAATGTTGGTTCCCTTTAAATCAGAAATCCAACCTTAATATTTGGTCTAAAGAGGTTAATGAAGTGTATCATGAGATTTCTTTTTAGCCTTGGTTAGGAGAGCAAGTTATGGGGGAAAGAACATCGGAGCTTTGTGTTTGGGAATCTGGAAGTATCACATTCCCCCTCATGGTAGGAAGGAGAGTTGTTTTCAGGGAATGAAATGTTGCATATTTTATCAGAAGCTGTCACTTGTCTTTATTTCATGTTTTCTTTACTACAGGGAAAGATTCAGGGGGTATTGTATATTGGAAATTCCTATGACATAAACAAATTAAAGGCATCAGCAAAATTTGCACTCAGGATTCATAGCCTGCATCTGACACTTCTTAGCTATGTGACCTTGGATAAGTCACTTTAGCCTGTTTATTTTTGTGTAATCGGGGGATAACCTGGGGACTTCTTGTCCAGGCCCCTCTCTTCATAGATGAGGGTACTAAATCCTAGAGAGATAAAGTCACTAGCCCCAGGTCAGATAGACAGGAATAAGAGAGTAAAGATTGGAACCCAGGTCTTATGACTCCTATCCCACCAAACCATGTACTTTCTACCTCCGGAAGTTATGGGGTGGAGGGCGGAGAAGAGGACTCAGTCAACATCAAAGCTGTGTAGAAATGGGAGTCAGGAAACAATGCTTCATTAATTGAATTCAGCCTATCATTTCTCTGGTTTCTTTAGTCTGAGACGACAGAATCCAAATAAAGTGATATGCAGCCTTAAGTCTCAAGTCCAGTACTTGATCTAATGATCATCTGGCATTTCTACAGGAAAAGCAAATCCTCAGGTGAGTCTTACACTTTTCCTCTTTGACTGAGGGAGGAAGCCAATTAAAGGTAGCTGGGCATGGGATTGCACGGCCATCTTGGCCCACTCATTGCTAGGTCTCCTGGAGAAAACAAACCTCCTCATTAACACTAGAAAGGATGAAATTCAGTGCTGCCTGTGAGGACCAAGCTGCCTGAGTGGGCAGAGATAGTAGCATGAAGCCTTTTACTTAGAAGTAAATTAGACTTCTTTTTTTTTTTGCCTCAGTTGATGCCTAGACCTTCTAGTGCCGATTCAATTCAAGGTCCAAAGAAATATGAAATTAACAAAGGGGAATCTGTTGAGAATGTACTTAAGAACCAGGGGGCTGCCCCTCTGCAATCACCCACTGGTTAAGTAAGAGGCCTTTTCCTTTTACCTTGACCTTTGACATTGCTAGAGGTGGCACGTGAACCCAGTTCTCAGGGCCAAGGCAGCTGGCCACTCTGCCTCCCCCTCTCCCATCTTTTGTGAAACAAAGGCAACCTTAATCTTGGTATAATGTATAATGAACAGGGACCAAAGGTGGGGTCTCTCTTGGGTCTGGCCTCCACCTTGGCCCTGTGCCCAGAGTGCCATCATCACCGCAGGCTGGTTCTTGGGGCATTGAGGATGTTAGATGCCTGGAGCTTATAGGCTCCCTGTTGTTCTGGGGCCTGCCCTGCTCATCTCACACAGCTGCAGCGCTGATGGTGTGTTTTGTTTTTATTTTTGGTTCATGAAAGGTTTGCAACAATGTTTGGCACATCTCAGTCAGCCCGAGCCCAGTTCCTGGACAAAGCACGCCAGGCCAGGGAAGAGAGGCGGGGACAGAAGGAGAAGGAGCGGGCTGCTGTGCAGATACAGGCCCTGGTCCGCAGATTTCTCTGCCGATGTCGCTTACAGAGAGACATTAGGTCGGTGTCAGATCTCCCTCAGCAGCCTCTGCCTGCCCCATCCCACCAGGACTGTGTGCTCTTGGTTTCCCTGCCTCCACCAAAGCCCCCTTTTGATTCCTTGCTGGGGTGTGATTGTCATCCTGAGACCTCCCACCAGCAGAGCGGGACCTGTCACCTGAAGGCCTGGCTACCCGATGAATTTTTGGCCACAGTTTTACTCCCAAAAGCCACCTACCAAGCCATAGAGAAGGGATGCCTCCTCCAGATGCCCCAGGCATCTTCCTGCTCTGGGTGAACCTCTTCCTCTTCTTCCTTTCCCAGGAAAGAGATCGATGAATTTTTCGACAGCCTTGATCCAACTGGAGCCAACAAAAGAAGCGCGCTTTCTCTTTTTAAGATTGCCCGGAAGCTGCTATTCATATTCAGAGCCAGAGAGGATGAGCTGGTAAGGTAACCTCTCTGTTTCATGCATATGTATGTGCCTGCCCACTGCCCTGCCTTCCCTCTGACTGACTGCACTGCAGCTAGCCTGGGTGGGGAAGCTGGGATCGCTCGCCAGCAGCAGTGGAAGAGTAACCTCTGCTGTTGTTTCCTTGTCTCGGGTCCCTCTCTCCTCCACAGCCCTCACTCATGTATTCATCAGTCCTCCATAGCCTCCTTGCTCTCCCTGAATGGGGGCCTTCTTCAGTCCAATCCAAAGCCCGGTGCAGCCCCTCACTCATTCAGTGACTCCTTGTTATCTCTGGGATCAAGCAGATGCCTCTTTGGCATCTAAGGCTCTTCACCAGCTGGTTCTCCAGCCTTATTCTGTGTCCGTCATCCTCCTTCACCCACAGTGTGGCCTGTCTCAGCTGCCTACCACACTCTTCTCACTCACAGTATTCTGTGCCTGTCTCCACACCTTTGCATCATTTCTTGTTCACTTCTGGAGCCTGCACCTTCCTCCCTTCCACCCCTTCACATAAAGGTCTTTTGACCTGGAACGGTTTTTTCTTCATACACCATTATCAGTGAAAAAAACAAAACCAAACCACGTTAAGCCTTCATTGTCAGTGTGAGTGTAAAACATAGACCAAATATAGAAATAAATGAAGAGAGAACAAGCAGATAGTGTTTGTTCCTAGAAACGAGAAGGAAGCTCCAGCTCCAGTCATTTAATCATGAACCTTCTACATGAACCCCTGACATAAGATCTTTCTGGATTCTTCCAGCTTCCATCGCTTCTCTACAAATCAATTTGAATTTTATCTGTGTGTGTGTGTGTGTGTGTGTGTGTGTGTGTGTGTGTGTGTGTATACACACACACATTGTACATACATTTGGTTTATGTGAACAAGCATTTATTAAGCACCATTTAACACTCTCACCTGTGCTGAGCACTGGGAGTACAGAAGAAGGCCAAAGACCACCCCTGCTCTCAAGGAGCTCCTTCTGTTCGGGGAGATGTCATGAAAACAATGGATAGAAACAAGATATGTGCAGGAAAAATTTGACGTAATCTCGGAGGGAAGGCCCCAGCATTCAAGGGTATGGGGAAAGGCTTCTTGCAGAAGGACGGATTTTAGCTGGGAAACAAATGAGGAGGGAGAGGCTTCTTACAGAAGGACGGATTTTAGCTGGGAAACAAATGAGGAGGGAGAGAATTCTAGGAGATGGAGCTCTGGCTAAGGAGACAGAGGAGGAGCGGTCAGGCAGGTTGGAGGAGAACCAGCAGAGAGCAGCACCACATGCAACAACCAGGAGACGAGTATCAGGAAGAGGGTGAGTGATGGGCAAGGGCTTCAGATCACTGAGGAGAGGCATTAGATTTGGTGATGAAGGGATCACTCGTCACTGCAGATCTCAATGTGAATGGGTACATGCTCTTTTCCCTCTCCTAGAGGGCAGAGCCTTTCATTTTTGTCCGGATCCCCAGTGCCTAGGACAGTGCCTGAGATATCATAGGTGATTAATAAATGCTTGTTGGTTAATTTTCCATCTTGACATGGGAAAGACAATCTGGCAGCTGGCTGCTGGTAGGCCAGCAATGTTAACAACTGTTTGCTAATGTTCTTATCTGTTATTCCTGGGAACTGTGATGCTTCTCTTATCCATGGAATCATTGAAAGCCTGCCCTGTCCCTGGCATGGTACTAGCCTTTAGAGCTGGCTAGGATGAAGCAGACCATCAGGCTACCCTTGTGTGGCAGCCTCAAGGCCCAGGAATGAGAAGAGCTTGTCACTCTGTCCTTAACGATTCTGTAGCTTTGTGTTATTAGGGATTGAGATTTCCTTAGAATGGGAATGGGGAGGCATTGCTCCTAATCCTGGGAGTTTGTAACCTGTCCTGCTGGTTCTTTGCAGAGATTTGGATTGTTGTGCCGCTGCATCCTAAGCAGCATGGATGCTGAAAATGACACTAAGGTGAGTGGGAGGGGATGAGGATAAGAATCCCAAACGTCCCTGTGGCCTACAGAGCACTTCCTTCCCCATAGCCTGAAGAGCTGGCCTCTAGGTGGCTGTTTAAGAGTTACAGAGAATTTTACATGCCTACTCTGATTTGCTTCTAGAGACCCCTGCCACTGTGGGATTCTGGGCAGATCCCTCTGCTGCTCTGGGCCTTGGTTTGAACCAGAGGGTCTCAGGGCCTTTCCAGCTCAAAGGCAGAGGTGCTTTGAGTTACATGCACATGTCTTCTTCTTCTTACTTAGGTGATTGTCTCTGATTATTGCTGTTAGAGTTGGGAGGGACCTTAATGGTCCTTTGGCCTAAGCCCCTCCTTCTGCCATCAACAAATCTGAGCCCCAGAAAGGGAAGAGAGTTGACCCTTTCCCGTTTTTTGCAGACAGAGAAACTACAACTCTTCGAGAGAGAGCCCTTATCAGTGGTCCCAAGACAAGGCCTCCTGATTCCAAATCCAGGGCACCATCCCCTTGCCCAGGGCCCAGCGGCCTGAGAGAGGGAAAGGAAGGCTGCTGTTACCTTGTGCTTTGTAGCTTTCCTTCTCATTGGTCTCTGACAATTCCTCTTGAAGCTGGGTGATCCCTCACTTCCTTCAGCACTGTGTTTTGTCTGTTTGGTCCGAAATAAATGTGACCAGGGACTCGTTGCCAGATCAAGAGCCCCCTCCCTGACTGTCTCTAGGTACCCTGGGAACTCTGTCAGAATCACATTGATACAATTAGCCTTGCTCTTGTGCTTTTCATAAACCTCTTTGGAAGTCCCTTGCTGAATGTCATTCTTTTAAGGTTTTCCTTTAGGGATAACAATGTGGAAGTGAAAATAAGGAGAGATAATTCTTTAGTCTCCTGACCATGGTGGCAGGATGGTACAATGGATAGATACCTGGACCTGAAACTAAGAGAAGTTGGAATTAAATCCAGCTTCAGATGAATTCTGGCTGGGTGACCATGGGCAAGTCACTTCCTGCAGAAGCTCATCTGAGAAATGGGAACGACCCCAGGACTTTGGGGAGGATCCAATGTCTCATCCTACCCCTGCTGGCAGCCATAACTAGAAAGGCAGAGACCTCTCTGTGCCTCCTGTTTGATCTGGGCCCCTTCACTTGGAGCCCATTTCGAGTTCTGTGCCAGGGCCAGAGCCCCTGAGCCCCAGGACTGAGTAGAGCAAGGATGCTGCTGGCTGGCTGTGACACCACAGTGATCACTTGTGCTCACAGGTATGGTACGTGTCCCTGGCTCTTTCCAAAGATCTTACTCTCCTCTGGATCAAGCAAATTAAAGACATCCTATGGATTTGCTGCAAGTATCTGAAGTACCTCAAGGTAGGGGACTTGTTATTCCCACATAAAGCATTTGAGTTCCATATTTGTAAAACTCCCAGTCGCTCACATAGACACATGCTTCTGATGAGCAACAGATCAAAACTGATCCTGCAGGCATTTCTGAGACACATTCTTTGACCTGAGTGCAGGCTCAGGAAGTGACCCGGGGAAGGGAGGGAGGGTTGGGAGACTCTGCTCCAGGACCCTCAGCCCGTTAGCTTCAGAGGCCGCCACAATCTCCTGTTGGCTTCCCCTTCTTCCTGGGGTCATTTGAAGTTGCTGTGGTCTGAGATATGAGTTCTTCTCTGAGGCCCCACCATGACAAGAAAGTGACCCTGAGTTCAAAGGCCAAAAACTGACAGAGCTTGTCATTTGTACTGTCTGTAGCACATTGGGGAGGGGGCGAGTATGAGACATCCCCCCACAAACCTATATGTGCCATGAAGACCTTGTGCAGTAAGTGCCTGGGAGGCATTTCAGAAATGGTGAACTAACCCCAGATTGAAAGAAAAGTCTGTGTTGGCCTAGTTTACTGGTGATCCTGAGCTCTGGAGGCACAGCATCACTGGTGTATTAATGACTGCGCTGGGAGCTGATCTTTCTCAATACGATTGCTTCTGTTGTCCCCAGCCTGACATCTTACAAGACTCTAAACTGATCTCACTGTACCTCACCCTGCTTGTTAACTTCACAGACACATCAACCTGGAAAATTGTCCGAGGAAAAGGTAGGGCATCTTTCTTATCATCTCTGGTGCCAAACGGTCCAGTACATAAAGCTTTGTGTAAATTAATTTCCGTGTGTGTGTGTGTGTGTGTGTGTGTGTGAAGAAAGATAATAGATCTTCTATCTCAAGCCACATGAGTACCCCATTGCAAACTCTGAATCACATTTACAAGTATGAATTAAATCTTAGCCTTCAAATAAACTATATCATCTGTAAAACCTGTAAGAAGTGCCTTGTCTCTGGTTAGGTCTGAATGTTAGGAGGGCCTTCTTGGAGTGTTAAGGGCTGCCGGGCAGGCGGTGGGCTTCATCTCCCTCCCTCGATGTCTCCAGGCAGACCCCAGAGGCCTATTGGCCAAGGAGGCTCAGCCAGGGCCATCTTTGAACACGTTTGGTAGATTATTTCCTCTGACTTGGCCTAGAATAAAGTGTTTTCAGGCACCTTAGAGCTCACCCAGTCAGCCTCCCACATTTGACAAAGGAAACTGAGACCCAGAGAGATGAAGCGTCTGCCAGTGTCCTTCAGGTAGTAACCAACAGATCTGGGGGTCTGTGCTGTAGCATTTTTCCTAGCCCTGTCTGGGCTGTAAAGATTGCATTCGGTGACTCCCCTTCTCTTTGTATGTGCCTTCATCCCCAAGTACTTTCTGCATTGGTGAACTGAAAGACCTTGAGCATCTCTTTCTTTCCTCCTCCCCCTGCCTGTAACACAACAGTCTCCTGTCAGAATCAGCCGTAAAGGGGAATCTTCCATTTCTCCCGGGTGTGTGGCTGGGACTTGTTTTTGTTGCTGCTATAAATGAAGTGGCCAACACATTCTTGTACTGGGAGTCATAGACCTAGGCTTGACCCTTGCCTCTGCCCTGTATAGAACAGAGAGTTGGCAGGGGCTTGAATCCCCAGCTTCTGCTCAGAGATCTCTAGGGAAGCCTTCAGAGAGATAGCCCATGCACTTGTGGGTAGTGCCTGTAACCTGGCCACAGTGGACTCCTTGTTCTCCTTGTTCGGGCCAAGAGCAAGCTGCCACCACCCGCACTGATAACCCTCCAAAGCCCTAAAGACACTTGACATGTCTTCTCACACTCAGCCCTCAGCCTGCTGGGCTCTAGCCTCTTTCTGCCAGCCCTCTGGTGGCCTGGACTCAAGGCCTTTCCCCATCCTAGACACTTTCTAGCTTCATAGTTGGTGTCCACCCCTGAACACAGCACAATGGGCTTGGTCCAGTCAAGGCACCCAGAGGACTGTGGGATTCTCACCTTTGTCTTCCTGGAAGTTTTGCTTCTCTTCCCAAGTCCAAGATGGCATTTGTTTCTTTACTGCCTTACATGCTCATGATTCCTTTGGAGCTTCCAGACCAATCCCCACCCCAGGAAAACTGCGAGATCTTTCTCAGACTTCTTGTCCTGTCTTGTATTTGTGAAGGTGATTTCTTGAATTGCTGTAACCTATTACGAGTCATGTATGACTTGTGATTTTTCTTAGACATCCTATTCTTTTAGGGGAGAACCTTCGACCTACCATGAACCATCTCTGTGCAAACATCATGGGACACCTCAATCAGAATGGATTGTATTCTGTTTTACAGGTGGGTTGTTCCTATAACCTAATATTTCTCTGTGTCCTGAAGTACTAGAGGACATGGCTCAGGGTTTGAAGGTGTCCTGGGAGTTTTGCTGATGGGACCATGTTTTAGCCAGAGAACCTTAAGTCAAGTATTAAGTTCCTTGTTTTCCTCTCCTCAGCCTGCGTGGCATTGTGTTTTGGGTGGGGAGGAGTGGTACTGTCTTATTAAATGACTTCATCTCCCCCCTGTTGAAGCCTGAGGTTGGTTTTGTTGAGGCTCCTGCTCCCTTTGCTGGGATCTGGGAAATCCCCCTTCTTGTGACCCCCCCCCACCTTTCCCCCGCAAGTTAGTTGATCAAGCACCTCGAATTGTTTATCTAGTTCTGTGACCCAGAAATTCTCCGTGTCTCAGTCTTGTGCTTTGTGCCTTGGAGTTGTCGTTTGTTGGAGAGTGCCAGACTAGGAAGTAAGGGAAGAGAAAGGAGATGTGCCTGGGTAGAAGGTGGAGAAGGTTCTGGCTCCATAGACTGGCCAGGCCAAGTGCACGCTTTGTGCTCCCTCCCTCCCCTTGGGCCAGCTCAGGCCGGGAAGGACCCCACCATACAGGGAAGGTTATCAGCCTTCCACCTGAGTTTGAAGGGCTTTGGTGTTCCTTCAATCCTCCTGAACATTTGTAGAGTGCCATCAAAACCCATCCCTTTGGCGCATTTCTTTTGTCACCTGCAAACGATGCTGTTTGATGGTGGAGTTAGAACTCCCACCTTGACAAATGACCATTTTCTTTCAGATCCTGTTAAGAAATGGCCTGTCGAGGTCCAGACCATCTCTAACAAGAGGCATGTTGGCTGCCATCTTTACTCTGGCTTCACGGTGAGTTGTCTGCAGTGCAGAGAAGGATGCATGATGTGGTCCAGGACCCTGGGGAGGCCTGTCTGTGTGAATGCCCCCACCCTCAGTCCTGCCCAGCAGGCCAGTCTGAAAGAGCTGCTCTGGGCCCAGGCCTGTTGAGGCCCCTCCTCACCAGGAAGGAGTCTTGGCGATCATCTGTCCAGCCCCTGCCCCTTATAGGGGAGGATACACAGCATGGCAGTCAGGGAACTCGGACCCAGCTCTCCAGAGCTCCAGTCCTCTCCTCCATTCATGGCAGCACCCCCACTCCCACCCGCTTTGGAATCCCTAGCATCATCTTTCTGAAGCTTTACCACTTCAGATAATAAGTAATTGCTAGCATTTACAGAGTGCTTTAAGGTTTACAAAACACTTTGCAAATAACATCTCATTTTATCTTCACAACAACCCTGAGAAATGGGTGCTATAGTTATCCCTGTTTTACAGATAGGGAAACTGAGGCTGAGACAGGTTAAAGTGACTTGTCCGGGGTCACTACTCATTGTTGAGCTAACATGAGCGGAGGAAAGCAATCCAAGCAAACTCTCTTCGCTGAATGTCCAGGTTCAGCCTTTCAGCCTTTTCTTTACATGGTTTTTAGAGACTGGCAGCAGCCAGTGGCCTCTTCCACATCTAAGCCAGCACTTATGTCCCAGAGTGGAAGCGGCCGCCTTTGAAACTGGGAGGTTGAGGACAAAGACTGGGTGGCCACTTGTCAGGAAGGTTGTAGAGAGAGTCCCCTGCTTCTCCTCCCTTCCCCTCCCTTCTTCCCTCCCCTTCCCACCCCTCCCCTCCCAGCTTAATGGGACATGGATCGTTTGTGTTTGGGATACTAGGCCAATGTGCTGACACTCTGAGCCTCCAGACTTAGCCAGATGATTAGTTCCAAAAGTGTTCTAATGCAAGTTTTATGTGACTAGAAGTGGCAACATTCAGTTCTTGGGGTTGGCCTCGGCAGCCCCCTCAGAGTACATACACCATTCCTGCTTTGGGTACCTGGCCTGTGCTTTCCTGCTAGTTTTCCTGGCCTTTTGTGCATCATTGATGCCTTCCTCAAGGAGCAAATGCCATGGAGTGGACGAGTGGTTTTTGAAAAAGTGAGTGGCCCCTGTGTGCCAGAAGGTGTGTGATAAGGTGTCTGTTTCTGTCTAGCCCCGTGATTGCTGCTCATTTTTCGGACAATCTCTTACGACCGTTCCTCATCCACATTATGTCAGTGCCTGCCTTTGTGGCGCATCTCAGCGTGTTGGCCCCCAAGGTGAGTGGGCTGTCTGCTTTACTTTGTCTTGAATGGAAACTTGCTTAGTTTTCCCTGTCCTCTTAACAGCCTTAATCCTTGTATTTTCTTCCCCTTTATACAAGTGTTCCTCTCTGTGTAATATAGCCTGAGGCCCCCTGGGAGGGGAGGAAGCTGTCCCCTCAGCCTGGGAAAGGGAGACTGGCTAGATCTCCCAGCCATTCCTCCCATCAGCTGCCCTTCGCCTTCCAACAGTCGAGGCCTCCCCGCCCTCCAGGTTCAGGGGACTGACTGGAAAGGCTGCTGGCTCGCCCTTGCTGGAGAATGACTTTGTTTGAGGTGGTCATGTCAGGAGATTTTAGACCAGGCAGCTTCTCAGGGCTCTTCTGGCTCTGGAATTCTGGGACCTTTTTGATGGTCTGATCTGTCATCCTCCCCACTCATGGTCCTTGGGAATGGGCTCCACTTTGTCCAGGTCATCTTTTGCTGCCTTCCACCCCCTGCCTTGTGGGCCTCCACATCAGGGCTTTTGTCTCATGCCCCTGAGCTGGGCATTAGGGCAGGGGTGGCTTGTTTCTTCAGAGCATCACTGCCCCTTCAAATGTATGTGACCTTTTTCCTGTGCCTTTCTGTATCTCCATTTTCACTGATGGTGATTCTTTCTCTGGCAGCGCCTCGTTGTGCTAGAATATCATGACTTTCTTCGTAAGTTCATTCTGTTTCTGAGTCGCAAGGATCAATGTGTGGATGTCTGTGAGTGCTTAGAAGGGAGCCACACTCTCTGTTTGCTGGGTAAGTGCCAGGGACCAGAGGTGGAATGTGTTCTGGGCATGCAGGAAAAGTATTGACTGTTGACTTGAGTTCCTTGTTACAGACCAGGAAATGTTCTGAAGAGAGTGGGCAGAATCACTATGTTTTAAAGAAGGAAATGGGAGGATGCCATTTTACAGATATGTAAACTGAGGCTGAGAGAAATGAAATGATTAGCTTAGGGCCACAGCTTAGGAAACATTTGAAGCATATTCCAATGGAGATTTTCCTCACTCAGGGTACTTTAAGAAGACCCGTTGAGGACATACATGGTTGAGTTCTGTGCCAAGCACTAGAGGCACAAAGACGCAAAAGCTTTCTGGGCTTTGTCTCTGCCTTCTCCTGGGAGAAAAGAGCATTGACAGAGAGACTCGATAACAGTATGTCCAGACTAAACACGAAGTCATTTCACCCTCTGAGGGGATCAATTACCAGGGAAGAATTGGGAGAGGCCCCTGTGTGTGATGGCCCCCCCATGCTATCCTTGGGGAGAAGCTATGGATTCTGTGAGGCCTAGGGAGTTGGGTGTAGTACAGCCTATGCAAAGGCATGGCAGTGGGAGATGGAATGACATGTATGGGGTACAGTGAATGTCGCTCACATAAAGAAGAGAAATGGGGAAGCAGCCCAGGAGGCGAGGTCATACCCAGATTGGGAAGGAATTTGCATTTTATTCTAAAGGGAGCAGGAAAAATGAAAGAAATAAAGGCAGGAAAGCGCCAGAACTGGCCCATCACTGTGGGACTTGGTTTGACATCAGTGTAGAGGATAGAGTCCTGGTACCTGTGTACAGGGACGTCTGGTATACTTCTTGCAGTTATCTCCAGGAACAGTAATGGGAGCCTTGTGAGTGGGGAAATGTTGTGGAGGCTGACAGAGATTTAGAAAGTGTTTGGATGTAGGGACCAAGGGAGAGTAAGAGGCGAAGGTGACTCTGAAGTTATGAAACTGGGTGTCTGACAGGCTCGGGAAATTTGGAGGAAGAGTGGGTTTTGATGGAGAGGTTTTCTCTTGAATACATTGAGTCAGAAATGCCCATGAGACACCCAGATGGAGATGTCTAGTAGGAGTTTGAGGGACAACATCGACTAGATGTGTGAGATTTAGGATCCATGTGCTTTGAGAAGATAATTGTACCTGTGGGAGCTAACGAGATCACCAGTGGAGAGAGGGAGAAGAAGCGAGAGTCTGGGACTGGGCCCAGAAATGGACATTGATCCAGCAAAGGACATTTGTATAGAATGGTCAGACAGGGAGGAAGAGCCCAAGGAGGGAGCAGGGTCATGAAAGCCCAGCTAGGAGAGTACAGCTGGGAGGAGGGAGGGGAGTGCTCACTAATGTCAAAAACTGTCGGAAGGTCAAGAAGAGTGTGGATCAGGAAAAGTCCAATGGATTTACTCATCCCAAGTTCAGAACTCTGTCTGCCAGCTGCACTACTTTCTGAATTGGTTGGTAGATTGGAATACTTTTCAAAGATTCTGATTCTGAGTAAATGAAATAATTGATGTGTGCTTTGAAAAATAGGAAATACTACTTCACTGTGTGACAGTATTCTTCCTGTGAACCTTTGAAATGAGTAGGAAAGACAAAGCACCTAGTTAAGAGCCAAGGATTTCCCACCAGCTCTCCTCCAGTGACAGGAAGCATTTAGCCAGTGACCAGGACAGAGGATAGCTTAGGCCCTCCTTCAGCATCTCCCAAGGCTGGATTGCACAGCACTGGGCTTGATTCGGGAGCTGAGGGTCTGGAGCTCTTGGTGGCTGCTCCTCATTGTCAAAATGACAAAGTATCTCTGAGAGTGAAGAACCACATTTGTCAGAGGGCTGGGTGCTTTAAGAGCCAGCCTACCTTAGTGTAAAAAGCAGTGAGTTAAGTCATGTGAACAGAGTTCAGCTCTCATTCTTACTAGCTTTGTGACCATAGGCAACATACTGTAACCTCTCTGAGTTTCAGTTTTGTCATCTGTAAAATGGGAATAATGTCTGCTCACTTTAATGCATAAAGTAATCATAAGGAAATAACTCCTGTTTATAGAGTGCTTTATCCCGTCGTTGTAAGGCATTATAGAAATGGGAGTTATTAGTGTTACTAGCACTTTAATTCCTCACCATTCCTGGGAGAAGGGGAAAGAGAGTTGCCACCTCCTGGCTCTGGTTACTGCTTCTTCTCCTTGATGTTGCATGGGCTGGAGCAAGAGACCAGAGCAGGGAAGCTGGTAGACGTCTTCCTGAGTGTGTGTCTGAGCACATTGCAGACGTCTCCCTCTCTTCTTCCTCTCTTCTTCCTCTTATTGCAGGCAACATCATACACCTGGGTTACCTTTCGAGCAGTGTGCTGGAGGAGGAGACAAAGCATTTTGTGAAAGTGGTCATTGAAATGCTGTCCTATTGCCAGCAGTACGTGTCCCTGAAGAGGTCTAACCTGACGCACTGGCACCCCGTCCTCGGCTGGTTCTCCCAGTCAGTGGACTACGGGTGAGTACCACAGAATGAGCCTCCTGGGAGCCCATGATGAACTCTTCACTCAGTCAACAAGCCGTCAGCAGATCTGTCAAAGAGCAGCACTCAGCCTTGACTGGGCCAGGTGCTGCGCTCGATTTGTGTTGGGGATGCCAGGAAAGGCCACCGGCCAGACCCTGACCTCAAGGGGCTCCCAGTCTAATGGGGGAGACAGTATGTGCATATTGAGAATAGCTCCTGGTAGCTGGGGACTTTAGGAAAGGCCTCATGGCCAGTGCTTGAACTGCTCATTCAAAGAGATGAGAGATTTTAAGAGACACTTAGGAGAGATTCTTATGCAGCTTTGGAGTGCCATAGTGCACAGAAGGCTGGACCTGGAGTCAGGAAGACACATCTTCCTAGTTCAGATCTGGCTCAGACACTTGCTAGTGTTGTGACCCTGGGCAAGTCACTTCACCCTGTTGACCTCAGTTTCCTCATCTGTAAAATGAACTGAAGAAGGAAGGGTCAAACTGTTCCAGTACCTTTGCCAAGGAAACCCTAAATGGGGTCATGGAGAGTCAGACACCACTGATCAGTTAAACATCAGCAACATGAGACCGTGGGTCATGTGCACAAGGTGCAGAGATGATATGGATTGCCATGTATCAGACCAATAAGAGGGCGGGTTTGACCAGACCATGGAATGTGTGATGTGGCTCAGGAGGTAGGGTTGGAACATTGTGGTGAAACTTTAAGTGTTCACATGAAGAGTCTGGGAGGAGTTATGGGGCTTCATTGTGTTGGGTGATGAGGTGGGCAAGACCTGGGCTTTAGGAAAATCCCTTTGGCTGATGAATAAGAATGAGATGGGGAGGGGAGAAGCTTTTAGGTCAGCAGGAGCAGCAGGGAGGCCACAGCATGAAGCAAAGAGGGCTATCCCCTCACAGAGATGGGACGGGGGGGGGGGGTCAGGGTTTGGCCCTCTGGCACATTGTGGAGAGGGTGCCAGGCGCAGTTTGGAGCAGCCTTTGTGGGGGAGGAGCTAGAGAATCCAGCGATTTTATCAGTGTTGAGAGCACCATCTAATGCAGCCTCTCATCTCAGAGAGTTGCCCACAACTCTGAAAAGGGAAATCTATTAAACCAATTACAGATTAAGAATCAATAAAAGTTTACAAGGATTTATTTAGTGCTTACTGTATACTGAAGACTGGGCTAAGAGATAGTCCTTGCCCTCTGCCATCTAATGGTGGTAGACAACACGTAGGAAGGAGCTGGGGGCACAGAGGGCGGTTGAGGAGGCACTGCAGGGTTGGGCGTAGGAAGGTGTCAGTGACAGTAGGAGAATGGAACAAGGGATTTGAGGAGAGAAACCGTGTGGAACTGGACCGGGTCAGATCAGAGATGGGAAATGGCTGGAGCAGCCAGTGGGTGTTGGGAGGACCAGAGGCTGTGAGGCCGAGGAGGGAGGTCCAGAGAGAGAGGTGGTACCGTGCCTTTTCTGTTGGTACTCCCAGCACTTGATACTGTGCTTTGCACATGGTAAGTATTTAGCAAGTGCTTTATTCATCCATTGTTACGAAGTTATGATTGGGTTCATGACTAGTACAATTTCCCTTAGAGAAAGTCTCAGCCCTTGGAGCAGGTAAGCAGCAAGTGAGTAAACAGAACATTCCTTAAGGATTTATTAGCCACACACTGCTGTGCAAAGAATACACATCGAGGGATTAAAGGCAGTCCCACTTCCTTCAGGGAGTTTACTTTCATGGGAGGGAGTACGGGGGGAGGACCTGGTGCTGACATAGAGGCCAGAGGCCTGTCTGCAGGGGGTACAATCTGATCAGAGGTGGAGAAATCCTCCTTGAGCATCATCACAGGCCTCTCTTTCCTCTCTTCCAGTCTGAACGAATCCATGCCTTTGCTCACCAAGCAGCTACAGTACCTGTGGGGAGTGAGGATCATCCGCATTCTCTTCCGAGACATCCTGAGCAAGAAGCTTCTGGAGAATCCTGAGACCAGCCATGCCATGGCCATGCCATCAACGTCCCCTCCCAGCAACCTTCCTGTGAAGAGTGAGTGAGGGCCCTCCTTGTGCCCATATGCCCATCACTCCCCATTGGCCAGCCCATCCATTTCTCTCTGGGTGTCTGAGGGTAGGGTGCATGGGCCCACAAAGGAGCACAGACCCCACCTTGATTTCCATTTCCACCTGCTGTGTGAACCAGTCTGGTTGTTCATGAACACATACACCGGATGTGGCTCTGGGGGTCAGAGGACCTGCATGGGGGAAACTTCTCGTGTCCTACACACAGGATGGGTTTGGAATTTCCATGGCACTCCCTCCTTTAGCAGGAGCCATCAAAGAGTGGTTTATTCCACCTGCCTCCCCTCAGCCTCACAGCTCTCCTTGAGTAGATAGATGGTAGACCTGTGCTGCTGGAACTGACAAGCCCTCCTTCCTTCACATTGTCCATGGCCAGGCTGGGCTCACGCCCTTCCGGAAGTTGGGGAGAGGCAGAGCTTGCACCCCGACCTTGCTTTGTAGAATCCTGGACCAGCTGCGTCCCAGCTTAAGGCACTCGAGTAGCATCATAGCAGAGGGCATGTCCCAAGGGTTTGGCAGCCTGGTGGGTGCCAGCTGTCATCACTTAGACTTGTCACCCCTGTGTCTGCTTGAACAGTACAGAATAAACCTCTCCTGGAAAGGAGCTGATTTGTCTGGAGAGAAGATCAGCAGTTCGGTGCTTTCTGCACCAGCAGTTTGGACTTTCCATGAGAAACCTGCGTGGTTTATGTGCATCTTAAAATGCATCCCAACATATGGGATGTCAGAGCTGAGACAGAGACATTTAGATATAGAATGTTCCAGCTGAGAGATTCCTCAGAACAGGGGATGTCAGAGCTGGGAGGGGTCTTAAAACAGGAAGTGTCAGGGCTGGGAGGGACCTCAGAACAGGGGATGTCAGAGCTGGGAGGGGGCTTAGAACAGGAAATGTCAGGGCTGAGAGGAGGCTTGGAACAGGGGATGTCAGGGCTGGGAGGGGCCTTAGAACAGGGGATGTCAGAGCTGGGAGGGGGCTTAGAACAAGAAGTGTCAGGGCTGGGAGGGGCTCAGATCCTCCAGTCCTGCCTCCTTGATTTCTTTAGACAGTGATCCTGATACTCCAGAATGGGGCAGACCTCTTCCCTACGGTTAGTGCCAGACCTAGGCCTAGAATCTCAGTCTCTCAGATTCTCCACAGAAAACAGGAGAACAGCCCAAAAATGCCTAGGGCATACGCAGCAGCTAAAATCAAACCTCATGACTGAAACAAAGCTGTCCAAACAGGTCAAACTCTGCGTGAAAAACAAGGAGAATTCAGAGCACTCTTACCTGTGCAGCATGAGGCCAGCCAGATAGGGAGGAAATGAAGTCTCCAGGATGTTTCTTTTGAGGGCCTCTCATGCAATGGGACATGCTGGCCTTGGAACTTGAGAAACTGGGCCCAGAGCGCTAGAAAACCCTCCCAGGAGGCTGTATTCCCTTATATATCCAAGGAGGTTGGATGAGAGGCCTTCTTGTGTACCTCCCCTGGACACAGCCTAGGCCTGCTCTCAGGTCCCATCTAAAGACATGGATACCTTAGGCTCTGTTTCATGCCCTACCTCACAGGGCTCCAGGTTGGGGCCCTCATCAGCATGTCTGTCATCATAGTCTTTGGGAGGCCAGCCTCAGCTCCAGTCCACAGCGACCACATGAGCTCCCCTATGGCCAGGGCTCTTAGGAGACAGTATAGTATGAAAGAGACTGTGCTGGTTTGGAGACAGGACAGGGGCAGATCTCCCCTCAGACCCTTATGAGCTGGGCATCCTTGAGCAGATCACCCCCCTCTGAGCCTCAGGTCTCAGCCTCAGACTTGTCTCTTAGGTTTTAGATGGCTCTGTAATAGTATTTATGGTGCTGTTACTGATGAGGCATCAGAGTATCTTCATGGCATCTAGCTTGTGGGCATCTTAGAGATCAACCGGATTTCCCTTTACTGAGTCTGTGAAAGCCTTGTGATATATATATATAGTCAGTGCTTCTCCAGGGAAGAAGTTCTTAGAACAGCTCTCCCCTCATATCAGTCAGCCTTCCCCATGGCTGTTTAGGAGCCAGTTAGCTTTCTCTGACTGTCCCCGTGAATGCATTACCCTTTGGTTGCCACACCTCTCCTTCATTTGGGGGAGAGCTTCCTGCCCTGCACTCAGATTACACATCCCCTTCCAACAGGTCTCTTCAAGCGTGCATTCCAGAAGTCCTCATCAGTTCGGAACATCCTCAAGCCCATTGGTGGGAAGCGTGTGGACTCTCCAGAAGTACAGAAGGTCTGCAACGTCTGTGTACTCTACCAGACTGCGCTGACCACTCTCACCCAGATCCGACTGCAGATCCTCACAGGTTGGGGAGGTGCCCCCTCTCCCGTTCTCTCCTTTAGTCTCCCTAATAGAAATACACCCCATCCTAGAGCTACCTTCAAGTCAGAATGGTCTTATGAATGAAGATCAACGGTCAGCTGGTCTGTGGGGATGGTGTGAATTGATAAAAGTCACATTTTAGCCCAAATGGTTTGTCTCTAACATAATGTGTATTTCCTAAATAATTTCATTTTGTTCCAGGTATCTTTTCCTCCGTTTTCATTCTGTTGTACAAATTCCCTTTTCACATAAGCATGGAAGGATCTAGCTTTTGGTTTAAGAGCCTCAAGATACAGTGGAAAGAGGGTGGGATTTGGAGTCAGAGATCCTGGGTTCAAGTCCTAACTTCTGTCATTGACCATCTGACCTGTGACCTTTGGCCAGTACTTTGGCCCCCGGGTCTCCATTTTCTTGTCTGTACGATGAGGGGGGTATACTAGATGACCCCTATAGTCCCCTCTGGCCCTGAATCGAGGCTCCTCAGGTTCCCACTGGGCATCGGGACTTTGTCATGGGCATCCACAGTCTGGGCAGGTCCAGTCCCTTTGTGTCTTTATCCCTGAGTCACATTCTGTCTTTTCCTTTCACCATGGTGGTTTGACAGGAATCAGTATCAGGGAGATTATCTCTGTACTGCCAAACAGGGTCCCTTCCTCTGACGGTCACACCTGCATTGGGTTGGGATCAGATCCCAAACCATCATTCTCTTCCTCTCTTTCCTGTTCCTTCTGGTTTGTTGGGGTGGGGTGGGGAGAGGTATCCTCCAATTGTCTGCCACAGCTGCAGTGGTGACGCTGGAAGCCTTGTAGGAATGGAGCGAGGGACAGCTGGACTGTGGTCAATGTGGATGGAGAGCATCCCTCTTAATTGGATTGTGTTGGCCAAGTAACTTTTGGAAGCATGGACCTGGTCCTCGAAGATTACGGGCCATCCAGTGACCGAGAGCTAGCTGGCTCCTCTCCCATCCCACACTCAGGGGTGTGTTAGGTGGTTGGGAGAGAAGGGTTTGATCTCAACTCAGGGTTTTTCTCTACCTTTCCAGGCCTCACTTACCTAGATGACCTCCTGCCCAAATTGTGGGCATTTATCTGTGAGCTGGGACCTCAAGGGGGCTTAAAGCTCTTCCTGGAATGTCTTAACAGTGACAACGAAGACTCCAAGCGGCTGCTGGCCATGCTGACATTATTCTGTGACTGTTCCCGGCACCTCATCACGTGGGTGACTCCCTGGTTTGGGCTGCTCTCCTAGACATGGTGGTCCTTTGTCCAAGTGTGTTCTTTGTAAATATATCAAAGAGAAAGGATAATGTGTTCTTGTAAGGTTGAACAGGAAGCCTCCAGGCCAGATGGAGACTTGGGCTGAGGTGGTACAGGGTCTCAGGGTCACCAGGGACCTCTGAGGGCCCCACCTGTATCCCTCAGAGAATCTCCCAGCATCCCTCAGAAGCTTCCATCATACTTACCTTGAAAGTGTCCCCAGAGTGAGACCTGACATGCTTATCATTTCAGTTGCCATCAAACTGGAAGGGATATTTAATGTGCTAGGTGACAGAACCCCAAAGATTTTGGCATTGAATACATAGAAATGATCATGTTTGTACAGAGCTTTAAGGTCACAAAATGCTTTACAAATACCAGCTCATTTGAGCCTCCCAGCAGCCCTGGAGGAAGTGTTGTTATTACCCCCAGGTTACAGATAAGGAAACTGAGGCAGGCAGAGGTGAATGTCCCACAGCTTGGAGGTGTCCAAGGCCGAATTTGAAGTCTGCATTGTGCCACCTGCTACCTGAAAACGAGATGAGATTTCATAGTAATACATGTGAAGTCTTGCAATTTTGTTCAAAAACGAAATGAACTTCCCAAGTACAAAGTAGGGATGACTTGGATAGCAGCTTTGAAAAATCTGTGGGGCTTTTACGAACAAGTCCAACATGAGTCTGCAGTGGTCATGGCAGCCCTCCCCCTCTGGGCATTATGGAGGCAGTGGGGTCCCTGTGCTCTTCTCTTGTCAGACCACGTCCAGACCAAGTTCACTTCTGGGTGACATGCCCTTTGTAGAACTTCGACAATCTGGGGGGCGTTGGTCTGTCCCTAGGAGGTGGCTCCAGTGCCTTACCTGTGAGGCAGAAGGGTGTCCTGGGGACGAGGAACCAGTGATGGGTAGGAATTGCACAGAGAAGATTTAGACTCAATATCAGGAAAACCGTCTCTGAGATGAGAGCTGGCCAGTGGTCAGGAAGTATTTATTAAGCGCTTACTGTGCACCAGACCCTGGGCCAAGTGGGAGGGGCTGCTGTGGAGGCTGATGACTAAATGGCCCCTTCCTTCTCCTGGACAGATGGAAAGGGGGCAGCTGTCCTTGGTGTCCCTCCCCCTCCAGGTTTGGGATTCCAGGGGTCCTCTTTGCTTCCTCTTTTGTCTTCTGATGGTTCTCTCCACATCAGCCCTTTTCTTTTTTGTTTAGAATTCTCGATGACATCGAGGTCTATGAAGAGCAAATCTCTTTCAAGGTAGAAGAGCTGGTCACTATCTCCTCTTTCCTGAACACCTTCATCTTCAAAATGATCTGGGACGGGCTTCTGGGTAAGGAACAGGAGAATCACTTACTGTCTAAGGCCACGGGCCTTCCTGAAAGCCTGGGGGAACTTGTCCTCTCTCCTTGGGTGACCAGATGTGTGAGTTATATTGTTGGAGGTGGGGGGAGCTTCACTGCAAGGATGGGACAGGCAAGGCTTTTCACCTGTTTGGGTCTCAGTTTTCTCTTTTGTAAAATAATAAAAACTCACATTTATGTAGCATGTTATGGCTTACAAGACTCTCTCCTCTCAATAACTCTTTGTGGGGCAAATATTACCTCCATCTTACAGAAAAAGAAACTGAGGCTCTGAGAGGTTAAGGAACTTGTCTACTGTCTGGACAGTCTAGTAAGTGTCTGAGGCCGGATTCACACTTAGGTCTTCCGATTCTGTATCCTGGGCTCTTCCTCTCATGGGGTTAATAACAGTCATGTAACTAACTTCACAGAGTTGCTTGGAGGAAAGCCTTTGCAAACCTTCCAGTGTAATAAAAAGGGGGGTCAGGACTTTCATCCCACCTGGCTCAGTTGGAAACATCTGGCCTTTGTTCAGCCCTTTAGAAAACTCCCATTTGCTTTGGGACCTCTCTAGGTTGGCCACCGTTAAAGTTCCTTCCTCTTCCTGGCACTCTCATGGGCTCATAATGAATTGTGGGATAGAAAGCCCTGTCCTGGCCTGGGCACTCTGTTTCCCCTCTTACCTTTCTCACCGTGTGGCTCATTATCAATGAAGGCAAGCTTTGCTTGGTCCCAAGAGCTGATAATACAGAACTTCACCTGACATGGCTGCCCAGTCACGGCACATGGTTAATTCCGGCTTCCAAGGTGTTTCTTGCTGTTTCATTAAGGAAGACAGTGTTCTCTTCAAAAGTTGTTTGGACACGTAGGTAAATGTGGTTTATGATTTAGACCTTATCGGGAGACCTCACTTCAAGTCTGGGCTCTGACATTTAGCAAAAAACGGTCTTATTTGCACAGCTCTTTAAGGTTTGCAAGGTGCCTTTGTCATGTGTTTCCTCACTTGCACCTCCAGGCGGATGTCTTTGATGGGTACTCATCGTGTTGTTATCCCCATTTTACAGATGAGGAAACTGAGTCTGAGACATCTTCCCATGATTCCACAGATAGTAAGTGTCAGAGCTGGGCTCTCTCGACCCCAAGTCCAGCATTTCCCACTTCTCCCATCTTGGCCAGTCACTCCAGCCTTCTGGGCCTCAGTTTATTCATCTGTAAAATGGTGATGATCATCCTTCACCATCTGCCCTGCAGGGGCCTTTTAGGGGAAATGCTTGGCAGCCTCCACATGCCAGAGGAATCTCAGTTAGTCCTTCTTTAAGGCTCCAGGGACTCTTTCCTGACCTCTTTGGGTCGTTTCCCTTAGTGTTGGTTGGGGGTGAGAAAGGATTGGATGGAGCCCATCCAGAGCAAGCTTTTTGCTTCTGTCTCTGTTAGCTATAGCCTGTGCTGTCACAGACAGTGAGACTGTCCCCTTTACCCTGCAGACAATGCCAAGTCAGAGACCCTGGAGCTGTTCTTTTCAGTTCACGGGTGGCTGATGGTGCTGTATGAGAGAGACTGTCGTCGACGCTTTGCCCCAGACGATCACTGGCTGCGGAAGTAAGTGATGTGGGGGGACCAGAGGTTTCTGGAAGCAGCAGGGCTCCTCCCCCTCCCTCCATTTGTGGTGGTCGCTCAGGGACAGCACTGTAAGGCTCTAAGAGTGGGCCCACCTCGTGCTGACCCTTAGCCCAGCCCTTGCGGAACATCTGTCGAGAGGTCGGGCAGAGTTCTTAGCTTTTTCTGTGTCCTGGTACCTGTGAGGGAATCTTTAAAAACTAGGGACTCCTGCAGAGAATCACAGTTTTAAACGCATAATATTAAATACACAAGACAACAGTGCAGATCGGTTATGTTGGAATAGAATTGTATTCTTTTGCCATCCAAGTTCAGGGATCCAGGTTCAGGATCCCTGATGGGGGGAAGAATGCTGGGCCAGTAGGCAGAAAATCTAGATTCTAATCTTGCTGCTGCAACCAAGTAACTGCAACTGTGAAGAAGTCCTTTCCTATCTGGGCCTCTGTGATGGTGCCATGGTCACAGGTGTACCAAGTCATCACAGGCAGTAGAGTCCCATTCCCAGGGAGCTACTTATGCTCCTGAAGAGCATGGGCAGTGAGGGCTGGGTCTCAGATCTCAGATTCCAAGATGCCTGATAACATTGTAGTCAGAACAGACGCCCTCTGAGAGGCTGGGCAGACGTGCTTAGAGAAAACAGATTTAAAAAAAAAAGGTGCTGCCTGAACCCTAGATGAGAAGTTGCTCTCAGATAATCCAGGTGGTCAGGCACTTTTCAGTTGACATTGGACTCCCAAAACGTCCGAGTTGGAAGGGCCTGTCACCAGTATCTCATCCCAACAAGTGACCTCTGCTCGAGGGACTGTGGCAGGGAGTACGCTAGGGCTTCCTGAACATACTGCCCTTTTCTCTTCATTGGACCACTCCAGTGGTGAGAAGTGCTTCCGGCCCTCAAGCTGAAAGCTCTGTGATTTTGGCTTGCTGAGGCCCATTGCCTGGGAGAGCTGAGAGGCCCGCAGCATCCAGGTGGTTTTACCTCAAAGACTGGTGTTTTCAGCCTGGGTGTGCTCTATGAACTTGCCCAGTTTCTGCCCCATTCAGTCAGAAGTAATCATTGCTCCTCTGTGGCCCTCCTCAGGGCACAGGAGAAGGTGTTGCCCCCACCCCACCCCCAACTCTCCAGCAGCCCCAAGCGTGACACAAGCCAGAGGACTTGCACTTTCTGCCTGTTAGGATGCCAGCTGTTAGGTAGAATTAGAGAAAGCAGTTTTTCCCATCTCACTTACCTATTTTCTTTTTTGTAAGGGATCTCAAACTCAGTGTGCTTTTCCAGGAACTGGAGAAAGACAGGAAGCGTGCCCATCTGATCCTGCAGTTCATCCCTCATGTCATTCCCCACAAAAATGTGAGTATCTGGCAGAGCACAGGGCTTGCCTCCTCCCAGAAGCTCCGTCTAGGCAGGAACAAGCATTTCCCTTGGACAGTCCTCCTGATTCTTTGTGTGTTGTGCATGGTGAGGCTCTGACTATGAGAATGCTGGATCCTGCTTGCTCAAGAGACCCTCCAGGTCTTCGAGGGGACCCAATCTGGGCTATCTCCAGTGGGGTCTTAGGGCGAGGTCATTGACACTGTTGGCACTCACTATGCTCTGAATTCTGAAACCCCCAACTTCCTCCAGTCACTTGCTGTCAAGTCTCCGAGCATATAGTCAGCTCTTAGGACATGCTGGGCTAAGGGGCCCTGGCCTCAGTGGTTTTTTCCTCAAGTTTTTTTGGGTCAGTTTTGAGAATTATTTTCTTGTGGCATATTCCTGACTGGTGTCTGGAATGACTATACCCAGCTTCGGGGCATTTTAAAGACCCTCTAGTCTGGCTGCAGCCTCTCCCTCCAGACTTGGTTTCCCGTTGCTGCCTCTCAGCAGATCTGGTGGTTCCTTACATAGGACCTTCTGTTTCCTGCCTCCTAGCCTTGGAATGCCCTTCCTCCTCATGTCCCACATGCTGCTAGATATCTTCCTTCATTCTCACACTTAGAAGTATGCTCCCTGGTGTGAGCCTGGGAGCAGCAACTTCACATCTAACTCAGAACTTTTGCAGCCTGACCAGCTGTCCCCACAGCTACCCTCAAAAATGACATCAACTGTCAAGGATCAGCTTATCTTGAATGCCCTAAAGGAGGACTAGGTTCCCCAGAACAAGATCACTGTTGTTGGGGTTGGTGCAAGTTGGCATGGCATGTGCCATTAGTATCTTAACAGAAGAATTGGCTTAACAGAAGAATAAACTTGCCCTAGTGGATGTAATAGAAGACATATAAAGGGAGAGATGATGGATCTCCAACATGGCAGCCTTTTCCTCAAAACGCCGAAGATTGTTTCTGGTGTGACTGCAAATTCAAAACTGGTCGTTGTTACGGCTGGGGCATGGCAACAGGAGGGAAGAAATCATCTTAATTTGGTCCAGTGTAATGTGAATATCTTTAAATTCATCATTCCCAATATTGTTAAATACAGCCCTAATTGCAAGCTACTTATATTGTTTCCAATCCAGTGGATATTTTAACATATGTGGCCTGGAAGCTAAGTAACTTTCCTAAAAACCGTGTTATTGGAAGTGGTTGCAATCTGGATTCTTCCCATTTCCATTACCTAATGGGGGAGAGACTTGGTGTCCATTCTTCAAGTTGTCATGAATGGGTCCTTGGGGAACATGGAGACTCCAGTGGTCCTGTATGGAGTGGTGTGAATCTTGCTGGTGTGTCTCTGAAGAAACTTCATCCTTTGGGAACTGATGCTGATACAGAGAATTGGAAAGATGTTCATAAACAGGTGGTTGAAAGTGCTTATGAAGTAATCAAACTGAAGGGCTACACTTCCTGGGCCATTGGCTTGTCTGTGGCAGATCTGGCAGAAAGCATTATAAAGAATCTTAGGAGAGTGCATCCAATTTCCACCATGATTAAGGGCCTATATGGCATTAATGAGGATGTCTTTCTTAATGTCCCATGTGTCTTGAGGCAGAATGGCACTTCAGATGTGGTAAAGGTCAACCTGAATCTGGAGGAGGAGAGCCGTTTAAAGAAGAATGCAGATACTCTTTGGGGAATCCGGAAGGAGCTGCAATTTTAAAACCTTTGAATGTGTTGCCATAGAGAAAACATGAGGGGTTATGTACGGTCCGCTTTTCAAATAGGCCAAATCCTTCCTCTGATTGGTGACTAAACACCAGAAGTGTAAAACCTGTGGACACACTCTGGCTTCTTCCTAACGTCAGAAATGGGGAATAGAACCCCATTGTAGTTATATTTAGCATATGATGCTGGATAGGACTTCTGTGGTCTCAGTGGTTGGTGCCAAGCAGAGTCAGTGCCCCACAGGTATGTAAACTACCTGCTACAGGTTCCCTTACTGCCAGAAGACAACACTCTTGGATACAAAATACCTTACAGCAGTAATTCTTCATTGATGCCTCGATGACCTTTGTGCTCCCCTTCATTAGGGCGCTACAGCATGGTTCCCATGTATCACCTTTCCAGAGGACCTGATTTTGTCTGCCTGTGTGTGTGTGTGTATGTGTGTGTATAATCTCAATAGTTATAAATTTCCATATTATATAAAAAGATCTGTATAGGTACAACAATGCAAACAATTCCTCAATGTCATACTAACCCTAAATACTGAATAAACAACAAATAACTGATTTAAAAAAATAAAAAGTATGCTCCCTTCCCTGCCCTGTCACTCCAGAATTTCCATGTTCTCTCCCCTCCCCCATTCCCCAAGAGGATATTAATGAGCTCCTTCAGGGCCCATGCCCTCCTCCGGCTTGTTTTTGGGTTCCCTGCCTAGGGGAGAGCTCAGATAAATAGGGACTTAATGAGTTCTTCTTGAGTTTGGGAATGGATGAATCCCTTTCAATTCAGTGAACATTTACCAAGGCCCGGATGCTTCGTGGTGGGCTCTCTGCTGGGCCTCCAGAAACAAGGAAGCATGGTGTCTGCCCCCAGAGGGAGTGTGGGTACATAGGAGCAAAAAGAATCAGGGGCTGCCCCCAGGAGGAGGGAAGATGGGATATCTGGGGGACAGGACAGAGGACCAGAGCTGGGCTTTAATAGAATAAATAATATGGGGGAAAGTATGCATTGAGGAAACCAGGAGCAAGTAAACTTAATACTGGTCTGCAAGCAGACTCCAAAATCTTCAGCAAAGAAAGTGTCAAGTCTAAAAATCACTGGTCGTTAAGTGCCACTGTACAGATATTCACTAGAAATGGGGGTCATATTTATGTAGTAGATGAAGAAGACACTGTTTAAGTACAGAAGGGCACATCCCAAAGGCAGCAGGGAACAGGAATGGCAATGGAGCGTGACCATGGACAGCACCTGTACTATTTACTTACCTGAGGGGTGATTGCATGGGCTCTGAGCTGAGCCTTCTGAGGGTGGACAGTCGTCCGACTGGACCAGGGGGTGCATGTGGCTCAGTTATAAACACAAGGAAAGACCTAAATCTCCCTTCCTTTTAGAGTTTTATTTCCCTGGACCATTAGTGAAATATACAGAGTTCCCACACACTCACATCCGTTGCCATGCTAGACTTGTCAAACCCAGTGGCGCCTTCCTTGACCCTCCCCAGAATGCCCTGATGTCAGGTGTGCCACACAGTGGTCTTCCCAGGGGCCTGGGGTGCTCCGTTACTGACTCCCGTCCTGGCCCTGTCTTTACTGATTTCAGAGAGTGCTCCTCTTCCGAAACATGGTAATCAAGGAGAAGGAGAAGCTTGGGCTCGTTGAGACCAGCTCAGCATCCCCTCACGTCACCCACATCACCATCCGAAGGTCCCGGATGCTGGAGGTGAGTGGTCCCTGTAAAGATGTGTTTGCATTAAATGTGGCCAGGAGAAGGTCATTCAAGCCTTGTTTTCTGCCTTATTAGAACCTCCAAGCTTTTGACATGGCTCAGATGCACAAGGGCCTTGGCAAAAGTGACTCCTGGACTGCCGACCACTGGGCAGGTTTCTGACAGCCGCTCTTTGAGTGTAGACTCCCATTGGTCTTCAGACGTTAGTGACCTTGCCAAGCATCTTTTTGATTGCTCTTTCTCTGTTGCTCTGGTCAGCTCTTTGGGTCTTAGAACTACAAGGCTTTGGTACAGAATGATGATGTCTGTGTTATAGTGTCAGAGCCTGATAACTCGGGAGAAGTGTGCTGGCCAGTTCAGACTGTGGTGTGTGTCCTTTGCTTGGCCATGGCATTTAGAGCAGCAAAGTGTTCTTGAGACATGAAGGGTTTGTTGTGGCAGATTGTATCAGGTTCATGCTTATTCAATGTTCCTGGGAATACCTTTGACCTCCTACCATCCCTGAGATCAAGCAAGGCGTCTTTCTTAATCTCCTGTGGGCCTGTGATCCATTCATTCAGATGTCTAACTGCCTTAATCCGATATTCAAGGCTCTGCAGAATCTGGCCCTAACCCACTCATCTTTTTTCAAAAATATTTAATAAAACCTTTAGGTGTTTTGGATGACTCCCCACCCACCCTGTGTGGAGCCCTACTTCTAACAAAGAAAAAGCAGGAAAACGGAACCCATGGGTAGAGGGACCCCCCCAGCAACTTCATTCTGAGTTCATTTACTTGTTCATTTACCGTGAGCTCGGCTCATTTCTGGAATTGTTGGGTAAATTGTTCCTTTCCCTGGATTCCTTGGAATGTCTTCCTGCCCAGTGACGTGCTGGTGCCCCGATACACCATGCTTGCTGAGCGATTCCACCATTAAAAGGCAGCCTGTCTTTCTGTCAAGGGCCTGGGTAGGCCATGTGCGCAGCTCTCACAGTTGCTGTTCCAGGTGGCCCAGCCTACTTTTTTAGCCTTATCCCTTCTGGCGTTTCCGGAGCATCTATCGATGCCTCCTGGTTTCCCACCTTTTTGCCTTTGTTCATGTCCCCTTTACCTGGAATGTCCTCCCTCAGCCAGTCCTTCAGGGCCCAGCTCCACCTCCAGGGGCTATCTCCTCCACAGTGCTTTTCCCAGCACTCCATATCCTGGGCCTACATACATCTCCTGCCTCAAGAGTGCCCTGCAACCCTTGGTCCTGCTCCAGTCCTGAGATGCCATGTTAGACCCTACAGTTATGTGTGTGGGTGCTAGCTGCCCTTCTGACCCTAGAGGCCAGCCACCACACAGGGACTCACTCAATGTTGACATTCAGGAAATCTTTGTGAATGTGAGAGTAAAGGGGCGGATGCTCCCCCCACCCCACTCTAGCACATGCATCTGCTCTAAGGTTCCTAGCCTACAAGCTGTGGGAACCTGGGGAAGTCATTTCACTTCTCTATGACTCAGTTTCCTCATCAGTAAAAGCACCTACTGCCCAGGATCAAATGTGATATTTATAAAGCAGTCAAAACACAATGTAAATTCAAGAAAGAAAGGGAGGGAGAGAGGAAGGAAAGAAGGAAGGGAGGATTTGAGACTCATGGATAGAAGCTTCTTGGCACCCTCACATTCCAGTGGCAAGTGTTCCTGTCTGTTTGTGCCTGGGGAGTAGGAGACTGTGGCTGAGGGGAGACTCCTCGACCTGACCATCTGTCCAAGTGACCTCCTGTTGGCCCCGTGGTCCATGATGGGAAGCGGAAAGAGCACTCCCCTCCACTTGGAAGTCAAGGACACCTGATTTTATTCCTGCCTATGACACTTAGCACCTGTGTGTCTGTGGGCAAATCCCCTCCCCAGCCAGGCCCTGCGTTTCCACTGTGAGGCTCCATCCTGGGCTGTGGCAGCTGAAGGACTTGGACCACGGTCCCTGCTTCCCTCCTCCTGCCCCCCATTAGATCTCACTGCCCAGTTTACTGTCTCGGACGCTCAAGCCTCCAGCATAGGTATGTCCTGTGTCCTATCTGACACTGTGTGGACTCCCCTTTTGGGAAAAGGCTGCACAGGGATGGCTCCAGCCAGATCCAAACTTTCCACAGGCGTAAGGATGGGAGCCATGAGGCCAGCTTTCCCTCTCACAGTTGCCTACATCACAAGTCTCTTGGGGAGCAACTGGGGGGAAGGCCTGGAGAGTCACCTCTGGTAGGTGTAGTGTGGCGCTGCTGATGGGCTGGCCTTCCCGTCTGGGCAGGATGGTTATGAACAGCTGCGGCAGCTCTCACAGAATGCCATGAAGGGTGTGATCCGTGTGAAGTTCGTCAATGACCTGGGAGTGGATGAGGCCGGCATTGATCAAGATGGAGTGTTCAAAGAGTTCTTGGAAGAAATCATCAAGAGGGTGTTTGACCCAGCACTAAATCTGTTCAAGGTACATGTGAGGGAGGGGACATGTGGGGGAGGAGGGGGCAGAGGGGTCATGCCCAGGCCATGAGCTGCACCTGGCTCACCCCAAGCTGTCTTTGTGCTTTTAGACGACCAGTGGTGATGAGAGACTTTACCCATCGCCCACATCCTATATCCATGAGAACTACTTACAGCTCTTTGAGTTCGTGGGGAAAATGCTGGGCAAGGCTGTGTATGAGGTGAGCAGGAGGGCAGCACAAGGAAGGGGAGGGGCCTACCCATGTGCCCAGGGGCAAGCCCTAAAATGTGAGGGGGCTGGGACTGGCTCTAGAGCTGTGATCTCCAATGAGATCACCTGGCATGGTGCTGGGAAGTCTCTAGGCTAAGCCCAATCACCTGGAGAGCCTTCTTCAGTGCAGAGAGGGAGGACGCCGGCAGATGGGCCTCAGGCTGGCGGTCCTGGCTCTGTCACTTCCTGGGCTTCTTCAGGCTTCAAAGTTTCCTCATTTGTAGAAGGGGAACCATTCCATTTAGATGTCCGCCTCCCTGGGCCTACATAGGATCCAGTGGGGATCCTCACATGCTCTCTAGGTATTAGGCTGGGGCCCCGGGGCATCACTTCAGCTTCTGTTGTTTGTTTTTGGGCTCCATGGCTGTTATAAAGGGAAGGGGAGGGTACAGAGGACTGGAGTCAGCAGGGAGGTGGCAAACAGGCTGGGGGCCTGAGCTCCAGAGATGGAGAACGATCCCTTTGTAGGGACAGGTCAGAGTGTAGGGCAGGCTCAGTTCCCCTCATCCTACTCAGCAGCAGAATCCTGGTTAATAGTGGTGGCCCCTAAGTACTTCCCCCCTCTCAGTGTCATTGAGCGGGGAGGGAAGGGGTAACCAGTTGCTATGTTTGAGAGCTACAGAAACAGTTTAGGCCCCTGGGCCTGCTGGGGCTGGGGAGTGTCTGGGAGTCTGGACTGGGTGACCTTATCCGCAAAGGCTTGGGAGGGGTCCTTTCACACATTTCATTACAAATTTAAGAGAAACAGTAAAATTTACTGAACAGAGAACACCCATCAGCAGAAGACATGGGTGTTAGTTCCATGTTTCCCAAAGAGTGGGGTTATGTAGAGGAGGATCAGGGCTAGGGGAGGGGGATGGTGGTGATAGAACGCAGGGTGGGAATGAACTGACCTCTGGGGAGTGTTGGAAAGGACCTTGGAGATCATCGAGGCCAAATCTTGAAGGATTCATCTCCAGTGCCCCTAGCAAGAGATTCTCCCTCTTCTTTGCCCAGAGTCCCTCATATCCCTGTATCTTCTTGGAAACATCCTTGATTGTGGGAAAGTTCTGCCCCACCTGCCGTGAGCCCATGTCTGCCTCCCAGTAATTCCCACTCGGGGCTCCAGGGTCTCCCTTCTGTGGCCAAGCAGAACAGGCTGAGCCCTCCCCAGTGCAGCTCATCCACCATTTCTGAAGTGCCTACTACGTACCCAGTGCTGCACTAAGGGCTGGGGATGCAGAGACAAAGGATGACCTGCTCCCTACTCTCAAGCAGTAAACACTGTGTCAGAGGAGATCATGTGCATATGCACACATGCGCATGCGCATACACACACCTACCTGCTGGATAAATGCCAGGCAGATTGAGAGCCAGGATGCCAGTAGGCTGAGGGGCCCAGGAAAGGCTTCACCTCCAGAGTGGTCCCAGGACTCCCCACTTTTGGGGCCCCCACTTGTCTCCAGCTCACCAGCTCCAGGTCCTTTGCCCTGTGATATCACACTGTCTGGCTTTGTTTCCTGGTGCATTCTGGGCACTCTCCTCTACCAGTCTCTCTGGAGCCTTCCATTCACCACCTGGGTGAATACTCTACTTTTCCCTTTTATTCTGCTGCTAGCATAAAGCCCAGGAGCACCAGGGAGGAAGGCTGGGCCTGGGGACATGCTGAGTAGCTGGTGACCCTCTTGCCTTAGATTCCTGGAGGTAGGGTTCTGGATCTGTTTTCTTTTGAACATCATCACTCTCCCCATGATGCCATTTGGCTGCAGTGATAGGACACCACAATCTCCAAAGAGTTAAGATGAGCAGGACAGTAGAGACCTTCAGGCAGGTGGTGGTACCATACCTCTGAGGAGGTGTGTGAGATAGCAATGCTGTGGCTGAGCAGCCTTGGAGGCAAGCCAGTTGTGTCCCCCACAGCATCCAGAGAGCCTAAGACCCCCAGCGTGTCTTAGAGGGTATTGCTGAGAGGACTCATGGGAGGGAGGATAAGAAGACAAAAGCGTTTCTGTTGATGCAGGAATCCCATTAAGGTCCACTCCCCATGCACACCAGGGTGATCCTAGAGCTACTGAGCTACTGAAGAGATCTTGTTCCCTTCTGCCGCTGACTGAGGGTCTAGAGTCCCAGGGCAGTGACTGAGGCTTCCTTCTCTTTTATGTTACAGGGGATTGTGGTAGATGTGCCTTTTGCTTCCTTCTTCCTAAGCCAGCTACTTGGGCATCATCACAGTATCTTCTACAGCTCGGTGGATGAACTGCCTTCCTTGGATGCAGAGTTCTACAAAAACCTCACGTCTATTAAGGTTGGTGTGATTTGAACCCTTTGGCATTAGTGAAGCCAGAGTGGGCGTATAGATGAGGATGAAGTAACCTGATTATTAGGACATAGGCCCACAGCCCCTTACCTTCTCTCTGTTGGCCCCTCTCTGGTGAGCCCTGGCTCAAGGGGCTGGGGCTGTCCCCACTACTTCTGGCAACAGCTGGATGACTCCTGTAGTATCTAGTAAAGGAAAAGCCCCCACTGAGGTGGGGACAGTGTGGAGGGATTGGATGAGGGGTTTCCCTTTCCTGGGGACATCCAAGCTATGAGCTAACCTGCCACTCTCCATTCTCTCATTAAGTGGATTGATTAAAGGGTTGTCTTAGTGGCCACTGCAGGCCAAGGGGCCCTTCTGTGAGCTGGGTCCAGAAGCTCTGCTTCCAAGGACCTAGAGGGGGTGTTTGTCCTTGCAAAGTCACAGCTGTTTTTGCAGCCCTGAATGTCGCAATCAAAGGAAAACACTCAGGAGGAAGGCGATGAGCTCTGTAGTTCTTGGACATCGAGTTTCTCAGCCCTGATGCCTTTCCCATCTCTTTCAACAGCGCTATGATGGCGACATTGGTGACCTGGGCTTAACACTGTCCTACGATGAAGATGTGATGGGCCAGGTGGGGCTCTTTGTATACTGCCCTTCCCATTCCCTTCCCTCTGTTTGCTTCCCGCTTTGTTCTCTGTCCCCCTCAGAGGGCGGCTGGGCTGCAGGGGGCCCGAGTTGCTCCCTGAGCATTTCCAGGACCAGGCCCTGTTCCTCTGACCCACTTTGGAAGCCTGCTCTGCAGACTTGGCTTTGCTAGTGTCACAACTGGGCATAGTTCTTGGCTGGAGCCATAATTTCCTCCTCTCATTGACATGGCTGTTGGTTGCCATGGTGAGGATCAGGCTCTTGCACGCTGAGGATTATAGGCCTTTTAGAGGGAGAAGCAGCAGGCCAAAGGCTGCTTCTCCCTCAGGGCCTGGCTGTATTTGTACTCCTCAGGGAGAGGGAGAAATGAGACTCCAAACATGGAGCCACAACAGGCTTGTTCCAGTGGTTCCTTTGAAGATCTCCTACTTCTCACCATCTCTTGTAATTCTCACAGATCAGTGGGTGTGGAGGCACACACATGTACATACACACATGTGTGTACACACACATACATATACCATGCACACGCACATATGCCATGTTCTGTCTCCAACAAGCCAGATCTAGCCTGTGGTCACTTTGGCTAATGGACAGATTCATAAATGGGAAATGAGGTCTCCTGGATTTGTAGGGAAAATTGCCCCCATGTCTGTGCACAAAGGAATGTTCTTTTTCTGGCAAAGGCGAGGGCTGCCGTGAGGGTTGCTGGATATGTCCCAGAGGAGGGTGAGAGCTGACCATTCACTCTGCTCTTAATCGTCAGGGCTCAGTCAGGCTGGCTGGGGGGATCTGAGAAAGGACTTAGCTGGACCATGCTGCTTTGTAGGAGAGCCAGTCGGTAATTATCTTGGGAGTTTACCTAGTCTATCCATCTCCAGGAAAATGCCTGTGCGGTAATTACAGTGCAATCTTCTTCCTCATCAGCTTGTTTGCCATGAACTGATTCCTGGAGGGAAGACCATTCCTGTGACAAATGAAAATAAGTGAGTATCACAGTGAGGTTCTTCAGGTCCGCAGCCTTGCGTGGAGGATTTATTAAGACTGGTGGAAAGAGAAAGAGACCATAGAGACTGTAATAGAATTTGCTAGTTACAGTTCACAGGCAGAAATTGTATTGAATTCTATTTGCAAAATAAGAATTGACAATCTGTTGTTTGCACTAGCGCTCCTAAGGTCAAAGGTGGCCTGTCTGTGGTGTTCCAAGGGGGTTAGTGACAGTTGTAGATGCAGACGGATGCATTCCGAGCCATCCAAGAGCAAGGGCGCAGAGGGACACCTCACAGGAGACAGCTCACCCAGGAATGATAGCTTGTGGCAAGTATCTAAAGGCCCCTCCTCCAAAGGCACTGTGATGAATCCAAATGCCATAGACAGTGGTACTTAGACACAGAAATCAGAGGTGCAGCTATTTTCACAGGTAACAATGTCAGCCTTTGGAGGCTGTGGAAAGTAGGCTTGCCTGCTGCACCAGCACTGCCCAGCTCATTAAAGCCACTGATCTATCTCCTGAACAAGAGTCAGCTTTGACCCCTCTCTCATCTCCCTCCCTCTGACTGCCTCAGCTGGGCCCTGCTCATCGCTGACAGTGGCTCTCCAGTGTTGGGGCAGGGCACACTGAGCTCCCACTTGCTTGAATGTGCTAGGCTTTAGGCTGGGCAGATTTGTCAGCTTAAACTGAAAGGAATCCTTCCATCTCAGACTTAGCCACAAGAGTAGCCTTTTGGGGCTCTGCCTCATCTGGCCTCTCAGGGCTGTTTGAGAAGAGAGGCCTGCCCTAAGTTCTCTGGCACACACAGCTGCAGTCATGCTTTCATTTCACACTCTACATAGAGTGTTGGGTCTCTTGCCACAGAGCACACACTGAGCATCCAGACTGGTCAGGAAGCCTGTGGGTGGCCAGAGGACCCTCAGATGCCTCCATTCTGTGAGGGCGGAAACTGAGCCCAGCCCAGCAAAGGGAAGGAGGGAGGAAACTCCTGCCTAGTATTCACAAAGGATAAACAGGAGACTTGGGGCCTTCATTTTCCGGTCATCGTGTAGATGCAGATAGAGCTTGCTAGGGTCAGCATCATCTCATTTGATAAGAGGAAGCAGTTTGTGGGCAGGACTGCTTTGGTGCCTTCATGCTGGGAAATGCCACTTTCACCCTGGCTCTCCACTTCCTTCTGGGGTTCCAGCCTTAGCCCAAGAGATAGATTCCTCCATGCCTGGCACAGCTGGGTTTTCCTGTAACTCCTTACGTGAGATGCTGACTGTGAAACCATTGGGAAATAGACTTCATCTTTGGGGCCTCTGGGAGATGAAGACTTTTTTATTAACCTGGTTTAAAGAGTACTTGTAGACAACAATTAAGAAAAGCTTTTTTAAAGTACATATTAAAGGGAATTCTTAATAGTTTGAGTAAAAAACTCATAGAATATCAGAGCCGGGAGGGGCCTTGGAACAGAGGATGTTAGAGTGGGGAAGTGCCTTGGAACAGAGGGTGTTAGAACGGGGAGGACCTTAGCAGTCATTGGTTCAGTCTCCTCCTTCAGTAGGGGAAGAAAACTAAAGCTTATATGGGATCAGTGACTTGTCCAAGGTCAGACAGTTTCTTTGACTCTAAGGCTTGAGAGCTGCTGGTGCTGAAGGAGCATTTTCAGAGCTAGTTAATTCTGAGTGTAATGGAAGTAATTACTTTGGAATTCACTCCTTTAGAGTTCACAGTTATGAGATTTGGACTGGGCTGGAGTTACAGATCTGAACAAAGATTTTACTTAGGAAATCAACAGTGGAGACTTGATTTGTGACTTATTTAACCTTGTTAGAAGACTTAATTGCATTTTAATTCCTTGATACTAATTGTTAATTATTTTTATTTCATTAAATATTTCCCAATTACATGTAAAAAATTTTTAACAATTATTTTTTAAAATTTTGAGTTCCAAATTCTCTCCCTCCCTTCCTCCCTCCTTGAGAAGGTAAGCAATTTGATATCAGTTATACGTATAAAATCACTCAAAACATATTTCCATATTAGACATTGCAAAAGTAAACAAAAATAAAGGGGATAAAAACACTTCAAACTGTATTCAGAGTTGATCAGTTTTCTCTTTGGGCGGGGATAGCATTTTTCATCATGAGCTCTTTTGGAATTGTCTTACATCATCGTCTCAATCAGAATAACTAAGTGTTTCAGAGATGATCTTCATTCCAATGTGTCTGTGACTGTGTACGGTGTTCTTCTGGTTCTGCTCACTGCACTTTGCATCAGTTCATATAAGTCTTCCCAGGTTTCTTTGAAACCATCGTACTCATCATTTCTTAGAGCACAGCTTGTTCAGGCATTCCCCAATGGAGGAGCATCCCCTCCACTTCCAACAGAAAGAGCTGTTATAAATGTTTTTGTACAGATTGGTCCTTTTCCCTTTTCCTTGATCTCTATGGGATAAAGACCTAGTGGTGGTATTGCTGGGTCAGAGGACATGCACAGTTTGTAGCCCTTTGGGCCTAGTTCAGAATTGTTCTCCAGAATGCCTGGGCTGGTTCACAACTCCACCGGCCATGCATCAGTGTCTCCAGCATTTGTCATTTTTCTTTTCTGTCATGTTTGCCATGATAGGTGTGAGGGGGGATGTCTCAGAGTTGTTTTAGTTTTTGCATTTGTCAATATTAACCGGTAATAATTTAGAACATTTTTACATGTGACTATTGATATTTTTGATTTTTTTTCTTCTGAAGATTGTCTGTTCATGTCCTTTGAGCATTTATCAGCTGGAGAATGGTTCTTTATTTTTATAAATTTTGATCAGTTCCCTGTATATTTAAGAAATGAGACCTTTATCAGAGAAACTTGCTATCAAATTTTTTGCCCTTTTTTCTGCTTTCCTTCTAGTTTTTGTGGCATTAGTTTTATTTGTGCAAAAGCTTTTTACTTAATCAGAATTATCAATTTTATATACTATCTCTGTTTTATTTCTCTAACTCTTGTTTGGTCATAAAATCTTCCCTTATCCGTAGATTTGACAGGTACATTTTTCCACAATCCCCTAATTGACTAATCCCTCTTTATGTGTAAATCATTTATCCATTTTTATCTTGGTGTGTGGTGTGAGAGGTTGCTCTAATACCTAGTTTCTGCTAAACTGCTTTCCAGTTTTCCCAGCAATTTTTGTCAGATGTTGAGTTCTTACCCCCAAGCTTGGATGTTTGGGTTTATCACGCCCTCTGTTACTGTGGTCATTGCACCTGATCTGCCGCCTGATCCGCTGCTTTACTTCTTAGGCAGCAGCAGATCCTTCTGTGCTTTGTCTTAGTCTGAAATCTGGAACGGCTCGGCCACTTTCCTTCCCTTTTTTTTCATTGTTTCCCTTGATATTCTTGACCTTTTGTTCTTAATAAAACTGATCTTTTAATTAAAGTAAGGTGGGAAGATGACCACGGAAAATTTTTCATTATTTAAGTTAAGATCGTCTACTCTAACCCCTTACTTTGCAAATAAGGAAATAGAAGGTCATGGTAGAAGAATGTCACAGCCATGATCAAAAAATATATTTCTCTTTTTAAAAGCAGGTTTGAAAAATCCACATCTCTTGTTTGATAGAAGAGACTAAGAAAAATTTTGTAAATTGGTTGATTTTTCATGGAAATGAGAGAGTGAATATGGCATTCCTTCTTGCATCCTTTAGCTGACAGCATCAGGGTTAGGGTACAAAAGGCCTCTTGCTTACAAGGTGGTCTCTCAAGTCCCTTCCAGGTCTGAGATTGAGAGTGAGTGAACAAACTTTCTGAGTCACTTAATTAAAAAACTGGACTGTCTTTGAACCCAGATTGTTCTTTCTTGCCTTTGGAACAGAATCAGCTACATTCACCTGATGGCCCACTTCCGGATGCATACTCAGATCAAAAACCAGACGGCCGCTCTCATTAGTGGTTTCCGCTCTATTATCAAACCTGAGTGGATTCGAATGTTTTCGACCCCAGAGCTACAGCGCCTGATCTCCGGTGACAATGCAGAGATTGACCTAGAAGACTTAAAGTAAGCAGGGCTTGACATCTGTGTGCCTCCTGGAAAGTGAGGTGTCAAGGACTCTTCTGGGGGAAGCTTCAAGAGGCAGAGCCACATCCTGAGTCACTGGAGTGGCTGCAGGTCTAGGGCGTGTATCGGAAAACCCTCAGTGGTTGACCTTGGGGACTCTGGGGAGATATTGGCATTAAAAAATGATGTGGCTTTTAGGGGTGGAGTGTTAGAGCTGGCCAGTGAGAGAATTCACTAAGCCTGGGGGTGCATGTGCATCATGGTTATAGGGGATTCTTATTCTCCAGCAAATACATTCTATACTGAGTTTCTAAAAATATTTTTCAGGAAACACACTGTATACTACGGTGGCTTTCACGGGAGTCATCGAGTCATCATATGGCTTTGGGACATTCTAGCCCATGACTTTACCCCAGATGAGAGAGCTATGTTTCTCAAGGTAAATTCATCTGCCTTAAAATGTCTGCTTCTTGAATACTGATGTGTGCTGGGGCACTGATATTCTCATATGTGTACTAAGGCCACAGTGTCCTGTGACCTCATGAAATAGCAACTGTTTTTTTTTTAACTCATTAGACATTCTTTCCCTGTGAAGGTCACAGTGCCAAGCCATTGGATGTGGGACTTGAGGGACAGAGATATATGGGGGTGACATCCCCAGAAATGGATCCTAGTGACAACCACTACCCTCCAACATTAGGAATATTCTGCAGTCCCATTGGTCTGTCTTCTTAACAAAAAATACATGGATCTTGTCTGCCCCCCACATATATCAAGGCCTCTACCTTCAGGGGAGTGTGGAGAACCCTTGAGCAGCCCCAGAAGCTGGCTTCCTGTCTTAGCTTTGTCACTCACTAGACAGTCATCTGCTACCCTGTGCCTCAGTTTCCTCTTATGTAAGTTGGGAATAATAACATGCGACCTCCCTGCCAGGATTATTGTGTGGTTTCCGTTTGGGAACCTAAAACGCCCCTAACGCACAAAGTGGTACTTTAGACATAATGAATGGGCAGAAAAGAGGCCGCAGGTTGTCCTGCTACTACAGTTCTGCCTATTCTCTCCAGGGACACTGAGCCCAGTACCGTTATCCATCTTCCTCCAGACCAGGGGCTCTTAACCTGGGGTCCATGGATAGATTGAAAGGAGACATGACTTGAATACATCTTCATTTTCACTACCTTCTAACTGAAATTTCACTTCCTTCAGTTTTGAATGCAGGCAACAGACATTCTTCTGAAAAGGTTCCATAAATGTCACTAGGCTGCCCCTAAAAGGTGAAGGATCACTCCTGTATATTGTTTAATGTTTATGTTTAACAGCAGTCAGGCTCTCTGCCCTTGCCACATCAGCCCACTTTCCTTTCCATCATACATTAATTTCATGGTACCCTCTTCACCACTTCTTGTGAGTGGGTTATTGCTGGAAATAGGCTGCTGTGACTGACTTGTGTCCTTTGGGTCACCTCTGGCTTTGATTTGTCAAGAGGTTGTGATGTTCCAGTGTTCACAGCACTTCAGCATTACCAGGAGAACATTTGTGTTCATAAGTTAGTTTTCTGTGCCATGGAATCATTAGAAGTTCCATGTAATTTTCCAAATGCAGTCTAGCATTTCTGGGCCCACTTCATTGTCCATCTTCTATGTCAAGCTTAGATTTTTGGACTGACCTACCAACTTCAGGAATCTGCAGCCTAAGTACATAATAAGTGGATAAATGGTTTTCATCCATTTTGTTTTCCTTGTGTGGACTGTTAAACACCTCCCTACTGAAGAATGCTAGCTTTCCACCAGGGAACTCCCCCAGTGCTTTTTCCCACTGTTCACAGCTGAGTACCTTTGATCTTGTCATCTCATCATCACAGATCTGTGTCATCCTAAGGACTGGTTAGGTGTTAAACAGGAAAAAGGAGCCATTTGTACAAAAAAATATTCATGTCTGTTCTAGGGGAAAACTAATGATGAATAGACTCCAGTGAAATGTAGGAAGCCTCAGAAAGAGTGTCCACCAGCAGGAACAGGGCTGGCCCATGCCTGGCGTCGCTCTAGGTGGAATTAAAAGAGCAGCTTATACATTGGTTAGGAAAGTGTAGGAAAGGCCCCAGCAGTGATGTGAGCACAGCGCAATGAGCACCCAGCAACCCCAGGCTGACGGAGGAGAAGGCTCTGGCTTTAGAGGCAGAGAATGCAGTTCAGTTCCTATGCTGCCTTTTTCCTGGCCAGATGACCCTGGACAGGTCACTACCACTTCCCTTTCTAAAGTCAGGGGCATGGGCAACCTGATTTCCCATGTCTCTCCTAGCCCTAAGGCCTAGAATTGTCTCCAAAAGTTGGTTTTAATTACAAAATCTTTTTATTAAAGTTTAGGTTACACATAGGTGTGTTAAACAGAAATACACATGTGCATATTTTATGGTTTTGTTTGGCACTCAATTCCCTACTGCTGATTTTTGGTTTTTTGAGAACACAGTTTATAATTTCAAAAACATTTTGAAACAGCAGAACCAAAAAGAGATGACAACCTGTGATGCAGATGGCCAGTGTGTAAGCAAATGCATCACTTGTTTAAAGGCTTGATACCTTTTGTAAACATTAATTTTTATAAGAGATCCAATATGACAGGGCCAAGGGCTCACCCCACCTTGGAATGTTGCGTTTCATTCCAGTTTGTGACCAGCTGTTCCAGGCCCCCACTTTTAGGATTTGCCTACCTCAAGCCTCCTTTCTCCATCCGCTGCGTCGAAGTGTCAGATGACCAGGTACTGCCACAGGCTGGGGGAAAGCGTGGAGGGCAGGGTACTAATGCCATCAGGTAAGGCTGCATCCAGGGAAAGACTGGTGCTGCTCCCTCTGGCTACTTCTGGAGCTCCATCTTCCATCCAAGCTTCCACTGGCTTGGAATCATCAGAGCAGGCTGCTCTAGGTGGGTGGGGATGTGAGGAAAGGTCTGGTGATTAGAGAGACTCCAAGCTTGGCCAGGGATATGCCAATGCATCGGCTGATGCAGCGTTTCCTTTTACCTCAGCCGGCCCTGCAGAGATCCATGGCACTGAGTACTTACCTCATGGCAGTGACTGTCTGCCAAAGTGAACTCTGTTCTATGGTAGCGAGGGTGCTCAAGGTTTGGAGTCTGAGGAGCGGGGCTGGGATTCTGGCTTAGCTACTGGGTCAGTCCCTTTGCTCCTCAGGGCCTCAGTTTCCTCGTCTGTGATCACATAGGGATTCATCAAGTCACTTCTAGCTCTGGGTCCTGGGTCCTTCTGATCCCTTTGGATGGGACACCCCCCCAATCCCCTGCACATCTCTGCCCTGGAGTAGGAGCCCCTAAGACCTTGTCATGTCACAATCTGAGAGGGTGATGAAGAAGCCTTCAGACTGGTCTTCATGTTAAATATGGGGATCTGTAGGGAGAAGAGGATTCCTTGTAGTCTTACCTTTTGGGGGCCCATCTGTCTGTCTTTGTAAGTAATGGGAACTGCCATCACAGACTCAAGGAGTCCTCTCAGGTGCATGGCCCTGTGCTTGGCCTTGTGCTGACCCACAGGATCATAGAGGTCAAGCTGGAAGGAACCTGAGACTGCTGAGCCCCACTCCCTCCTTTTACAGAGGTGGAAACTAAGGCCCAGAGGGGGTAAGCTGGTAAGGACCCTAGGCACAATTTAAAGTGAGGTCTTCCCGACCTCCTGACTCTGCAGCCTCATTCCCTCATCACTTGAGCACCTGGAGCCACCAAACCTCTTTTGTCACATCCCTTAAAATCCCTTCAGCCCTTTGTTTCTAGTGAACCCGTACAACAAAGGTCAAAAGTAGAATTTGTTACGCTTCCGCAAAAGTTAAAATATAAACCACAAACCTCCCAGGAGAAGTTGTGTGGATTTCAGAGAAGGTAGCAGTAAAGTCAGAGTTAAGAGGGAGAAGTTCTATTCGAGCCCTTGTCCGCACTCTAGGCTTGCGCCCGTAGCAGCCAGTAGAGGCCAAGCTCAGCAGCACGTCAGGGGGCTGTAGCCCACTCACACAGAGTTGGGCCGGCACGAGTCCAAGCTCTACTCTTGTGTGTATTCACAGGACACAGGAGACACTTTGGGCAGTGTACTCAGGGGCTTCTTCACCATCCGCAAGAAGGAGCCAGGGGGCCGCCTGCCCACCTCCTCCACCTGCTTCAACTTGCTCAAGCTGCCCAATTACAGTAAGAAGAGCATCCTTCGGGAGAAGCTTCGTTATGCCATCAGCATGAACACCGGCTTTGAGCTCTCCTAACCCTGCCTTGTCCTGCCCTCCCTCCTCCCAAGGCTTCAAGGGCCTTCCCAGACACTTGTTCTCAGACACTTTCCAGATACAGCCTGACCCAGGCAGGGACCTTGGGGGCACGCGGGGCAGGAGCAAGTGAATGACCAAGGCCTTGAGAAGACCAGCTGATGAACACTTCCAAATAAATACTATCCGTGTTGTTGAAGTAAAAGGACAGGCCTCAAAAGAAGAGATGTTGGGGTTCACCCACTGTGGGCTTAGACCTGTTTGTCCTGCTCTCCCCTGACCTGAGGGCCTGAACCTTGGGTCTGGACATGCTTTGCTTCTGTCCTGTTTTGTTTTGTCTGTTTTGTCCTGTTTAATTGTCTGGAAGCCATGTTGAGCAAGGTGGTGCAGTTAACATCCCCAGCTCTGAAAGTCAGGAATGGAAGCTGAGCAGCCCAGGAGTCGAGCCCCCCTAAGCCTGCTGCATTAGAGCTACTCCCCTAAAGTTTCTTCACACCCTTCACTCAGGTCAGGCTTTGCAGACATGACATCCTAAGCCATCACGCACCAAGCAAAGACCCTCCACCCCCACCAGATACAGACAGCCACTTTGAACAGCGGAACCCATTTGCTCTGCCAGCAACTGAAGCAGCTTGCTGGTGGGGACTGTCTCAGACAGTGCTAGAGAGTGTCAACCACACCACTAAAGACCCCAAGACTGCTTCTTCTTGGGAGTTGAGCAAAATGTGAACTCTTCTGCCTGATGTGATTGGGAATGTTCCAGAGATTTTGCTCTTGGCTGCCACTCAGATCCAGCCAGAAGGGCCTGTTCTCCTGCATCTGGGAGACCTTAGCTCTGCATGACCCAGTCCTAAGTGATCAGCTCTAAGAAGTCCCTCTTTCACGCTATTAAAAAAAAGTACTCAAGCCTGATGCCTTTTTATAAAAATGCCACCCCAGGGTCAGGGTTGGCACTCCCACCAGGTTATTTGTAGCCTGTTCTGCACACTGGCACTCCCTCAGAAGATGGAGCACCTGTCCTTCCCCTGTGGCTTTGTTTTCCATCACTTCTGACATCCCCAGGCATAGAGGAGCAGCTGCCCTTGAGGATCAGCTCCTGCCCAAAGGTGGGCTTGGCTGCTCTTTTTTCCCAACTGTTCTATAATGAACCCAGGAGCCATGGCCCAGCCCAAATTGTCATCCTCCATACCACAAGCTGTATTGTCAGATGAAGCTTAGTTCAGTTAAAACTTCAGTGTCCCTACATAGGCGAACAGTGTAGGACACTCGCTCTTCACTGGGGATGGGTGTCTTAACTCTGTCTTGCAGGGTGGCATCAGCAGAATATTCTCTTTCCCACCATCACAAGAGCACTCTTCTTATGTATAGCTGGGAGCATCTGTGGGATCAGGGCTGGTACAGGATCAGTGGGCAATAGAAGGCCAGGTGTCTGCCCAGCCCCAGCTGTAAAGCTGGGCCAGGCAAGAGCCATTCATACAAGCAGTGAGGCACTGGAACGTGGTCAGGGAGTGGGTTTTTGAGAAGAAACCTTGATTACCTGACAGGTACAAGCTTGTGGAGAGACTTTGGGGATGATGTCATGAGCAACCAAATTTAAAAGTTGCAGATTCCCTCCTCTCCCCCCCCCCCCACCAGATTTCCTACATTTGTTAATTTTTTGATCCTAACAAGTGAAAAGATCTCACTATTTCGATCTGGGATACCATCCTTTTCAACTCCAATGAAGCTACTCCAAGAACATGCATGTGTGGGCTTGGGAACTAAAAGTTGGAAGAAAAATGAAACAAGCTTGGTTTTCAGACTGGAAGACAGAGCTCAGCCACTATCTTGATTTTCATTTCCAGTGAATGGGGATGAGAGAAGTAGGATGGGAGTGCCAGGAGGTCAGGGAAGGAGGGGATTCCGTGTAACTATAAAACTTTCAACATTTTAAGTGTTGCACTGTCAGAAATGATGAATATCTTTTTTTTAGCCGATGTACAAACTATAATTCTTGACTATTAGCACCCTGATTGATGACTGAAAAAAGAATTTTTTCCATAACATGTATTAAGATGTGATCAAAGACTATTAAATTTTTACTTCATTGGATGATCACTTTGTGCCCTTTCTGCCCCATGTCTCTCTTTGGTTCTTAGTTATGTACAGGAACCAAGAGCAAAAAGATTGAACCAGTTGAGACAGATTTTTTTTCCCCTATAAAAAAAAATTCCAGTGCTCAACTTGACCTGGACCTACCAAAGGACAGTAGAGGTCCATGGTGAGCATTTATAGTCTATGACACATTGAAAATCTGATCCAAGAGAAGAATTATGATGGGGAAAAGTGATGGACCAGTCATGTAGCAATTGTGAAAATTGATTGATAAGCAGCCCACATTTTTCTATTAGTTTCCAAAGTGGGAGAAATGCAAATTTAAGATTTGATAAAAACAGCCCCTGTCCTCGTGTATATAAGACAAACTACAGAATTTGACCATAAGTGAATTAGAAATACAGAGCAAAGTGCTATCTGAGGTCCCCAGGGAAAGGTTGGCTACCTTCTAAGGGATGGTCAGGAAGGGCTTCTTGGAGGAAGAGATAGATAAGGAACGTCCCAGGCAGAGGGAGCAGCATGGTAGGACAGTAGTCCCATGTTGGCTAACCCTTTCCAGGGCAGCTGTCTTTTAACTGTGAAATCTAATGACCTTTTCTCACCCATCCCTTTTGCAGCATTTGGCATTGTTGATTACCTGTTTAGGCTTTTGTGATGCTGTTTTGGTCGTTCTCCTACCTTTGGCTGCTCCTCAGACTCCTCAGCTGCCCTTTTCTCCAGGTCATGCTCACCAACCATGGAGATTGCTAATGCTCTAACTTGGACCCTCTTCACTTTTCTCTCTACACCATCCATTTAGCCCTCTCCTCAGTTCCCATGGATCCAACTATCATCCCTGTGCTCATGACTCCCATATCTACTCTCTCCTCAGCTCTAGTCCCCTTATCACCAACTATCTATTGGACATTTCTAATGGAATGCCCTAGGCATCTTAAACTCAACAAATTTAGCATGTCCAAAACAGAATTCAAACCTCTTCCCATACCAAATCTACTCTTCCAAATTTCCTGTCAAAACCTGGATTTCATCCTCCACTCGGCCCTTCTATCTGATGAATCACAAATCCTGCCCTATTTACAGCCGTAACAACCCTCACCTGGGCTACTTAAATATCGGTCTCTCTCCCCATGTCCCCTTGCTCCTTCCTTCACCCAGCTTCCAGAGATGTTCCTAAAGCATAGACCTAACTGTGTGAAATCCCTGTTAGCAAACTCCATTGGCTCTCTAGTGTATCTCGGATCCAATATAAAAATCATTTGGCATTTAGAGTTCTTTATGACTTGACCCCTTCCCACCTTTCCAGCCTTTGGATACATTTTCTTCCCTCTCCTCGCTCTGATCCAGCCATTACATTCTTGGTCTTTCTCATACAGCATGATACCTTGTCTCTGTGTCTTTAAGCTCATTGTTCCCCATTTCTGGAATTCTTTTCCTCCCATCTCCATTTCCTGAAATACATGGCTTCCTTCAGGACTGCTCAGTCATCTGCAGGATGCTATGGCATCACCCACCAATACCCTTCCCCTAAAGTTACCTCTCATATGTCTACTCGGCATGTATCTCATATGTACCTTTGTATATATGCAGTCTTCACCATGAGGATTTAACCTTGAGGGCGGGGATTGCTTTTTACTTTTTATTTCTATCCCCAGGACTTGTCACATAGTGTGGACTTGGTCATGCTTGCTGACGGATGGATTGTAGTGTCCATGAAAATCCTTTCCTTGACTGTAGGGAGCCTGGAGCAGTAGACAGGGAAGTTGAATTTGATTCTGTTGGTAACTGGGCACCAGATCTGTCCCTAAAGAAAGCTATTATGGCTGACATGGGAAATTTGTCCTTGAGAGGAGAGCAAGTAGAAATGAAAACAGCCAATATACCAAGGGAGTGATAATGTGAATCTTGTAGCAGGGCAGCGATGGTTGGTGGGAACAGAGGTGGAGGCTGAGAAGTGACAGGTAGGAGTTGTCACTGACTGTCTAGTAGACTTTCTTCCCTTTAGCCTTTATGTTACTGATTATCAGAAGTGTGTAGGACAGTGACGATTTCTTTGGACTGGATAGATTTCCTGAGGACTTTCTGAGTTGGGAGTGGGGCTTCTTTTTATATTAAGCAAGGTCTCCACGCCTCTTCAGGGCCCTGCCCCAGCCTTCAGTGTGACTTCTGCTGCCACAGTTGGAGAGAGAGAAATACCAGAGGATGGCATGTTACTTCCTTGAGATTAATCAGACTATGAAACAACATCCTGTGTTATTTCCAAAGTAGGCATGAGGAAGGAGTGGAGACAGTAAGAATCAGTCAGGTGTCCTTCCGTCAGCTCCAGGATTCCCAGGGCCTTACATGAGGGGGAAACTCGCTCGCCATCGGAGCGATCCAAGAGCAGAAAGCACTGTTTGCTGGGAGTGGGCGCACTGGAGGTCTTTGTGTGGACACCGAATGACCTCATGGCAGGGACGTTGTTGAGGGGATTGCCGGTTAGGTCAGGTGTGAGTGTGGAAGTCTTCCAGCTCAGATTCTGTGACACTTGATTTTGTCACACCCCTTCTTCAAACTAAACACAACACTCCAGTTCTTTCAACTGTTCCTCAAATGATATAATCTTCCATCCCAAAGACTGTGAAGCCCTAGGCAGAAAATGACTAAAATAGGGAGATGTTTTAGCATGATGTAGTAGGATATGTTGGAATTGAGAATCAAGACTCAGATTTAATGGCATAATTTGCATAGCCTTCAAGAACTTTTAGCTAAATCATTTTGGAACCATATTCTCATTAACCCCCTCCCTCCCAGAGCTGCCGTGAAGATTTGATGAGATAGTATTTATCAAGTGTTCAGCACAGTGCCTGGCATGCTTCTTCTAGTTCACTTCATTATGGGGTTATAAACTTTATATCCTCAAGTTCCCAAAGGATGTTCCCAATTCACCCACTCCCCTGGGGTTATTCACTAGCTCTGTGAAACCCTAGGTTCTCTAGAGACTTCTCTTAGGCCACATGGCTAATGCCTCAGAAACTGGGTGTTGGACCCAGGTCTTCTGGCCCCCGCTCAGCCCACACCACCTTGCTGCCTGAACACTTAAAAAATTAAGCTTTTTTGTGATATAATCTTTGGGTGTGCCCTTGTTTTTCATTTTGTCTTTTTTGTATCCCCAGTGCCTAGCACCGTGCCTTCATCACAGTAAGTGCTTAATAAATGTGTGTTGGCTCCATTTCATGGGGGACTTAAAATGAGATCTGGGTGGTTCCGCCACTTAAAAACCCCTTGGATGGAGTTTTGAGATAAACCTTCTTTGTACCAAAAGTTACGCTCTTGTGATTTATGGTATGAGGAGGCCAATAGAGCAGCACCTTTTGGAGAAGGTAAATTCCTTGAAGGTAGGAACTATTTCTTTTTTTGTCCTTGTGTCTCCAGCACCCGGTAGAGTATGTGGCACACAGTAGGGGCTTAAGAAATATTTATTGAATCGAACTCATGCCTAGAGGCACTTGTCTCGGAGGGGCAGCGTCCCAAGAGGAAGCAGCTGGTCATCTGGAGACCTTTCCATCAGTAAGCCGCTGGAGAACAGATGTTGCTTCCAAAGAATTCTTGGCTAAAACTGGGCTGTCCTCCAGGAAAGAGTGTTGCTCATCGGCTTCCCCAAGTGGAGATGCCATCATGAATAATGACCTTAGACAGAGTTCACCCTGGACCCACAGATCCAGAGGAAAAGGGAGCTGGGCTCTCCCTTTCTAGAGGAAGGCTCATCAAGTTTTATCTAGCCCTTACCATACAGGCACTGTGTCAAGTACTGGGGATGCAAAGAGAGATAAAATCCAGTCTCTGCCCTCAAAGAGTTTTTATCCCAAGGTAAGAGGAAACAGATAAATGACTAGAGCCATACAAGATCTGTACAGAGTCGGTGGAAGGTGATATTAGAGGGGAAGGCCTCCTGCACAGAATGAGATCTGAGCTGTCTTGAAGCCCAATGACAAGGGGTGAAGGATCAGAGCACTCCAGGCATGGGGACCAGCCAAAGCAAAGGCATGGAGGTAACAGATGGAAGTGCAAGTCAGCCAGTTTAGCCAGCCAAAGGTGTTTGCCACTGTTGTGGAGAATGTCCAACACAGAGTCTGTCTCTTTCAGAAAGGCAGATTGTGTGCCCCATCCTGAAAATGTGAATATTCCTGCACCTTCACTGGCACCTAATGAGACTCCTTCTGGCTGTGAGCCTATGATAACATGTCCATGTTGAATACGAGCTTCATGAGTATGGATTGGCTCAGTTTTTGGTCTTTGTACCCTGCACCTAATGCAGGACACCTGGCATGCAGTAGATGCTTAATAATTGCTTGCTGGTTGATTAGCAGGGTCCTGTAATCTACCCATCAATTGCGTACTCTCTGCATTTGTGTGTGTATGCAGGAGAGAACATGCTCATGCTGCCTGGAAGATGGGTAGGACATAACAGAGACGGGCATGGGACAGGGCAGAACACCCTCCGATGAGCCTGCTTCCACACCTCTAAAGTAGATGATGGTACTAGTTCATGCTTAGACAGTATCTTGTCTGTGTTCTCTTCCATCTTCACAACAGCCTTGTCTAGTACAAGGATTATTGCTCCCATTTTCCAGATGAGGAAATTTATTTAAATGATATGCATAAGATCACACAGTTAAATAAGGAAGGGATAGAGTAAAGTTTTGAACCCAGGTCTTAGGAAGCATTAAATCAATCAGCCATCATTTATTAACCTCTTATTGTTTTTAATCTAGTGCCAGCCACTGAGAAGAGATATCAAGTTTAGATAAGACAGTCCCTGCTGTCCTGGAGTGTATAGCCTAGTAGGGAAATAAGACTCAAACAGAGAATAACCCATGATCATTGCTTTATAGTTGTGTAGGGGGAAGTACCATAGGAAGGAAGTCTGGGAGCAGGTGTGTACTGGAGTCAACTCATATTGATGTGAGAGTGAATTGTTAAATTTTCAGTGTAAACAGATGTGAGAGTGGATTGTTAAGTTTTTGGTGTAAACATCTATGCCTCAGAAACACAGCAAATCAAGGTTTGTATTGTTTTGTTGATTGTCTAGACTTTAAAGTGATGGAGAAAATGTTAATAATGCAAATTAAACTTTAAAATGTGTCCTGTATCCATTTTTCTCCTATGGAGTTGGTTGTTGAACATTTATCAGCACCTCTGTCTGAGAGACAAGGACCTTACCAACTGCTGGGGCAGGGTGGGGAGAGGACCGCAGATCTGGAAAGACTTCGTGGAAGAGGTGACATTTGAAATGGAGAGGAATTCAACATGCAGAGACCAGCTGGAGCAAATCAGGGGAACACAATACATGTTGTTTGGGGGTGGACACTGGATGGGCCAGATAGAATGCAGACCAGTCTGACTGGAGCATGCAGGGAATTCTGCTAGACCAGCTACTTTTCTAGATGAGATCTCTGTACCTACTATGCGCACAGACAAAATCGTTTGAGGGAGAAGGGAGATCCCGATGAACCAGAGCCTAGAGGGGACCTAAGGATTCCTCTCCACTAGAAACTGCTCCAACATCTACCCCTGAGGGGCTGCGTGGCAGGGCAGGTTCGAGTCCTTAGCCCTGGAGTTAGAGCTAAGGTCACCTTGTTCTCTGCTCCAGTGGGGACCCAAGGTGGAGGAGGGTATCAGTACAGATTTCCCCATTCAGGAAGGATTGGGGATGAGCCAGATAACATTCAAAGGAGGTCACCAGGATGATAAAGTGTCTTGAGTCCATCTTTCCCCTTTCCCTCTGTCAATCTATTCTCAATGGGTGGACACTCCCAGATCCAAAATTCTTTGATCTGGCAAATCAGTTACTCTGTTTGGAAACTCTTTGAAAGGTATAAAGAACTCTCAACAGATCCTAGATCCAGAGTACCTCAGCAATCATCCAGCCCAGCTCCTTCCTAGTTTTGCAGATAGAGAAACTGAGGCCCAGGAAATTAAGTGACTTGTCCAAAGTCACACAGATAATAAACATCAGAGTCCTCTGACTCAGGAGCTGTGCCTCTTTCTGCTTTACTGGATCCTTAGGGGTTCTTTAAGGGATAAAATGAAAAAATTATTTGTGAGATGCTTTGCACACCTTAGGTTCAATGCTAGCTCATTTTAATTCATTCCAATTCAATAAAGATTTTTAAAGCATCTAATCTGTGCCCAGCACTATGCTAGGAGCTAAGTTTTCATTCACCTGGAGGAAACACAATGAAACCCAGAGAAGGAAATAGAAAAAAATTACACAACTAAGTAAAGAGAAAGTACTTGAAAAATAATGAAATGACCAGGCAGCATTGATAACTAGAGGAGAAGGGGCCAGGAAACCCCTCAGCTGGCAGGTGATCCCTCTGCTGTGAGCAGTAAGCATCATGCTTGGTACATAGTAGGTGCTTAATAAATGCTTATTCAATTGGTTTGTTGAAGTTTCTAAGAGAGAGATGAGAGAAAAAAACAGATGGGATACATCTGAGTTGACTGGAGGAAAAGCATCATCTGATGCTGGAGCTGTATCCCGCTAGGGAATTCCTAGAGATCATTTAGAGAGAATAGGGAGAGACCTTGGAAACTGTTTAATCCAAGCTTCGTATTTTACAGATGAAGAAACTGAGGTCCAGAATGGTCAAGCGACTTGCCCAAAGTCACAGAGGGAGTAAGGGTTAGAGGCTGAATTTGAACTTGGGTCTTCAGATTCCAGAGCCACCGCCCTTTCACTTGCCTCCCACCCAGCACAGAAACGTCATGGTGTCCCAAGGTGGTCTTCCTCTTCCTGGTGCTACCACTTGGAATATAGCCCCCTGCCCTTGGATCTCCCCTTGTACTCCTGGCCCCATGGGTAAAAAGTTACAAGTCGGCTTTGGGGACTTTCTTGAAGGCAGCAATGGGAGTAACCCTCCAGTCTGCATCCTGGACACTGGGCAGCCACTAGATGGCAGGCAAGCAAAGCGATCCTGTCCTGGCAACGCCTACAGGATGCCCAGTGGTTTGCAGGTGCCGGGTGAAATCTTTGCTCCATGCAGCCTTCTCCATCAGGAAGGGGTTGCCTCTTGTCCACCCAGTGAGGCTGTTGGTGCATTGTCAAGCCTCAGTGTCATTTTACAAAGATACTTGGGCTTGTAGGCATATAGAAAAAGCCGCGCTGTCTTCCCTCTTGCCTTTGGAATTGAGATGTTTCCAAAGCAGAGCTGATGAATCAGTTGTTTGGGCTCCATGGGAAGAAATTAGGCTGGGGATACTAGGAAGTGAGCAGAGATTATCATCCCTGTTTGAGAGATGATGAGACCTTGGAGGCTCATGGAAGTCAGGTAAATAAGCCTTTGTTAAGAGCCTGCTATGTGCCAGGCACTGTACTAAGCACAGGGAAGCAGAGAAAAATGAACAAAAAACTGCTTTCAAGGAGCTCCCTATCTAATGGGAGCGACAATATGCAAATGACTACATACCAACAAGGTATAGACAGGAGAAATAGGAAAGGTTAAAAAAAAATAAGGGGGACGTGGGAATGGTAGGATTCTAGATGGGACGTGAAGGAAGTCCAGGAAGCAAGAAGGCTGAGATAAGGAGACAGACGACAGCCAGAGAGGGGAAGGTCTGGAAGCAAAGGGGCTGGTAGGGAGAATTCCATCCTCTGGGTTGTGAGCAGTTCCCATCCCATTCTGTGCCAACTACCAAGACAAGCATGTCTTAACGCTGAGGGCCTCAGAGATGAGCATAGACATCTGGGGTACTCACTGGAGACCCCCTTCTCAGCTGCCATCATTAATCCACCTGAAGGATCTAGGGCGTGAAGGGAGGAGGTGTCTTAGAGTTAATCAAGGCTGATCTCTTTATTTTAAAGATGAGCCAATTGAGGCCCAGCGAGGCTAATCGCTATCCTTTGAGTTTTAAATTGGTTTCCCTTTGGGGAGCCTCAGTTTCCTCATGTGTAAAATGAGGAGCATGGGTCAGGTGACTTCCAAGGTCCTTCCCAGCTCCAAATCCCCTGATCTTGAGGTCTTGTCCTAAGCCCTGGGCTTCAGTCTTTCACTCCACGGCAGGTGTTTTGCCAGAAGGCTCTCCACTAGGGTTGGCACCAGCTCCACCAGGGATCATTAAGTGATTCTCTTTGTCCCAACCAATGATATTACCCAGGTGAGGCTGGGCTTGTCCTGGATGAGGAGTTGGGGGAAGCGTTCCTCTTCGCAGAGTTTGTTGACAGTATGGGTTCAGACTGCATTGTTTTGACACCTTGGCATATGGCACGGTAGGAGAGACAACCCCTGGCACCCTGCCCAGTCATAGCATTGGCTGGTAACTAGGAAAGGAAGAAGGACTTTGACTCAGGAAGTCTGAATCAAGGGCATGGAATGACGTCCCAACCACTCCAGGAAGGAGATCCATCCTCTACTGGAGTGGATTGGGTACCGGTAAGCCTGGGCATTGCTGAGATGCTGGTTTCTAGATGGGGAGATGGACATGGGCAGATGGAGTTGGTGTCACCACAAAGCAGGCTGACACTGGTTCTAGGGGCTATGGGGCAGTGTGGGGGAGTGGAGAGCACTGAGCTTAGAATATCTCCCGTTTACTATTTCACTTGGAGGTGTATAAGATGCCAGGGAGGGAGGACAAGAGTTTGGGTTGTTTTATTCCCATTTTATAGGTAATGAAAGGGATTTCAGAGAAGTTAGAGTAACTCACCAACAGTTATGCGGTTAACTGAAGAGGATGGCGGCACCTGGTGGTGCAGTGGGTAGAGCTCTGGCCTGGACTTCAAGTTCAACCTCAGACACTTACTATCTGTGTGACCCTGGGCAAGTCATTTTAACCCTGTTTGCCTCAGTTTCTTCATATATAAAATGGGGGTAATGATCGCAACTACCTCCCAGAGCTGTTGTTTGGATCAAATGAAATAATAATTTTAAAGTACTTGGCAGTACTTAGCTGTTCAGTCATTTTCATTCATTTCAGGCATGTCTGACTCTCCATGACCTCATTTATAGTTTTCTTGGCAGAGACACTAAATTGGTTTCTCCTTTCTTTCTCCAGCTCAATTTACAGATAAGGAAACTGAGGCAAATAGGGTTAAGTGACTTGCCCAAGTGTCTAGGAAGCTAGGAAGTGTCTGAGGTCAAATTTGAATTCAGGAACAGTTCTGATTCCAAACAGTGCTCCATGTGCTCTGGTGCCACTGGGCTACCCAGTGCATTTTATAGATAAGAAAACTGACTTGCCCAGGGTCACACAGCTAGAATATATGTGTTAAAGACAAGGGTGGAATCTGGGTCTCTTTGGACTTCAAGTCTCATTTTCTCTGCCTCATTGTGTCACTTCTTATAGATTAGCTCGATACTATAGATAAGTGATTTCTTCATTTGTAAAAGAGGGGTACTTAGATTGCATCTTACTAGATTTGGTCTGTCAAGATCTTTTTGTATCCTGATTCCCTTTCCCAGCATATTAACCATCCCTCCCAGCTTGAAATTATCTGAAGATCTGATGAGCATGCCCTCTATGCCTTTGCCTAAGTCATTGATAAAAATATTAAACAATACAGGGACCTCCATAGATGCCTGGGACACTCCACTAGGGACCTCCTTCCCAGTTAATGATGAACTATTGGTGCCTTGCCATGCTGCCTCAGAGGTTGATGGGGAAGATTTAGGGAGATGATGGATGGGGAAGTTGTTCAGTTGTTTCAGTTGTGTCCAACTCTTCATGACCCCATCTGAAGTTTTTTTGGCAAAGATGCTGGAATGATTTGCCATTTCCTTCTCCAGCTCATTTTATAGATGAGGAAACTGAGGCAAACAGGATTAACTGACTTGCCCAGGGTCACCCAGCTAGTAAGTGTCTGAGACTGAATTTGATCTCAGCTGTTCCTGACTCTAGGCTCAGCTCTCTAATCTACCTAGCTGCCCTATGGATGGGAAAGAGCCATGCAAATCATAAAGTGTCTTACACTGGATGCCATGTGAACCTTCACCATCTCCAAGTCTTTGTCCACTTGGTGGTTTTGGTGCCTATGTTTTTCTCCTGCTGAACTCAGAAGCCTTTAAGGACAGGTCACCACCTCTGACATCAGGGAAGGAGTAAGGTAGCAAAGTAAATACGACACTGGGTCTGGAGTCAGAAAGGTCTGAGTTCAAATCCAGTTTCAGGCTCTAGGGAGGCTCCAGAGTAACTGCACCTCAAAGTGGGAAGGGATCTTAACGGCAGCAAGGCTGGGTTGGGAGTCTGAGGTCCTGGGTTTGAATTCTGACTCTGCCACTTCATACTTCCTGTGTCTTTGGACAGGTCACCCCGTCTCTGGGCCTCAGCTTCCTCCTCTGGACTCGATGAGCTCTAAGGGCTCAAGGTCTATCATCCTAAGTCTACCTAGAGCAAGAGTTCTTTTCTATACCATGGCCCACTCTCAGGGGCAGCATCTGGTGAAACCTCCGGCACCATGCTCAGAATCATGTTTTTAAATAATTGAAGGAAATGCTCAATTTCCTCTAGAGTTCAGTGAAAAGAATGATGTAAATTTTTTTCCCATTCAAGTTCATGAAGCCTTCTGAAGTCTGCCCACAGGCCCTTGAGGGGTCCATGGAGCCCAGGCTAAGGACCCCTGCATTAGATGGTCTCCAATGCCCCCTCTAATCCTAACCTGAATGATCTTCTGGGTCTTGATCTTCTGGCCCATTCTCTCTGTACCACCTCTCCTTCAGCCCCTGGCCCTCTCTGCCTGGTCAGACGGTCCTGTGCCTTTGATACTGTAATTTGATACTTCACCCTAGAGCTCCAATGCCCATCTTCTCCCTAGGGCTGCCTCAACCAACCTACACCAGGAGAGAACACACTCTGTAGACTGGAGGAACATCCAGGCATCAGGGAGATTTGCCATTTCTCAATAGATTTCATTTTGACTTGCTTCAAGAAATGTAATTACAACTTCTGTATTGCATCAGGTGCCTCATCTGAGCTGACTAATTAATTAGGCAGATTTAAAAAGTTCTTGGTTAGAGATGATCTATAACCTTAAAATGGTTGAGATCACCCTTCTGCCCATGGCAAGTTTATCCTTCGGGGGAAACTTCTGCAACAGGAAAGATCTGAGTGGCATTCCACTGGGGCTTGAAAGTGGGGAAGGTCACAGGTGAAGGTAACAAGTAACCTATAACAAGCCAAGATTGTTACAGAGACAGAGGGACAAAGAGACATACACAGAAACGAGGGAGAGAGAGAGACATAAAGACAGAGCGAGAGAGAGAGAGAGCTGTGACCTTGGGCAAATCACTTCAACTTCACATCTGTGGGAACCCTCTTCCTGATCTATAACATGAGGACATTCTATGAGGCAGCTACTAAGGTCCTTTTCCTGACCATTCTAGCCTACTCCATGGCTTTCTTCTTCTATGTAGACTATCAGTTCCACCTCCTTCCATACTAGAAACTTGGCTTTTGCTTCTGTGTCTTCCTACTCTGACATATGAGCTTTTGCCTTCTCTTGCCAGGTCTAGCCCTCTGCGTGTGACTGGATCCACATTATGCCTTGGAGAATGCTCCCTTCCGCCTTCTTGATCTCTTTGGTGTGTTTCTTCCATGTTTGTATTTTATCCTAGTGTTTAGTACAGTCCATGGTAAATAGGAAACACTTAATAAATTATTTACTGAGCTATCTCTCTTTATCACCCATTTCTATCTGCCTATCATCTACTTATCTATAATCTACCTATGTATCTATCTACCTGTTCATCTATATCTATATCCATCCATCCATCATCTATCTCTGTTTGTCCATCTATCATCTACCTGTCTTTATATACCTTTCTATATCTATGTATCCATTCATTTATCATCTATCACTTTATCATCTATCTCTCTCCATCTACCTTTACCAATTCTATCTTCTATCTGTCCATCTATCCATCTATCATCTATATCCCTTTCCACTATATCTCTCATTCTCTCTCTCTCTCTCCATCCCTCCCTCCCTCCCTCCCTCCTTCCTTCCTCTGGACAACAACCCTGAGTTTCCTGACAGCTTGAGAGGAATGGAAGCCACATTCCCCAGGTGGGGAATCTCATCAGCAGTTCATTCATTTTTCTTCCCCTCTGCTGCTGTCACATTAGACTGGACGCCAAACTTTGAATCTCAGCCCTGGTCTCTCTCTGTCCTCTGCCACACAGGTACCGTGGTGATGGCTGCTCCACTGCAGACAGCTGGCTCTCACTAGGATCAAACAAACACATTTGGTTTTCCCTGGGCTGCTGGCGCTGGCCTTTTGGAGGGACCTGAGCTGTTAGTGCCTATAGATATCAGTCATCTCTCCTCACAGGCTGGGCAGGCTGACGGACTGCCAGACTGCTCACCGGCATTCCCTTGGCACACTCAGGGCCTTCCCTTCCTTCAGTTCCTGGCAGAGAAACTCGATCATTTTCTCTCCTCCCTTGAAGGAAAATGACATTGGATGCTTTCTTAACATGCTCAGGAACTCCCCGAGGTTTCCCTAGCAAGTGTCCCTGGATGGTGTGATCTCCTAAGAGCTCTCTTAAATGAGTGATTTAGGGCCTTTTAATCTTTATAAAATGACAGGGGGAGATGAATCACAGAATCTGAGAGTTCAAAAGAACCTCGGCCACATCTTGTCCAACCGATCCCTGAATTTCCCTCCTCAGCCCAGTAAACATGTAGTCTTTGTTTAATTATCTCCAGTGATGGGGAGCTCATTGCTTTTCAGTCTCCTTATTCCATTTCTTACTGTTAGGAATGTGTTTTATCTCTTTCTCTGAATCAGAGTCTTGTATCACCTGCTCCTCATCCTACCCATTGAAGCCGAGCAGAACAAGTCTTGCAAATATTTAGAAGACAGTTCTGCTGCCACTAAGTCTCACCTCCAGTTTAAAATATCTCTAATTCTTTTAACCAATATGTACATAATATGGTTCCCTGTCCCCTCCTTATTCTGGAGAACAATAATGGTGATGGTGACAGTATTTATATAGTATTATAAGGTTTGCCAAGCACTTTACAAATAGCACATTTGATTCTCACAACAGTCCTGTGATATAGGTGCTAATATTTTCACATTTTACAGATGAGGAATCTAAGGCAGGCAGTTTAAGAAATTTGCTCAGGGTTACACTCCTAGGAAGCATCTGAAGTAGAATTTGAACTCAGGTCTTGGAAGTTCCAAGTTTAACACTCTTTGAACTGCAATAACTAGAAGAACTGTGAGGTCCCTCTAAGCTATACCATTCCATAGGTCAGTCCTAAACATTTCCACAGTGCTCCACTCTGAATAGGAAGCTGGGACCCCTGACCCAGGTGGCCCATATCCTCAAGGGATCTAGAAAGAACTGTGAGATCTGATTGCAGAGCCAACTGTCAACGATATTTCAGAGGTCTTGGAAAATGGTAGAAGATGAAAAATGCTGCCCCAATTTAAAAAAAAAAGAAAGGAAGAAGTGGACAGGCTGAAAAATGTAGATTTCAGAGTCAGGAACTTGACTTTAATCCCTGGGAAAATTCCAGAACAAATCATTAAAGAGATGGTTGGTAAATATCTAGAAAGAACAGTGATTACAGAGAATCATGATCCCAGAGGATTTGGACAGGTTATATGCAACAAAGAAATTCAGTTGGAATAAATATAAAGTCTTGCATTTGAGTATAAAAAAAAATCAAAACCACAAATATAAGATGAGATGTGTATAGACAGCATTGTTCTGAAAAGGACCTTGAAATGTTAGTGGACCACAAACTCATGATGAGAAATCATTTGGTGATGTAGCTGACAAAGGATCTAATGCAGTGTTGAACTGCAGTGGAATGGGTGTGGCTTCCAGGAATAGGGAGGTGATGTTCCCACTGCACTCTGCCCTAGTCAGATCACACCTGGACTACCACTGTGCTTGGTTCTGGACACTGAGGTTTAGGGAAGAATAGAGTATCCGGAGAAGAGCATCCAGGATGGGAAAGGACTTGGAATTCAGGACATAGGAGGTATTGCTTCAGGGACTGGGCACGTTTAGCCTCGTGTGGGGGGCAAGAGCTGTGTTCAAGTGTTTGAAAGACTTGTCACATGAAAATAGAGTAACACTTGCTCTGATTAACCCCAGAAGTGTCACCAAAAACACCCTACCGATGAGAATAGTCCCAAAATGGAAAGGCGTGCTTGACAGGAGTGAAGTGCCCTTCCCCAACGTCTTTGAGCAGACCCTGACTGACCGCTTCCAGTCGCTGCGGAGGGCGTCCTCATTCAGGGATGGGCTTAAGCCCCTGAGGTCTCTTGCATCCTAGACTTGTGTGTTTCAACAAAACGTCTGCATGTGTCTGTTCTCCCCCTGCAGATCAGCGGTGTGCCGGCGGCTTCCCCTCTCAAGCAGGGCTGAGGAACGCTTGAGTTATAGTTGAACTTACCTCATTTTACAGTTCCTACAGTGTTAACAGATGTACGCACGTCTGATCCAATCATGCAGCAAGAGATTTGGGGGCCAATCCTTCCAGTTTTGACAGTGTGTAATCTAGGAGAAGCCATAAATTTTACAAACAAGGATAAACGACCCTTAGCAACATATGTCTACCCCGACAGTTCCAAGGTAACCGTAAATAAAGGAACCTTGCGCGGCAGGGACGCATTTGGTCTCTGCATATGGTCAGTGAAAGGCTTGGAAGGATTCGGCCTGCCAAGGCATCTGCCGGAGAAACTGCTCCGTCCTCTCCCAGCAGTGTTGGGGAAGGAAGCCCTCGGTGGTGTCTCCACTGGCGGAGCGACTCGAGCTTAAATCGGATCCCAATCGATAAACATTTATGAAGCACCTACTATATGCCACGCACTGTGCTAAGCGCCAGATCTCGACAGGATTCCCAGCGGGTCACGTCTGTGTTCTTGCCCAGCATCTGTGCTTCCCCACCGACGTGGCTACATTGAATCGGGGCCAAAATGATCTCAGATATTTGGGTGACTTTCTCAATTTGTGTTTAAGGGCCATTGCTTCTTCCTAGCTGAGAAGGCGGTCTATAGCACTAACTCTGGTGCAGCCATACCCACCTTGTGGTTCCATCTCCCCTCTCCATGCCTTTGCATAGGCTGTTCCCCACACCTGGAAGGCACACCCTCCCCAGTTTTGCCTCAGGGCTTCTGTCAAAGCTGAGCCCAATTACCACCTTCTATGGGAGGTCTTTGTCGATCCCTGCCTACCCTAGCCCCAAAATAATTCTTATATTTCTTTCACATATAGTTTTAAATGTACATGTTGTCTATGCCCAAGGAATACAAACTCCCTGAGGGCAAAAACTGTTTAAGTTTTGTCCTTGTCTCCCCATCCCCTAACACAGTGCCTGGCACACAGTAGATACTTAATAAATCAATCAACAGGCATTTATTAAGCACCCTCTAAGTACCAGGGATTTTTCTAAACTACAAAGACAAAAGTAAAACAGTCTTTGCCCACCAGGAACGTAAACTGTAATCTATGTCCCTACAACAAATATAGAGAACTTTATATGTTGGGTGTACATATATGTATATGTGGGTGTGTATGAGGAGAGAGACATACATAGAGTGAGAGAAGAGAGGAGAGAAAGACAGACACAGAAACAGAGACTGAGAGACAGAGATAGAGAAGAGAGACAGAGTAGAGAGAAAGAAACAGAGAGGGAGAGAGACGGACACACAGAGACAGAGAGAGAGAAAAGAGAGGGAGAGAGACAGAGGAGAGAGCATGCATACAAAATGAATATTTTGGAAGGGAGAATATTAACTGGTGGAATGAGAGAAGGCTTCGTAGAAGCAGATGGATAGCACCATGGGTTGAGCTCAGGATCAGCAGTCAGGGAGACCTTAGTTCAAATCTGGCCTCAGATATTTGCTAGCTAGGTGACCCTGGCAAAGCCGTTTCCCCATCTGCCAAGTGAGATATTACTCTCTCACTTGTGAGAATGAGGTGAGACAATATTTGTAAATGCTTTGAGAACTTTAAAAGAGCAGCTATTTTTGTATATGTACACATATACATATATGTATATACACACATAAATATAGTATATATATATGTATACACACACATATATATATAATATACATGCATATTCACATATACATATGCAGGCTATTACTAACTATGTAGTGGCTACTGAGATTAATTGAGAAGGAAATCAGATATTCCAAGAAGTGGTGGTAAGGAAAGAGGGCATTCGAGGTCAGGTCAGCAGGTCTGGCGATAAGGTGGTGGGAGATGAAGCATCACTAGCGTTGCAAGCCAAGCAGAGGATTCTGTATTTGATCCTGGGAGTGTTAGGGAGCCACTGGCATTTATTGAATAGGTGATGACATGATCAGACCTGTGCTTTAGTGAGCTCGCTTTGGTGGCTGAGTGAGTGTGGACTGCAGTGAGGAGAGACCTGAGGCAGAAAGACTAAATAGGAAGCTAGTGGGATATGATTGGTTAAATGAACATGACTGGTAGCATTACAAACAAGGAACGTTATAGGATGCAGTGCTGTAAGGGTCTTTATCTCCCCTTTGCCCTCTCTTCCCATTTTTAAAGTTAAGAAACTGAGTCCAGGTGAGTTTAACTGGCTACTTTTTTCTGATCATCCAATCAGTTTAACACCCATTTCCATTCTGGGCTTTGTTTGCTTCTTTGTTGAATGAAAGGCTTGGCTGAGATGATCTCTAAGATCCCTCCCTGCTCAGAATTAGAGCTGGAAAAGACCTTTAAAATGATGTGCCCTGTCTCATGTGTGTGCTAGAAGGGCAGGCACGAAAGTCTTGGGTTTGGATGCCACCTCAGACGTTAACCGAGTATGGGACCTTGGGCAATTCACTTAACTGAGGACTGAGCCTCTATTTTCTAGTCTATAAAATGGGAACCACCATGCTTGTGGTATTAAATTCAATTATCAATGAATGCCTTTAGGTGAAAGGGCTTACTAGAAGTTACATCAGTGGGAAGTGGGAGTCAAGCTTCAAACAAAAGCTTTCTATGAATGGATGGTTGGATAGGAAGATAGATGGGATGGATGGATGAATGAATGAATTAATGAATGAATGGAAAAAATAATTTATGAAGCATTTACTATATTCCAGGGAATGCATGCAGATCACCCAAAGTCTCAAATGACCTCTCTAGTGATTTCTAGACTCCTCCTTACTGGTAGCTGCCTATGCCTCAGGGACTTGTCCTCACCAGTACCATAACTCCCAATACCCCCATGTTGATTCTGGGCTTTCCACCTACACATTAAGAAAGTTTGCAAGACGAAACTGAGTCTGTCTGCAGGGTTATGTCTGCTCTTCAACAGAGACTGGAAGCAAAAATAATTTATGTTGATGGATGATTGAATGAAATAATGAATGAGAATGTAAAAAAAGATGCCTGGCTAGAATAATAACACATTACTCATTCCCACAGTACAGGGCTGTCTCTCCTAAATAGCAGGGAGCAGCCACTGTGTCTTCTCCTCCACAGCAGGTGGTCACGGACACCCAGTGTCTGAATCCTGACCTTACTCCCTAACTTGATCAGAAGTAGCTAAGATGGTTCTTAGAGAGAGAGGCTTTGGACTTCAACTGGACAAGCTGAGAATTCCAAGACATTCATTTTTTTCTTTTAGACCTAAATCCTTCATTTTCCAGAGACTCCCGGAGATGAAAACATTGAAAAATCTGATGAGTTGGTGGCTGTAAATTAGATGCATCCCCTCAAGCTGGGCTGGAAAGGTTAAATTGATTTCCTGTGACAATCAAAAAGTACCAGCTTCAGTCCAGTAATGCCAGTGAGAGATTTCTGGGCCCTGAGTTGGGAAGGAAGACAGGCATGAATCTTTCCCAGGGCTGATTTATGTAGCATTCACGCAGAATTTATTCAATTAAATTTGAAAAGTCGCTGAATACTTAAAGGTTCAATAGTGATAGCCAAGACAGAGCTATCATAAAATGGAGTGGGCTGTCTGAGGAGGGTGGTGAGGAACAGCTCGGGTGACATTGTAGCTGATGGGGGAGCCCGAACTTCGAACGTTTGTCATCAGGATGGGTTACAAGCTCAGTCTCCGAAAATCACTCTCTGAAAAATGGATGTTAACAATAGTCATGAAATATCAGTTAAAAAAGAGGCTGAATAACGGGATAGCAGCGTGTATTAGTGACTGGTGTGGTGTGTGTGTGTGCGTGTATGTGTGCGTGTGCGTGTGTGCGTGTGTGTGTGCGTGTGAACTCAAGGTATTCCAAGCCTTAATTAAAGTTTCCATCAGAAAGCCAGTGACAGTTTTGGTTTCTGGACCTGGTTCCTCTCTCAGCTGTGCTAAGCACAGAGACGCTCCCCCGCTCCCACCCTGAAGTGAGTGAAGCAAGAAGGGGAATTTCTCTAGCTCCTGAGCCTGGAGAAATTTCCCAGGGGAATGTTGGTTAATAAAAAAGAAAATTTTTAGATTCCTCCATCTCCTGACTAGGGCTAGGATCCTTCCTGGAATCTTCCCCAGAAAAAAAGTGGTTGGAATGAGAGATGAAAATTGTCTTCTGTGTCAGAGAATGTCACTGAGGAGGCTGCACTTGATCATAAGAATTAGAGCTGGAAAAGACCTTTAAAACGATGCGTCCCCTGTCTCATGTGTGCGCTATATGTGTATTCATCCTTTGTTGTCACAGAGGACCATGCCATCAGAGAAATAATGACATGACTTGCACTTGACTTTATTTTAAGGGAGGGCTATGCAGGTCACCAGCCTCACTTCTCCTCCAGAGCCATCTGAATCCAGTGACCAGATATTCATCAGGATGACTGGAGATGACCTAGGTGGCGCACTTAGGATAGAGCACCAGTGCAGGAGTCAGAAGGACTTGAGTTCAAATCTCACCTCAGACACTTGACACTCACTAGCTGTGTGACCTTGTGTCACTTAACCCCAATTGTCTCATCCTGGGTCATCTCCAGTCATCCTGATGAGTATCTATCTGGGCACTGGATTCAGATGGCTCTGGAGGAGATGTGAGGCTGGTGACCTGCACTGCCTTCCCTCACTCAAAAGTCAAGTGCAAATCATGTGTGTGCTATAATGGCAGCGAGGAAAGTCCTGGGTTTGGATCCCACCTCAGACATTAATTAGGTCTGGGACCTTGGGCAATTCACTTAACTGAGACCTGAACCTCCATTTCCTAGTCTATAAAATGGGAGCCACCATGCTTGTGGTACTTAATTTAATTCATCAAGCTTACATGTCTGATGCACCAGACTTCTTGCTAAGGATCAGCGATACAAAGGCTGTAACCAAATAGCTGCTGCCTGCATGCTTACATTCTATCAGAGGGATACATGTACACTGATAAGAAAATACAAAGTAACACAAGATAATTTCAACAGAAAGGAAACTGAGAGGGGGGAAAGGGAGTGGCATGGAATCTAGGAAGCCTTCACATAAGTGGTGGCACCTGAGCTATGATGGGGAGAAAGCTGGGGGGTTTTAGGAGGAGGGTGTAATGAGGGAGGGCATTCCAGGCATGGAGAACAGCCCAGGCAAAGGTCTGGAGGTAGGTCTTGAAGTGGCACATGTGAGGAACAGCTGGTAGGCTGATTTGACTAGCATGGAAGAGGTAGTGGAAAACTGGGAAGGTGGGTGCCGATCATCATGGAGGAGGAGGGAGGATTCGAAGTCCAGGTGAGATGTTTATATGTTATCTGAAGGACAACTTGGCGCCCTCATAGGTTTGAGGTTGGCTGGTGATGGGGGGGACAATCTCCTCCTGGGGTAGCTGAGGGTCCCAGGAGATGTCAGTTGAGAGCCCAACTGCTCTGATGTGTCCACTGCTGCTATTACAACAAAGGAGAAAACAGACCCCGAGAGGTCCCACAGGTGGCAAATGAGTTGGGATTCCAACTCAGGTCCCCTGTAATCAGGTGCATTTCCCCCTTTGCCTCAGCACATACCATTCCTACCTGACATGCTGTGGAGCTTCAAAGCTCACAAAGGCTGTGACCCATGTGACCGTGTTCCTCCCACAACCCAGTGAGGTCAGCAGTGGAGGCGTTATCCTCACCCCCAGGGACACACAACCGGTAGGTGTCTGAAGCAGGATTTGAATTCAGGTCTCCTAACTTCCATTTCTTGCCTTCCTGGGCCTGCACCACAAGGTATGTTCTTTCTTATTAAACAGCTGATGGGGCTCATTTTCTCCTAATCTCCCTTGGGCAAAGCTGTGAACTGCTGTCAGTAACTGATTTCTGATCTCAGATAGAAGCCTGCTTAGGCCTTGGACCACAGCCCATTTCTTCCTTACACTGGGTCTGAGGTCGGGAGGGCATTAAAGGGTGGGAATTACAAGCTCGGGGGACCCATCATCATCTTGGGCTTTTGTGGGGAGTGGGGCTGACTGCAATTTAAATACAGTACCACTATGGGGCTGACCTGGAGGCATTAACTAGCCCTGGGCCCTCTCATTTTTCTAAAGGTCCCACCTCCAAGAAAGGCCTGATGCAATTGGGAAGAGGGGTGGCCCATTCTTTGTGGGTCTGCTGGGGCATCTGTGGGGCCAGGGCAGAACAGTGCACTGCCCTCTCCCTCCTCTACCCTGACTCGGTACTGAAGGGGCCCAGTATTTGTTAGCAGCCCTTGCCTGTAAATCTGCTTGGGCCTCGTCCTCACGCTTCATGGGTGATGGATGGCTCCAGGGTGACTACAATATCAAACCCTGCTGGCTTTTCCCTTTATAAATGTGACATTTAAGGCCCCTCTGGCACAGGTAAATCACATTTACATTGTGGATGTGCTGAAGTGCGCTGCTGTATTCTTGGAGGAGAAAGGTTGGCCACAAGAGGGCTTTAGGAACTTTACACAAGCATACATGTGTACACACACACACACACACACACACACACAGGATTCAGGCATTCCTTTAATTGTTTGGCCACCTTGGGCATCTGGTCTACAAGCATCCAATCGTTGTTTTCAGAGGCCCTGCACCATGCTTCCCAACTGTTGGGGCATTGGCTGCTCAGAGTCCATGGTGGAGGGTTCAGGCTTTTCCTCAGGACAGTCCTGAGTCAGGACACCACACATGCTAACTCTGCCCCAACCTTGCTGGGATGGGCAGGGGGAGGGTACCAGCCTCCCTCATTCCAGGATTTCTCCTGTGCACTGCAGCCTTAGGGGTCCTGTCTTCGGTATATTTTTTCTTCTTTCCCCTCCTTCATGGCTGTATATCGGGCCAAAGTGAAGAGATAGTCACTGAGCCTGGGGGGGGAAGAGAAAGAATCAAACAGAACATGTCCCAAGGAGAGAGAAAAGCTGATTTCCAGATTAGTGTTAAAAGCAGATGTTTAAATGGCCAATCGGTCCCTAGCAGAACTCAATGGTGGTGGTGGGTCCTTGGCCAACTCCGGTTTGATGAATTGGACATGCGGTGAATTATCATTAGAGCATGAGCTCAGGCCAGTGCCAGGGCTTCTTGCCTGACAGGCTCCTTGGCCAATAGCATAATCCTGACTGCCTGGCAGGAAGGCCACTGGCACATGGAGCGGGGCCAGGAATCTAACGGATGGGCCGACTCTGGGCACCCATGCCCAGGCAAGTGAGTGAGAGTGGGTGAGGACCCTCAGCAGCCACCTTGTCCAGCCCACACCTGATAGGTGGCTGTCCAGCCTCTGCTAGAGGGACTCCAAGAAGGGTGGCCCATCCCACGGCTGCTGATGCTGTCAGGAAGTTTTGTTCCCAGAGAATCTGCCCCTGAAACCTACGCCCATTACTGCTAACTCCCAACAAGATGACTCATTAGCCTTGTTGAGGGGATAGATGCTCACTATTGGGAGGTAGGACTGAGCACAGAAAAGAGCCCTGGACCGAGGGTCAGTAGCCTGGGACCTTGTCCTGGCTTAACCCATCACCGCTCTGACCTTGGACAAATCAGTTCCCTCTCTGGGCCTCATCCACAAAATGGTGACTCTGCCCCCTGCCCTCCACTCTCACACGGGAATAAGGACCAGGTGAGATCATGGATGGGACAAGGTTTCACAATCCTAGGACAACCTAGAGATGCCAGCTTGTCACAGTCAAGCATCAGTTTCTCCATTTATCTCTTATTCATGGAACATGGAGAAAGCACCTACTGTGTGCAGGACCCTGTGTGCCCTCCCTCACAAAACTGTGTCCTTGTGAATGGGAGTTTTCTGAAGGCAGAAACTTTCTCACAGTAGGTGCTTTGTAACTGACTGTATAAGACCCAGCCGCTGCCTTCAATGGTGCCAAATGTCAGAAGCAACATGTCTGCCCATGTCTGCACCTTCTAACTGACCAAACTGCCTTGAAAGCCAATGTGTGCTGGTCCACCCTCCTCGAGGCTGGAAGGTTGGAGTGAACAGGGCCCTCATTTCTAAACGCTGTGAAGATAAAATGCTAAGTTTGCATCAAAGGGGGAACCCTTTGGGGAATGGGATTCTTTCCACTGGTTTTATTACCTGTTCAAGAACTTGGCCACATTTGCATCCGTCTGCCTGGCCTGGACAAGTGGAACCACACTAGAAGGGGGAGGAAAGCAAGCAGAGATCACTGGCCTCAGTGGCCTGGGAGCAGTGACCTCCAGCGCCACTCCCCTCACATTCTTTCCACTTGGGGTTGTCCTCTGGGTCACCCTCAGCTTTACTGAGAGTCGGTCTTTGACCTCATGCCTACTGCCTGACTCACGATATTATGAATGGGCAGTGTCCACACAGGAGATTGTGAAAATCCACAGCAAAGGTGTTGAGATAACATCCAGGAAGGGAGCTCGGAGGAGGGCCAAGATGAGGGCCTTTATTACCCTCCCCATGGAGCACTCTCCAGGTCTTGCCCACAGCCCTGTTTTCTTGAACTCATTCATACATCCTTCTCCTCCGCAACCCTCAGAACTTTCATGTCCTACGGAGACTGTTGCTGATCATGGAGAGCCAGCTGGGCAGGCCTGACCAGGGCAACTCTGGCTCACAGTCACAGAATGTTACGAGGGAGAGGAGGGGGCTTAAGGACTAGCTGGGCCAACCCTCTTACTTTACAGATGAGAAAATGGAGTGCCAAAGAGGGCTTATGACTCATCCAAGGTCATTACACAGCGTAGCGTAGTCCAGATTGCTGGACTTGGGAGTCAAGAAGACCTGAAATTGAACCATGCCTCAGACGCTAACTAGCTGTGTGTTCCTGGGAAAGTCACTTTAACTGCTGGCCACCCTGGTTTCCTCATCAGTAAAAAGAAATGCTAGTACAACAGGACCTGCTTCCCACGGTCATTATAAGGATCAAATGAGAAGATGTTGGCAAAGTGCTCTGCAAACCTTAAAGCGCTACATCAATATGAGCTGGTTTTTGTTATTTAATGTTAACTACTCTTTTTATTACTGGTGTTGGCAGTGGCACAGCTGGAGCTGGAAACAAACGGGGTCTCCTGTCCCCAGGACAGCTTCCTCTGCCCTCTGCTCATGGAAGGCCAGCCTGAGGAGAGAACGGGCCCGAGAAGATCCCCAAGCACTAATGATCCAGAACAATGGGAGGGCAGACTATGCACTGGCTCACATCAGAACTTCATTTCCCTCCCTGCGATTTGGGTTTATTTTCTCTTGCTCTTCCCTGTCCTCTAAAAATGGGGTTCTAGACTTTGGGGGGAGGCCAAGGGGTCCCCTCAATAGCTCACTCATGGGCTCACAAATGTTGGCTGATTGAAGGTGTCTGTCACACTTGTGCCTGCTTCCTAACGCCCCGGCCATGAGCACAGGCATCGAGGCATCCTGGGGCTCTGGTCATGATTCACAGAAGGCCAAATTCTCCACTGTACAGATGAGGAAACTGAGGCCCAGACAGGACCAGTGAGCTGTCTAAGAGCACAGTGATTAAGTAGCAGCACACCTGGAACAAGAATCTCCGCTTTCTGATTCCTTCCCCTTCTAGAAAGGATGATACTGAGGCCCAAAGGATGTGACAGAAAACTCAGGACTCGGATCCAGGCCCCCTGATTCCCAATGGCCTTCTCTCTTTACCAGGCTGCTATTCATCCAATCAGTCATTCACTCACCCACTCATTTAATAACTCATTTACTCATCTGCTCAGTTAGTCACTTGCTCATGTACTCAATCTCTCACTCGTTCATTCATTCAGTCTCATCCACTCATTTGTTCGCTCATGATGAAAGCCTGGGCTGGCCGAGGGGGGCAAACACAAGGAGGAGAACATGTCTGCTCTCAGGCCATCCCTCCCTCCTGTCCTTTAGTCTCTCACCATCGCTCAGCTCTGCGGCACACGGCTCGGCACAGGTGGAGCACCGAGCTGCTCTTGCCTCCTGACTGAAACGGAAAACAAGACATTGGCTCTGATGGACTGTGGTGCCATCGTTAGGCCTGGGAAGAGGTGCACCTCCTGCCCATGCCCAAAGGTCACAGAGATGGGATAACAGAAGTCTTCACTTTTTTCAGATAACACATAGACAGAGACACACAGAGACATAGACACAGACACACACACACATAGACACACAGAGACACCAACACATATACATGCATACAGACACACAAACAGACACACAGAGACACAGAGACACACACAGGCAGACAGACACATACACACACAGACACACACAGACACACGAAGACAGATAGACACACACATACAGACACATAGAGATATAGACACAGACACACACACATACAGACACAGAGACACAAACACACATACACACAGACACACATTAATACAGACACATGTTTGGCCAAAGCCCAAGTGATTCAATGCCCCCTGTACATACTGGCAGAATGAAAGTTGTGAGGGCAGGAAGCTGGCTGGTGTATGCATCTATCCAGTGCTCCAGATCCTGGATGGCATCCTCACTGAATGCTGTGCGCTCTGCAGAGGAACAGAGGAAGCCCAAGGAAACCCTCAGGAGGCCAATGCTCAGTGCAGAGACTTGGGCAGAAGCCCTTGCTCTTCCCCAGGACACAGCTTCTCCCCTCCCTCTAGGGGCTTCCCTGCCACTGCTGGGTTCCTGGCTGTCTACAAACAACAGAGCTCACTCTCAGGCAGAGGGCCCAGAACAAGGGAGGGTGTGCCTAGGGGAGCCGCTACCTCTGTAAGGATCAGATAAAGAGAGAATTACTCAAGTGAACCTCCCTGGCCGAAGACAGTGGTGTTGCGATGGCCGAGCCAGCGTCCTGTAGCCTGCACTGGACCTGGGGAGAGCAGCAGAAGGTAAGGATAAGATCTGCTTGGGATGGCCGGAGGAGGAAGAGCGGAGGTACCTCTTCCCATCAACTTTCCTCCCTCCCTCCTAGGACCATCTTGCACATGTGTGTGCACACACACGCACGCACACACACATGCACGTGCACATACACACGTATGTACACACACACGCACGCACACACACACACTTTTAGACTACTGGTCTTTTCTAAAGCTGACATCCTTGATTTGTCTAGCTCTAACAGGCCAAAAACCCAACCTTTTATCTGTCTTCTAAATGGCTGAGGTTCACAACGTGTGTCTGAGCGTCATCTTTCCTTCCAATTCCCCCATAAGCTCACACTGGGCCCTCTGTGAAGGAGGAGGAGAAGGACACCACAGAAGGAGTACTAAATGTGACTGTTGTCACTGTGATCACAAAGTAAACAGAGACACATTGATCTTGGACTCCAGATTTACATGTCCACCAACTGGCTCCTGTATGAAAGAGACCTGTGAATTTGGAGCCTGATTTCAGAAGTTTGGAGGCAGCTGTGGTGCAGTGGATAGAGCCCTGGGCCAGGAATCAGGAAGACCTGAGTAGAATTCCATTTGGTTATTCCTGTGTCACCCAGGGCAAGTAATTCCACCTCGGCCTCAGTTTCTCTAACCATAGTAACAGCACCCACTTCTCAGGGCTGTTGTGAGGCTCAAATGAGATGAGAACTATAAACCCCTTGGTGCAGTGCCTGGCACACAGTAGGTGCTTACTGTTATTATTTTTTATAAATAGCTTTCAGACGTGAGTGGAGAGTAGGGAAAAACACTAGGTTTGAAGGCTCAAGAGCTGCCTTTTTCTAACTCCCGGGCCAGTCTGGCCACTTTGGCTGTTGTGACTTGGAATAAATCACTCCCCTCCTGCTCTGACAAGCTTCCACTTCTTCCTCTGTAAAATGAGCTTTAGCGTAGATAACACTAGGGCACCGACCAGCTCTGAGGTACCGACCTCTCAGGGTACCCTTAAGCCATGAGCCTCAAACCAAAGTGTACAGAGATGTTCCGACCTTCCCCTAGCCTCGTGTTTATCAGGGCCCCCATCTCCAATCTGCCTGGAAAGTTTGCCAGGCTCCCCACTAAGGAGGGCTGTCCTTATGAACAGAGTCTTGGGGATGGAAGGGAACTCAGTGGCTACGTAATCCCTCTTGTACCAGATAATCTCTGCTCGGATGTTTCTACCTAACAGGCATCTGACTTCTGGATGAAGAACTCCATGGACAGAGAATCCAGAATGCCCCCCAGAGCACTTTCCAGTGGGAGGGTGGGAGGAAGGGAGGCCAACCGAGAAGTGTGCCCACTGCTGGGTCATTCACCGTGGGGAAAGGGGCTGCTGTTACTCACTTTCTCAAGCTCATCCACGAATGTGTGGCCTTTTTCCGTCATGACTTCTATGGCAAACCTAAAGGGAACCAGAAAAAGTCACTGCTTAAGATAGAGTCATGGCTTGGCAGACCTCTCGGCTATGCTGGGCCACTGAGGAGATCCAGGAAGCAGAATTAGAAGTCCCCCTGAGGTGGGGCAGGCAGTGACTACAGTCATTGGCTGCAGATGTGCCGAAGGCAAAGACAACTAGGATCCCAATCACAGTTGTTACCCAATAGCTGAACTTAATTCATCAGTCGTTCCCAAGGCTTCAAACACTTGGTCATCTTTCAGTCTCCTTTCCCCAGTGAAGGTGCTGGAAAAACCTGTGTAAAGATAACAGAGGTCAGGAGCTTGATCTGAGTTAGCCATGGGAGGTGGGGGGCTGTCCCCACAAACCCTTTCTGTCTATTACAGGGCTTCTGACTTTACAAAGCACCTGCTTCAGTGTTATTCTAATTATGAGGGTAGTTTTAAGGGCGATGAGATACTTTCCTTAGAATAGAGACTGTCAGTGCTGGGATGGTATTAGAACAGGGAATGTCAGGGCTGAGAGGAGCCTTAGAACAGGGGATGTCAGGGCTGGGAGGGGCCTGAGAACAGGAGATGTCAGGACTGGGAGGGGTCTTGGAAATCTAGTTTCATCTCCACATTTTCCAGAAAAAGAAACTAAAACTTCAGAAACGTGGATTTCTGTGAAACTCCTAGGTTGGTGACAGGTCTAGGCCTACAATCCAGGTCACCTGATTTTAAGTGGTAAGAAGTAAACAAAACAGGTCCTCAATAAATAATAATAGCTAACATCTACAGACTGCTCTAAGGTTTACAAAGTACTGCACAAACCACCCTGGGAGGTGGATGGCATCACTATTCCCATTTTACAGATAAGAAAACTGAGGCAGACACATATTCACTGACCCGCCCAGGGTCCCACAGCTAGAAAATGTCTGAGGCTGGGCTTGAACTTGGGTCTTCCTGACTCCCGGCCCAGTGCCCTGACCATTCTGCTGCCCATCCTTAACCTGCCTATAACACAGAAAACCGAACTTCGTTACAACAGCAACATTGGACAAACAAAACAAGTTCTGATTGTTACACAGAGATTTCCAAAAGGGGGCCCAGCATGGGCCAGCCAGGGGGCTGAAAGGGCCCGAGGGCCCAGGAGGTTACACTGATCTGCAGCAATATAAGTGATAAGCCCAGACTCTAGGCCTGGGAGGCCGTGTGGTAGTGGGGACATTACTCTTGGGCTTCACATTCAGAACTTGCACCCAGGCCCTCACCCGACTGGCTTCTTCCTTCCTCTGACATTTTTCCTAGGCAGGCTATTGTCCAGTCTCTTTGGGGAGTATTTATTTCCACCTTTCTTTTAAAAATCTCTGGGGTACCCTGAATGTCAGCAATCATGGCTGAGTTTCAACGCAAGGGAGATCCCTTTTCTGGGGTCTTCTGACCCAGTCACTGAGGATGAGGAAGCTGCAGGCCATAGAGGTTCAGATGACCCTTCTAAAGTGAGCCAGCTAGGAAGCGGCAGGAAACCAGGATCCACATTTGGATGCTTCAGCTCCACGCTGAGCCTGCATCCGTCCCATCATCCCCTAACTCGGACATGTCCACACCTGTGAGGCTGACACATGCCTCGTAATAAAGACATAATTACTCAGAGACAGGCCTGTCCGTGGAGCTATGGACAGCGTGTGAATGCAGTGTAGCCTTTTTTGGGTGCTAAGAAGGATGGATGCGAGGCCCATGGATGAAGGGGAAGATGGATTTGAACAGATGCAAACAGAACTGAGCAGGACCCAGAAAACAATGTGGGGGGGCATACCATCACAATGGAGCTTGCCCAGACGTGGCTCAGTAGGAAGACCCATGGTCTCTCCTGGAAGAAGTGTCAGGGATGGTGGCGGGGTGCTGACTATCCTGTCTGCTGCATTTAAGGCACTGACCCCTTTTTATCCACTTTTTAAACGTTCTTTGTTCAGAGAGAAGGCCCAGGGGTAGGAAAGGGGGATCTACTCAGAAGCAGCAGAGATGTCAGAAATCAGAGCTTTCAATGGAGATGAGAGAAAAGCCGGACTGTGCCATCCCAAGGCTTCTCTGCCTGAAGGGTCTTACGCTACCTTGGTCTCCCGTTTTGGTGTAAATCTTGGGCAGCCTCCTTGACTCTGATGAAGACGGTGGCCTATGGAGAAACAGACCTCAACGTCAGTCATCCACTCAGTGATATTTATTCTGCACGAGGTGCTTCGTTGGGCATCAGTGACTCCTAAGGAGATGGGAGATGAGGTTCTTGCCCTCCAGTCTTAAAGACTTGGAGTCCAAGAGCATGAGGGAGAGGACAGGTGACACCTGGAGCTTCAATCACAGGGGTGTCCCACCTCCACTGACTTTTTTACCAGACCAGCCTATGTGGAGTGCAGTGTCAGGAGGTCCTGAGTGGTCCTAGGTAAGTCTCTTAACCTGAGACGCCTTTCTTTCCTCTGAAACGGGAAATAACAACAGTACCCATTGAGCAGGGAAGCTGAATGAGATCACAACAAAGTGGGGTCAAAACACGAGCTGTAGCCTCCTGGGGAGATGTGAAGAAAGGAGGGGAGATGGTTGGGTGGAAGGCCACATGTGCTCCCGTTGTCTGCCCTCATGGCACCATCAAGGGAAGCTGAGGAAGGTCCCTGGTGCACCAGCTGGAGCAGGTGATTTCAGTGAAACAGAGTAGCTCATGAGGGGTGGGCACAGAGAGGCCACAATCTGTACCACTGGGGGTATAAATGAGAGCTGGGTGGCCACAGAGGCTGGTGCAAGTCACTTACATCAATCCCCTTTGATCCCACCCGTCTAAAGACCCTTTCCATTCCCAATATGAGATCAATGGAAACCAAGAAGTGGAAAGTTCTAGATGAGGCTAGGAAGCCCCTGGGCCTGCTTTGTGATAAATGGTGAATGTGAGCTGCTTCTGAGCGCTACACGGTCAGTCTGGCCTTGGGTACTGCATCCTTTTCAACTCTCCTGCCTTTTGGTCCTCCCTCTGTGTCTCATATGTACTCCCTTCTCCTATGCCTCCAAACACTCCCTTCTCAGTGGGCCCTGAATAAACACTTAGTGACTGATGGTATATGCCATCCCTAACCTTGGCATCCTCACCAGCTTGCACACAGTAGGGTCTTTAAAAAGCCTTGCTGAGTAGAGGTGAGCCTGGGCTCGGTTACCTTTGTTTGGCCAAGGGAACTTGGGGAGAAGAGGGGAGGGATGGCTGTCACAAAGACTGGGAGCCTGGGGGATCCTGGGCATGGGGTCCTGGCAGGGTCCGCTCAGGGGATTCGGAGCTGGAAGGGGCTTTAGAGAGGACATGCTTTACAGGTCAAGAAACTGAGGCCAGAGCAGGGAGTGAAGATTTGCCCAAGGTTACACAGGTCAGTAAAAAATCCATGTTCCCTGACTCCAAATCCTTGTAGGATTCTTTTAACTTTTTGGAATATTTTCAGGGGTATTAGGTGTTTTGGTTTTTTTTTCACTTTAAAGTGGACCTGACTTTTGCAAACAGTCCCAAGTCATCAGAGATATGCTACACAGAGTGTCTGCCTAGGCTGGAAAACCCTATTGTGGGTCCCAAAGGTGGAGCCCTAAAGCTAACAGACTCATTAGGTCTCCTTGTGGCTCCACAGTCTGACCCCAGTCAAGTCCAAAGGGTGGGTCAGAATGGTTCAGAAGCTTCAGGAGAATCCATAATTGTTAACATTTATTAAAAACACCTCAAAATAACCTGCCTTTGTAAATAGGCTCCACTTCACAGAGTCCCTGAATGCCAGGGTTGAATGGCACTCCAAAGGCCTGTCCATCCTCTTCATTCTACAGATGGGGAAACTGAGGCTCCCAAGGGAAAGTGATTGTCCAAGAACTCACAAAGTAAGGCAGCAAACTCAGGTCTTCTGATTCCCTAAGGTCAGGAATCCACTGAATTTCTTGAACCAGATGGACAATTATCACTTCTGCCTGGAACCAAAGGATTTTTCTGGCCCTGTTGGGCAATCTGTATCAGTTCTCAAGAATTTCTTACACACACTTTGGGTCAGGCGCTTTGCTAAGCGCTGGAGACACCAGGAAAAAAGCCAATGGAGGAGACAACACATGTATGAATAGGGGCATACAAGATACAGCCCTAGGAGGGGACAGTCCTGGCCAGAGGAAGGGTCCAGTAGAAGAGGGAGGGACCAGGAGAGGCCTCCTGCAGAAGAAAAGGAAGCAGGACTGAGAAGGGGTGGAGGCAAGGAGGGAGAGCTTTCCAAGAAGGGGAGATGGCCCATGCAAAGGGCTGGAGGTGGAGAATGGAGCTCTGCGGGGGAGAAGCAAAAAAGGAATCAAGAATCCATATAAGTAATGTGTAAGAAGATAGGAAAGGGAGGTGGGGCTTTCAATGTCAAGGAGGGGAGTTAGCATTTGATCCTGGGGTGATGGGGAGACTCTAGGGCTGGGTGCCAGGGTCAGACTTTGGTCACCTAGGGGACAGTGTAACAGACTGGAGACAGGCTTGAGGCAGGGAGGCTAGGTAGGAGACCCTGGAGACAGTCTAGGGGGAAAAGGGGATGAGAGCCTGAGCCAGGGGTAGGAAGGGATACCTATGGGAGATGCAGAAAGAGAAATGGAGAAAGGCAGTGTGGGGTTTTGGGCAAGGCCCTGGGCGAGAAGACATGGGTTCAGATCCTGCCTCAGACACTTAACAAGCTTGTGTGATGCCGGCCTCACTTCCCGCATCAGTCAAATGATGGGGCTGGAGACATTGGAGGTTCATGCTGGGGGGACCTCTGATGTCTCCAGTCCCATCATGAAATCTGTGATTCCCATCTACTGCTCATGTGGGCAGAGGAAGATGACACTCAGTTAAGATGCCGGGAGCTGGTTATCGAAGCAGGGTTGGATGGGAGGAGGACTGAGCTGCAGGGGCGTTTCCTGGGGCAGGGGGCTGCCCTTGGTGGTGGCAGTGCTGGGTACGAAGTAACTAAAGCATCCTGGCTGTAAAGTAGGATGACACCTTAGAGCTCATACAATTCTCTCATTTTACAGCCAAGGAAACTGAGGCCCAGGAAAGCCTCTCTCACTATAGGTTATGGGGACATGGGTCACCTTAGTCAGTCTGGTCTGGCAACAATGGTTACTTGTTCTAAGGGTGACCTGCTGTCATCCTACTAGGCAAGGGACTGACCTGCCCTAGGAATGTACTCATATAATTGTGGATTTAGAGTGGCAGGACCTTGGAGGGTAGAAGGTAGCAGAGCCAGGATTTTCACCCAAGTCCTCGGGTTCCAAATCCAGCCTCCACATAGCCATCGCTGGCCTCAGGGGAGGTGAAGGATCCAGTGACTTAGGCCAGACAGAAGCAAAGACCTGTGGGGAGGAGAAGTAGACTGCATCCCAGGCTGCTGGGGCTCCAGATAAAGACCAGCCTTGTCCAGGGGGTCAGGGAGACCACTCCTGCCAAGGGATGGGTTGAGATCAGGGGTTGCTGAGCTCAGTACCTTCCAACTCTGGGATCCATAGTCAAACAACCCAAATCTGGGCTCAAACTCAGCTCTGCTACTGACTTTGGTACAGGACTGCAGGACTTTGGATAAACCACTTCCCTTGTTTTCTGGGACTCAGTTTCCCCATTTGTAAACCAAGGGAGTTGGACTAGATGTGAGATCTCCAACATATCATCATAAGCCAATGCTCTCCCTCAGACTATTGTGACACCCTCCCTGCCTCTAGTTTCTCCCTCTCCAAACCACCCTCCACACAACTGCCAATGGAACCAGTCCTTCTTAAAAGTCTTCTGCTCTAAAAAAGGTCCAGCAGCAATCTATCCAACTAGGATAAAGAATGAAACCCTCGGGCATTTAAAGGCAACCAACCTCTGGCCTCCTTTTCCATGCTTACTACACACGATACTCCCTTTCCTTCCCCATTCTGGCCAAAGAGGCCTGTCTGCTCATAAACAACCTTCTATTTCCCACCTTCCTGCCTTGGTTCAAGCTGCACCCCATTTTGTTCCAGCTTCCCTTTTATATGAAGCCTTTCCACATCCCTCAGCTGCTAATGCCCTACCAAATTACCTTGTATTTATACATACACACATACACTATACATATATATTTGCTTCATATGTGTATGTCTTATTCTCTGGAAGAAAAACAGCTAACATTTACATAGCACTTTAAGGTTTGTGAAAGATTCTACAGATGCCCTCTTCTTTTTTCCCTCTGTACTACTTCACCTGGTGATCTCATCAGCTCCCATGGACTGAATGACCATCTCCATGCTGATGACTCTCAAATCTCCCTTTCCTGCCCCAATCTCCGTGCTGACTTGCATCTCAGACATCTTGTCCTATAGATATCCTAACAACACGTCCAAAATGGAACTCATTCTTTCCCCCACAAACCCTCCTGCCCAGGGCACCACCATCCTCCCAGTCCCTCAGGCTCCCAATCTAGGAGTCAGTCTGGACTCCTTCCTATCTGTCACCCCCCAGATCCAAGATGGTGCCAATGCCTGTCGATTTCACCTCTTTGGCATCTCCCTGATACTCCCCCTTCTCTCCTCAGACATTGCCCCCACACGGGTTCTGGCCCTCATCCCCTCACATCTGGACCATTACAATAGCTGCTGGGGGGGGGGGTCTGCCTGCCTTACCTGTCTCCCCCACTCTGATCAGCCTCCATTCAGCTGCCAGATTGATCTTCCTAAAGTGAACCATCTGACAATGTTATTTCACCCCATTCTATTACTTCCTACCTCCTCTAGGATCAAACACAAAATGCTGTTGGATGTTCAAAGCCTGCATGACCCATTTCACTCCTACCTTTCTAGTCTTCTCCCTCGACTCTCTGACACATACTCTGACCCAGTGACACCAACTTCCTGGATGCTCCAGCAGCAAGCCCCTCCATCTCTCAGCTCTGGGCATTTTTTTCTGATTGTTCCCCAGGCCTAGAACCCTCCTCTCCTACTACCGACCTCCTGGTGGTCTTCAAGTCTTAACTAAAATCCCATGTTCTACAGGAACCCTTCCCCCACCCCCTTAATCTCAACACTTCTTTTCCGATTGATCTGGTATACAGTTTGCTTTGTATCTATCTGTCTGTGTGTTCTCTCCTCCCAACACTGAAGTTCTTGGAGGGCAGGGGCTGTCTTATGCCTCCTTTTGTATGCCCGGTGCCTGACGCACAGTAGATGCTCAACACTAGCTTATTCATAAGGTTCTATCATTATCTCCGTTTTAAACCGAGGCAGCCAGAGGTTAAGTGACTTGCCCAGGGTCACACAGTTAATGTGGGTGGCAGGATTCAAATTCAGGTCCCACGTGGCAGCCACTATCCCCGAGCTGCTTCCTGGGGCAGGACTGGGTTCATTTTTTATCTTGATAACATCACTAATGGGTGTGAGTGTGGCCCGGAGAAGACCCAGCCGGCCCCCTCTCAGGAAGACCTGAGTTCAAGTCCTGCCTTGGCCACATTTACTGGTTGGGTGTGAAGCAGCTACAGACAAACTCTCTTACATGACCAGCTGCACAGGAGGCGCTGCATGCGCTGGTGGAGGGAGTTTCCTTTTCTGGGAGAGCTCCCAATACAAACAATAGTCTCCGCACTTGGCATACAGTAGGTGCTTAATAAATGCTTGTGGGCTGACTGACCAAGGCGGAGCGGGTTTAAAGAGCCTAGGGCAGAGTTAAGTTGTGGCTGAACAGATTCGGAACCTGAGTCTCCGGGCTCCTCACCTAGGGCACATGAAAGAAAGGGAGGATGGAAACGTCCGGACGCTCGGGTGTTGCCATGGTGACACCGGAGCGAGGCTACGTCGCCGCCGCGCTGACGTCACGGCGACGCGACGTTACCAAGGCGATGCGGCGGCGAGGGTCGGCCAGCCCGGGGAGTCCCGGCCACCTTGGGACTGCTGGCCGAAGAGCCCAGGACTCACCTTTCTATGCTTTCCCCTTGCTGGGATCCGCGGCCCTGCCTACGGGAACACCGCAACCCCCGCGCGCAGAGCAGACGGGCCAGGCCCACGTCCAGGCCCAGGCCTAGGCCCAGGCGCATTCGGCCGCCCCTACTCCATAGAGCCATAGCGTTGAACCCTGACCCTGCTCGGATCCCGTACAGCCCCCGAGGTCACGCCACCAACCGCACCACGGCGCGTTCTCGTTGTCCGATTGGCCAATGCCTCTGCCGAGGGCCGACCTAACTGAGACGCTATTCCGATTGGCTCCAGTCGCCAGCGGGGGCGGAGGTCAACCACGTGCTGCACGTTCCTCGGTCTTATTGGATTCATCCATAGCCAATCGGCAAAGGGCCGCTCCGGTTCGAAGCTCCGATTGGTCGATCTCGGGGGCGGAGCCTCCCTGGCCTGCGGTTGTCGGGGATGGAGATGTATAGAAACCGTCCGGTATTGGGCACCGTGGGGCGACACGGACTTGGGACGGGGAAGCGCCTGGGGCCGCCGCCCTGCTGACCGTGAGCGACGTCGGCCTGCCGGGAGCCCGGGTCCGCAGGTCCTGAGGAGGCTTCGTCCGTGGAGGAGCCGGTACGCCCGAGGCACCCCTGACCCTTGACCCCGCAGTGAAACTGACCACCACAACAGGCGGACGCCGCCGGCGCCCCCGCGGCGATCACGGCCATCGCCCCCTAACACGTGGGCACTGAAGGCCGGGAAGGGGCGCGTAAGCGCTTAGTATGTGCCGGACACGGCTGGGGATGCGGAAGGCGGCCCGGACTTATGAGGGATCTCCCCTTCTAAGGTGGCGAGGCAACAGGAAGGGGCGCAGCTGGAGACCTCCAGAGACAAACGGAAGGAGGGGGCGCGCAGGGGTCAGCAGGGCGGGGCCTCGGGTCAGAGGTCAGAGGGACGGTCCTCCCCTTCCTCCCGTCCGGTGTCTCCTCTCCTCCTACCCTGCCTTTCTTCGGGCCCTGGGCTGCTGGCACAGTGCACGGTAGAAGCTTATCTGGGGACTCAGTTCCCTAGAGTCTCTTGGCCCCTCCCCTCAGGACCACGTGTTTTTTTTTTCTTTTCAGAATACGGACTGGACATGTTGCCTGAGGCTTTGCTGGTGTCAGCGCCCGGGAAAGTCATCCTCCATGGGGAGCATGCCGTGGTCTATGGCAAGGTAAGCGACTCTGCCTCACCTCTCCCCTGTGTCTTTCTTCCAAGAGGCTAAAAACTCTAGAAACAGATTTTCCAAGTGGAGATAGGGAGGGGAGAGCTTGAAATCTAGTCCAGTCTGCTTAGAGCCATAAACTGTGGTGGTTGAGGTAGAAAGAGGGCTGCACTTGGTGCCTCTGGGCTCTTGGGGCCGAATTCCAAGTCTGCCAGTCCCTCTGCTTTGGAAAATCACTTCATGTCTCTGTGGGCCAGTTTCTCACTAATCAAATGAGGGGATGGAATTGGGTCACTTTCATCTCTGAATCTATGATTGGAATGCAGCATTTGGTGGGAGAGGGAAGAAAATTTTCCCCGGAATGAGAAGGTGACTCTTATATAGCTAGTCAAGCAAGCGCCAGCGTGAGGCTCTGGCATGAGGCTGTTTTCCTCCTCCTTTCCCAGAGTATCCTTGTCTGGGAGTGTCAGCCCCAGAGAGAATCTCTTCCTGGGCCATTCATTGAGGTTCAATACCTCCTAGAGGGTTCCATCTAGATCCAGGCTGACTTCCACTTTGGTCGCTCTTGGCTTTTGCAGGTCGCATTGGCTGAAGCCTTGAATTTGAGAACATTCCTTCGGATAAAGCCCCACACAGATGGGAAGGTGAGACTCAGGTTGCCGAACCTAGGGGCCAAGAGGGACTGGGATGTTTCCAAGCTTCAGCCGCTGCATTCGGCCTTCCTAGGTAAGTGCCGTGCTTATTGGACCTTGAGGGGGTCTGTGAGCACGTTGGGCCCTAGCTCTATCAGTGAGGGCTTGGCTTCTAACCCTTCCATCTATCCTTGTCTCCATGTTTGGGACCTTCTGGGATTTAATATTCAATGGATACCAGTGAAACTCTTGATTAATCAAGGGAAACCTGGGGGTTCTTGGCTTCCTCGTCTGCTGCTTGTGGAGAGCGCGGGAAGAAAAGCTTTCCTAGGAAGGATTCCATAGATCTGGAGGTAGGAGGGTGGAGTCAGAGCTGCTGAAAGCACATGGGGCTGCTTTGGTTCTTGAAGCAAAGTCCAGTCGACTACTCCTGGGCTTTTCAGACAGTTATGGGTTGGATTAGGTCTCTTCTGTATGGCCAGGGGTTTGTAGTGGTTTGTGTTATCTTGAACTAGTTATTTGTGTTCTCTGGTTCTGGCCTGGAGGAAAGGGGTCTGTCCTCTTCTTGGGAGGATGGCCTTTAGAACATTGATATGTATGGAGTGCTAAGGTTGGATTCCCAGGGCACATACTGTCTTATTGAGATAGTGGGCACCGATCCCCTGTGTGTGCTCAGTCGGACACTTGGCCCTTGTTACATCGGTGACTGAGCCAGAAGAAGCAGGGCTTGTTCTGTGGGTTTAGGATGGGTGAGCACAAGGTGCTCTCTTCCTACCTCCTCCTTAATTGGTCTTTGATTTCAACTCCCCATTACATTCCTTTCCAGTCCTAGAAGTCTTCATATTGGCACAGAAGTCAAAAAGAATCAAATGGTCCCAGGGCTTTTGTCATCCTTTATGAGTGGTCTATCCACTTGAGCCTCTGTCCTGTCTCTTTTTTGAGACAGTATTTTCTCCCAGCTTAACTGAAAACACCCCTTTTATTGTCTAGAGCATCAGAATAAGCTCAGCTAGCTGGGCTTTGACTCATCTGGTTCTTCCTGTCATGGAACCTTTCCACACTTCTCACCTCAGTCACTGAGTCAGAAACAGCAGGGCTTGTTTTGTGGGTTTGGGCCCTTCCTTCTCCTACCTTCTGATCTCCATTCTCTCCACACCCTGCTGCCTGCTGCCTTCTTTCCTGGGGGGTGGAGAGTTTCCTGGCCATCATCTATGCCAGTTTTGGAAACAAATTCCTTTTTCCTCATAGAAATTGTTCTTCAGAATTTCATCCCTAAAGGCTTCCTGTTTCTTCTGAGCTGAATTCCCTTATAGAATTGACGCTATGGTGTCCTTTCTAGCCTTTCTCTAGATCCTTTGAGATGTGTTCTCCCTAAATCTAGGGGGTCTGAGACTGCCTGGCTTTCTTCTTTGTCACAAATTCTAAGGTAGGGCATTCCAGTTATCTCTACCTCAGCACCAGTTCTCCCTGTTGTTGAGAGTCACAATGTCTGGCACACAGGAGGTGCCTAATAACCATTTGTTGGTTCACTATTGACAAATGAAATGATCAGTGTGAAGTCTTGACTTCAGTCAAGCCTGAGGAGGTGATTGGGTAATAGAAGTCTCCCTCCCCCACTGCAGGCTTTGGATCTGCTTCCCAGACTGCTTATCCCTGTCCTTTTGTTCATCCCCTGTTACGCAGTAACAGTCACTTCTGTTTTCACTCCGCTCTGGATCTTGTCCCAGGTGCAGATACTCTGTCCGGCACCTCACTTTCCCCTTGTCCCTAACTCTTGTCTTCTTCCTCACATGACTAGAAGGCGGGGGGTGGACTGAGGATTCATTGAACTATGGGCTGAGGACGCTCCCTCTGCCAGTACAGATCTCGAGGCTGGAGAGCATCGCCTGGGCCCAGGAGATGTCTTCTGGGGCCGAGGTCACACTGCCAGGATGTGGCCAGGTGAGACTAGAAGCCAGGACTTCCTGGTGTCAGGTTCAGTCTTTTAGTCACTGGCCCAGACCATCCCACATGAATGCAGCTTTTCACCATATTCATGTAGATTGCAGTTTCTTGTATGTCTTTTATTCAGACTAGACCATCCTGGAGGAAAGAGACTAGGCCTTGATATCTTCGGTTCCCCTTTAGCTCCCATATGTTAGACAGTGAATAAATGTGGAATTTCAGTCAGTATTTTTTTCTTTTTTTGGAGAGGGGAAGGAAAGGCAATTGTGGTTAAGCGACTTGCCCCAGGTCATGTAGCTAATGTTAAGTGTCTAAGGCTGGTTTGAACTTAAGTTCTCCTGACTCCAGGGCCAGTGCTGTGTTCCCTGCACCACCGAGCTGCCCCCTCAATAAACATTTTTAAAGTATCTACTATATGAAGAAACATTTACTTCCTTGATATTTCTGCAGTCTGTATTTTTATGTGTATTTGTGTCTTCTATTAGAACTTGTAAGCCCTTGTGAGTAAGGGTGGTTTTATTTATTTATTTATAGTTTGTCCCTACGCGTAGCAGAGTGCCTGGTGCTTAATCATTGTTCGTCGAATGATTGATGAAAGGCACTGTGTTGCTCACTGCAGACATAATCGTGAAAGTGACCCAGTCCTAGGTCTCAAAGAATTCATAATCAGAAGTGAGATGAAGCCAAAGGTGGGGTCTAGACATGTGTGTGAGCAGTCAAGGCTTGAGGCGGGGCAAAGGGAAGGTCTGGTGCTTGAACCGGTCCTTGAGGGAACAGGAGAATGACACACCAGAGATAATGGGGTGAGGGGGATACTGACTCCTTTTGCATCCTTTTTTCCCCTTCCTGCCTCCCCCAAAGCAAGTGGAGGGCTGTGAGCATGGCAGGTCCTCAGCCCACTGTATTCGGCCACAGAGTGGTTGAGTGTGAGATCATCAGATCAGATGGTGCACTGCAGTGGTAGCTGGGACACAATCTTGTCCACCTGCCCATGGCCCAGACAGAGCTGGGCTTCCCTGGTAAAGAGACCTGTCACCATCATGTCACCTGAGTTGTGTGAATGAACTCGCCTGTGCTGGGTGGGCTTCTTAGCCCTATTGAGTCACACCCTTTGAGTGTGTCAGGTGGACTGCCAGTCACGGCCTCAGCTAAACACTCCCAGGCCAGATTCATTAGTTAGTTTTTGCAACGCTCTTGTAGGAGAGATGTCTTCTGAGAGGCAACTTAACACTCTTGCAGAGCCTTTGTTTTTGAATCTGACCTGTGATTTCCTTGGCCTTGGTAAGCTCTCAGGGAGAAAGCTCCCTCTGCCAGTGAGAGTTGGCCTCTGTTCTGCAGCTTATGGTCTGGAAAGACTTGCCTGGGGCCCTGAGCAGCCAAGGGATTTTTCCAGAGACGCACAGCCAAAATCCTCAGACAAAGGTTGATAGGCTATAGTCCATGAACTGATTCTGACCTGCCTGTGAGCTGAGAATTGTTATTTCTGTAGAGCTCATGAACTAAGAATACTCAGTCCAGAAACAGGAGGTGGATTTGGCTGAATTTGACCTGCTGACCCCTGTTCTAGAGTAATGGTTAGAGCGACTGGGCCTGGAGTCAGGAATATCTGGATTCAAATCCTGTCTCAGACACTCACTGACTGTGGGACCCTGGGCAAGTCATTTATAACCTCTGTCTGCTTCAGCTTCCTCATCTGTAAAATGGCACCTACCTCACTGGGTGGCTGTGAGGCTCAAATGAAATATTTGTAAAGTTCTTTGGAGATCCTAAAGTTCAATCTAAACTCTGCCTGTTAGTGGATCCGTCTGTTTTGGCTGAGGGATCGCTGACCTGGAAGGCCCCCTGATTCATCTTTGCTGTTTTACTGTGTTGACAGACTCCGGGGAACCCACGGCTCCAACGCCAGAGCAGGTGGAACAGCTGAAGGTGTTTGCGGGCTTCCCCACGGGCTCCTCCAGCAACGAATGCCTGGCTGTGCTGGCCTTCCTTTATTTGTATTTATTTATTTGTGGGAAACAGAGGTAGGTTTACCTTCTGCTGCTCATCCTTTCCTGCTATCGTAGCCTCTTGGCTTCCCCTCCTTGCAGATCCAGCTCAGACCCCACTTTCTGGAGGAAGTGTTTCCCCTTGTGTCCCAGGACTTTCCCTGAGATCACTGTCCCTCTAGATCTCAGATGGGAGCATCTTGGCTTCCCATATGTTAGGCCACAAGCTCCTTGAGGGCAGGGACTGTCATCTTTTGCCTTTTTTTGTATCCCTAGAGCTTAGCCCTGAGCCTGGCACATGCTGAGCATTTAATGAATGTAGACTTACTGACTGTTAGGACTCTGCTGGCAGAGCCCTGGAGAGCCCAGAGAGGCATTGGAAGAAGATTGTAGAAGTGAGGGTCATGTCCTTCTGAGTTCTCTTCCAGCTCTGAAGATTTTTGGTCCTTGTTTGCCAGTAAGAAAGCCAGCCTGATGTTGGCTTCCTGGCTGGAATGGGAGGAGGGTATGAGTGGCTACCCTAATGAGGCCACACCTTTTTGTTTCAGGCCCTTGCCTAGCATGGACATCGTGGTATGGTCTGAGCTGCCCACTGGGGCAGGCCTCGGCTCCAGTGCTGCCTACTCAGTCTGCTTGGCAGCTGCCCTACTAGCCTTCTGTGAAGAGATCATGGGTCATCTGAAGGAAGGCGCTACCAGTGCTGGGTAACTTGGCTCAGAGAGTGCTGGGGAGGTCCTTGGGTTTTGGAGGTAGAAAGAGGCCAGGAGTGGCCTCTGAAATCCAGCTCTCTGGGTTCCTCTGGACTCTAGGCTCCCACGTCCCCTCCCCTTGCTTGTCGGGTTCCAAGACCCTCAGGCTCCATGGGGCCCAGAGGGGAGCTCGATGTCCCTCTTGTGAACGGTACATGTCTGCCCCCTAGGCCATCAGCCTTGGGCTCCCTCCCCTGCACCTGTCTGTCTTCAGGTCTTGTCCATTTGGCCTCCATAGGCTCTCCAGCCTCCACTCCCTTCTCTGCATCCATGTGACTCTTTTCCTGAGTTGAGTCTCTCTGCAGGCCTTCTTCCCCACAGCTGCTGGAGGGTGGTCTTCCTGAGGCAAGGGTCTGTGTCTCTCCCCTGCTCAGGAGACCCTACTGCTCCCTGTCACTCTAGGATCCAGGTCAGAGTCCTCTGTGGAGTGTTTAAAGCCATTTACAGTGTGACTGCAGCCCCCCTTCTATAACATGGGCATCATAAAGACATAAGCTGCCTGCCTCCCAGGGTGTTTGTGGAGCTAGAATGAGCTTACACAAATGTCCTTGCATGTAGAAAGCATCATACACATGTAAGGAATTGTTCTTAAAGTTAGAATGCCCTCCTCTGGCTCCCTGCACTTCTCTCCAGTCACCCTCTGCACTTTGAGGCTGGCGCCATTTGTGAGTCTGGGGGTCTTTTGGAGGGAGCCTGGTGTGGGTGGGGTTCCTCCTCAGGTACTTTGTAGCTGGGTGACCCTGGTCGGGGCACTTTACCTGCCTCCGGGCTGTGAGGCCCACAAGACACAATGGGCATCAATACTTTTCCATCAGGTCCCTTAGACCACTGTGCAAATGTCAGCTATTACAGAATGGCTGTCATTGAACCAAACCATAGCAAGTCCAAAGTGGGAGGGACCCTTGGGAGCATCTAGGCTAGCTGATTATGCCCCTTCCCCTACTCGAAGCCCAGTGAGAGGAGGGGACATAGAATCTGGGTCTAGAGCCTCTCTTACAGGATTCTGTGGGTTACACTGAGCACTCTGCCACATACCAGTCCCCAGGCAGGGTAGAAGGCTAGCTTGCCAACCCTCAGTTCTGTGTTACATGACTTAGATGTGCCTGTGATATCACCAGGGGGATAGTTCTCACGGAAGACACTCATGGCCCTTTTATGCCTTCCCGTCTCTGGTAACTCTCTCCCATGGTCTCCTACAGGGCTGACTGGTGCGTGAGGGCATCTATATTGCCAAATGCCACAAAGATGCTAGGGGAGCACACATAGGGGCTTATAGCTGTTTGACTATTGACCTCTTGCCACTTGTACATGCATCACATGTTCTTCCAGCTGCTCTTTAATTCTTTGACTGACTTGTGTTGTAGCCTTCCTGGGTATACTGCCCATCAAGTACATTTCCATTGCCCACTGGGTGCCTTCTCCCTCTCATTCTTTGGTATTCCATGGCTCACAGATACCCTGCGGCATCATGGGAAGAATTGTGATGGAATTGTGAAGGAAATGGGTCTTTGTTTCAGGTGGAAGTAAAAAGATCCTTCAATTTTCAAAGGCTAGTCAGCCTGTTCTTGTTCACCTTTGGGCCCCATACCTCATCTCTGCAGTGCCTATCTAGGAGAGTGTCCATTCATCTGCATGTTCTGGTCTGGACAAAAGACAGTTTTCATCCACTTGGTTTATCTTGTGTGAGTTGTCAGGCCAAACATTTCTGTGATTATAAATCTCATTGAAAAGTCCCTGGACTGGATGCATTTAATATGATGCTCTCTGCAAAGAAAACAGTCTAGAGAATCTCATCATCTGTAGGGAATTCTTCTACAATTTGGTTATGTTGTAGGACAGAAAAAAGTGGTGTTAGTTACACCCTCTGCCAAGAATATTGTGATGTCAGCACTGCTGCCAGCACTGCTGGTATTAATATTTCTGTCTACATTCTCCAGAGTTGCTCTGACCGGATCATTTGTGTGAGCTCGCGTGTGGAAGAGAGGAATGTGGAGGGGAACATCAGATGGTGCAGAGCTGCACCTGGGCTTGAACAAACCTGTTTTCTGGAGTTTGTGATTCTCTATGCTATTAACAAACCCAGTAATCTTAGAGGAGTTTCTAGACCTTGGGCCCTTAGTTTTGTCATCCTTAAAATGAAGGTGCTGGGTAAGACAACTTCAAAGTTCTCACTTGATACTGCCGTCCTGTAGGCTAGTATGCCTGGTTATAAATCTCTGCCAGCCCTGGCGTCGTGCTCTTAGTCATTACAGACCTTTAGTGTTCAGGCCCCATCTGTTAAATGTTCTGTGTTCTGACATTCTTTGATTTTTCATCATAAAGCCCTTTCCTTTCCACTAGAATTGTTGATGGTCCTATGGATGTCCGGTCATAAGTGGTATAGACTTTCTCTCCCATTGCAGAACCCTGTCCGCCTTTAAGTAACATCCATTCCGTTGGAGCCACAGCAAATTATGAGGATTTTCCAGTAAGAGAATGGTGCCTTCTGTCTACGGAATAGAAGTTAGCATATCTGTGTGTGGCTGGAGGAGATGTTCAAGTAAGATCCTGACTCTTTCTAGCTAGGTTCTGCTACCTGCTGCTAGAGGACTAGCTAAAAGAAAAGAGAATGTCTACAAAGGGGTGCATTGTATCTACCAGTGCCACACATTTATGGGTCCTTGGGATCACCATTAATCATTTGAGATCAGAGTTAAGCCCCTAAGCTTTGGCCACTTGAAATGTGAAGCAGATTCTAACTTTGACTCACTGTAGGGACTTTGGGAAAGGTCTTTCAGCTGTGTTCAGTACTCAGCAGGGTGTCAGCAAATGACCATTAGGCTGGAAGTCAGAGCCCTGGCTGCCAGGGTTAGCTGCTCTGCCTGCTAGTGGTGCGTTCTGCCTGACCCGTGGTGATCCCTCTTCCTTCCCAAGGCTTCGGTCTTGGCTCCGAAATGAGGGGATTGAACTTGTTGGCCTTGAAGATCCTCCCCAGTGTGGAATCCTAGGAATTACTTCTGAGAGGTGGCCTCCAGAGGGCAGGCTGAGGAACCTTTGTTTAATGGAAGCATGTCAGGGCAGGGGCTTTCTGGCCTCTTGGATTTTTTGGCTCTGAGTGCATCAGTGACATCCATTGGACTCCTGCTTGTAACTCCTTCTTCGACAGTCTTCAATTCTTGTTGCCTTTTGATGACTCTTTGATAACCCATTTCTTTGACAGAAGACAAAAGAAGGGAAATGACTTACCCACAATCCCACGGTGAATTTGTGTCAGACTTGGGGCTGGACTCCAGGTTTCAGACTCTATCCATTGATCTTTCTACTCTATCCATTGTCTGGTCTCCTGGATTGGGAGTCTGAGGACCCGTTGCTTCCTACCTGTGTGACATCGGTCAACTCACTTCATTTCTCTGGGTCTCATTTATAAAATGAGAAGATGAGTCTAGATCAGGGGTTTATAACCTGTATTTGGAAACTTGGATGGAAAAAAGAATTTTATCTATGTTTTCACTAACTTCTAACTGAAAGTTTAGCTTTTCCTTCAATTGTTTAAAACATTGACTGAGTAGAGATGATGCCAGAGACATCTAGAAAGGTCCAGAGTCCATGATCTAGCTGGTTTCTGTGATCTTTTCCAGCTCTCAAGACCAATTCCCCCATCTTATTGTCACATTCCTTGACTGGGTCTGGCTTACTTGGTTGACTTGGACCAAGAGGGCAGACATAGGAGCACTGTAAGTGGGAATTGCTGAGGCATATTTAGGCTCGTTGTAAGGAAGGATTCCATGGTTCAGATTGTCCAGAAGCAGAATGGTTGCCTTGGTAGGCATAAATGTAGCTCTAGATTCAAAAGGGACCACAGAGAACATCCATCTTCTTTTTTACAAATGAGGTAGCTTAGATTACAGAGAAGTTATATAACTTACCCTCCTGGTCAGCACCTTCTCTCCTATACTGCATGGGCTCCCCTGGTTTCCCCTCTCTGGAGATCTTCAGAGAGGGCTGCCTGGCCACTTGTTGGGGAATGTGATGGGAAGCAGTCTTGGATAGGTTTGTTTGGATTGGATGGTATCTGACTGAGGTCACTCAGCTCCTGCCATTCTCTGGCTCTGCTTCGGGGTCACCTTGCTGTACCTCTGCCATTTTGTGTTTGTAGAGTTGACTGAGCCTCATTGAAGGACTTGACATTTATCCCCACTCCATTTCATCTCGCTGGAGGCAGCCCATTGTTCTGACCTGTCACGATCTGGCTTTCACCTCATCTAACATGCTAGCCATCTCTCCTTGCTTCCTGTCTGCTGTCGATTCAACAAGTGCTTTTAGTGTCTTCATCATAGTTATTGGTGATAAATGTTAAGCTGGCCCAAGTCTGTACTAGAGACTTCCTTCCAACTAGACTCATTTGGGACTTCCCGCTGCAGCCTGTCTTTCAGCCAATTCCAAACCCTCTTCCCTTGAACTTAGTGCCCTAACTGTCAGGTCCACAAGGATACCATGAAGTACCTTCTGTTTTCCACCGAAGTCAAGAGATGCTCTGTCGACCCGATTCCCCTAATCTTTCCAGTTTCATATTCTTGTCAGAAGAGGAAATGAGGACAGTCTACCCCTTTATGAGTCACTGGCAGTGGTGATGACAGTTTGCTTCCTTGTTTCATCAGGTGGACGGAGGAGGAGCTGAATTTGATTAACAGATGGGCCTTTCTGGGAGAGAAGGTCATCCATGGGAACCCTTCTGGTGTGGATAACTCCGTCAGCACTTGGGGTGTGTTCCATTTCTCCCTCCTTGCTGTGGGGTTCAGTTTCAGGTTAGATTGTTCAGAACAAGGTCCAGTGAAACCTCCCTACTTTGGGAGGAAATTTCTATTACAAACTGTGCAGCTACAGTCCCTGGGAAGTGCATCCAGTGTTAGTGCTTGCTGGTGAGGATGGGTGGGGTATGGGCAGAGTGATCAGGGCCTGCGGAGAGCCCTGCTTGTAGAAGGTGCAAAGATTGCTTTGCTCTTTAAGTAAGAGCCTCCTCTGATACATGGAAGTAACTGAGTTTCCTCAGGCCAAACCTGTCAGGTGCTTTGAAGATGGCCCTGAGGGATGGTTTGTGGTCTGGGGACCAGCCCAGCCAAGCTGGCTTTCCATTCCCTGACACTTAACTATTCTCTCTGTAGACAGAGCTGCTGTAGCCAAGCAGCAGGTCCTTGGAATACTGAGTCAGCTGGAGGCTGGGGCCCCAAAGCCGAAGCTTTGTTTGGAACCAATTGAAGGATGCCAGCTTGATGTGAAAATTCGGGCTTGTAGGCACTTAGCCAGACTTGGATGAAAGTTTCTTGTGTAACTCACTCAGGTCCTTTTTGGCCTGGCCTGGGCTGGTCTGTTACTGAGATGAAGACAAACCAGGTTTCTTTGCTCAGACCTTCCCTGTGTCAGAGAAAAGCCAGTTCCCATGGCCCTGTCTCAAAATGAAACCTGCCTCCTGAGATCCAGCCTGCCATGCATAGACAGCGCTGTGTCTGTTTCCTTGTTCCCCTCCTTAGGTGGAGCCCTTCGATTCCAAAGAGGAAACATTTCACCTTTACAGAGGTAAAGTTGGGGGATTAATGGGAGCAGAAGCTGGGGCCTTCCAGGGAACCTCTACCACACCCTTTGTTGAGAGTCAGGGAAGCAGAGAGCTGGCAAGGAACCTCAGCGACTACCTCATCCCGTCCCCTCCCCCCACCCAGGGAGGATCCACGCTGGGCCGTACCTGCCACGGGGTCATGCTTCCAACCCCAGAGCTCTCCTGCCAGCTCTCTGGGAGCCCTGGGGTGGCTGTCCTCCCCTTCACAGCCTCATCCCTTGGTGTGCAGAACTGGCCTAGGTATGAGGCTTTGTCTTGTCCTGGCCCAGCTTCGTTAGCTTTTGAAAAGAAGGCCCTAAGAAAGGAAATGAAGGGAGCCATGGAAGTAGAAGGCCAGCCCTGCATGGAACACTATCCCTTAGGTTTTCCATGTTCATGGGAGTTCTTTTTTTTTTAAAAGCATCAAGTCCCTGGGACTCTAGGCTCTGGATCTGGAAAGGACAGTAGAAAGCATTTAGTCCAGTCTTCTCCTGTGACATATGGGAAAAGCCCAAGGTCCGGGTTGGTTCAGAGGCTTGTCCTGCGCTCAGCCAGGGAACGTGGGATGAGATGGAATCCAGGCCCAGACCTGGGGCCTGCGACCTGGGGCATCCAATCTGTTCTTCCCCGGCTTTGGCCCTACTCTGAGCAGGACAGACCTAGGGCCCGGGGCGCTAGGAGACACGAGAAGTGCTTGCGGTCCTGCTAGAGATCGTGAGAAGCCCCTGACTCATTTCCTGGGGTGGTCTGGTAGCCATTGTCCTTTGGGAGAAGCTGACCACTGACTCTCATGACAGGGGAGAGGGAATGAGCATTTATTGTAGAGCACCTACTGTGTGCCAGGCCCTGTGCTGAGCACTCTTTACAAATATTACCTCATTTGATGGGAGGCAGGTGCTCTTGTTATCACCATTTTATAATTGAGGAAGCTGAGGCAGATAGGTGATGTGACCTGCCTAAGGTCACACAGCTGAGAAGAGTCTGGGGCAGGATTTGAGCTTGGAGCTTTCTGCCTCCAGGCCCAGTGGTCTATGTACAGTGCCACTAGCCTTCTCCCAGGGTGGAGGCCAGGTTAGGGCAGGCCAGCCAGAGCAAGGACCAAGGGAAATGGACCTTTATTGCCATGAATGCTCCATGTTCCTCGTGCTTCTCCAAAGGCATCTGGGTTCTTGGATGTGGCTGCAGGTAATGATATTTTCTGTGATGAGATCTGACTGGAGCTGGGACACTTTGGGGTTTTTTTTGGTTTTTTTTTCTCACAACAACCCTGTGCATAGGCGGAAGTCTGGGGAGGGCCACCTGCATTTCATGAGCTTGGAGGGGATGTGGCCTCAGTCATGCAGCAAGGGAGTGTCAGAGTCTTGCCTTGAGGGAGAGCTCTCTCCGCTAGCTAGCTGGGTTGGGGGAGCCTTGCGGGGCCGACCCTGTGCCAGATCACCCTTCACCAGGTGAAGCAGACTAGAGGACTGGGAGAACCTGGGCAGGCACACCTGGGCATCTCCAAGCTGTGCCCTTCCTGTGAGGGTTCAAATCACTTAGATTCCCTTTCCATTAAGATGGTTTCAGCAATCCCATCTCTCAGCTGTGATTCCAGCTCTACAAAGATGGGCATTCGGACTCTGTGCCCTCTTTCTTTTAAAGTTTAAAAAACTCCAAGCCAAAGGTCTGTGTGAATTTCATGGGTGTACAGGTAAAATCCTGGCAGCTTTTTCTTTTCCCAATGCATCGAATCATACAGTTACGAGATATGAAAGGGAAGGGGCCCAAGGCACCAGGGGCTGGCTGCCCTGCCAGCAGCAGCAAGAGCTCGTCCAGAGTCCCTGTGTCATTACCTCAGGCAGGATGTGACATTGTTTGGGTGTCAGACTGGTCACCACACCTAGGCCAGGGCTGGTCACCCCAGAGCTCCTCCAGGGTCAGATGTATTCCCTAACTTGCTAAGGACACATGATTGTTACCTCCCTTTCCAACCTTATGAGAGCTGTGTAGCCATTTTCCTAAAGTGCTGGGCTGGCTGTGCCCCTCACCTGCCCAGTAGGTCACGTTTGGTCAGCCACACCAGACTTTGCCATTCTCTGACCTCAGCCTTTTCACAGCCCCTCTTGGAAGTCTCACAGGTCACCCCCATCCCTGGAAAGAATCCAGTTGGCCCTGGGACATTGGGACAGACAGGAGGAGAAGTGAGGCAGCAGTCTTCTGAAAAAGGTCTGGGGGTTTTAGTGGATGGCAAGCTTAGTAGGAATCAGTGATGGAATTCAGCAGCTGACAAAGCAAATGCAGACCTAGTTTACACTGAGTGGCATAGTGTCCTGTAACCCCACCTAGAATCTGGTGGGCAGGGAGGGGCATCTCCTTAGGAAGGGTAGCATGGGTGTCTCTAGGAGGACCTGTACCACCTCTTCCCAGTCTTAGCTATAGAATCCTAGGCAAATCATTAAATAACCAGGGCAACTTTCTAAGACTATAAATTACAAATGAATTGACTGGATTGGGGGAGTTGGGGCACTCCTTACTCCCCCTCTGCCTCCAGGCTCTCTCCTCACCTCCCTCACCTCACCTCCTTGGAGGTTTCCTCATTCTTTATCCACCACTCAGTCCAGATCCTGGCTGCTGTTGGCCACACACCCCCAGAATGCTTTTCTGCTTTCCTCAGTGGGTTAAGTTCCTGACTCATGGTCTTTCCCCTCCTCTGCCTTTATACTAGGGGACTTCATTTGACACATTGACTCTCCTTTCCCTTCTTACTCCTTTCCTGTGAAATGCTTCTCTGCCCATCATCTACAAGGGCCTAGAGTTTACAACCTCTCGTCCCATGACCTCCAGACCCTCCCCAGAACCCTCTCCTCCCTTTCCCCTCTTGACTCTTGAGGTGACTATAGAGGGAGAAGAGGGTCCAGTGAATCAGTTCAGGTCAGTGTAGCCTGGCCCCCTTCTCCCATGGCCAGTAGTGCTTTGCCATTTCTTAGCCATGGATGACTCCACCAGTTGCTGCTTTGGCTCCTCTTAACATGATGCTGAAAAAGAGAAGGAATCTTGGACCCCTGCTGTGCGGGTCCACCCTGGCTCTATCTGATCCAACCTCAACAGTGTCCTCACTATCACAAGGCCATCCCTGTCCACTTCTCTGACGGACTCCTGAGCGACTCTTACCTCCCTCTGCTTCCTCTCAGCCCAGACCCTTGCCTCCTCTTTCACTGGAAGACTGAAGGCCTTCTCAGAGAGCTCTCTTCTCCCTACCTCCTTATTTCCAATTGCCCAGGTCCCTTCTGCTCCCATCTCTTCCTTCAGCTCACCCACTTAGAATAACCCCCTTCTTCCACCCCTTCTCTTCCAGCAGACTGTCTCTCCATTGCCCCAGCCTCTCCCTTCTCTCTCTCCTGGCTGCTTCCTCCTTGACTGCCAACAAACATGCCCATGTCTCCTTATCCTCAAAAACCTCTCACTGGATCAGTCCATCCTTGCTGTTTTCTTCTCTTTGTAAACTTGTGAAGACTGTCCACAGTGGGTATTCCTCTCCTCTCTCTGTTTTATCTCTACAGCAGGGGTCCCAGACACAAATGGATATAGATCCTTAGGGGTTTATGTTAACTTCAAAAACTGCAAATTAACATTACATTAGATTGCATGTTTATTTTGTTAGACATTTTCCAATTACATTTTAACCTGGTTGACTGTATTCAAGGTTCTGCGGGGTGCCAGTACTAGATGCTGGGTGAGACGGGTGAGTGTGATGCTTCTGCATCACCATTCAGCAGAAGCCGTTCTCTACAAAATTAGCAGTGATCTCTTAATGGCCAAATCGAATAGCCCTTTTTCAGTCTTTGGGCCTTTTTCATCCTCTTTGGCCTCTCTGTAGCCTTTATCGCTATTAGTGACTCTCTTTTCCTTGATTCAGTCTTCTCTCTAGGCTTTCTCCTGGATCTCCTGTCTGGATCTTCATCCATTTGGGGGTATCTCTTAGGGCTCTGCCCTGGGCCCTCTTCTCCCTCTGTAGCTTTTCACTTGGGGATTTCATTAGCTTTATCATCTCTGGGTTGCTTTTTCCAGCTCTGACCTCTCTCCTGACCTCTGATTGACCAGTGGACATCTTAGATTGGATGGCCCATAGGTGTCTTAAACTCAGCATGTTCAGAACCGACTTCCTCTTTCTTCCAGACTTCGTCCTGTTCTGAACTGCCGTTATTGCGAAGGACAGCACCACCCTTGCAGTCACTTGTGCTCACGCCCTGGGTCTCATCCTCAGCTCTTCTGTCTCTTCCCCATATCCCATCTGTGACATCTCTTGAACACCCCTCCTTTTCTCCCCTCTGACACCCCCCCCCGCAGACACCAATCTCTTCATCCCTATTACAGGAGCTTTTGAAGGGTTATCTGTTTTCTTAAATACTCCCCAATTACATTTTAGTCTGTTCTGGGCTTCAGGCCATGTTTGCATCTTCTGCTCTGCAACAAGTCTTTTCCAGTCCTCCTTAATCCTAGTATCTTCACCCGGTTGATTATCTCTAATTTTTCCTGTGTGGATCGTTTGTACATGATTGTTTTTGATGTCGTCTTCCCCATTAGACTGAGCTCCTTGAGCACACAGATTGTCTTTTTGCCTTTCTGCATATCCCTAGATTTTAGCACAGTGCAAAGTACCAAGTAGGCTTTTAATAAAATGCTCACTGACTGTTTGCATCAGTGGAGGAGCTTTCCACAAGTCCAGAGTAAACGTGTGGTAAACTCCTTAAGGTCAGGGGCTGCCGTTTCTTCTCTTAAACTCAGTATGTGCAGAACAGAACTTTACCCCAGAATCTTGCCCATGCCTACCTTCCTTTGACTGTGGAGGGCATCACCATCCTCCCAGTCCCTCGGGCTCCCAACCTAGGAGTCAGCCTGGACTCGTCCCTATCTCTCAACCCCCAGATCCAAGATGGTGCCAGGGCCTGGCTGTTTCACCTGTCCAGCATCTCTCATTTATGTCCCCTTTTGTCCCTGGACACTGCCTCCCCCTGATGCCGGCCTTCATCACCTCCCACCTGGACCAGTGCAGTGCTGCTGGGGAAGTGGGCAGGGTCTGCCTCATCTCCCCACCCTCTGTTAGACCACCAAAGGGATTTTCCTAAAGCACCGGTCTCACCTGCCCAGTAAACTCCAGGGCTTCCCTGTAGCCTCCTGGATCAAACAGAGGTCACTGTTAGGCACTCAGAGTCCCTTTCTCCCTTTCCAGTCTTAGACTTTACTTCCCAACATGACCTCTTCTGTCTGGTGATGCTGGTCTCCAGGCTCTTCTACAAGCAAGACCTCCCATCTCTCTGCCCTGGGCCTTCCTCTGGCCTTTTTCCATTCCTGGAACGCCTTCCCTCCTCTGCTCTAACCACTGGCCTCCCTGGCTTCCTTTAATCCTAACTCAAATCTCTCCTTCTACAGGAAGCCTTCCCTCCCTCTTAATTGTGATCCTCCCCCACTAACTCCTTTTTATCTTGTATATGGCATGTTGTGTATATATTTGTTTACTCATTTTCTCCTGTTATATTGTAAGCTTCTTCAAGACAGGGACAATTTTTTGCCTTTTTTGTATCCTCAGATCTTAGCACAGGGCCTGGCACACAGTAGGTAGTTAGTAAATGTTGGTGGTGCTCAGGGTCCAGTGGCACAGGTCAAATGAAGGTGGATCTGATCTAAAATGAATTAGGCCTCCTCCCAGCCAAGGACAAAGGAGAGGAGGTCCTGCCCTTGCTTCGTAGTGAGGGGCTACTGAGCATCTTAGTCAGGCTGACGCAGGGCAGAGAGCATTGCCTTTGGAGGCAGAGGAGCTGGGCCCAAGTCCAGCCTCCTCCCCTCTCTCCCTCCCTGCGTCTCAGTTTCTTCACCTATCAGTTGAGAGGGTTGAGCTGGTTGGTCTCCGAGGCTCCTCCCAGTTTTGTGTGCACCCATTCCTGGAGGAGAAGGCAAAGGCAGCTTGTGAGCGCTGGGGAGGTCTGGGTCAGGTGGGGATGGCAGCCTGTGTGGGTGGACAGGGCAGAGTGTGCCCACTGTGGTCATTGACTTTGGTTTGGGAGCTGCTAATTGGCTGGTTTGGCTCCAAGCACGAATTCATTAAGAATAATAGGAAGTGAAGCTACAGAAGGAGGTTGGAGCCAGAGAGTGAAGGGCTCTAAATTCTAGGCCAAGGAGGTTGTAGTTTGTCCTAGAGGCAATTCAGCATCTATACAATTAAACTGTCTTCTCTACTGCTTGGCTCTACTCTTTGGTTGTACATCAGGGTCAATGAATTAGGCTTCACTGGAAGATGAGACAGAAAACCTAGTTGAAAGTCGCGGTTTGGAACTATTCTTGAACCAAAGGCTTTGTCTCTCCCCCTGCAGGATACCAGTCTTGAGGATTCTCCTAACCAACACCAAGGTGCCCCGCAGCACCAAGGCCTTGGTGGCGGGAGTCAAGGACAAGCTGGTGAAGGTGCATTCTCTTGGATTTCTGGGCAAACCTGGGCCCCGGAGCAGTGATTGAATTAAAGCCAGGGACTGACCTCCTCCTGTTTCATTGTGATCATTGTCCAGTGCTCTCTCCATAACTTCTCTCTTCTTCCAGTCTCCATGTGAAGCCTTGGGAATCCCATACAATCTACTACATATTTTTTAGGGATCTCTCATGTGTGGGTGCTGGGTTGGATGCTGGAGATTTAGTTAGAAAACCAAAACCACCCCTTGTCCTGGTGCTTCCATTCTGTTTGAGGGATACAGTAGGTAAACTGATAAGCACCATGGGACTTTGAGAAGGGGGATGAGGAAAGACTTTTGTAGGAGGAGACCCTGAGGATGGGGTTAGGGATTCCAAGTGGGAGTGAGGAGGGAGTGTGCTCTAAATTGGGGTCTGTGCAAAGGCATGGGGTGCTAAGTTTGGGGAGCTGCTGCCTCAACTTTAACAGGGAAACTGAGGCACCCGAGGATTACGTGGCTTGGCTAAGGTGTCTCAGTAGAGTCCCAGGGAAGAGGCCAGGGCTTTTAACTTGTACACGGTGTCAAGCTGCTCGTTCCTTTGGTCTCTGTTCCTCACCCCTGGCCCCCAATCACCTGTCTCCATGCCCTGGCCTCAGCTGGCCTGCCTCTCCTCACTGAGTTTTGGCTCACTCCCACACCAACTTTAGCTGAAGCCTCTCCTCATCTTCCATCCCTCTCAAAGTACTTTGTGTTTATGTTGATTCACTTTATAGTCCTTGTGCTTCCTCTATTTTGTAGTTTCCTTGTGACTAGAAAGGAAGCAGCCCCTTCTGAGAGGAGATGTCTTCTTCTCTGTCCTTGTATCTCCAGCACAGTACAGGGAGATGGGGCAGGCACCAGATAATCAAGGCTCGTTAGTGACTCTCGAGGGTTGGCATTCGGGCCATTGTCCACACCTGCTGTAAAGCAGAACCTTGATGGCCTGGAGAGCCTGGGTGTCATTTGAGCAGAGAAGGTATGGACCTGAGGTCACTGGCGTCCCCTGAAGAACTGGGATGGGGATAGGTCCAGGCAGTTCTCAGCCTGATGTTAGACTGATCTGGGGGGGAGGTGGGATAGGGAGCAGGTGACCTGGCCTTGGTCCAGTGGCTCCTTCTGTCCCACTTCTGTCTCTGATCTCCTAACTCCTTTCCCTTCCAGTTCCCAGAGATCATGAACCCATTATTAGCTTCTATCGATGCTATCTCCCTGGAGTGTGAGCGTGTGTTGGGCGCGATGGCGGTGGCTCCAACCCCTGAACAGTACCTGGTGTTGGAGGTAAGCACTCCTTCCCCCTCCCTCGGGGTTGTCACCCACTAGAGCTTCATTGAGAAGCCATCAGGCAGCTGGTGTGTCAGGAGCTAGGACAGAGGGAGCGGTGCCACCCAGCAGGCATTGTTAGATGGCAGTGGGCACCTGGGGCGGGGGCGGCTCTTGGCTTCTTGTTTCTTGCTTTTCTCATTTACCTTCCTGAAAAATGTTTTCCTATTATGAATTGGGATGCGACTTGAGATTTTAAACCTCCAGATTATCTTCCTGGAGGAGGGGAATTCAGGAAGGAAAGTCCTTAATTCTAAAGAGGTACTTAATGGGAAGGAACATTTTCTTGAACCAGACATTGTCATCACTGTTGAACTCATTGGAGAAAGGGCTGCTGGAAACTCTGGGTAGCCGCTTGTTTCTGGCTGCCCAGCCTAGGTTATGGGCTACTTCGATACCAGAGATATTGTCAGGGCTGGGAGGGGGCTTAGAACAGGGGATGTCAGGACTGGGAGGGACCTCAGAACAGGGGATGTCAGAGCTGGCGGGGGGGGGGGGGGGCTGGTGTCTCAGAGCCTGTCTTGTTCTCTTTTTCCAGGTAGGAATAGATTAGCTCTCTTGGCCAGGGTTAGCCAAGGGGCAGGGCTGGCAGCAGACACCCCATTCTCCCAGCTAGTGCCCTCCACTCCATACTGTCTCATGATGGCAGAGAAAACCCAGGTGCCTTCTCCTCACGGCTCTGCCAGTAACAGCACTGCCAGTCCCCTGCGCCCTGGGTGCTGTGTACTTTTCCCCCTTTGTCTCATTGTTTTTTCCTAGCAGCCCTAGGAAGGTGGAGCAGGCCTGGGATTTTTAACGCCATTTGAGAGATAGGGGGGCCAAGCTGTGATGACCGTCTCAGGATGGGACCCTAGGCCGGTGCTCTGCAAGGTCTTCTAGGGGAGACCTTGGGGTCAGCACCTCTCCACACATGCTCATTGTTGGGGCTGAATCAGTTGAAAGAGCCTGGGATTGGGCAGACTTCTGCCCAGAAGTCCTGAGGCCAGGTGGGGAGAGAGCACAGACACCCCCTGGCCAACTCTCCAGCACCTGTATTCGAGCTATCTTGGGGGCAGTGGGGAGGCAGCAGAACCTCCCACCACCTCAGCTTCTCTGTCCAAAGGGGGTTTTCAGAGGGAATCAGCGATGGGGAAAATAGCGGCCATGCCCAAGCTTGTAAGCGTCTGGCTGTCTCTCTCTTTCTCAGTCTCTCTCTCTCTCTCCTCTTCTACCCCCATCTCATTCTCTGCCCCCTCTCCCTTCTCTCTCTTGTTCTCTCTATTTCCTTTCCCCTCCTCTACCTCCCATGCTGTGGCCTTGTGTGAGGAGCTCCTCTGCCAGGCATTTCTGGTCGGTTCAGCCTTTGGACAGCACTACTTAAACCAGTGAACTGTTCTACTGTGTCATAGCCTGTCATCTGATTCTTGATGGATTTGGGATCAGGCTGTGACAGGTGTCTGGGATTGGTTGAGACAAGGCTGACTGGCGCTCAGGCGGAGCAGCAGCACAGAGAATATGTGGGGTGCTCTTTTGGAATCTCGGAGCCCTTCCTGCCAATGGGCCTCGATCCTGTCCCGCCCCCCACCCCTCCTCTGGAGCTCCCTGCTCCCCCCCACCCCCCCTTTGTTTGTCTGACACCTGGTAGGCAGGGATGCAGGCTGGCGTTGCCATGGGAGAGGTCTGATGAACCTCTGCTTCATCAGCAGGTATTGGGATGAGTGAAGCAGGTGGAAGTCTGCCGTGTCCCAGTGACTGACATCCCTCATGGTGCATGGGAGCTTGAAGCTCCATCAAGCCAAGCATGTCGGGCAGACGCCTTACAGCACAGCTTGCACTTGTCAGGAGTCAGGAAGAGGCTCCTCATCTTGGCATTCTCAGGCAAACAGCTTGGCATGTTGGGGAAGCACCAGAGATCTCCCTGATCACGGCCCATCATTCAGGTGCTTGGGCTCCAGAGTAGTGTCTCCATGGCAGGAGAGGCAGGAGGAACCTGGACCCTAGAGACTGCTCCATTTCACCCCATGTTGACAGCTAGGGAAAATAAGGCTCAGTTACTTGACAAAGGTTAGCAAAGGCAAAGCCCCATCCCTCCATAGCAACCTCCCACAACCCCCTGGGAAGGGTCTGTACATGTCTTGTCTAATGGTACATTTCCCATGTCATTCATAATCATTTTGGGTTCCAAAGGACTCAAGCTTGCCCCTGGCATGTGGCAAAATGCTGCTGGCCCCAGAATTGGTCAGCAGCTTCCTCTGTCCATGTGGTACATGGCCTCCCTAGGTCTCTGGCCCCAACTGAAGCCCCCACCTTGGCAGTCAGAAAGTGCCGACTCCATTTCCCCCTCACATGCTCGCCCTCCTTTGGCCAGGACTGAGTGGAACCAGCCTTAGATCTCGGCTTGGGAGCTAGAGATAAAGCTTCCTGGGGTCCTCTGGCCAATCCCCTCACTTCAGGTGTTTATTTTTCCAGGTTTTTTCTTTTCTTCTTCCTTGGTTTTATCATTGCTTCATTACGTAAGGTCAGACCTTGTAAGGCTGCTCTCCTGTACTAGCTGATCCGTTTTGGAGTCGGGGGACCTCCTTTATTAGAGGGAGAAGCATATCCCCACCCCCCAAGAGTCTGGTGGCTCTTCCCTGTCTTGTGCTGTGTCCCGGGCAGCTTTGGCTTCCCCGTCCCTCACTGGCTCTTCTCTCCTGCCCTCCCTGCCAACCCCTTCTCTTTCCCATTGGAGCATCTGGCTTCTCAGCCAGAATCTCTGGCAGTAGGCGATGCTGTCGGCACGCACTGCTCAGCTTTCCCCTGGCCTTCCTGCGACCAGACTGTGTTCCTTGTGAGCCCCTCCCTCGAGGATCAGGTGTCCAGGTGCTCTCCTCAGATCTCCATCCATGGCCCAGGCTGTGCTGCTCAGCTCTGAGGTTTTCCATGTGGTTCATTCATGGGGTCTCTGCCTTGCCTGGCAGCCTGTGGCCTTGCCAGCCTGTCTCAGGTATCACATACTCCACTGAATTTGGTGAACCTCTTTAGAAAGTGTTCTTTGTGGCCTCTGAGGCCTGGTGCTGCCCTCTGCCCTGTGTGTTGCCCCAGAGTTGGGAGGGGGAATTGTGCTCTAGGGTTTCATGCAGGACACATGCACACTCTCCCTCTCTCTCTCTGTCTCTCTGTCTCCCTCTCCCTCTCCCTCTCTCTCCCCCTCTCCCTCTCTCCTCCCTCCCCAGTAACAGACCCAGGGGCACCCACAGAGGTGCACAGCATGACACCTTGGTTTCTTTTAGCCTTGTGAGTAGACCAGTCCCTTAGTCATTGTGTGTGAGTGTTGAGCGGATGCCACATAGACAAGGCAACACTGGAAAAAGACCCGCCCCCAAGGACCCATTTGCACACAGGACCTTGGACAGTCATGAAACTTTTTTTGGTTTCTGTTTCCTCTGTCGTAAAACAAGGAGGTTGGACTCTGGCCTGAGGCAGGCTCCTGAGTGGTCCTGAGGTCTGCCCAGGGGACATGTGTAGTGTCCTGATCTCGGTCTCTTTTCTAGGAGCTTATCGACATGAACCAGCATCACCTTAATGCCATTGGAGTGGGTCACACCTCCTTGGACAGGCTGTGCCAGGTGACTGCAGCCCATGGGCTGCACAGTAAACTGACAGGAGCTGGTGGTGGGGGCTGTGGCTTCACACTGCTCAGACCAGGTAGGCTGGCTGCCCCTGAAGTCCAGCTTCAGAGCTCACTGGGGGAGGGGGCCAAGGCCTGCAGTCCTCCGAAAAGGAGATGATGGATTGCTCTTGCACTGTGAGGTGGCTGCCATGGCCGGGTCATTTTAAATAGAACTAGGTAGCTTGGGAGCCAGGCTGCTGAGGCCGCCTGCCCTGGTGCCCGTCGTGCTCCTCAGAGACGTCCTGGCCCCTCTTATCGGTCTCTCTCTTTCGGGCTCTTTTCTCCTCCCCCTTCTGTACTTCTGGCTTCCCTTTCCTCCCTCTGTTACTCTCATTCTCCTCCTCTTCTTCCTTTTTTCCCTCCCTTTCTCTTTTTCCTCCCTCTTCACTTATTCTCCATGCCTTTATTAGGCTCATAGTCTGGTGCTGGACAGAGGAACCAGTTCAAACCCCTCTTTGCCAATGAGGAGCTAGGTCTACAGAGGGTAGGGCTGGAGGATGGGGCGGGGCATGGTTTTGTCAAGGACACAGAGTAATGAGGACCAGAGCGAGGATTCGCACCCAAATCCTTGGCATCCTCCCACCCAAATCCTGGATTTTTTGGCCTGCAGCTCACTCCTTTTCGTGCTTCCCCTTCTCTTGAGGCGTCTCAGTTTCATTGTCTCTGGAATGGCCTCCGAGGCCCCTTTCCGCCCTAAGTCGGTGTCCTGTGCCCCCCTCAGTGCTCTCCCCAAGGGGCATTCCAAGCCCTGATTTAAGCATTCCCTGATAAACATTTCCCTTGTCCTTTAGGATTTGAAGATGTTTACTGCCCTCGATCCTCCCAACAACTCTGAGGCAGGTTGCTATCAGTCACCCCATTCTATAGATGAGGAAACAGGCTCAGATGATTTGCACGATGAGGGTGTGTCCGCAGTGCTCAGGGCTGAGCTGAGGGATGGGGCATGTGGAAGGGCAGGATGACCTTGGTGAAGAGAGGGAAGGTCTGGGAAAGCACAGCCTGGGGTCATCACCTAGATGCTCTCTGGTGCCCAGAGCACACTGGGTCTGGTTACACCAAGGTCCTGCACCGGTAACAGCTACCTTCCCTCCTCCCCCAGGTCTGGAGCAGTCTGTGGTGGAAGCTGCCATGCAAACCCTCACTGGCTGTGGATTTGAGTGCTGGGAGACCACCATCGGTGCTCCTGGAGTCTCCCTCCACTCGGAGTCCTCCTTAAAGGCTGATGTGCTGCAAGCTTTGAGCAGTCCCTAGGATAGAGCTCTAGTCACTGTCACAGACAGCAGCTTCCTGGGCTCCTGGCAGCCACATATGGACTTCTTTGAGCTCCTGACAGACAGCTAGCTGGTGCCAGTGTGGGCAGATCCCTGTGGTCATGGCTGCCACAGAGCTGCAGGGCAGCACATCAGAATGGCACCCTGTACCAGCCTCCTAATGCCCACACTGTCCCAAAGGCAAAAGCTCTCATATTTCCACACTTCCCTTAACTCCCTGGTCTCTAAAACCTACCATAAACCTTGTTCCTCAGACTCAGTGTGCCCTATCATGGTTGGCTGGGAGGGATGCCCTTAGCTGCGGCCATGACGCCTTCTCTGCTAGTAGAAGTTGAGACGGGGGAGGGTGAGCCCTCTTCTTTGGCCTTTGACCTCTCCAGATCCAGCTTCTCAGCACCTACCTCTGCAATGAATCCTTCGCTCACCACTTGAGCCGTGGTGGACTGTCCTGATGTCCCAACTCCTCCGTCATCACTTGGGGTCATTGTTAAACTGTCATGGATAAGCGTCTTGTCTTCAGCAGCTAAACTGGAATCGTCCATGCAGACATCGGCTGCATTCCTTTGGACAACTAGCACAGGACTGAGCACAGACTAGGCCGCTGTAAATGTTTGAGTAAATGAACCCATGAGGACTTTGTGATGCTTTAAATGTACTGTATTGGTCCAAATATAGACCGTTCTTACCTCCAGTATCAAGCTGGTATGAAATGTGAGAAGGACCTGTGAGAATTCTTAGTATCTGTGAAATAAAGATGCTGCCTGCAGTCCCAGGGAGCAGTTCTGCCCAGCAGGTTCTGCAGAATCGAACAAAGGGATCCAGATCCTCTGATGTAGCCATGGGGCACTTCGAAGTTCTTCCCATCACAGGGAGGATGGAGGTGGATGGCACAGGGCCCCCATAACCTGTAAATGGAATGAGGAGGTGGAGGGAAGATTTGAAAACTCTTTGGGGAAGGACGAAAGGAACTTGACGTGTAATGGTATTCTTAAGTGTACTAATACATGCTGAATCAATGAAGACCTCAGTATCCAGAGTTCGTTGGGGTGGAAATTTCAGCCCTGCAGGACTTGGCGATGCTCCCGCCCCTGGGAGTCTTGGCTCAGCTGTTCTCAGATCAAAAACAGAAATGATGAGAAGAGTGCTGGAGACGCAGAATGAACAGAACCTTCATTTGAATGGAAAGAAATGTAAAAAATCTTTCATAGTAAATACATTTTTAATGGTGATCGTGTGTTAATATTTTTCAGGATTTATGTGTATTTTGGGAGAAACCCTTTCAGAGAGATCTCATTTCTATGGCTCTGAGCTTTCTTTGGACCCTTCCAGTGCACCACAGCCCTGGATTGAGTAGAGAGGGGAGCCCACCCTGTTGTCCATATCAGCATTATCCAGCTCTCCTCCAAGATAAAAATTCACTTTAGACAATCTACTCATTTTAGATTTAAAAAAAGAAAAGCAACTTAAGCTATGAGGGCACGAGCCTTGAATGGGAAGTTTCAGCCTGGGAGCAAGTTTGTGACCCATTAGGGACAATGTCCCAGGGAAGCCCCAGGACTCCATTTTCTCTGGCCTTTGTCCACAACTACACAGTGGTTCGCCTTCTCACAGGGCCCTCTCAGCACATGAAGGAACAAGTGGCTTTATATCATGTCCTGGTGGGGCATGTGTTTGGGGGAGGAATGGTGATGGGGACCTACCTTGTTTCTTGGTTCTGAATGAATGAAAGTCTCCCCCTGGTCCCTGGAGGAGCACCCATTTGTCCATTACCTGACTCATCGATCCGCCTGCCTCTCATGGCTACCCTGCACACAGCTCCCTTCTGTATCCCACAGGCAAGGGGGTGAAACTTCCTGTCCACTAATCAATAGGCAAGGTTGGGACCTTCAGACTGGGCTGAGTCACTTTGGATGAATTTGCAGGTTACCCGTGCTTCACAGACATGTGTTCCTGCCCTTGGTCACCAGGGGGCGACTGGTGCCTTCTTTTCCCCAGCCCTTCTGGAAGAGGGAGTTGACCAAAATCCCTTTTGGGGATACTAGGGAGACAACCCAAAGACCCGGGAGCCATGCTCAGCCTTTAAGTCCTTCTCACCCAGGGATGTTTGCATGCTTTTTGCAAATGATTTTCATTTGGGCGGTGCCTTCCTAGGCCCCACTCAGTTCCCAGGAGGCACCCAAGAACAAATGTTCTTGCTGCCCATGAGCCGAGTCTGACCCTGAATTCTCCCTGTACTTCTTATGACTAGTTTTGGGTTCTGGTCCTTGGAATGTAAAGGTGATAAACATAAATTTCACTGCAGACTTGGCTTAACACTCAGTGACATTCAAGCCCTATTTTTTCCCATATGACTTTGGACAAGATGTTTAGCTTCTCTGGGCCTCGGTTTCCATTTTGGTAATGAGAAGAGACATTAAACCAGTTGGCCTCTGAAGTCCCATTTGGTTCTAGGTCTACATTTTGGGCCTGGATCCTGTTTGTTTTCTCAGTTGACTCAGCTGGTAGATGAAATAAATAAATGGCTTCATATCGTATTTGGGGATAGGGGAAAAGAAGAAATGGTACCTGTATTTTTGGTTGAGAATCCCATGATCTCCACTACTACCTTTAAGGGATAGTCAGGAGATTGGGGCTTTTGTCCCAGCTATGGCCCTAGGTCACTGGTGGCTTTATCAAGGTCACACTTTCTGTAAAATGAAAGTTGACCTAAATCAAAGGTTCTTACCCTGGGGCCTTGCACATTTGATTTTTAAAGTATTTTGATAACAGTATTTCCATATAATTGTTTTCCTTTATAGCCTTCTGTATTTTATGTGTTTAAAAGCATTCATCTGAGAAGGGGTCTGTAGACTTCCCAGGCTCAGCTGACTGCCAGTGGAGACCTTGACACAGGAAAAGTTAAGGACCCCTGGTGTTACCACTGTTACCTTCTGGTCTGCTTTGTTCTGGGATCCCTTCCATTGATGGCATTGCCCCTTTCTATCATCAGCTGCAACTATCTCTGTGCCCCCATCAACCTATGCCCAAAGTATACCTTGTAATGGAGTCACACATCACTCAGAATCCTGTGATCGGTACAGGGAAGTGGGGTACATCAGCAGAAACCTTCCCTGGATCAGAGACACCTAGAAGAGACCCCAGCCTGGACTCTTTAGCAGCCCCTGAGGTTAGAACCTCTTAGTGGCTGTTAAAAAACAAATCTAATGTGAATGGCATTTTCCTCCCGATTCTGCCTCTCTGATGAGGCATTCGGATATCACTGGAGCTTGGCGTTAGCTGTGCCAACAGCCAGACAGTAAGTGCTCGGGTCAGCACTTGGCCCTGGGAGCTGCTGGGAATTTAGCCTCTACCTACAAAACACAAAGTTCTCCCCATTCTTTTTTTTCTGGTTCTATCAGAGGTCCTCTCCTGGGACAGAGGTGACAAATGCCGCAGTGGATGCTTACAAGGTCTTTTTTTAGCTTAATCTTTGCTGACTTGCCTTTTAAATGTGATCGACAGGTCACTTTGCCTGCAGGTGATAGAACTGTCACCCCTGTGCTCTCTCCTCCCATGGCCATCTGCAAATATTTCAAATAGTAGAAATTTTAGAGCTTGCCGAAAGGGTTTTGTTTTGTTTTTACAACGGCTTTGGGAGAGATGGGGAGAAAGTCTTCCCCCATTTCATAAATGAACCAAGAGTCTCAGAGGGCTCATGACCACAAGAGGTGGAATGTCAGAGGACTCAGGTTTAAATCCCACCTTTGCCTCTTACCAATGCCTCTTGCACAAACTAAGTTAACCTCTGTGGGCCTCAGTTTCCTCTTCTGTAAAATGGAGATTGGGCTAGGTGACCCAAACAACTCCCAAAGCTCAGTCTGTCAATAAAATGGAATTCATATTTTCTGTGTTGTAGTGGAAAGGGTAGGGAATTTGGAGTCACAGGACCTGGGTTCGCATTCTGACATCACCCATGTGATGCTGGGAAAGTCACTTCTTTGCTTCAGTTTTCTCCGCAAAATGGGAAATAGAGATGACCTTCAATGAGTTTCCTAGTTCTAAATCTACAATCCAGTGATTTTCCAAGACTTTCAGCCTCTGCAGATTCCTGAATCATTTCAGTCTGGGAGCCAATAACCTGGTGCCAGCAGAGGCTTCTACCTCCCCCAGCCCTTATCCTATATCTGTGCAACACCAACCCCCGTGAACTCCAGGATAGAGACCAATGGCTAGAGGGGGAGCTGACCATGAGCCACAAGACAAGACAAAACAAAACAGAACAGAAACACTGCATGAATTTGCTGAATTGACAAACTGGACTCAAGCATCAAATTATTTACTGAACTGTGAAATGACCCCGTGCTCCTCCTCCCCCTCCACCCTCCCAAATCCCAGAGCCAAAGTAATAGATGTTTCTAAAATTATTGAAGTGAGATAACAGAATGGTCTCTGATCTGAAGCAAAATGTTTCGTTGGTTCAAGTCCTAATCAGAGAGGCTTTCTTCCCTCTTAAGTCTTTAGCTCCTTCATGACCTCCTCCTCCTCACTTTTTTAAAATCTTTTTTTAAACCTTGTGTGTTTGCCTTTTTTTTCTAATTAGTTATCTCCCCTCTCCTTTTCGTTTAAGCCTAGAGACTTTTTTTATTCATGTTTTTTCAGTTCCAAATCCTTCCTTTCCCCCACCCATTCGGAAAGCAAGAAACACAAAACTCGCCATGAATATATGTAGTTATTCAAAACAAATTTCCAAACGAGTCATGTTTTCAAAACTCCTCCAGTGCCCCCACACCCTCCCTAAAAAAAAAAAACCAAGGAAAAAAAACAGAAAAAATATGTTACTATTCTCCGAGTCTATCATTTCTCTTTTTGGAGATGGATGGCGGGTTTTATCATGAAACATCACATGTCCGTAATGAGGGGTCATTACGTCAATCAGAGTTCCCTAGTCTTTCTCAGTTGATTGTTGTTACAATGTTGCTGTTACTGTGTACATTGTTTTCCTGGTTCTGCTCCCTTTGTGTCAGTTCATATAAGTCTTCCCAGGTGTTTCTGAAACCGTTCCCTTCATAATTTCTTACAGCACAATAGCTTTCCATTAAGACAGAGCATTGAGTCTGGAGTCAGAAAAACCTGAGTTCAGATTTTTTCTCAGGTACTTCCTAGCTGTGTGACCCTGGACAAGTCATGTAACCTCTGTTTGCCTCAATTTCCTCATTTGTAAAAATGGGAATAGTAGCAGGACCTACTTCCCAGAGTTGTTGTGAGGATAAATGAAATAATAATTGTTAAGTGCTTAGCATAGTGTATGGTATATAACAAGCTCTAAATAAATGTTAGCTATCACCATCACCATTCTTTTATCACAGACATTATTAACCATAACTTCTTCAGTCATTCCCCCACTGAGAGGCACACCCTCAGTTTCCAGTTCTTTTCCATGTACCTATGACCTATTTCTCTTTCTTTGAACTCTTTGGGGTAGTGCTATTGCTGGATTAAAGGGCATACAGTTTTTATAGCCCTTTGGATATAATTCTAAATTGTTCTCCAGAATGGTTGGACCAGTCCACAACTCCACCAACAATGCATTACTGTTCCTGTTTTTAAATGTCCCCTCCAGCATTTATCATTTTCCTTTTCTGTCATGTTGGCCAATAGGATGACTACGAAGTGATAACCTCAGACTTGCTGTAATTTCATTTCTCTAGTTATAAATGAGAGTAATTTTTATATAGTTATTGATCACTTTGCTGTAGTCTATATCTTTTGATAGTCTATTATTTGGGTATTGGTTTTTATTCTTGTAAATTTGACCCAGTTTGCTATATGTTTTGGAAATGAGTCCTACATCAGAGAAACTTGCTGCAAAGATTTTCTACTTTTCTTTTAATTTTAACTGAATGAATTTTGTTTGTGTAAAAATAATTTAATTTTATGTAATCCAAATGATCCATTTTGCCTCCTGCGAATCTCTTATCTGGTCATGAACTCTTCTCCATAAATTTGACAGGTAATTTCTTCCCTGATCCATTAATTTGTGACTTGCTATATATCTAAATCATGCACACATTTTGAGTTTATCTTGGTAAAGTGGGTGAGATATGGGTCCATGCCTAGTTTCTATTAGTCTACTTTTCAGTTTTCCCAAAAGTTTTGTCAAAAAGTGAGTTCTTGGGACACCTACGTGGTGCAGTGATAGAGCACTGGTCCTGGAGTCAGGACTGGAGTTCAAATCTGGCCTCAGACACTTGTGACCTTGGGCAAATCACAACCCCAATTGCCTTGCCTTCCCCTGCTCCAAAATAAAAAAGTGAGTTCTTGTCCCAGTGGCTGGGACCTTTTTAAATACTAGGTTACTATGCGCATTTGCTTCTGCATATTGTATACCTAATCTGTTTCATTGATCGACTTCTCCATTTCCTATCATGTACTAAATTGTTTTGATTTTTACAGTTTTGTATTATAGTTTGAAATGTAGTATTGATATTGAAATGTAGTATTTGAAATGTATTGAAATTGTAGTATTGATAATTGATAGACCTGCTTCTTTCCTATTTTTTCCACTGATTACCTTAATATTTTTAATCTTATGTTCCTACAGATGAATTTTATTTTTTTCTAATTCTATATAGTAATTTTTTGGTATTTTGATTGGTATGACACTGAATAAGTAAATTAATTTACTTAATATTGGCATTTTTATTATATTGGCTCAGCTTGCCCATGGGCAATTAATATTTCCCCAGTTATTTAGATCTATATTTATATGATGAGCATTTTGTAATTGTGTTCATATAGTTCCTGTGTGTCTTGGCAGGTAGACTCCCAAGTATTTTATACTGTCTGGAGAATTTCTCTTTCTATCTCCTCCTGCTGGATTTTGTTGAAAAGATACAGAAATGCTGATCTTTTGTGTGGGTTTGTTTTATAAACTGCAACTTTACTAAAGTTGTTAATGACTTCATTTATTTTTAAAATGAACTCTTTAGGGTTCTCTAGGTAAATCATGATATCATCTACAAAAAGTAATAGTAGTTTTATTTCCTCATTGCCTGTGCCTATTCCTTCAACTTTTTTATGATTACTATAGCTAGCATTTCTAGCATAATATTGAATAGTGATGGTGATAATGGGTCTCCTTGTTTCACCCCTGATCACATTGGAAAGACTTCTAGCTTATCTGCATTATTTTTAATGTGGTTTTAGAGAGATACTACACATTTTGAGGAAAGCTCCATTTATTCCTATGCTTTCTAATGTTTTTAATAGAAATAGTTGTTGTATTTTGTCAAAAGCTTTTTCTACATGTATTGAAATAATCATGTGTTTTTTGTTATTGATATGGTCAATTATGCTTATAGTTTTCCCAATATTGAATCAGCCCTGTATTCCTGATATAATTCATTCTGATTATAATGTATGTTCTTTATGATACACTGTTCTAGTTTCCTTGCTAATATTTTATTTGGAATCTCTGCATCAGTATTCATTAGGGAAATTGGGCTGTAGTTTTTCTTTTACCGTTTTGCTTCTCCCTGGTTTAATTGTCACAGAAGAAATTGTGTAGGACTCATTCTTTACCTGTTTTTTCAAAGAGTTTATATAATATTAGAATTAATTGTTCTTTAAGTGTTTAGTATAATTCATTTGTAAGTGCATTTGGCCCTGGGATTTTTTTCTTAAGGAGCTCATTTATGGCATGTTCAATTTCTTTTTCTAAGATATGGTTACTTATTTTTGGGATGTAGCCAAAGCAGTACTTAGGGAAAAATTTATATCTCTAAACGCTTACATCAGTAAGAGATTTTTCTATTCTGTTTCCTATTCTTTTAATCTGGGCAATTTACGTTTCTGTAAACATTCATCCATTTCATTTAGATTGTCAGTTTTTTGGACATATAGTTGGTCAAAACAGCTCCTGACAGTTTATTTAATTCCATGTTTATTGCTTGGGTATTTCCCCTTTTCACTTTTTATACTGGCAATTTGAGTTTTTTCTTTTTTTTTAAATCAAATTAGCTGATAGTTTGTCTAGTTTATTGGAGTTTTTAAAAACAACTAATTTTACTTGTTAGTTCAATTAGAAAAAACTTACTTTTTTAATCTCTCATTTGATTTTCAGGATTTTTATTTTAGTGTTTAATTGGTAGTTTTTAATTTGTTTTTCTAGGTGTTTTTTAGTTGTTTACGCCACTCATTGGTCTTCTCTTACCTCTTTTTTATTGATATAAATGTTTAGAGATATAAATTTTTCTCTAAGTACTGCATCGACTACATCCCCCAGATTTTGATATGCTACATTGTTATTGTCATTCTCTTTAATAAATTATCAATTGTCTCTGTGATTTGTTCTTTGACCCATTCATTCTTTAGGATTAGGCTATTCATTTTTAATCCATTCTTTGAAGGCACTTTATGAATGTAATTTTAATAGCATTATGATCAGAAAAAGATGTATTTACTATTTCTACTTTTCTGCATTTATTTGTGAAGCTTATAGAAGTTTATAAAAGTTTAAGAAATAGGTATACTCCTTTCTATTCCCATTTAATATTTCTCAGAGGTCTGTCATAGCTTTTCTAAAATTCTATTTAGGTCCTTAACTTCTTTCTTGTTTATTTTATTGTCAGAAAGAGGGTAATTTGAGGTCCCCCACTAATATAGTTTTACTATCTATTTCCTTCTGTAATTCAACTTCCCCTTTAAGAACTTGAGTGCTTCGCCATCACCTTTTAGCAACATGTAATTTCCCAGATTATCCCTTTTAATTAGGCCTATTTTTGTTTCTGCTTTATCTGAAATCATGATTGCCACCCCTGCTTTTTTTTTTTAACTTCAGCTGCTTAGTCCAGTCCCTTATTTTTTTTTTTAACTCTATGTGGATCTCTCTGTTTCAAGTGTGTTTCTTGTAAATAACATATTGTTAGATTCTGGCTTCTAATCCATTTTGTAATCCTCTTCCATTTTATGGGTGAGTTTATCCCATTCATATTCATATATGTAATTGCTAACTCTTTATTTCTCTCCATTCTATTTTCTTATACTTAGACTTCTCTTTTTTCCCCTGTTTTCTTCTCAGGAGTTTATTTTACTTCTGACCGCTATCTTTCTTAATCTCCTTTCCCTCTTATTTTCCCTCCCACTTTAACTCCTTTTTCTTCTACTTCCCTTTTGAGTAAGATGAATTTCTGTACTCAAATGTATGTATATTTGTTCTTACCTTCTGGAACCAGTTCAGATGAGAGTGAAGTTCAAGTGTTGCTCACTTCCCTGCCCAAACACCTCCCTTCCATAGTATAAACTTCCTTTTATGCCTCATTTATTTGATAAAATTCTCCTTATTCTCCTTCCTTCTCCCCTCTTAGTGCATCTCTTTTCCTCACCCTTTCATTCTTATTTTAAGATCGTCCCATCATAATAGTGTCACACCCAGGCCTTCTGTCTAATTATGATTTCTTCTAAGAGTCCTAGTTCAGTTCAACACTGAGGAGCTGAATGTATCCTCCCCCTACATAAGAATGTAAACAGTTTAACCTTGTTTAGTCTTTTTTTTTTATGATTTCTCTCTCATGCTTGCTTTTTTATATCACTCTTGAGTCCTGTATTTGAATGTCAGATTTTCCATTCAGCTCTGCACTTTTCATCAGGAATGCTTGGAAGTCTTTTATTTCACTAAATATTCATTTGGGACTATACTCACTTTCGCTGGCTAGGTTGTTTTTGGCTGTGATCCTAGATCCTTTGCCTTGTGGAATATCTTATTCCAAACATTCTGTTCCTTTATTATGATGACTGCCAAATCTTGTGTGATCCTGCCTCTGATCCCATAGCATTTGCATTATTTCTTTCTGGTTGCTTTCAGTATTTTCTCCTGGACCTGGAAGTTTTGTATTCTGGCTCTAACGTTCCTGGGAGTTTTCATTTTGGGAGCCAACAGTGGAGTCTTTTGATAACAAATTTGCCCTCTTGTTTTAAGATCTGGGCAATTTTACTGAATAATTTCTTGAAAGGTTATTCTAGGCCTTTTCTTCCCTGCACTCTCTGATAGAGCAATCATTCTTAAATTATGTTTCCTGAATCTGTTTTCTAGGTCAGTCATTTTTCCTATGAGATATTTCACATTTTCTCTAATATTTTTGGTATTTTGACTTTTTTTATTATGTCTCAGTGTGTCTTGGAGTCCTTAGCTTCCATTTTCACCAATTTTAATTTGTAATGGGCAGTTAGGTGGCTCAGTGGATAGAATGAAGGGCCTGGAATAAGGAAGACTCATCTTCCTAAGTTCAAATCTGGCCTCAGACCAGACCTTACTACCTGTGTGACTCTGGGCAAGTCACTTTACCCTGTTTGCCTCATTTTCCTCACCCATAAAATGAGGTGGAGAAGGAAATGGCCAACCACTCCAGTATCTTTGCCAAGAAAATCCCAAATGGGATCATAAAGATTCAGACATAGCTAAACAACAATAAGAATTTTTAATGAGTTGTTTCCTTCAGTGAGGTTTTGTACCTTTTTAAAAAAAAAAAAACCACCAAAGCTGTAATACTCTTTTTATAACTTTTTTGCACAGCTCTTATTTCTTTTTCCTAATTTTCTTTCTAGCACACTTATTTGATTTTTAAAATAATGGTTTTTGCTCTTTAGTTTTCTCTAATTTTTCTATGAATTTTTGTTGGGCTGCATCTTTGTCCAAATTTTTGTCCAATCTACATTTTTCTTTGATATTCTTGCTTATACAGGTTTTCTTTTATTTTTAAATTAATATTTTAGACTAATCCTATTTCCTCCCAGTTAGTAACATTTAAAAAATTTTTGAATTCCAAATTCCTCACTTCCCTCCCCCCTCCTTGAGGTGATAAGCAATCTGATATAGGTATTACATGTACAATCATATAAAACATTTTTCTATATTAGTCATTTTATCAAGAAAACTCAGAAAAGAAAGTAGAAAGGAAGAAAGAAAGGAGGAGAGGGAAAATAGTGGCATGCTTTGGTCTGCTTTCAGATTCCATCAGTTCTTTTTATGGAGGCGGATAGCACTTTTTATCATGAGTCTTTTGGAATTGTCTTGGATCATTGCATTGCTGTGAATAGTTAAGTGATTCATATTTGCTTATTGTACAGGATTGTTGTTACGTGTACAGTGTTTTCCTGGGTCTGCTCATTTCACTTTCATGTAAGTTTTTACAGGTTTTTCTGAAATCATCCTGCTCATCATTTCTTACAGCACGGTAGTGTTCCATTATAATCATATACCACAACTTGTTCATCCATTCTCCAATTAATGACTATCTCCTCAATTTCTAATTCTTGGTTACCATTAAAAAAAAGCTGCTATAAATACCCTTCTACAAATGGGTCCTTTTCCTTTAAAAAAAATCTCTTTAGGATACAGACCTAGCAGTGGTATTACTGGATCAAAAGGTATGCACAGTTTTCTTCCTTTCGGGCATAGTTCCAAATTGCTCTCCAAAACGGTTGGATCAGTTCACAACTCAACCAACAGTGTATCAATGTCCCAGTTTTCCCATATCCCCTCCAGCATTTGTCATTTTCCTTTTTTTTGTAGTATTGGCCAATCTGATAGGTGTGAGGTGGAAATTCAGAGTTATTTTAATTTGCATTTCTCTAATCAATAGTGATTAAAGCATTCTTTTATATGACTATTGATTTCTTCTCCTAAAAACTTCTATTTATCAGTTGGAGAATGACTTGTATTCTTACAAATTTGACTCTGTCCTCTATATGTTTGAGAAATGAGGCCTTTATCAGACATACCTGCTAGAAAAAAATTTTCCCCCTGTTTTCTGCTTTCCTTCTAATCTTGGTTGCATTAATTTTGTTTGTGTAAAACTTTTAAAATTTAATATAATCAAAATTATTCATTTTACATTTTGTCATGCTCTCTCTCTTATTTGACCAGAAATTCTTCCCTTATCCGTAGATCTATGTCACAGGTAAACTATCCCATGTTCCACAAAGTCTTCAGGTCATTGTCTTCTGCATTTGTGTTTTTAACTTCTTTGTCCATAGTAACTCTTGGTCAGATTCATTTTTCGTTGGCTCATTCTTCTAGGAACTCCTTGATTTTGGACTTTATGTTAGTGCTGGACTCTGCTCATTTTGAGGGGCAGGGAATATTTGACCTGAGCATCTGCCTTTTTATGTCCTGCTGCTACATTCACAGCTCCATCTGGAGTACTGTAAATGTTTGATGCTTCCAAAGTGTTGGAAGGTTTCAGTGGAAAGGTTTGTTCATTGCCCTCTGGGTATGAGTCCTGAAAATTACTGACCCAGTCTGAGTCTGTTGACTTGTGTGTCTGAGTTTTCATAGACCACTGCTAGCATCAGTCACGGTTAGTCTACTGGGAGGGTCTCTGGGTTCAGAGTAACTAACCTGCTGCTTCCCCTTTGGTCTTGGTCTCTTGCCCTGGTTATTACATTGCAGGCTTATGTACAGGTTTAAAGATTGGGACAGAGTCCCCTCTCTGTGGGCTCAGAGCTTCATGGCTGTAGTTCTGCAACATGATCCTTGCTCTGCATGTAGCCAGGACCTCTCCGACTCACCTATCCAACGTGGAACAGTGACCTGGCCCAGAGTAATGACTGCCAGATGGCACCAGCCCTTGTTCAGGGGTCCCCTGGGATTTCTTTCTGACCCAGTCTTTCCAGGCCTGGTCTCCAGTCTCAGCCCCTTCACTGGCCCTGGGAGCAAGAATGCTTCTCCCAGTGTCCACAGACCTCTGTTGTCTAGTTTCCTAAGCTTTTTGGGCTGGGAAAAATGACTCACTGTTGACTTTTTCTTGGCCTTCTTGATCTGAATTCCATTGGCACATTTTCTAGCTCATCATCAAGGAGGTGTGTTGGGCAAAGGTGTGATGCTGCTGTTTTTGCTACCAGCTCCCCCCACTCATACTCTCTGGTCCCAATATCCTTTTGGGGAGGATGAGATCTTAAGATAGAGTTGGAAGGGACCCCTCCCCTTCATCTTACAGAAAAGGAAACTGAGCACCAGAGAGGTTCATCAAATGATAAAAAAGTATATAAAGCCCTTGAATGAATGTGAGCCTTTTGAGGCAATGGGGTGTATTGGATTTGGAGCCCAGAGGACCTGGGTCTATTCCTGACTCTACCACTTACTGCTTGCAGTGAGTCACTTAGCTAACTGGGGCCCACTTTCCTTCTCTATAAAATGAGAGAGTTGGACTTAGTGACCTATAAAGTTCCTTCCATCTCCACATCTGTGATCTTATGATCATCACTGCCAAGGGCACACGGGTAGTCAGGGAAGACCTAGGTTTTCTGCCTTGTCTTTACTGGCAATATTCCAGAGGCAGGATTTGGCCTGACATTAGCAGAGACAGCTTCAGCAAAGAGAAAGTATTCTGTGGTTCTCTGTCATCTGGAGACCAGGCAGGGGTGGTGCTGGAAGGAAGATGGCAAGAGGAGTGTGGGCAATCCCAAGTTCCCTTACTCCCTCCAAGGTTCAGAGGCAGCTATGGTCCTCCCTTCCTGGAGTGGGGCTGGAGGGATCAGGAAAGAGGTGGGTGTCAGGTTCCAGGTTTAAGCTGGGCAGCGACCCAGAGAAGCCAACAGAAGCCTGGCTAGGGCCAGGCCGGGCCAGGCCAGGAAGGGACCAGGGAAGCCCTGAGTCCTGGCTACAGCCAAGATGATTTGTGTCCAAAGGAATGGTTTTCTAAGCAGGTTTCAAACTTGTTACCTGAGAAGAGGCCTAATTAATTTCCTGAATTGGGTCCTGCTGTGAAACCAGTCTAAATAGACTTCCATTCCATTCCATTCCTTCCAATTCCTATTGTTCAGTGATTTCAGTTGTATCTGACTCTTCGTGACCCCATTTGGGGTTTTCTTGGGAAATATACTGCAGAAGTTTGCCATTTCCTTCTGCAGTTCATTTTACAGATGAGGAAACTGAGGCAAACAATATTAAGTGACTTGCCCAGGGTCACACAGCCAGTATCTGAGTCTTCCTGACTCCAGACTGAGTGCTCTATGCTCTGTATTTGTCTATAATTAGACACTTCTCCCCATGGTAAGGACTCAGTTACCGACAAAGGCCCCATCTTTCCACAGATCATCTTGGTGTTTGCAGGTGGGTCAGGGGACATTGTGGGGCACCTGTGAGGACATGTTTCCTTTCCCTTCTTCCCCCATCACCAGTTTTCTCATTCCTATACCTTGTTTTACAGATGTGACTTCAGTTGAAGGATTATGCCCGTAATTTGGCTAATTTTTCTCCTGTATCATTTTTCACAAAATAGGAGATTTGCCAAAAGAAAAAAAAACCCAGAGGAAAAAAGACAGGTAATTCTAACTTTCCTTCTTACAGCCCTGATCACCCAGCAGGAGCTCCCTTCTTTCTGGGGTAAGACACTCTGATCACTTGCTGAATGTGAAAGGTCCCACAGCGTCTGGAATGGGTTGGAGCCCCTTTCCCATCTGGTCTCCCTCTGAACATTTGACATGGCATCCAGTGGTTAATTGGGCCCTGGTGTCACAACACCTGGGATATGGGAAAGAAGTTTGGGATTTGGAGTCAAAGGCCTGGGTTCAAATCCTGATTCTGTGGACCTGGGACAAGCCATTTCACCTTTCCGGGTCTCAGTTTCTTCCTCTGTAAAGTGGGGGCATTGCACACGGTTCCTAGATTTAGAGTTTGAAGGGTCCTTAGACATTACTGTCCAACCTCATCTTTCTACAGAGGAGGTAACTGAGGCTTACCGACCTTAAGTGGCTTACCTAGGATCACACAGCTAGTGAGTATTTGAGAAAGGATTTGAATCCAGGTTTTCTTGATTCCAAATTCAGCGTTCTATCTGCCTCACCATGGATTGACCAGCCTGTTTTTTAAGGAGGAGGGAGAGACTCAGGGAACAGTAGCCCCTGATGTTTAATAAACGTTTGTCAGATCGAAGTGAAGACAGGTCAGTGGGTTGGACAGAAGATACATAAGGGCCCTTCCCTCTAAGTTGCAGGAGGTGAAGACTGTGTCGGGTGTAGGAAAGAATTGGGTTCCAGCCATTTCAGTCTGAGAGCAGGCCTGAGCGATATGGGAGGGTGAACTTCTGCTGGGTCAGGCCCCAAAAGGCCAGGGATTGGCAGCCAAGGGCAAGAGGCTCCTGCAGGTCAGGGCCCCCATGTCTCATCTCTTGGGCTCCTGCTGTCCCTCCTCTCCCCGCCCCTCCTTCCCTGGTGGCCTCTGTGTTTTGTCCTGTTGTTACACATAACCTAGCCTGAGAGCAGAGGGCAAGGGCTGCACCCTCTCTGAGGTACACATATACGCACATACACACACACATACATGTGCACACATCAAACCAAATAAGCAAGGCTCCAGAGATCCTTTCAGGAGTTCCCATTTGTCAATAGGCATCAAATCACAGAGGTGGAAGGGACCTCAGAGGATGTCTAGTGGGCAAGTGACTAGCCCAAGGTCACATAAGAAGAAAGGGGAAGGAAAGATCATTGGATCATCTTTAAGAGCCAGAAAGGGCCTCATTCTAGTCTAACCTCCTGGTTTTACAGATGAAGAAACCAAGGCTCACACAAGATAGTGAGTGATGGAGAGATCATGGAACTGGACCTAGGAAGAGCCTTGGAGGCAACCTCCTCATTTTACAGAAGAGAAACTGATGCCTGGACTGGTGTCTGGACTTGCCAAAGGCACTTAAGCATGACAGAGCATAGACTCAAGGCTAGGTGTCTTCTGAGCCCAAGTCTGTTTTCTGCTGTACCTATCTATCCCCTGGAAAGGAGAGAAGATGGAGTTCTGGGTTGGGAGGCCAGAAGGACTCTAGCTACATGACTGTACCTGGGACTCCAGAGAGACCCAGGTCAGACGTGCAGGATGCTTTCTGGGCTCTCTTCCAGCTTCACATCCAGCTCTTATCCTCCTTTGTGACCTTGGGTAAGTCAACTTCTCTGGACCTGCCTCAGTTTCCTTACCCGTAAAAGGAAGGTATTGGTATCCAGGGTCTTTCTAGGGCAGCTAGGTGGTACAGTGAATAGAGCACTGATCCTAGAGTTGGGAGGATCTGAGTTCAAATCCAGCCTCATACACTTACTAGCTGGGTGACTCTGAAGTCACTTAACCTTGTCTGCCTCAGTTTCCTCAATAGATGAGTTGGAAAAGTCAATGACAACTCTCCAGTGTCTTTGCCAAGAAAACCCCAAATGGAGTCTCAGAGAGTCAGTCACAACTAACTGCAACAAGGTCCTTCTAACTTTAAAGCTCAGCTTTAACCAGTCCTGACCTTTGGGATTCTGTATTTCATCATCCCTCCGCATTTGACAGGCCCTGTCACATCGATCCACACAGTTTGGGCTGACAGGAACCAGGACAAGATTCTTCCTGCTGCCAGCAACTCCAGAGGCTGGGGACAGGCCTGAGATTTCAGAGCATCTTAGAACTGGCAGATGTTAGTGATGGAAGAGACTTGAGGGAGCATATTATCTCCGCATTCTATTATATCATAAGTTTAGAACTGGAAGGGAGCTTGGAGATCCTCTAACCCGTCTGCCCACCTTACAGATAAAGAAACTGAGTCTTGAAGAGAGGAAGTAAGTTGCCCAAGATTATGAAGCTAAAAAGAAGTAGCCAAGATGGGATTCAAACCCAAGTCTTTGGATCCTCTCTCTAGAATTAGGGGGAGTCTCAAAGGCAGCTCAACCAACTCCCTTATTTTGCAGATGGGGAAAATGAGGCACAGTGGAACAGAGGGGTACACAAGTAGGGAGTGGGGGGGGTTGAGCCTACGCCTCAGTGCTCAGAGTGTACTTAATTATCCTGCCAGTATCCCAAATAAGGCTAGGCATGTGTATGTATATATACACATGTATATACTCATGTCTGTCTGTATATGTGTATGTGTATGTATATACATACATATGTACACATACTATATATATATATATGTATGTATTATGTATCTATATCAATATATATCTATATCTGTCTGTCCCTATATATATCAGGCAGCAATAGTTAGTGGATTGGATTGAATTAAGGATCTATTCCTGTGGCTTTTTTTACACTGTCATTAATTGTCTTGATCAATAAGACAGAGTTGTAGTTAATTTTCTTAGTTGGAGAATCCCCACAGGATAGTCAGGGATTTTGAAAATGCAAGCAAAACCACTCCTAGGGAAAAAACCAAGGCCTTCTTTTCTTTTAAAAGAAAAAAAATATTTATTCCTTCTCTTGTTGTAGCATTGCTAGAATACCCTCCCCTTGCACATGTACTTGCAAGTTGGTTTTCCAGAGGGGTGACTGCTGCCTCGGGTTCTAGAGGTAAACGCCTGGGCAACTATCAGTGTTGTAACTCAGGAGCCCCCATTGGTGTGCTTTCCATCAAGTATCAGCCAATATATGGTAGTAGCACTTAGGAAAGGTATTTATTGTAACAAGTCAACATGCCTGAAACAAGCACTTATATGGGTCAGGCACTGTGCTAAGCGCTAGAGACACAAAGAAGGACAAAAACAGCGTCTGCTCTCAAGGTGTTCATATTCTAGTGTTGAGAACAACATGTCAATAACTTATTATATACATGACGTTTTATAATTTGTCCTTTGTTCTTGAAGAAGACTAACATGATAAATGTAGAATAGGTGGAAGGTAATCTCAGAGGGGAGACACCAGTAGCTGAGGAAGCCAGCAAAGTCCTCCTACAGAAGGTGGGATGGAAGTCAAGGAAACTGAGAGGTGGAAGTGAGGAGGGAGAGCATTCCAGATATGGGTATCAGCCAGTGCAAAGATACGGAGGTGGGAAATGGAATGTGGTCAAAGAACTGCTAGTAGGCCAGTGTAGCTGTCTTGTAGAGAGTAAGGATGGGGGTGGGTCAAGTATTAGAACATGGGAAAGGTAGGAAGAGCTATAAATATCAAAGAGAAGACCTTCTATTTGGTCCTAGAGGTAATAGGAAGTGAATGGAGTTCACTGAGAAAGAGTAGTGATGTGGTCAGACTTATGAGTTAGAAAAATAACCTTGGGAACTGAATAGGGGCTGGGTTGGAGTGGAAAGACAAGGCACAGAGACCAACCAAAAGACAATTGAAGGAGACCAGGCAAGCAGTGGTGAGGTCCTACACTAGTACTGTGGCCATGGAAGAGGAGAGAAGGGAACCTATTAGAGGGTTATTGTATAGGTATAACTGGCAAGGTTTGACAACAGATTGGATATGTGGGCTGAATGAGCATAAAGAGTCAAAGATTACTAGCAAGATAGTCATGTCCTTGACAATAATAGGGAAGTTAAAAAGGATCCACCATCCCAAGCCTGGAGCACATTGTCCCACAAATACACGTAGTGGGAAAGTGGGTACAAAGTTGGGTTGTGAGACACACATGTAGAGAACACATGTGGCCAAAGTAAGTCATGATTCTGAAACTGTAAAGCTTCTGTATTCTTTTCCCAAAGTCTTCACACAGTTGGTTCACTATGGATATGGTGTTGGTGAATAGGTCTAGCAGGGTGCTATAAATATTTAACAACTGGCTTTCCAGAAAGAAATATGCCCATCCTACAGTTTAATCTTTTTTTTTTTTTTTAACACTTTCCCTATCACTTCCTTAAGTCTATTCAATCAACAAAACAGTAAATCAAACCCTGGTTTGCAGTATTTTCCAATTT